>CAVLGL010000035.1:2970877-4170877 GCA_963668995.1 Parnassius mnemosyne | reverse complement strand
GAGTTGGTGCGAATTAAAACAAAACGGTTTGGTTTGTCTTTTGTAATGCGTACAGCAAGGGAGTGGAATAATTTGCCGGCATCAATCTTTCCGTCCGTATACAATCTGGGCGCCTTCAAGGCAAGAGTGGCTTTTGTTACGATAAGACAGTTCGATTTACCATCTAAGGCTGCATCACCACTTACCACCAGGTGGGATTATGCTCAAGCACTGGCTTATAAAAAATGCTCAGTCTTTATTACCTCATAATTTGTGTAGTATGTTTTAAATTCAAATTTTGAACATAAATGGGTCAACGGCATACAATGATCAGGTGAGCCGCATGCTCGTTTGTTTCTCTCCTATTAAAAATGAATAAGCGGTATAATTGGACATAAAACACTTAAAGCTCAGTGGTATTCGTATTTGTCCATTAAATTTTAGCCTTGTTTCATTGGTTCAATTCCAGTTATGTATTTTCGTGTTCAAATATATATAAAAACTAGCTGTTCCCCGCGACTTCGCCCGCGTGGAATTTACTACGATTTCATGTGTTTTATTTTTTTAGCGCGGAACCCTAATTCTTTTTCTAAAATAAAAGTATTCTTAGTTACTTCTTATAATATCAGATATCTGCCAGTGAAAGTCCCGTCAAAACCAATCCAGCCATTTCGGAGAGACAGACAGACAGACAAAAGTTTTAAACATTTTTTTGCTATTTTTACTGTATGTACTTCTATATGCATTTGGTAAAAAGCTGTTATTTAAACATTAAAAACAGACACATTTTATTTATTTGTATAGATATAGACTACACTGATTTTTTTTCTCATTCTATCTCAGCTCAGCTACAGGTCAGCTCGACCGGAGTAGGACCACGCTCTTACGGAATACCAGGATTAAAAAAGCAGCCTAATGTCACTGTGTTTCGTATGGTGAGTGTAGGGAACCGGAACCACCTCTCACTGGTGTCGAGGCATTTTATCGTCGGGGATGCCAACGCATCTACATTTTGATTCTTAATCACGGCTAGATGCAGACGTATATAGGCCACATCCTTAATTCAGTCATAGAAATAAACAACCTCTTCTTGGAAACCATACGTTTCTCTTATCGTTAAATACGTAAATACACAAACATTGTGCCTGATCTCCCTCTGGTTTCCAATTCTATACATTTATTTAGGGACCCTTTACACTATACATTACTTTTTCACAATAAATCTTACAGCCTATATAGATACGTCCCACTGCTGGGCAAAGGCCTCTTCTCATTTCTGAGAGGGTTTTAGGGAAAGGGAATATCCGCTGCACACAGCCACAAGTAGTATTGATTGCAAATATACGACATGTTTTTACACAAGGTTGTTGTAATAGATACTTACTTTAATATACACTTGATAGTCCATACACATAATTAATAGGCTTGAAAGACTCATGGATTTCTTTTCACAAGTGCAAAACACAGTCTTTGTGCATTCGAAGCCGGCGTAGAAATTCGTTGTCAGGGAACTCCCGCATCGATCGCCGATGTAATTTTCTTTCTTGTTTTTCATTTTCTGATGCTAAAATGGAGTTGCAGTAGACTCAAGGGCATCTTTTTTATATTATAGTATTTTGAAGATATACTTAAATCCACATCTAATCAACTAGGTTAAAATTGACCCTTTCAATTGTCAAAAAAGCATAATTTTTTATATTTCGTTTGGCCCCATGCTACAGACGGAGGATATTATATTATGTCTACTCGTTATGTCAAACGGGGATATACTTATCTTTTCCCTTGTTGCCGTGCTTTGGCATAAGGACAAGATAATTTTATCTCTTGTCAGTGGACATAATCGGGGGATAAATTTTTTGCTCCCGGCCTATGCTAGCCGTGCTGTTGTTATCGTGTAATTATGTACTTTAACGTCATACATCAGTATGTAATTGTGACGGGGACATTTGACGGTTTGGTCAAACTGTTATTTCTCTGTACTGAATGTTGTATAGTGCGTTATCCTATCTTATTATTGATAATAATTTATTGAGCGTACTGCATCTTGATGTCTTGTAGTAATGGTATGCTTGGGCTTGGTTTTTATTTTATGAATTACAGAATCCAAAGCAGGTGGTACTGCCGCTGCAGTTGTTGGATATTCGTCAAAAGTCAGGTGTTTACAAACTTGTTTGTGACGAATGCCACGCCGTTTACGTGGGTCAGACTGGTCGCAATTTCGAGACACGTTATAAAGAGCATTTAGCCGCGTACAGGAATTGCAATCCCGATAAATCCCATTTTGCCAAACATCTTTAGGACACTGGACACAACCTAGCCAACGACCACTCCTTTAAAGTCTTACATACGTGTAATAAAGGGCTGCGGCTGTGTGTGCTGGAACAGTTAGAGATATTAAAAAGTAATAATAATACCGTTGCATTGCTGAATGAACAAACAAATGTTACTAACTCACTTCTCTTAAATATCTTCAAGCCTGCTCTCTAATAATAGAGAGTCTTGCAATATGGTCGTTTGTCACCCTCACGGTGATCGGCGATTGGTTGCGTGGTAAGAGGGTGGGCGTTGCGCGGCGGTTTGTTTTTAATTTTACAAACGGCTGCGTAAGTCCAGCGGTGATTGGTCGCATGTTTTATCGCATGACGCAGTCGCTCGCTCCTTAGGTAGAGAGCGGTTGCATCATCGGTTTGTATAAAAGGCACTTGTTTTGGCTCGCCGCTCACTTAGCGGTTAGCCACCGTAGAGTCTATATCACCTGAGGATGCCTCGTGTAGAGGCGAAACACGTGTCGTATTATCGTCAGTGGTGTGTCTTGCCTAGTGTAGTGGTGTTGGAAGTAGCGGTGCTGGGATTAGTGGTGACGGGGATAGTGCACGCAATTGAGGGAGGGCGGGAGGTGCTTCTTCATACTAGGTAAGACACATCATTTTATTTTATAACACGCGGATATTTGTGAAGTAAATTTTTGTAAAAGTTTTTATATTATGGATTTCCGCAAAGTAACGCCTGATTCTATTAATTCTTTAACTTTACTTGCAGCAAATATTAATAAATTTGTACCGCCCTTGACCTTGAACCGGCTTATTAAAAGTTTACTTCAAAATATTAGTATTTATTGATAGATCAGTTTGATAAAAATAAAAAAACAATACATTTGAAAAAATATCTATACCCTAGGCGTCTTTATTCTTTACCTTCTTTGCGAGGCAGAGCCATGCTGAAAAAGGGGCAGGACTGCGCTCTCACAGAATAATAAAAGTGAGTATAGCGAACCGGAGACCATTTTTACTGGAACCACGCATTTTGATTCGTAATCGAGGATAGATTTAAATATCTATGGCCCACAGTATTCACTTACTATCAGGAGGACTGTGTGAATACTCGTCACCCTTATCCTATAAAAATACTCTAGATTTTAACGGGCCCCTAAAGGCAAGGAAATATTGAAAACAGATTCCTTGTGCTGGCAACACTGATACCAAGAGTTTTGTGTAGTTTTAAATGTTGCATGTGCTTTACGAGAAAGGCGACAATTATTAATGATGTGCGCGTCTATCTATATTTTCGCAAAAATTGCCTTTTTTAAATCTTTCTGTGACATCTCTATAATTCTACACAAGTGACATATAAACGTAGTGGTGGATATCCTGCTTTGTTAACCTTTATTGAGTATTTTAATGAATAAATAAATGAATGAAACAAAAGATTTACAGAAATCAACTAATTGAGTAATGGGAAACACGAACTTGAACGATTGCAACTTGTACCCAGATACGGAATTACTAAAATTATAAGTAACAATTTTTCGTACATACGTAAAATACACATAAATTAATAAAATATTAATTCTGGTAGTTCTCGTAGTTTTATATGACATTTAACACTAGCAATTTTGAACTTAAGTACATTTTGAAGGTAGTACTGTCTATTTTCTTGGAATATTTTAAAGAAACCGTTTTAATTGACAATAGTTTATAAATTTTAGTCTTATCAATACTAAAATCATTATTACTTTCAATATTATCTGATATCTAGCTTAATTAGCAAAGTTACAACAGTGGCATATGTAGAATTGAAAGTTTTCTAATTAGACTATGCTACGAGGTCTTCAGAAATTTAGTTTAAAGTAGATATTATGCCAGGGGAAAAACTAATTTCGCATTTTGATATTTTTTATATTATGTAGAATAAGGATAAAAAGCGAGCACACAATCCATTTGATGGTAAGAAGACACCATGGCCTCCTAGAAGAATTCTTCTAAGAAGACACTATAGACTTCTATATTTACCCTCAATAAAGAATCAAAATGCTGATGCGTTGTCACCTCTATAATAAAATAGAATGCCTCGGGAACGCCACCTGATGATAAAATGCCTCGATACCAGTAAAAAGAATGTCCGGTTCTCTATACTCACCTTATAAAACACAGCAGCATTAAGCTGTTGTTTTACGCTGGTATTCTGTGAGAGCGTGGACTTTCCCCGGTCGAGCCGACCCATTGGTGCTACAACCATAATGTAGCTACAGTATGGCTATACCACATAGAAATTTAAATTTTTGACTTTTGAGTTAAAGAAGCGGCTCGTAAATATTAATTGTACAAGCAGATACTAGGAGTCAGTCTTGGTAGCTATTACTCTTTTATCTGTTTTGCTATCAAACAGCCTGTTTTTAGTTTGCCTGTGTTGTAGTGTACCGTCCTGAAGGATATAAAGGCATTCGATCTTAGTCCTGTGTGATAAATCATCTATAGCCTTCTGTGTTTGGAGTTGGTTGCGAGATGCAAGTGTCCATTGGCTGTAGTAAGTTTGAAGGTGGATTGCCACTTCAATCGTGTATGTGTAACATATCGTATATTTACTCGTACTTTCTCCCTTTTCGAGATATATTTATGCTAGTTTCAAGCAACCGACGACTGCAGTAAACACATACAAATTAGTAGTAAAGAAGTACCGTAGTAAGAAAGTAAGTATTTTCAAATTCAAATTAATTTATTTTCAGACAGCAAAGATCCATGGGTTAGATTGAAAAACTTGTATTAAATTATATTATATTACATAGGAATTAAATTACATCAAACTAAATAACTAACTAAATTAAATTCTAATTTGTCATGTACCTACCTAAGATGCACTCCGTGCGGTCGACGCCTAGAAGAATTACCATTCACTGTATGAATCATAGTTCGCACGAAATGTCTCACAGTAGGCGCATGTGGATCATCTGCCACCGTTCTTAGGATGCTGTTGTCACTTCCCCGTATCCTTCCTATCAGCGAGGCTACTATTTTCCGAACTACGGCATTAAAATATCGGTTTGGGTCTGTGCAAACATGCCAGAGGCACGACAGAAGCGGGAAAGTGCCAACATCATTCTGAAAACATTATTGTACTGGACTCTGGACCTGCGGGTGTTTAATGATTTCTTGGCATATCTAATCCACAGACCACCCGCGTACAGACCCTGGCAATACGCTTTAAATAATGTTATCTTGACCTGGTCCGAACAGCAGGCAAATCTACGAGCCAGCATATTGCCGCGTACCGCCAAAGTCCTACGCTCCCTCTATGTCTAAATCATCTGTAAGGTCATCGGCAAGAATATGCCCTAGGTAAAAATTTGTTTTGTCAATTTTCTTATTGAATCAAATTAATGACATCTTAAAATTAAAAAAGTCGTCATAATGGATGGTCGATTTCAGAGCCCTGCTAGTCAAGCATTGGGAAAGTGCTGTTAAAATTGACATGTGCAAAAATTTGCATTGCATTGCATTTCTCTTATGTTTCGACCTAAAATTCTAAACTAAACCATCAAACATAGAATAGAATAGAATAGAATGATTTTTATTCAATATGGATTATTACATAATACTTATTGAAAGTCATTATTTTATTTACCACTGGTTCGGAAAATACCTCTGTCCTGGGAAGAACCAGCAAGAAACCTAGCGGGACTTTTTTTTAAACATAATTTCACTTAACAATAATTTTGTTTATACAATTTTAAATGAATTTTCATAGAACCAGCATGGTGGCGATCACCTTATTCCCAGGGGTTATTTTCATCCTCCTCGAAATTCAAGGCCATTCCCGCGGCCTCCGCCTCCATCATGGCGGCTGCGGAGGCCAACTTTGCTGGGGCTGGGCCTAATGCGGACGAGGTGGCGAAGCTGCGGGTGGACGTGGCCCGCCTGACGTCCGCCATGGAGACTCTCCAGAAGGAGAATGAGAAGCTCCGCACATACCTGGCCAGTCTACATGAGCCTGCCTCTCGCGGGGCGCCCCAGACGCAGCATCAATTTCCCAGAACCGCTGGACGACGTTCGAAAGGGACACGTCCACAACAGAGAGCGGGTCGGCCGTCGAAGGGGGAGGATACCACATTTCAATTTTACTACCGGTTAGTGCAGTCGCTTCATAATGACGTGACGGCTCTAATGCCGAACTTACAGTATTTTTGTAGCGTAAGCATACCTACTGCGCAAAAATAATTCGAAATGGCGTGTCAACCTAAACGTTCCGAAACCGTCGTAATCCACGAGTTGCTGGCCTTTGTTCAACAAAAATTGGACGTCATGGACCAGGTGTCTCTGGAGCAGATACTGATGACAAGCTTCACCGAAGACGATATCATCCAAGCGAAGAAGGTGTTAGCAGATTCAGCCGTGACCCAAATCCGTCTTATCACACGTCACAGGGATGGACGCGGTAAGAAAGACCTGCAAGACATCTTCAGGCTGTTCAATGAGACCGACCCTGATGACATCCCAACTTTCGTCGCGCGTGATCTCAACAAGCTGCCTCCCGTGACGTTCGATCACGTAGACGTCACCAGATTCTTGAAAGACATCACCACGTTGAGAGCCGATATTACCGACATCTGTTCCAAATTTGAGGAATCAGAACGAGCCGCAACAGAGCTGAGGAACGAAGTCAATATGTTGCGCAACATAATTGCAACATCTGCAAATTCACCGCCGTCGCAGAATGTGAATACGACACGCGGTAACCGTAATAGTAGTCATATTTCACCGATGATTGCGACTCCGTCACGCGATACCGTCTGTCAGCGGGTTAATGACCGAGAAACTAGGGCGACCTCGACCGTCATTGCATCACCACCTCAACCCTTGACTGAACCCATTGGTACTCCTCCGCCGAAGCCAACCTCAAAACAAGGGAAGACGTTTGCGGATGTTGCCCGAAAATCTTTACAACCGGCACCCTCTTGTGGTCGAAAGCGGAAGAATGTGGAAATAAAATCAGTTCCAGTAGTGACCCAAGACAAGATTGATAAGGACGGGTTTACTCTTGTTGAGAAGAGACGTCGGTCGCGACCCGTCTGTAACCAGCGTGGGACCGCGAAAATAAACGCGAGTACAACTTTGCGTGCTGTGGAGCCAACCATAAAACTCTACATCTCCCGTTTGGACAAAAGTACGTCGGGAGAAGACGTCCTGCGCTTCGTGGAAGTACGAAGCCGATGCCGCATTGAGGATCCGGTCTCTTTACATTTGCAGCGTCTGGAGTCTAATAGGTCAACGAACTTCAAATCCTACGTACTCCAGGTTCCTGCAAAACATAAAGAGACATTCCTCGCTCCCGATTTCTGGCCCTCTGGGGTAGTGTTTCGCCGATACAGGGACGCGCCAAAGAAAAAAGTTCCCTAAATAGTATTAAGTTATGTCTATATTTTATATATATTTTTAGGTTAAGGTATATATTGCTATGGGCCAATGTTCTTAATTTTTAAGTCCTTGATGCCTGAAATAAAGTTATTGTATTGTATTGTATAGCCGGTCCAAAGAAACTGTGCCCAAATACAGTGTGTAACGTGTAAAATGTTTATATTTTGTAAATTATAAAAAAATTATCACTAAAATATTGTGACTATGTCTCGTATTGTCTGCTGCTTAAATCGCTTATTTAATTAAACGGTTGCCTATTGTTTTAATTTAAAGCAAGAAAATTTATTTAAAACAAAATATAATTTTATCTGCCATCAGTTAACTCAAGTTGCTGCTTTCTTTTAACTTAAATCTTGCTGCATATCATATCATCCCAGGGAACTTGAATTACATGCTTTACCTGTATTTGTAAAGCTTCGTATTAGCTCTGCTCTGCATAGTTGCATAACTGTTGCTACTAGCGGTACACAAATAGTTCTATTATATACTCATACTAATGTTTAGAATGTATACATCTTCAGGAACTCCCTAAGGACTGGTTTTGTTAACAAGGGACGGGAGACAGCTGAGCTCACTGAACGGCAGCTGTCAAAATTTAATATTGGATATATATAACTAAATTGAAATGTAACACGCATCATAATTTTAATTCTTAATTTAGGACAAACTAGATGTTGATGGGCCACAACATCCACTTACCATCAGGTTGAATGTGTACTCGTTTTTACACTAATTCTATAAAAAAACCTACCCGTTAATGTTTTAATAAGACCGTCTTCTGTTTTCCCCATAATATATGTTTATTTTTGTTATATTAATCTTTCCTTACTGAACAATAAAGGGTATTGTGCTTGTATTGTCCAAATTCCTATCTCGATTTATCGCCTGTTTCATCACATTTCCTCTTTCTGCTTGTACATTTTGCCACATACCCTTTATAGTTTATTGAACTCCCTTTGTTTTCAATTTATCTCCCTGTCACTATTCGAAATTTCTATTTCGCCTTCGTATATGCAAACCGTATTAATATTTTGCTCTAGTATGCCTATCTTTTCATCGAGGAAATAGTTGTCTATATTGCAGTTTTCCTCAAGTAATTCCATATCCTCTCTTAACTGGCCAGTGATTTTTGAACATAGTAAAAGTAGTAGGTTTATATGGCAATTTATTACTACATACTTACATCTTTTACTGTGTTTTGACTCCTAAAATAATTTTTATCATGTTGTTTAAACTACATCCCTTACATCCTTTATGTGCATTTCTGCACATACGAATTGTTCTAAGCGGTCAAATACATATGGAGTTTGTTAGGATCGTTTCTAGTTCGAATATCGCAAAAAGAACTTTATCAACACATAGAGAACGAAATGGAGATTATGTTTAGTGCAAAGAACAAAAAATTAATAATGTACATATGGAATTTGGCAGTCGCGGCGACGTATATAAGCCATTGCTTGATGACTAAATGGTAATCGCACTGTCTAAGAGTAACAAAGACTTACTTTATTAATACCTATTTTATTATGACAGTTGTATAGTAGTTGTTTGGTATAGGAATGGACAAAAAGTATTTTATTTTATTTATTTATATATTGTTTATTGTACACCAAAGTACAGAAAACGAGAAGAGTTCAATCTAAAGTTTAAGATGTCAACACGCGGTCTTATCACTCTGAAGGTGATCTCTTCCAGAAAACCTTTGCATAGAGGACTGATGCAAACATAGTTTAAAAAAGACGGGGGTGTACAATAAAATGATGAAAAGAAATATGAAACAATATAGATATGTTTGTAGTCTGAATGATATATTATATAATAAAGTAATAAAATGAAAACTAAAAGTAATTTATCTCATAGCGTTATAATTGATACAATTTAACAAGGTAGTGCCTACGCAGATAGACACTTAGATACTACCTAATAAATTGAGACTATTTATTATTACATCAGGAAACTTTGACGCATATTTTATTTAAATTCGAACTAATTGATAAGTTCTACCATTAGACAGTATTCTTAACTATCTCAGTAAGTTTTCATGTGTATCCCATAATGGTTTGTTTTAGTACATTAGATCTACATCGAATTTCGGTCACGGCGGCCAGTCCCAACGAAGATTAGTCGTCTGCGTAGAATAGCATTATAGTGCCTGAGTCTAGATGCACTATGCACTCTCTTTTCCCTCACTCTCATAGTCCTATGGGACGGTAATCTGACACGAATGGAAAGAGATTAGGCTCACAACCTACGGCTTTACGTGGTTTCGTACGGGGCTGAAACACCGCCACCTTCCTAACTTTGGGCTGCTACTGAGAATATTTTTACTGAAACCAATGAATTGAAAAACCCAACAAATAATTTTGGCCCAACCCAGGACCTCATGATCAGCAACCACATTTTACGATCACTAGATCAATGAGTTATGTAAGTATTTTTATTTCGTAATATTAATCTACGACCCTTTCCATTTTCCAGCCCCACGTTTGACATTTCTCTGACTGAGGCTTAACCGAAAAAGAAAATTCCACAGGCATCTTACCGTGTAATATATTTAAAAAAATAAAAACAATAGACCAATTAAAAAGTTGAGGCATACATTATTATGAAAAAGAAATTGACCTGAACTTTTGGAGCTTTCATTGATAGAGAGAAGCTACAAATAAAGCACATTCTGTTAAAATATCTCTGCCGTTCACTGTTTTCTATTTTTAATCAGATTTATGGAAGTATTTTATGTTTCCACGATCCTTAAATGTAGGGAAGAAAATGAAATTCTAGTTTTTTTAATGTATTTAAATACACCTACATATTATTCTTGTGTCTAACAATGGAAAGGACATTTTTTAATTGACTAGTCAAAGAGCTGAGTAAAATTGTAAATTTGGCACTTAAAATCTAAACTATACATGGTTTTAGGGTAAGGAAGATTCCACTGCGCTGCCCCAATGCAACTTGGCAGATTTCCTTGTATGCCCTCGAAAATACGAGTACATTAAAAAATATATAAGATTTTTTTTAATTTTCCAGACATGTTTGCTTACGATGCTTTCCTTTACCTTTCAAACACGTAGTTTTTTTTTATATAGAATAAGGATGACAAACGAGCACATAGCACACCTGATGGTAAGTGGATACTGTGGCCAATATACATCTATATATTAAAAATTTAAATGCATATGTGCTGACAACCCTGAGAAGTAAAATGGATTGCCTCACTTCCAGTAAAAAAGATCTCTGGATCTTTACACTTCGGTACGATACGTAACACAACAGCATTAAGCTGTTCCAACAAGTTGTTCCCTATGTTTTGAGATAAGTAATTTTTATTTCTAATGAAATTATTTTTCATGTGAAATCAGGATGTGTCAAAAAGGCACATTTGTACGTGGTAGAGCCATACTGCTATATTAGTAGTGTAGTTGTAGCACGAATGGGTCAGCTCGACCGGGGAAGGATAACACTCTCACAGAATACCAGCGTAAAATAGCAGCTTAACACTGCTGTGTTTCGTATGGTGAGTGTAGAGAACCGGAGACCCTTATTACTGGAAACGAGGCATTCTATCATATTTCTCATGGCTGACAGCACATCTGCATCTTGATTCGTAATCGAGGATAGATGTAGATGTCTCTGGGCCACAGCAACCACTTAACATCAGTTGGACTGTTTGGTCGCTTGTCACCTTTATTCTATAAAAAAAGCACTTTATGTCCTTAAATTAATAAACGGTATTGTAAAAATGCCGTGGTAGCTTAAGTGGTTAAGTGATCGCTGTAAATTTTATAGTACGCGAGCAACCCGTATTCGATCACCAATGAAATCGTTAATAGCAATTTTAAGTGTTGATTTACCATGTGCTTAGCGGTGAAGGAAAACGTCGTAAGGAAACCTGTATGTCTGAGAAATAAGAAAAAAAATACTAATATTTCGAAGACATGTGAATTTCACCAACAGTGCAGTTGTGTGCAACGGATATGTGTAGTGTGTAGTGTAGTGTAGCCATGTGTACAGTGTGGTTGCTGATTATGAGGTTCTGGGTTGGGCCAAAATTATTTGTTGGGTTTTTCAATTCATTGGTTTCAGTAAAAATATTCTCAGTAGCAGCCCAAAGTTAGGAAGGTGGCGGTGTTTCAGCCCCGTACGAAACCACGTAAAACTGTAGGTTGTGAGCCTAATCTCTTTCCATTCGTGTCAGATTACCGTCCCATAGGACTATGAGAGTGAGGGAAAAGAGAGTGCATAGTGCATCTAGACTCAGGCACTATAATGCTATTCTACGCAGACGACTAATCTTCGTTGGGACTGGCCGCCGTGACCGAAATTCGATGTAGATCTAATGTACTAAAACAAACCATTATGGGATACACATGAAAACTTACTGAGATAGTTAAGAATACTGTCTAATGGTAGAACTTATCAATTAGTTCGAATTTAAATAAAATATGCGTCTAAGTTTCCTAATGTAATAATAAATATCTCAATTTACTAGGTAGTGTCTAAGTGTATATCTGCGTAGGCACTACCTTGTTAAATGATATCAATTATAACGCTATGAGATAAATTACTTTTAGTTTTCATTTTATTACTTTATTATATAATATATCAGACTACATACATATCTATATTTTTGTTTAATATTTCTTTTCATTATTTTATTGTACACCCCCGTCTTTTTTAAACTTTGTTTGCATCAGTCCTCTATGCAAAGGTTTTCTGGAAGAGATCACCTTCAGAGTGATAAGACCGCGTGTTGACATCTTAAACTTTAGATTGAACTCTTCTCGTTTTCTGTACTTTGGTGTACAATAAACAATATATAAATAAATAAAATAAAATACTTTTTGTCCATTCCTATACCAAACAACTACTATACAACTGTCATAATAAAATAGGTATTAATAAAGTAAGTCTTTGTTACTCTTAGACAGTGCGATTACCATTTAGTCATCAAGCAATGGCTTATATACGTCGCCGCGACTGCCAAATTCCATATGTACATTATTAATTTTTTGTTCTTTGCACTAAACATAATCTCCATTTCGTTCTCTATGTGTTGATAAAGTTCTTTTTGCGATATTTGAACTAGAAACGATCCTAACAAACTCCATATGTATTTGACTGGTTAGAAAAATTAGTATGTGCAGAAATGCACATAAAGGATGTAAGGGATGTAGTTTCAACAACATGATAAAAATTATTTTAGGAGTCAAAACACAGTAAAAGATGTAAGTATGTAGTAATAAATTGCCATATAAACCTACTACTTTTACTATGTTCAAAAATCATTGGCCAGTTAAGAGAGGATATGGAATTACTTGAGGAAAACTTCAATATAGACAACTATTTCCTCGATGAAAAGATAGGGATACTAGAGCAAAATATTAATACGGTTTGCATATACAAAGGCGAAACAGAGTTTTCGAATAGTGACGGGGAAACAAATTGAAAACAAAGGGAGTTCAATAAACTATAGAGGGTATGTGGCAAAATGTACAAGCAGAAAGAGGAAATGTGATGAAACAGGCGATAAATCGAGATAGGAATTTGGACAATACAAGCACAATACCCTTTATTATTCAGTAAGGAAAGATTAATATAACAAAAATAAACATATATTATGGGAAAAACAGAAGACGGTCTTATTAAAACATTAACGGGTAGGTTTTTTTATAGAATTAGTGTAAAAACAAGTACACATTCAACCTGATGGTAAGTGGATGTTGTGGCCCATGAACATCTAGTTTGTCTTAAATTAAGAAATAAAATTATGATGCGTGTTACATTTCAATTTAGTTATATATATCCAATATTAAATCTTGACAGCTGCCGTTCACTGAGCTCAGCTGACTCCCGTCCCTTGTTCACAAAACCAGTCCTTAGGGAGTTCCTGAAGATGTATACATTCTAAACATTAGTATGAGTATATAATAGAACTATTTGTGTACCGCTAGTAGCAACAGTTATGCAACTATGCAGAGCAGAGCTAATACGAATCTTTACAAATACAGGTAAAGCATGTAATTCAAGTTCCCTGGGATGATATGATATGCAGCAAGACTTAAGTTAAAAGAAAGCAGTAACTTGAGTTAACTGATGGCAGATAAAATTATATTTTGTTTTAAATAAATTTTCTTACTTAAAATTAAAACAATAGGCAACCGTTTAATTAAATAAGCGATTTAAGCAGCAGACAATATGAGAAATAGTCACTGTGAATCAGTGACTGGTTTTATCAGACAGTTGATCCTGAGTCCGGAGTTCGAATACCCTAAAATAGACTATATTCTTCTAGCGTGCACATATAATCATGTATAATACTATACTACTAAGCGTTAATAATATCATATATTTATTTATTGATTAAATATTTATTTTACTTTACTTTATAGGTTATTGTGTATATGTTATTTAATTTAACTTACATTTATCTTATATATCCTTTTTAATTATTTATTTAAGTCTCAACTAGATGAGAACACTACAAAATGTCCCTAAATAATAATAGAAACTTGAAATACTAGTAATTTATTAGATGAATGGCAATACGGGAGATTATTTTACAAACTATACATTTACAACGAAAAGCTTACATTATCTTACAGCACTCTAAATATAGCTAATGTATTACTATATAATACATAATTTTACAATTAAGAAAATAATGCTAACGAAATGCAAGGAGTAAGCGTCTATTTCTACATACCCTTAAAAGATAAAAAAAATAATTTGCACAAATTACCCAGTACGGGAATCACCTTAAAAACGGTTAAGATTTATATTTTTTACAATAAAATATTTAGAAGAAGTAACTATAAGTACACAAGACTGTGTTAAAGATTTGAGGATAAAATAAAACAACAACAACGACGTGACACGTCGGTGTCGCTCGCAGCTATGACCTCTGGCTATGACGTTCTCATGCCCGGTTCTCGATTCTCGTTTAGCACTGTGCTTGTCTCCTACTCGTCGCCTTTCGCTCGCGTACACATCGATCGGACAAAACATGAAAACGACGGCGCGCCAATATTTTAGTGATAATTTTTTAATAATTTACAAAATATAAACATTTTACACGTTACACACTGTATTTGGGCACAGTTTCTTTGGACCGGTTATGTGGTCTCCTCCCCCTTCGACGGCCGACCCGCTCTCTGTTGTGGACGTGTCCCTTTCGAACGCCGTCCAGCGGTTCTGGAAAATTGAGGAACCACCACAAGCGGCTCGAGACAACCCTCTGGACCGTGAGTGCGAGTTGTTCTACCAGAACAATACCGGCCGTCGTGTCGACGGTCGTTTCGTCACTCGCTTACCCTTTCTGGACTCACGTCCCCCTTTGGGTCAATCTCGTGTACTGGCCGAGAAGAGGTTGCTATCCATGGGGCGCCGCATGCGGCGCGACCCAGCCTTTCGCGACAAATATGTCGAGTTCATGCGCAAGTATCAAGAGCTGGGTCACATGTCACCGTCCAACTTCGAACGGCGTTCACAGGAGTACTACTTCCTCCCTTACCATGCGGTCTTGAGGACCCAAGAGACTAAGATTCGGGTAGTTTTTGACGGCTCCGCCCCCACGTCAAATGGTGTGTCCCTGAACCAGTGTCTTCACTCTGGTCCTAAACTAATCAAGGACATATCCGACATTTTGACCCAATTCCGTCGACACCAAGTGGTTTTTGTAGCCGACATTCGGATGATGTTTCGACAATCAGTGGTCCATCGTGATGACCACCGATATAAGCTGATATTGTGGCGCGAGAAGCCCAGCGATCCAATACAGTTGTTTGAGTTGAACACCACCACCTATGGACTCTGGTCCAGCCCGTATATCGCCATGCGAATCCTCCTTGAACTCGCTGAGAGAGAGCGCCTAAGATACGCTCGGGGAGCTTCTATTTTGGAGACTTCGGTCTACATGGACGACATTTGTACGGGCGCCTCCACCGTCGAGAATGCTCTTGTCTTGCGAGACGAATTAATTGCCATCCTGAAGTCCGGAGGTTATGAGTTGCGCAAATGGTTGTCGAACTCCCCTCATATTTTGAAGGACATCCCAGGAGAGGATCAACAAGACCCTCATCTATTCGAGCACCCTGAAAATCCTAATTTGTTGACTGTGCTGGGCATTCAATATCAGCCTGTTCAGGATACCTTCACGTGTCGAGTAAAACTTGATCCCCCTCCCAAAGCATGGACCAAGCGCTCCGTGCTGTCTACAGTAGCCCGCACCTTCGACCCTAATGAATGGATCACCCTGGTTAGATCTTTTTGGCTAAGTGCTTTCTTCAAAAGCTCTGGATATCCGGGTTGGGTTGGGACGAGCCTATTAGCGGAACCCACTTGCGAGAGTGGCTCTCCATTGTTTCCTCCCTTCCAGACATCAACCGGGTCTCCATGCCAGGGTCTTTCCTTCCTCCAGGGAAATGCAGGGCTACCCTACATGGGTTTCGCGACGCCTCTGAGAAAGGCTATGCGGCTGTCGTATATTTGCGGACTGTGAGTTCTTCTGGTCATACTGCAGTCCATCTCGTACTTGCTAAAAGCAAGGTTGCTCCCATTAGGTCCCACTTAACTATCCCTAAATTGGAACTGTCTGGAGCCGCTCTTCTCACACGACTCCTCAACCACGTTCACTCGTCCTTGAAGCCTGTAATCGACATTACGGACGTCTACGCGTGGTCGGACAGTGAGATAGTACTTTGTTGGCTCCGAGCTGCACCTCACAATCTTGAGGTCTTTGTGGCGAACCGCGTGTCTCAAATCCAGAGTTCTGAGACTTCTCTAAACTTGAGACATGTCCCAGGGGAGTTGAATCCCGCAGACTCCGCTTCTAGCGGCTGTGAGACCCCCTCGTTGGTTGACCACCCGCTATGGTGGGGTCCCGGTTGGTTATATGAGTCTCAGTCATTCTGGCTCCAGGGTAATTACTCCGAACCGATTGAATTGCCTGGCCTACGAGCCCGAGTAGGAGTGGGCAAGGATAAGCCCACTCGGGATCTCTCTCTTCTGGAACGGTACAGCTCTCTCGAACCGTCCAACCGAATCTCTGATTTAGTTTTGTCCCCTAGCCCTTTTTTTTTTTAGGAGGGGGCAAACGAGCATGCGGCTCACCTGATGGTAAGTGACTACCGCCGCCCATGAACAACCGCAACACCAGGGGAATTGCAGATGCGTTGCCGGCCTTTTAAAAAGGAGTAGGCTCTTTTCTTGAAGGTCCCTAAGTCGTATCGGTCCGGAAAAATCGCTGGTGGTAAACTATTCCACAAGGAAGTTGTGCGAGGAAGAAAACATCTTCTAAATCGCACAGTGGTGGACCGCCAATCATCCAGATGGTGTGGATGATATCGGGAGTTCTGCCGCGATGTGCGTTCGTGAAATTTAGCGGCTGGGATCAATCCAAACAATTCCTCAGAACACTCCCCATGGTAAATGCGAAAGAAAATGCTAAGAGATGCAACATCTCTTCGCAGTGCCAATGAGTCGAGCCGATCGGAAAGGACTCGGTCGTCGACGATTCGAGCCGCTCTGCGCTGGATGCGGTCAAGTGGAAGAAGCTGGCACTAGGGAGCCCCAGCCCAGAGATGGGAACAGTATTCCATGTGAGGCCGAACCTGCGCCTTGAAAAGTGGAGCATTTTGAGCCCGTGATTGAAAACTTGAAGCGGGGCTCCGTTGTCAAGGGCGCTCTGGCCCGTTTGAACCTCTTCCTGGACGACGCTGGGATGCTGCGCGTTGGTGGACGTTTGAGAAATTCCCAACTGCCGTATGGGTCTCGACACCCGTTACTGCTCCCCAAGGATGGCGCCTTTGTCCGGTTGTTGGTAACCCACCATCATATTAAGAACGCCCACGCGGAGTGTAATGCTCTTTCGGCTATTCAGCAGCGGAAGTTTTGGATTTTGGCTGGCCGACGCACCATTCGGAGCGTCATATTTACGTGCATATCTTGTTATAAACTAAAGGCCACCATATCGCAGCCTATGATGGGTGACTTTCCACCCGACCGCGTCAGGGCCATAAGACCATTCGCTGGAGTCGGAACAGACTTTGCTGGCCCCTTCCTCGTTAAGTCCTCTAACCTTCGTAACGCGCTTTCACATAAGGCCTATCTTTGCGTCTCCGTGTGCCTCTCCACTAAGGCCGTTCACTTAGAAATTGTAAGTGCCCTCAGTACGAAAGTCTTCTTGACCACGCTGGGCTGTTTCGTATCGCGGCGCGGGTTGCCGGACCTGATCCGGTCTGATTGCGGAACGAATTATAAGGGCACGGATAGTTATTTGAAAGAGGTCGTCGAATTTCTGTCCAGCAACAGGACTTATTTAGGTAATGCGATGTCCAAGAAGGGCATTCAGTGGAAATTCGACCCTCCGGCTTGTCCCCACTGGGGCGGTATTTTTGAGGCGGTGGTTAAGGTTGCAAAAACGCATCTCCGTCGCGTTATTGGCGAAACTATTTTGACATTTGAGGAGCTCGCCACTGTATTCTGTAAAATTGAGGCGGTACTCAACTCTCGGCCCCTCTGTCCCCTCTCGTCCAATCCGAATGATTTGGAGGTTCTAACCCCCGGACATTTCCTGATTGGTCAGCCGCTTAACGCCCTGCCCGAGTACCCCTTCAGGAAAACGAACTCTTCGCGGTTGAGCAGGTTTGACCTGCTGCAACAGATGACTCAGAGTTTTTGGCACCGATGGTCTCTGGAGTACCTACATCTTTTGCAGCAGCACATTAAGTGGTCTGACAAGGCGGATCCTCCTCGGGTTGGAGACCTCGTGTTGGTTAAAGAACCCAACGCTCTGCCTTTGTATTGGCGCCGTGGGCGCATTGTTAAGTTGTCGTATGGATCAGATGGGGTGCCTAGGGTGGCCGAGGTTTTGGTCGGAGATTCGGTCTTGCAACGTGCCTTCGCGACCTTGTCCCGTTCGCCAATCTACTCGCGGACGCTCGAAATGCCTAGCATCGTATCAAGGTCACACCGCCCCCCGCCCGGGCGCATTCCATTCGAGCGGTGTCGACGGGACACATCGAGGCAATTCATTGTAAAAATCTGCCGATCGTAACAGACGTTTGTATTTTTTTTTGCTTAATTTGCCGCGTAGCGAACGGAAGTGAACTTTGTACCACTGTGGTCGGTCGCGCCACATGTTGTGTCTTTGACTGTGATTAACGGAGTTTAGTTCTCTCTTTGAAGTTAGTTAAATGTACAATAGTGTGGATAGACTGACCTAGTGCCTTGAAGAAAGAAATTGCCACCTGGGACGCCGCAGGAGAATACCTCATCCGAGGCAGCATCGTGCCATCTGGTTCAGGCCTCCTAAAAACTCACTCACAAACACCACTTACACGCACTACACCTTCAGCCTGACAGATCCTGGTGACCAGTCTCCGCTTCTGAAGCAGGTAAGTACTCTCTATTTGACTAGCCTTCCCCTTAAAGTGTAGTAGGATAGAACATTTTCCATAAGGCCACTTGGGCTCTGTCCTAGTTGTTCGTCGAACCTAACAGCTGTATGGGCCCCTGTCGGGTAGACCTTAGTCTGGGCAACTAGGTGCGAGAAAAGATGTGATCTCATATATGGTTCATATTGCAACGGGTTACCTACTCATATTATTCACGAATTTGTATCTAAAACTGCTGCAGATAATCAATACATAGAAATATCTCAGAACGTTATTTACTTATTAGTGAATAAAATAATATTACAAATTTTTAGATCAATTTGGCTACAGAATTAATTTCAAAGAACAATATATTGAAATTCGCCTCCATTTGAGGAAAGTAAAATGATATTGCACTATAAAAACCCTACAATCTACTTGAAGCGTCCTATTACTTTTACACTCATTAAGGTGCGAAGACGTGAGAAAAAAATAAGACCTTGAGTAAAAATAATAAAGATTTTCTAAAGTCCTTAGGATTTAAAGTATGAATATACTACAGATTAATGACTTACCAATCTTCGATACTTCTATTGAAAGTTATGAAGTCCATTCTTATAATCCATATAATAATAGCTTTAGAGAAAGCAAGAAGCTTTAGCAAGACATATATGTATTACCATCAGCTGGTTCAAGTTATATCAAAGGTCATGCAAAGCTCCTCAGCAAAGATGGTAAACAGATTAAAAAACCTGATACGTTCAGTAATAATCCTATTATGTTTTTGTTTCAAGACATAAGGTATGAGATAAATGGAATCGAAATAGATCGTATTAAAAATGCTGGTATAACGTCAACAATTAAATCATACATTTCAATGAATGAAGCAGAAAATAAAGTAGCAGCTTTGTGGGGTTGGGATATAGATAGATTTAAAAGTGAAAACGGTGATTTTAGTGCCACTGTACCTTTAAATAAGATTTTAGAGTTTGCAGAACATTATGCTAAAATTGTAATAACTTGTAAACACGAACTTATACTGAACAGAGGTAATTCTAACATAAATAGTATTATAGAAACTGAAGATGATGCACATTTTCAAATAGACATACAAAGAATACAACGGCGAGTGCCACATGTGAAAGTATCAGATCGTGAACGACTGAAACTTCTTAAACATTTAGAAAGAGATAAACCTATACAGATGGCATTTAGAAATTGGGATTTATATGAATACCCTTTACTTCCTACAGCAACTAAGCATTCCTGGTCTATTAAGACTGCGTCACAATTAGAGAAATCTCGATATGTAATTTTTTGTTTACAAACAAACAGAAAAAATCAAAAAATGAAAGACTCTTCAGTATTTGATCACAGTGGAGTGAGAAACGTGACCTTGTTTTTAAATTCACAATATTACCCATACGAGCCCTTAAGTTTAATGTTTTCCGAAAACAAATTTAATATATTATACGAAATGTATGTGAAATTTCGCCAGTCGTACTACAAGTGTCCCGCAGACCCATTGCTTGATTTAAGTAGCTTTAAGGAGAAGGCTCGGCTATTTGTGATAGACTGTTCAAGACAAAACGACAGTCTAAAAACGGGACCCGTAGATGTTCGTTTGGAGATTGAATGTACAACGGCAATACCAGAGAAGAAAACTGGATATTGTTTAATCATTAACGATCAACTTGTGGAATATAAGCCTTTAAGTAACATAGTGCGCTAGTTGACATGACTGCTATCGTAGATGTCCAAGGTTTCAAAACAGAAAGAAATGAATTCATAGGGAACATGTAAATTGGATTCAACGTAATAGAAAGATATATTCGTGTGAGGGAGTAATACCTTATTTAAATTATCAGAATTTGATTGCAGATATATATATATAGGATATATGTATATACGTCAGAGGTATAGAAAAAGTTTTATTATTAAAATCCATCTTACAAAATGAATATATAATTAATTTAGAAGATAAAGGATGTCCTAGTTTGTTAAATCTGTATGATCGATATAAAGATTGTAAAGATTTGTATAGTTGTATTAATCATGACACAGTATGTGCTTTGAAAAATGTTTTTTGTTTAAATAAATGGTGCTCTGATAATTCTTTATTTTATTTCATAAAAAAACTCTTCACCGGCAACTTTTTAGAAATGTTTATAAGGAATCAGCGCAGCTTTGCAGCTTCATTATACTCTTGCAACCAGCAAGATCAAACCCCCACAAAGCATGAGGGACATGTCTCAAAACGAATACAGACCCCGATATAGTTTATAAGATTCATATAAAACACGCTTATTTTCATTTAGCCATTATTGGGCAACGACTGGTTTAAGAGAAGCAGTGGTGAATGAAATGGCCGATGCGGGATTCTTTTATTTTGTCGATAGCATAAATGATACAGCTGTTTGTTTTTCCTGTGGAGGAGTTATTGGAGATTGGGAGATTTACGATGATCCATGGATGCAATAGACATTACATTATCCTCTATGTTTTTATCTGAACGCCGTGAAATGGTATATAATCCGACATATAAATAAATGTTTGAAAGATTATGGTAAATCGCTGTGAGTTAAAAAGAGTGACACAGAATTGAGAATACATCTGCTTAATTAAAAAATGGAAATGTAGAGCTGTTTAGTATAATATTCGGGCAAAATGCATCGGGAACGGATGTGAGTGATGCAGCAGCCCCAATACTGACATGATATTATGTGCAAATGCTTCTTTATTATAGCAACGTCTTGACTTTCTAGCTAGTGGACGTACACCTGACGGCTGATCATGAGGTCTCGGGTTCGAATCCCCGGAGCGGGCCAAACAATCAGCTATTGTGTTCTTTTGTCAAGAAATTCTCAGTAGGTGTCCGGAGTAACCCAAGCCCGTAAAGCCGTTCTTACTGCGCGTTATCTCTCCTCGGTCGTGTCGGATTACTGTCCCATCAGACTATGAGAGTAAGGAAATAGAGTGTACACCTGTGCTTGAGCTTACATTCGCGCACTATAATGCTGTCCTGTGCAGATAGCTAGTCTCCGGCGAGATTGGCCGTTGAACATAAATCAAAAAGGATATTACAATGGCAACTGATTTCGATTATTATATTCTATTTAGTTTTTTGGAAGTCGAGTTTTACTTTATTAAAATTTTTTATCCACCTCATATGTATTAAATTTGGTCACAATAGGTTAAGGACGGAACATTTTTAGACAATTTAATTTCAATTTTCCGTTTGTGCTATTTATGTTTTTTTTTTCAAACATGAAATACATATATAAAACATTTTTATAGTATTTAGCGATTACTCTCTGTTCTTTTTTTTCTCGTCCAAAAGTAATAATAATATCTTAAAAATCATCTGTAACAATTGAAAAAGGTTTCTTTATTTATTTTCAGCCAGATCTTAGACGTATTATATTTTGACAATGACAAAAGCTCTCAAGTTTTTCATCCATATAAGTTACAGCTGACACGACAAAGAATGTTTAATTTTGAAGAGATGCGATTTTAAAGTAACAACTACTACACGTAAATCACGACACGGCCCCTGGAGGCACGAAGCAGCTCAGCAGAAGTCCAGGTGAGTGCATATGCAGTATCGCGACATAATATATTTTCATATTTTATGAGTGTCAGAAGAATCTTCTTCTACTTCATCGGTGAGTTTATAGTCTATGAAGCATGTAAAGACGAAAAAGACACTTTCTCAAAAATGCATAAATCTACTTATATTATCCTGCAATAAAAAAAAAAGACTTAATGAATAATAATGATAAAACAATTTCAGTTTGGAGTAAGTGTTCCAATTTTTGTAATTCCCGTATTTGATACCCTTTAGAACAGATCCATTAAATGTAATAGAATGACGATCAATTAGCCTTCAGATAATGTAGATTTATGCGTCGTCTCCAGAGTAACAATAAAATTAACGAGTCGAGAAATTAGAGGCATCATTTTCATTACTCTATCGCTGGAAATTTTGGAAATCACAAAATATTTTTATTTCCGTATTGATATTACTTACGTTTCTTTACTTGTTACTTCGTTCTAAAGCGTTAAAATCATCGATAAAATATAATGTGCTTAATTTCTTTTCATTAACGCACGTATGAAAAAACTGCCACAAATCATAATTTGTATAAATCGTCGAATAAATTACATTATTATATGTTTAATTATAATTTAAAAAAAAAAAAACAATCTGAAAGATTTTCGTAAATGTCTTAAAATTGTACTTTTAAGGAATTTTTTTATTTATTGGCTAGATTTTAGTGGAGATAAGTTATGTGGCCATAATGTACCTGTATAAAATCCATAAATCACGCTAAAGATAATTAAAGGAATCAGTTTAAAATCCACATGCAAAAAGAAAATGATGTGACAGTATGTTTTATTCAGTTATACACTGTCTAGCGGTTAGCCATCATAGGCTCAATTTATGCTGATAGTGCCTATGCTATCGACGACTGCGTGTGTGTGTGTGTGTGTTTAATAGTGTAAATGTAAAAGTGGTAAATGTGTGAAAAAAGTAACAGCCTATATACGTCCCACTGTTGGACACAGGCCTCCTCTCAATTTTGAGAGGATTTTAGGGCAAGAAATTGTCCGTCGCGCTGCCCCAAAGGGTGTTGACGGACTTCACAACATCTTCGAAATATTTTTTTATTTTTATTTCTCATTCATGCAGGTTTCCTAAAGACGTTTTACTTCACCTCTGAGAATGTGGTAAATCAGCATTTAAAATTACAATTAACAATTTTATTGATGCCGGCGGGAATCGAAACTAGGTAGTGTTGTTAGGTGAAATAAAATTAGTTTTTGTATTCTAAATTGTGGGAAGAAGATAGGTGCTTCTCAAATGAATATTGGGTTATCCTTTTTTTATTTCTAGATGCGGATCTTAATCTAATAACTTATAGGGACACTTCAGGGGCACGAACTCGGGTTACTTGGGTAATGCGAAAAGTAAACGATATTAATCAGATGATAGACACCTAAGTTAGTACTGAATAATACTATCAGCATTTATATTTGATTGAGTTTATTCGTGTATTCGTATTTTCGTTTCGCATATCTCGAGTAGATAGGCTAATGTCTCCAAATCGATTTCATTCGTTGCTGAATTGCATAATGAATACTTGATTTTTTATACATGGTAGGGCTATGCTACAGTTACGAGTACGTTATACAATAGCAGTACATTATGATTATAGCACGAATGAGTAGGCTCGACCGGGGAAGGACCACGATCTTACAGAATACTAGTGTAAAGTAGCAGCTTAGTGCTATTGTGTTTCGTACGGTGAGTGTAAAGAATCAGAGACCCATTTTACTGGAAACGAGGCATTTCATATTAGTCTTCAGGGATGAAAACGCATCTGTATTGTAATACTTAGCCTCTATAGTCCTCGAGTACTCGAGTGAGTACATAAGAGACAAAAAATCTACTTTCATCAAATATCTTATATTTAAATTTTTACGCAGTTGATTGTATGCAGAATAGTAGAAGCTTAGTTTTAAAAAATAAAGAGGACCTGAAAAAATCAATTAGCGATCCGTGTGCCCACAAAATTCTGCTCTGGTGTTTCGGACACAGGATTGGGTAAGAGTAATCCAAGAAATTCATATGTAGAATATAATTATATAGTTTTAATTTATAACAGTTATGTAGATAAAGACCCATAATAATATAACCAGGTCTTATATTTATATGTAACTATTTAATAAAAATTATTAAATAGTTACAGAGTGTAGTAGTTCATGCGAGTACTCTCTGTACTCGTAGTATATAAATGTCTCTGTAGTCCTCATGGATCAAGTCCTCATATACTCAGTCGATAATATAAGGAAAAACTTCGGAAAAAATTACAGGATTTTTAACTTCCCGCTTTGAAAATTAATAAGCTTCAAGAGTAGGATGTTACAGATTTGAGTCCGATTTTGAGAATGCGAGTTTTCATCAAATCTCCACGTTTTGAGGTCCTAGGAAGCCGTTTCGACTATTCCAAGCAAGGACGTCCGGCCGTGTGTGTGTGTGTTTGTCTGTTTGTCTGTCTGTTTGTTCCGGCTAAACTCCAAAACGGCTGGACCGATTTTGATGGAACTTTCACTAACAGATAGCTGATTTTATAAGGAGTAACTAAGGCTACTTTTATTTTTATAAAAAAATTAGGGCTCCGCGCAAAAAGAATTATACCCATAAAATCCAATCATAATAAATTTCACGCGGGAGAAGTCTCGGGGAACAACTAGTACAAATGTTTAAAATTATTGAATTTTGGAAAATGTTTCTCCGTACTATAAAGGTTAATTAAGGATAGATGTGTATATATCTATGAGCCGCAGCATCTACTTACCATCAGGTGGACTGTGTGTTCGTTTGTCACTCTTTTTCTATAAAAAGAAGAAAATGGTTCTACTATCATCTGTTATGTATTTTTAAACAAAAATTAATCTATCAATTAAACACCTAATCAAAATCTATCGATTTTTTGAAAGCAGCCCAAATCGCATCAACACATTTATTTATGCTAACACTTAAAAATAAAATAAAGAAGATGTAAAAACCTGCCTGCAATAGACGGAGACAAAAGTACCATTTACCATAAAGCTACTTTTTAACGCCAAGATACAAGTTCAATGCATACTGCACGAATCTTTTTAACATGCAAAACACTTTTGTTTTAGATTTAAATTTTGCAATACTAATAAACTTTACAGCGCTGCAAGTTACTAAGGACAGTTTATTTTCTTGGCATTTAACATTACTACAGACGTAAAATGTACTGAAGTCAGTTTAATCTATTCATGCAGATTATTCTCTTTATGCAGAATCGATTTACGAAGATTATGTTGCAAACAAAAACAACCTTTGTTTCTTCTTAACAGAGGTTTTAACCAAACAACCAGCATACGTGGACGACACTGAAAGTTTTTAGAAAATCAAAAACAAACTAGCAAATTATTAGTTTTATTATATATATATATATATATATATATATATATATATATATATATTATATGTATAAACACTTACGCCTGTCACCCAGAGGGGTAGGCAGAGACTATGGACTTCCATTTGGCACGATCCTGACACACCTCTCTCGCTTCCTCCACATTCATATACCTACGTAGGTTGCGTAGGTTTTATTATATCTTTTCAAAATAGTGTCCATTTATAATATATCGCGGCATCCGTTGGAACCACTGAGAAAAGCACTTTGCCCACTCGTCCTTAGGGGTCTCTTCGACGGCATTTTGCCACTGCTTCCTCAACGTCCATAAAACGTTTTCCCCGAAGTTTTTTTTATTTTCGGAAATAAATAAAAACCGCTAGGTGCGGGGTCAGGGCTATAGGGCGAGTAACCCATTAATTCTACGTCTGATGTCACCAAGTAGTTGATTGTTTGCTTGGCGGTGTGTGACGAGGCGTTGTCGTAGTGAAGGAGGATCCTACTGCGAGGTCGTGTCTCCCGAACTATTTCCAAAACAAGTGGCAAACAATTGTTAGTGTACCACTCTGCAGTAACTTTTTTTCGACCCTCTAAAATAATTTTTGCGTAAAAACCTGTTCTTCGAAGAACGAGGCCACCATCTTTTTTCCACGCGTCGACCTCTCTTCAGTGTAGTTGGCAACTCCATGGAAACACCCAGACAGCAGACTGTCTCTTAGTTTTAGGATCATAACAATAAATCCAACTTTGGTTGCAAATCGTAAACAAATGACAAATTAATAAAATACATACACAATAATATTAGCAAAGAGTTCCATTTTTCAATTTGAACTAATTTTTTTATTATATCGTTTACAAGTGGCCAGTTCTAAAAACTTTCAATATCGCCCTGGTAAACCCAGTGCTACTTTTTTAAGCTAAATTTAATAATTATTTACAAAAATCATTTTGCAGTAGATATAAACATAATATTCATTTTGGGTGGCGTACTCCATCCATTAGCCGCAAAAAATTAATAAGAACCGTTTTTTACGCATCCACTACCTTCCAAAAGAAAAATAATAATTACTGATCCGACGATTATTCAGAGAAAGTCGCGTCGTTTGTGGAAAATAACAAGGGTAAAGAAAGGCAGTCATTAGTTTCGTCTGGATCGAGTTTTGATTTAGCGAGAAATCTTTCGGTACGGTAAATTTCAATTTGATTATATATTGTTTCGTAGAAAAGTAAATTTTTATGAATAATATTTTTTTATAGGAGAGGGGGCAAACGAGCATGTGGCTCACCTGATGGTAAGTGACCACCGCCCATGAACAACCTCAACACCAGGGGAATTGCAGGTGCATTGCTGGCCTTTTAAAAAGGAGTGGGCTCTTTTCTTGAAGGTGCCTAAGTCGTATCGGTCCGGAAAAATCGCTGGTGGTAATCGATTCCACAAGGAAGTTGTGCAAGAAAGAAAACTATGAATAGATTTGATAAGAATAAAGATTGAACGACGAGTGAATGCAGGAAATAGAGTGAATGGGGCTCTACATTCTATTGTGAAAAGTCAGAATGTGTCCAAAAAGTCAATTCACAATGCTGTGTTAGTACCTACTTTAATAATAATAATAATAATTATAATAATAAAATGGTAAAAAAATAATATAGTTTTGCAAGACAAACTTAACAACATAGCCTTTCTAATTGACATAGCTGTACCAAATACGCATAATATTCAAAAAACAATAGCCGAAAAGATTAGTAAATATAACGAACTGAGCGAAGAAATAAAAAGAATATGGAAATTAAATAAAGTTTTCATCGTCCCAATTGTACTCTCAGCTACAGGATTAATACCAAAATATTTGCATCACTGCCTTAAGTTATTAGATTTACCCTCAAATTTATATATTAAAATGCAAAAAGCAGTTATTTTAAATACATGTCGCTTAGTGCGAAAATTTTTACAAATCCCAGAAACTGCTCTGGATAATACATTAATAATACCAGCAAATGATGACTACTTGGCTTAAAGCCCGTATCATCATAATACCCTACATGGAGAAAAAAAAAGAGAAAAGAAAAAAAAATAATAATAATAATAGTTTATTTTCACCACTTAGATAACTATCACATTTATAAATAACTATTCTATGGTCTATCCTTAGTTTACAAAGAATGATGGAACATCTGTGTCTGAACTAGATAAATATATATCTGTATTTAAGATCACAGTGCTCTTCCTTATTACATATTAACAAACTAAAAGTAGTATAATTTAAATAGATGGTATACAAAAAATAAAATGTGAAAATTAATCTTAACAAAATGTATTTTATATAAAAAGATAATTGTTAAAGTGTGTATTAAAATGTATCTCTTTGTGCATAATAATGTGGTGGGTGTTTAATGCATGAGTGTGTGTAAGAGCGTGTGTGAGTAATATTAGCTTGTAGTAAGTAATGCTTCAGTTTCTTCATAGTTTAACTGATGAAGAAATTCAAATAATTTAATTTTGCATTTATTTTTATTCAAAGAGTATAATTCAGTCTTTTTATTGATTTTGTTATAAAGAAATGGTCCAAGGTGATAAAAATATTTATTAACAAAAGAATGACTGGAAATAGGTCTATTTTTGCAAACTTTATCTTTTCTTCGTTTAGATAACAAGAAGTATTTATCATAAGATAACCACGAATGTTGTTTCAATACTGTATTCAGAATAAATAGCTGACGAACAGTGAGTACACCAAAAGATTGGTATAACTGAAATGTAGGTGAAAGTAAAGGTTTAAATGTGCATACTTTAAGAATTGCTCTTTGTGCTATTTCAAGGGGCTTTAAAATCGATTTGGATGTACCTCCCCACACAGTAATACAATAATTCAGAAATGATTGAGCAAGAGCTAAGTATACTTGTTTCAGCAATTTGGGATCCGCCACATGTCGAAGATTTTTGAAAACAAAGCTAAGTTTTCTTAGTTTCGCACAAACCATAAGTATATGTTCTCGAAAGGTTAAATTTTGGTCTAATATTACCCCCAAATACTTTATGGAAGTGGTTTTAATAATGGCAAGACAGGAACAAAAGTTATTATTACAACAATTATGAGCAATTAGTGAAAGAGACGGTGACGGCTGAGTAGAGTTTCGCATACTAAAAGAGATAAAACGTGTCTTATCGACATTAAGAGTAAGAGAGTATTGTTGCAGCCAATGAGTAACTACATTTAAACCAAATTGTGCTCTTTTGTAAACATTAACCCACGAATCGTCAGAGAATAGTAAGACAGTGTCATCTGCATAGCAAATTATTTTACAATTCGGGATGTTAAGCTGATAGAGGTCATTTATATAGATAATAAACAGGGTTGGGCCTAATATACTGCCTTGTGGCACACCATGTATAATGGGTAGATCTCCACTAACATGATCGTTAATTTTAACACATTGATATCTATTAGAAAGATATTCTTCGAATAAATTTAATTGAACACCACGTATTCCAATAGATTCAAGTTTATGTCATAATAAAGGAATGGACACTGTGTCAAAAGCCTTTGCAAGATCCAAAATATACCTATAGTTTTCTTGCCTTTGTCCAGATTACTTACAATATAGTCAGTAACCTCATGGACTGCATCACTAGTTGATTTGTCTGGTCTAAAACCGAACTGACTTTTAGAAATAAAGTCATTTCCTTCTATGTATTTGACTAATCTTTTATTGATTATGCGTTCCAAAAGCTTAGAGATCGATGGAAGTATCGATATGGGCCTGTAGTTGTTAACACAGTCTCGTTTACCCGCTTTGTAAATTGGATACACCATAGATTTTTTTAGAAATGCAGGAAATATACCTTTGGATAAACAATTGTTAAATATATGTGTCAAAGGAGGAACGAGGATGTGTTTGAAGTCTTTAAGGACCTTATTCGGTACACAGTCCCAGCCCACAGAACTATCATCTTTTAACGCTATAATGAGTTGGTCTACCTCAACTTCATCAGTACTTAACAATACTAAGGATTTTAAGGAATTTGTAGTATATCCTTTGTTATACTCACTGTGTGAGAGGTTTTTACACTTAAGTGTTTTCTCTGCTAAAGCTTTCCCGATTGTTACAAAAAACTCGTTAATATTATCGACTGATCTTTGCTCGTGTGTAGGATCAATCAATTCAGTTGCTTTATTTTTAGGTTTTAATGTACATGTTATTGTTTTTATTGCATCCCATAGCTCTTTGTTGTTTTTTTTAGCATTTATTAATAAATTTTTTTCGTAAGCCCTCTTAACTTTTTTTAATAAATTATTGCAGTAATTTCTATATCTCGTGTAGCTTAGCTTAAATTATTTCATTTTTTGGTGACTGTCTTGATTTTTTATGCAAACTATCTCTATGTCTCATACAACGAATAAGTCCTGGAGTTATCCAGTTATCTGTTCCGTTTTGAACATTTAGTCGTTAAAGTATTTGACTCTATAGCCCTTTGAATTGATGTTATAAAAAATTCCATGGACTTATTTGGATCACATGAAGCGTATACCGTATTCCAATGAATCTGCTTTAATTCAGATTCCAGAGCCTCACTATTTATTTTGTTAAAAGTTACAAGGGCGGAATGATTTTGTTGTTTCACTATTAGGCATAATAGTACGGCCTGGTGATCCGTAACTGAAGACTGTAAAACTAAAGTTAGGGATTGTAATTTTGTATTCAAAATAACGTGATCTAAGCAGCTATTCTGTCTAGTTGGGATATTATGTGCAGGTAATAAGCCATAATAGGAGCATAAATTTAAATATTCTAAAGATTTGGAGTCACATGTTTCAGGAGAGATATTAATATTTACGTCACCGATTATAGATACGGTTTTAAAAGTACATAAATTTTCAAGGATCCTATCAAGTGAATGGAGGAAAACCTCAATGTTTCTGACAGATGGAGATCTGTAAATGGCTAGAAATGCAAAATCTTTTCCTAACTTTATAATAAGACAGTTACAATCTTGACATTGTGGTTCTTCAATAGTGATTTGGTGATTATATTTACTATAAATTACTATTCCATCATTTTGGTTTGTATAGTTTTTTGTCACAAAATGATTATAACCGTCCAAGTAAGGTATTACCGGATTACAGGATAACCAACATTCTGTCAGTATAATAATGTCACAAGAAATATCAAGTCTTTTTAGAGTTACCAAAAAACTATCATAATTCCTTGAAATACTACGGATATTTTGAGTAAGTACAGTCATATAGTGTGAAGGCTGATATAATAAACTCTTAATATCCTCAACTTTACAAGACATTGATTCAGATACAGATATATTATCTATTTCACTAAGTATGTTATTACCTGTGAAAGTATTGAAAGCGTATGAACATAAATTGAGATGTAACATAAATGTCCATTTGAGATATATAACCTAAAATAAAACACTTAAGGACTAAATACTTACGATAAAAACTAAGATTTGTATTTAAGGTGTACAAAGCATCTGCTAATAATACAAGTAATTTATAGGAATTGCATTTAAAAATTAATCTATCAAAAATTTGCAATAAAGTAGTATGTAAAGTGTATATGTAAAGTGTTGTGTGCGAGGTATAAATAAGATTTAATAATTTTATAATATTAGGGCAAATTAAAATATATAATGTTATAATATTGTTTTTGTTCACAAAAATAATATGTCTAATGTACTTAGTTTGAGAGTTGTAACGAAATAATATAGACAGTCACAATGCGGTTTTCTCCTTAAGTTTCAGCAGATCCCCCTCTTCTTGAATTCGAATTTGAGGTAAACCTTCTTTTTTTCGAAGAAAAATTTTTCCATAGGATGTCCAGCAGTATGAGAAGCCATGACTTTTTGCAAAATCTCTCGTCAGGTAATATAAACGTCTTCCTTTCGGTGTTAGAGCTTCCGATATGTAAATCTGTTGTTTATGTGTGCTGTCAAAACCCAATAAGGTAGAATTTAATTTTTCAGTTTTTTCTTTCAGAGTAAGTTTTTTAAGGTTTTGTATAATGCTTTCTTTTGTCAAAACTGAGGTGAATTCGACCACTATTGGCTTTGATATATTAGATTTTGTTGTGTTTCGATATACGTCTTTAATATCTCGGCTTTCTATTTGTAAATTTAATATGTTTCCAATTTTTTTTACTGTATTTGAAAGTTCTTGCTTGTTCTCGTTTTGAATTTTAGGTATATTTCTGATTTCTATCTTAGTTGAACATGAAGCTCTTTCTAAGTTATCGATTTTATTTTCAAGCTGTTTTAGATATGTTTTATATTCTTTTCGTTCGTTTCTTAGCCCTTCCAACTCCTTCTGAATTTCATCGTACTTATGAGACAGTGTTTCCATTGATAGTTGTAAAGTATTATTTTGTGATTTTATTTCTGACAGCGAATACTCCAATGTTTGTAATTTGTTTGTTTGTTCGGATGCAAAACTCGAAAACATAGAACGCACTTCTTCCATAAAAGTATGAAATTCATTTTCACGCTTTCTCTTTAAACGTCCCATGTTAATATTGCTGTTGTTACCTGTATTTTGAAGATCAGACACACTTCCACCTATGCTTTCTGAATCTGTCTCTGAGACATTAGTTTTTTTTGGTGGGGTGCGTTTCAAAGGCATTATGGTATTATAAGTAATCTGGCTATAAACAAGCAGTATAGCTGATTATAAAACAAAAAGGTGGGTAGTTTAATGTACCAGGAGTAACAAGCAATAGCTAACACCAACAGAGATGTAATAGTCAGTCGAACAGGTTACAATTTGAATTTTAATTATACCAGGAGCGCAGTTACGTACCTTCCCTCTCACATTTACTCAGTGCGTGATGTCCTTTGTGCGTGCGCCGTTGATTCGTCGAGCGTCGTACCGCCCTCGTGCTCAGTGCGCAGACGACGATGGGCGGTTCAATGGGTGTTACTAAAGCAATAGATGGGCAACTGCAGAGATTGACTAGGAGTAGCTGGTTGAAAAAAGCTTCTTCGTTTTTATGCACTCCTATTATTGAGCCACAATTTTATGCACAGTAACTGTTAAAAATATATTTAAAGAGAAAAATAACACAGATTTTTATAAATACGACTGTACTCCTCAGAGGTCCGGGGGGAAGAGGAATTAATGTATGGTAATGAAAGTTGGGTGTGGCAGAAGAAGCATGAGAGTAGAATAAATGCTGTAGAAATGCGGTCATTAAGGAGTATGTTAGGGATGAAGCTGAATAACAGAGTGAGAAATTGTTTAATAAGAGAAGAGTGTGGTTTGCAAGATGATGTTGTGACCAGGATTAAGAAAGGAATGCTTCGGTGGTTTGGCCATGTAGAAAGAATGAATGAGGAAAGAGTGACAAAGCAAATTTATGTTGCAGAGGTGAACGGCATAGTCGGGAAGGGTCGCCCTAGGCGAAAGTTTATCGACCAAATTGGCGATATATTAAAAATGGGCCAAATCAAGAGTACCTTTAACCGACGAGCGTGTATGCGTAGGTATATGGATGTGGAGGAAGCGAGACAGGTGTGTCAGGATCGTGCCAAATGGAAGTCCATAATCTCTACCTACCCCTCTGGGTGACAGGCGTGAGTGTTTATGTATGTATGTAATAAAGATTTTTATGCTTTAAACACTACGAACAAAAAGAGGCTTGTAGTGCCAGTTCCTAGACTCTACAAAATTAGTAAAATTAATTTAGGGGAAGTGATTATTTACAACGAAATCCCAGAAAATGTTCAAAGTTTGTCAATAAACAACTATAAGTTTTATTATGAAAAAAATGTCCAAAAAGGGTCATATTATAAGGGGAATGAGGTTATCGCTATCATGCTGTTTCTAATATACTTACTTACTTACGTATCTTCACGCACAATCCCTGACGGGGTAGCCAGAGAGAACAGATCGCCAAGTGTCACGATCCTTACATACCTCTTTCGCTTCTTTCAGATTCATTATCTTCTTCATACATGCACGTCTAGGTATCCGAGTACTCTTGACCCTCCCCTCTTCGAGCAATTTGCTCACATGGTCTTCGAAAGTTAGTCTCGGTCTACCTCGACACCTTTTTATATTAACTTTCGCGCTATATATATTTTCTTCACCATTCGGTCTTCACTCATTCGCTCAACGTGCCCAAACCACCGAAGCACGCCCTTATCAATTTTTGTGATAAGGTCATCTTTCAAACCTGCCATATTGCGAATCTCTTCGTTTCGCTTTCGGTCGGCCATGGTAACGCCGCACATTTTACGAAGAGATCGCATCTCCACTGCATCCAACTTGCTTTTATGCTTCTTCTGGCATACCCAGGTTTCGCCGCCGTATAACAAAGTCGGTACCAACACTGCGTTATGTATTGCAAGGCGTGCACTCTTCACTACGCCTTGCCTTTTGACTAATGCAGTCAGGGCACCATTGACTTTGTTCCCGGCAGCGACACGCCTGTCCACATCTAAATCACATCTTCCATCCCGGCTAACTGCACTCCTCAAGTATACAATTTCATTTACTTGTTCTAGACATTCCTGATTTACCCATATTTCACACTTCGTTCTCTCTTCGTCCCTTTCAAATACCAGAACCTTAGTTTTATGAGCGTTCAAACGGAGACCTTTAATTTCACATTCCTCTTTCATACACGTGACTAATGCCTGCAGTTCTGCCTCTGATGGTGCAATAAGCACTGCATCATCAGCATACAGCAGACAATTTACTTTTATGTCACCCAATTTCACACCCAAACAGCTATCTTTCAGCTTTTGTAAACAGCTGTCGAGATACAGTATGAATAGCCAGGAAGACATGACACAACCCTGTTTTACGCCCGTTTGGACGCTAAACATGGGTGACAGGTCATGCCCTACCCGCACACAGGCTTTACAGTCACAGTAAAGAGACTGCACAGCCCTTAGCAATCGAATAAAAATAATATAATTAATTCTAATATAATTTATATAAAATTGTCTAAAAGAAATAGTCACAATGAGTTACTTGCTGGTAATTAAAAAAATATTTTCAATAAGCATTACGTAATAATCTTAGTTAAAAACTATTAATATTATAAAAACTATTATATTTTATTCTTTATAAAAACTAAAAAAATGAGACAGCCATGGCAGCTGAAGTACTAAGCGCTCGCTCTCTTTTGTCATTTCACAGTACGATCCGGGTTCGGTGCTTACCGACACTAATGACATTGTTAGTAGCAATTTTAAGCGCTGATGTACCACGTTCTCTGCGGTCAATGAAAATGTTGTGAGGGACCGAGCATGTTCGAGAAACAAAATATTTCGAAGTCATGTGAAGTTCGCCGACACACACAGGAATATCGCGAGAGTGGCCTCCTCGTCAACACGGGTGGTGTAAAGCAGCAGAGAATACTCTAGAATTTATACATTTTAAATTAAGCTCCATAAAATACGTCAAATTAGTTTTGTTCATTATTTATGCTAACACCACATTTTTGAGAAACTTTGAACCATTTGACCTTTTGATAGATATGTCCTGCATATTATCTGGGACGACATTGTACCATGTAGGAATTACCGAATCTTTAGATTCGAATATTTGGTATAAATAGCTTGTGCTTGTTGTTAATATTTAAATAATGTATATCACTTCCAATAAAACCATTTTGTTTTCATGTTCACTCATTAAATTATGCATAACTATCTCAGAATGAATACTCTCATATGAGAGGAGGACTGTACCTGTACAGAATCAGTCGTTACCTCTCAGAAATTATCATGAATGAATTAACATTGGAAATGAATTAGCGGAGATCCGTTAAAAATAAGATGTGACTATTACCTGTTATCTAGATTAAAGCTCTCCTCTCCTTTTAAAATTACGTGGACTATTACTGCATAAATTAAATCACTAAATGCAACAAAACGATGCCCACACTATAGTAACCACTGCACGAGCAAATAGAATAGAATATAATAGAATAGAATAATTTTTTATTCAATATTGATTATTACATAATTCTTATTGTAAGTCATTTTTTATTTACCACTGGTTCAGAAAATACCTCTGTCCTGATGTATTTTCTGTCCAGATGTAGTGGACAATATTTTAGCATCTCAAGATAAAGGTGAAGGTACAATTATGGCACTACTTGATTTCTCACGGGCTTTCGAGTCTCTTAACATCGAATTATTATTGTCCAAGCTTTCCTATTATGGATTTGATCCGACCGCAATCAAGTGGTTCTCCAGTTATCTAAATGATCGCATGCAGTTGGTTAAAATAATTAAAAAAGATGGTACACATTCTTTATCAAGTCCTTGTCCTGTAACGAGAGGAGTTCCCCAAGGATCCATACTAGGCCCTCTTTTATTCATACTATATATAGCAGATATTAGTACAGCCATTCAGAACTGTAAATATCATATGTATGCAGACGATTTACAGGTATATCTTTCCTTTGTACCAAGTCAAACTAACTGGGCTGTTAATAACTTAAATAGAGATCTAACGAAAATCGCCCAGTGGTCAGAAGCCAACACTCTTGTACTTAATCCAGCCAAATCAAAATACATAGTATTGGGATCAAAGCGACAGATAAATAGAATAGTTGCAAATAATCCTGATCTGTGTGTTCTCGGGGAGAAGATAAATCGTGTGACTGAAGCTAAGAATCTGGGGTTGCTGATGGATGACGCGCTTCGCTTTGAGAGACACGTGATCGAGATCACACGTAATTGCTTTTACAGACTAAAAGTATTATACCGAATACGTGACTTTTTGAGTGAAGATCTGCGCGTTAAACTTTGCAACTCCCTTGTACTCTCCAGGCTAAACTATGCCGATACGGTATATGGACCAAGGCTACTTTCGAAAACTGATCGAATAATTCAGAGGATCCAAAATGCTTGTGCCAGGTATATACACCACATACCCCCACTCACGTCAGTCCCTTTTTAAATAAATCGAAGTTATTAAGAATGTCCCAATTAAGAGCACTACATTTAGCAACACTAATGTTCGGTGTCTTTCAAAACAAAAAGCCCGAGTATCTATTAGAAAAACTAAAATGGCGCAAGGATGGTAATTTCAAGGACATTCGAACAAAATCAAATGTCCTTTCAGTACCAAAACACACAACGGCAGCATTCCGCGGTAGTTTCCGATATGCAGCTACTAAATGCTGGAACAACTTGCCCCCACCTATCCGCCAACTAAATACCATCAGCCTTTTCAAGGTAAAACTAAAAGAATATTTTTGTCACTTTAATATTTAGGGCGGATAAAATAGCTGCATTATATTTTCATAGTATTATATAAATATCTATATTGTTTTATTGTATATACTCATTATATTATTTATTATATACATTTATATATACCTACTGCATAAATAAAGTTCACATCCTTTTTTGTTTCCATTATTTTATTTTATTATTTTGATAACATCTTTATCGAAAATAGAAATAAAGCGAACATACTATCCTCGCGGGCGAGTCCAACCTCAATGGGCATTGCTGAACACCAACGCTACCGCAATCCTGCGATAGCATTACGTTGAGTCAGTGCCCTTTTCAGCATCACATCACTCATGCAATCGGATCATTTTATGACTGTTTTTTGTTATTTACTTTTATCTTTGATGTTTTTATGTTTTATTTTATTTTCTGTATCAAAACTGTATGAGTGTATGTTGCTGAATAAATGCATGTCTATGTCTATGTCTATGTCCTGGGAAGAACCAGCAAGAAATCCAGCGGGACTTTTTTTTAAAACATATTTCACTTAACAATAATTTCGTTTATACAATTTTAAATGATTTATCATAGAACCAGCATATTCCCAAGGGTTATTTTCATTCATGTATTCCTTGATATTATAATAACCCTTTTTGTACAGTCTTTCTTTAATAAAACTTTTAAACTTGTTTACTGACAAACTTTAAATATGTTCTGGGATTTTGTTGTAAAAGCATATACATTGCCCCATAAATGAATTACTGATTCTGTGGAGTCTAGTAATTGGTATTACGAGCTTATCTTTGTTCCTAGTGTTTAAGGTATGAACATCCTTATTCTTATTAAAGCTATTTATGTTTTTATGTACATACATTACATTTTCAAAAATATATTGCGATGCCAAAGTTAATATGTTTATTTCTTTAAATTTTTGTCTGAGGGACTCCTTAATATTTAGGTTATAAATCGCCCGAACCGCTTTCTTTTGCAAAACAAATATAGCTTCAATATCAGTCGCATTACCCCATAGCAAAATTCCATAAGACATTACGCTATGAAAATAACTAAAATACACTAATCTAGCTGTCTCAACATCTGTGAGTAATCTTTCTTACAGCATATGCTGCAGAACTAAGTCTGCTTGCTAAGTTAGATATATGGGGACCCCATTGAAGTTTCGCATCAATAGTAATACCGAGAAAAACAGTGGTATCCACAAGACTCAACTCCTCCCCATTTATCAGCACATTGGTATTCGAATGTTTTACATTAGATATTGTAAATTTAATACACTTTTTCTTATTGCCGTTTAAGAGCATATTGTTGGCATTAAACCAATGCACTAATTTCGATAGAGCATTATTTACATCGTCATAATTAATTAACTGCCGTTGGAGTTTGAAAATTAAAGAGGTATCGTCAGCAAATAATACTATATTGTGATTGTCCCCTAGAAGAAAAGGTAAGTCATTAATATAGATTACAAATAGGAATGGGCCAAAAATCGATATATCGATTGATACTACCGATCCGGAGGAAACTTTACCCTTGGTCACGACTTTTTGAGTTCTGTTACTTAAATATAAAGTAATAAGTATAAGTGCCAAATTTTTTACACCGTAATGTTGTAGTTGTAGTGCAAATACACACCGCCGTTGATAATACAATACATGTTTCTCCTCTTAATGAGGCATCGTCTGCAAAAACAGCCTCTGTGATGGCTAACTACCAAATATTGCTTCACGCAGATCTTAGCTAATTAATTTTTTTAACTTTACTCCTTTTTAGGGTTCCGTATTCACACAACAAGGCACCCTTATATTTTCGCCATGTCCGTCCGTCCGTTCGACCGTCCTTCAGCGGTTTTCTCAGGGACCCTAATTGCTACAAATCTGTAATTTGGCATAGTTATAGATATTAATCACGCATATAAAACTGTGAAATAAAATCTTATAAAAACACTTTTATTTTAGGTACTTCCCATACCAGTAAATGGAGGATGATTTTTTTTACCCATCTATTCCATCATGTGGGGTATCGTTGGATAGGTCTATCAAAACACTGTAGGTGTGGAATATCTTGTCGATTAAGGGGTCCTTTTGCGAAATATTTAGCTTTAAAGTGGTATTTTTCATTAGAATCATGTGTCACCCCTTATACCAAGTATGTCGCTGTTTATGGAAATGTGAAAATAATTACACACAATGGTAGTATATAAAATGAAGTTAAAAGGAAAACTATCACAGCAAAGTAGTATTAAGAAGTTAAAGAGTAATAGAAAACCAACTTATAAAATGCACTTGGTTTAGTAAAAATTTCGTTGCAACTCCATATAAAATGATCTAAAACTAGATGAGTTATAACTTTGTAATGTTGTACACTGTCCAAAATAAACATTTTATATAAAAAAGGACTAATATGCGTTACTAATCTAACTTTACTTTTTAATTTGCGGGATTGGCAGTGACGATTTTTTTTGCTTACATACTACTTTCACTTATTTTTTAGTTGGTAGCAATTTTAGGCCTCATTCAAAGTATTACATACAGTAATATAGCTTCATACAGTTTCATTCGTCTCACTCTTGGTTTGCGAGGACGACCTCAGGATAACTTAAGGCAGTGGTGGTTTACGTGAAGGTTCGTTACGGTCATATATGTATATCTTAGGGTTGCATTGCCGGGAACATATAGATAGATAGTCAACTGTGGTCATCTTTATACCTTGGCATGTGAATTATTTTATGTTAATTGTTGCGGTAAAAAGACACGCTTGTGTTTTGGAGGCGTTGAATCTCCAGAGATTGGCATCGCCCCATTCGAAGACTGCCTCTGTGAGATTCATACGCTCAACCATAGTCTCTCGTTCGGACTGGATTTGTCCCGACTGGCCCGTGCACTTGTTTGGTATCTCTCCACTACTGTGCTATCGTCTGCATACCCATATATACCGGTAATGAGCAGATCATTTATGTGCAGCAGGAAGAGAGTTGCGGAGAGAACGGAACCCTGAGGAATTCCGTCGTTTTTCGCAATAGGACAGGACGAGCAGCCATCGATGACATGCCAGAAAAATCGTTCACTTAGAAAGTCCGTTATCCAGTCAATCAGGCCAGGGGATAAGCCGTATGCTGAAAGTTAGCCCAATAAACTAGCGTGCCAAACTCTTTCAAAAGCCTTCGAAATATCGAGGGAAACAGCAAGTGCTTCACCACCGTTCTCGAGGGCTTCGCCCCATATGTGAGTGGTAAACGCTAGAATGTCCCCAGTTGATCGATTTCGGCGAAACCCGTACTGTCAGTCACTGAGGAGATCATTTTGCTCTAGGTATGCCATGAGGTGGGCGTTAAATATACGCTCCATAATATTGCAGAGTATGGAGGTAATTGAGATTGGCCGATAGTTGGCAGAGTCGGTACGGCTACCTTTTTTAGGCACAGGCTGCACATTGGCCAACTTCCAAGATTTGGGCACTATTTCAGTCCTGAATGAGAGGCAGAACAAGCGCGTCAACATAGGAGACAACTCAGTTGCACCTTTAGAACTATAGCTGGTACACCATCAGGTCCACTAGCTTTGTTCATGTCTAGACTTCGCAAGGTTTTAAGAACCTGCTTGTTGATGACACGGAACTCTGATATAGAGGTACCGCAGCGAGGTGATTGAGATGGTACGCTTTTGTAATATCCAGACGCGAATTGCAAGCAAAATGAGAAGCAAACAAGTCCGCTTTCTCTTTGGGCGCATACGCCAGTGAGCCATTTGGTTTTACCAGCGGAAGCAGTGTAGAGCGACAGAAGTTTGTCTCGACCGCATTGGCGAGAGAGCAAAAAGATCTTCTGCCAGATAGTTTGACAGAGTACCGATGCGTTTAATGCGGTTAAAACTGGCTTGCTAAGGTCTTTTTGTAGAACTTTGCGGCTTGGTTCAAGGTTCTCTTCTTAAGGCTAACATCCGAAACTTTGCGGTCTCGAAAATCGACTCAGGATAAGTACGCCATAAGCTTGTGCTTTTCAGCACGAGCGCACTCGGCGTTGAACCATGGGCGAACTTTACCACCAATGGGCACATCAGCAAAAAGGATAAAATACTCCATTGCTTGACGTATCATATCGGTTTTGCCATCCGCGCAGCTCGATGGATCTTCAGACAAAAAACCGATCTGCAGCCAAGCATAAGATGCAAAGAAATGCTGCCTCTCATCCCAATCTGCTGACTTTATCGCCACACTCGCTGCACACTTTGGAAATCGTAATTAGGTCGGGAATATAATGGCACAAATTTCACGAGACAGTGGTCAGAATTTCCTCAGGGTGAGGTAGCCCGAACATTATACCTGTCTGGATCGGTCGTCAGCAGAAGGTCGAAGCAGTTGGCTGTGTGCCCATCCACATGAGGTACTCTAGTTGCTTGTTGTACCAGCTGAGAAAGCCTCAGCGACAAGGCAAAATTCCATGACTCTCTCCCAGTGTGGTCGGTCTTCTGGTATGGGAACAGCCAGTCCTGATAACAGGCATTAAAGTACTACAGAAAAATCAACTGTTCATTAGGGTACTGATTTAGAGCCACATTAGAGGCTTCACTGAGGGTTTCAAATATAGCCTAGTTAACTTCTGGTTACCCCTATGCGATCGGTAGACACAAGGATGAATAATTTTATCCATTCCTGTATGGTAATAGCGGTCAAACCGCGAACTCACTTATTATGCTCATTATCAAGAAAGCCCATGTATTGTGACGGGCAGCTACGAAACCCTACCTCTACATTGTGCGTAGCCAATTGGTCAAGTGCGTGTCGACTTGACCAATTTTTCATTTTACACAGATCTACGCTAGTTATTTTTTATATCTTTAATCCTTTCATAATATCAACTTTTGCTTTAAGTAAAAGAGAACAGTTATGGAATCACCGCAGCGTCTGTCTGTTTATCTACTGCTGGATTATTCTCTGAGAGTGTTTTACTTTAGCGTTCACATTGTTACCAAATACTTGTCTCCACCACTGTATTTGCCTAGAGGCAATATTAATAAACAGTGCCTTTGCTAAGACTGGTTTTAGTAAAGGCATTCATGACATGAAGACTTATTTAAATAGTATTTACTTATATTTAAGATGTGGGTAAACTTATGCCTTAAGTAGAATTAACTTGTGTGTTTTTCTCTTTTTTTTCAAAAATATACAGTTCACACATTTTCTGTCCATACCTATTACGTACATAGGTTAATGTTTGTAAAGATGTTCGAATACTCAATCACGCATAAACAACCTAAAGAATTAAGATAGAATATGGTACACAGGTAGAACATGTTCAAGGTATACTTTTACAGTGGAAAAAGAAAATAATTATTGCCGGAAAAATAAGCATGATAATGTTTTTGTTTCCACGCGTGCGTGTCGTCGTTGTTGTCGTCGTTGTGTAGTCGTTGGCGGGAGCTAGTAAAAATAATCTTAAAAAATATTTTTTATTATAATGTAAAGTCGAAAAATGGGTAATACATAGTTTAGGGTTACTTATTTACTCTATTACCAATAATTATAATCGTAAGGATGACGTAAACAAAGATTCTTCCATACACACGTTCTTTCACGACTGCTAGAGGCTAGAAAGAATAAACTTTTTAATTAAAAAAAACGTACCCTTAAATATTATCAAATTTTTTAAACACAGTCCCGTTATTTCAAGGAAGTTAAAGTAATCGTGTAGACTTTTTTTAAAACCCTCACAATACAATGTGAATAAAAATGTTTCAATCTAACTACATTGCAAGAATTTTATGATCGAAATATTCTCTCGTTTAAAAAATGAAATCTAAATTTATTCGATGAAGGAATATTTTTTTCATTCCTGACAGTTTTCAAAAAAAAATACTAACAGCGGAAAACGTTTAATGAATAGAAATATAACGAATCAGTCGAGAGGAGAACGCGATCAATTCTAAACTATCCAGAAAACTTTATACGTGCTATTCTCTCTTGAATATTTTATAAAATTTTATATCCGTGTCCCTAGTCGTTCTCAACGCATTAGAGACGTGTATACACATAAATTGTTTGCACCTAAACTATGTAAAACCAATGCAGGTGAACGCGCCCCATTAAGACGTATTATGAAAGTATATAACATGCATTTTTCAAATATTGATCTATTCACCTCATCACAGTTACGATTTCGTTATTCAATAGTATCTTAAAATATTTTACAAGATAAATTTGTACTGTTAGCAATTTTTTTTCCCTTTTGTCTCATTTTGATTTTTATGTTACTGAATACTTTCAATTTTATTTTATTTTCCCTTTTTTACTTATACTCTGTTTATTGTGCATTTATTATTTACTGTTACCAATTTAATATTACTTTGTGGATAACGGTGCTGGTTACATAATGACTAATATTATTTATAAAATGTTATTTGGCTTAAGCATTATTATGTAATTGTTTGTTGTCCTGAATAAAGTATAAAAAAATAAACTTGATAAACGAGTACAAAGTCCAATTGATGGTAAGTGCATGCTATGGCGCATATACATCCACATTTATTCTTCATTAGGAATCAAAATACAGATGCGTTGCTACCGGGGCATAAAGGCGTAACCTCCTGGTCACCGTTCACTCAATAAATAAAATATAAAAAGTTTATGGGTGAGCCTGTGTGTAGATTACATTTTCGTAAGTGTATTGAGAGGCCAAAAAAGAATATATTTAATACCTTATACTTTTGTCTTAGAGGCTCTTTGGGTTTTACATCGTAGATTGCTCTTATAGCCTACTCCTGCGAAAAAAATCATAAATTTAGTTTAAGTGACTTTTACCCGTAACAAAATATCATAATACATTATGCATAAGCATAAAACATTATGCCATGGAAATAGTTAAAATGAACTAGGCTAGCTGTTTCAACGCTGGTAAGGTTTCTAATAATTTTACAGCATTCTTTGCACAACTAAATCTGCTTGATAGTATAGATATAGCCGCGTGGAGCGGGGCGATATTCGTGTGAGAGCTTAGTGTTGGCCATATATCTCAGCAGGAACTGAAACATAATATGAAAAATATTTAGCTCGATTATATGTAAGTTTTTGGTTACTTGGCAGGCAGGTTGGTGGTCTACGGCCATCCAACGCTGTAGAGCTAAAATCTACAGGGTGCAGCGGAGGATGGCCATACGGGTCGTGCGAGGATACCGCATAATATCCTTTGAGGCGGCGACACTCCTGGCTCGCTTCCCACCTCTGGACATACTGGCGGACATGGATGCGAGGGTGTACGACCGGACGCGTGTCCTCCGCCAGAGCGTCAGGAGTGAGCCAGATGCGGTGTTCGAAGGGGTCAAGCGGCAGGAACGAAATAACGCATTCGTAACGTGGCGCGCTCGCCTCTCTGAAGAGCGTTATGCGTGTAAACACGTTGTTGGAGCAATCCTGCCGCACTTTGAAGCCTGGATGCATCAAAGAACAGGAAGACTCACCTATAGACTTACACAGATAACGATCGGGCACGGGTGCTTCAGTGATTATTTGTGTAAGATTGGACAGGAAGCGACGGCGAACTGTTTTTACTGCGGTGGGCAGGAACAGGACTTCGCATCCTATACGCTAGCAACATGCCCAGCGTGGGAACGAGAGCGGACGGTCCTGGTAAGCCGGATCGGTCAGAACCTCTTCCTGTCGGCAGTCGTGTTGGCGATGCTGAGCAGGGACTCCGCGTGGACGGCCATAGCCACCTTCTGTGAATCCGTTATGATCCAGAAGGAGGCTGCTGAGCGGTGTCGGGAGAGGACAGATCCCGCTCGAAGACGACGCCGCCAAGGCGTTCGTCAGGGCCCTCCCCTTGATGATGGTGTTCTCCTACTAGAAACGGGGCCTCGGGGATTACGGGCACTCGGGGCGGGGGCCCCGAGCGTCTAGTGATGAAAGTGGTCTCGAGCACCGTGATAGCATTGCGAGGGTGCTGGGGGTAGTAAGGATTGCCCCCGGGACGTGCTTTAATAGAGCAAAGCGTGAGAGGGGCCCCGGTTGCGTTTCGAACGGAGATCCCGGGACCCCTCATATACGCTGATGGAGACCACCGTGGGGTTTTGGCCGGTAGGAGTCCGGCATATCCTTTCCGTTGCCCCCGCAACAGAAGGTATCTATGAGGATTTCCCCACGATAAAAAAGGCAGGTTGGTAACCGCAAGTTAGTTGTTTAGTGTTTCCTTCTGTTGCTTCTGTCGCCTTTGACGATACCCACGGGACGATTTAAGGTAGTGCATATTCCTAGACCGTAACTACACGGTTGAAGCAAAGGAATATTTACTTTGAAATTTTAAGCAATTAGTAAGTTTTCACCAAAAAGGGACTAGTATAAGCATTTAAAGTTTTTTTTTATTGTATTATAGTCACTATATACAATAAACGAGCACGCAGTCCACCTGACGCTAAGTGGATGTTGCGGACATCTACATCTATACTCAATTGAAAACCAAAATTCAGATATGTTACCATCCCTGAGGACTATGATGGAATGCCTCGTATCTAGTAAAAAAGGTCTCTGTTTCTCTACACTATTTTATGATTTTTTTTTGAAAGTTTAGCGTTTCTCAACAAAAGTAAAAGCGATCAAAGATATTGGTGTAATAAACTAAATGGATGCTATACTTCCCTGGTATTTCCATTCGCCAATCTCTTTGAAAGGTTCACTGGAAAACTTTTCGTTTACTTGTCACGTAGCGCATACATCAAGTTTGACAAGACCTTGTGTAACATACATCGCTTCAAGCGTCACACCCTTTACTTAAGTTTTTACAGAATGGATTAGTACATCAGTATGGACACCACAACTTAAAATAAAAGTAAGGACTTCTTCAAAAACAATAAAAAAATATTCACTTCTACATAATAGCTTCTGAAGTCGGTGCTAAACTGTAGTGTATCGAAGAATTAAAATTAATATTAAATCGTGGAGTTGTTTTATTATTTTTTGTTTTTAACCTTTTTCAGTGGACCAAAGAATATTGTAAGTTCAAGGTTACGTAGAATGTTGACATTAAAAACTTAATCCCCTATCTTCAATAGGTGAAGTTTTTTTGAATATTAGCATGGACCACCCTTGAAATAACTTATATCGTCAAAGAAAAATTATTAAAATCAGTTCAGCCATTTCCGAGAAAAAGATGAACATACATTAATAACATACGCGTTAAATGTTATAGAACTTTCTCGTTTATGTTACTCGATTAAAACACATAGTTTATTGCATGCCTTAGCGCGAAGCGCGCGGGTATGTTCTGCTAGGGCCTAAAAATTAAGATTCCAACGTTTTGTCGCATGAAATCGTATCTAGAAATCATATTCAACACGTAAATCATATATGATTTACGTGGTAGAGCCATGCTGCAGCTATATCAGTAGTATAGTAGTAGCACAAATGGGTCGGCTCGACTGGGGAAGGATCACGCTCTCACCGAATACCAGCGTAAAACGGCTTGACACTACTGTGTTTCGTATGGTGAGTGTAGAGAACCGGAGACCCATTTTACTGGAAAAGAGGCATTGCATCTTAGTATAGTATATATTAGTATCTTATTGAAGATAATTGTAGATGTCTATGGGTCACAGCAACCACTTACCATCAGGTGGACTGTGTGTCCACCTGATGGTAAGTGGTTGCTCATTTGTCACCCTATCCTATAAAAAAATATTATTCACATTAATGATATAATAATTACATTGTCAGAAAGACAAACGATTGTTGAACTTATTAATATTTTTTTTGAATAGATTAATTACTATTTTTAAATAAAAAAGGGGTTTTAAACAAATAATCAAAATATCAATCGTTCAACTCAATCTATTTTTAAAACTCTTCTGTAGGAAGTCATGGAATGTAAATGGCAGTTTAATTTGTTTTGTTTAGTTATAATTAATTTTTTCTGCTAATAAATGGCGAAATTTCCGGTGGTTTAGAGCCTTGTATTAATTTATTTTACTAAATAGGCCGCACAGCCACAGAGTACTTTATTTACTCCGGACTCAAATGCCGTCGTGGATGGTCGTTTGTTACTGCAGCTCGTGCAGAAAAATATCGATAGCCGTAGAAATACAAAATATTCCAAAAAACAAATTGGATACATACTTGATCAAGGTAATATATTATTTTTATAACCACAGATTTTTATTACAACATTTTGTTTCGCTAAAAGCACGCAGGATTTACATATAAATATAGTTATACGTCTTGGACTTTATTGATTTCAAGGTGTGTCGGTATCTGCTACTGAAACTCCTCGACTTATTATTTTCGATATTACGATTTTTTTTTGTTTCAAAATCAACTAATTCTATGGCCCTGTGTGATGCAAGGCACTCAAAACATGACACTTTTCGTGCTCTTGGCCTTCCAATGCCAAGAATGGAGCACCTTGCTCACCAAAGTGAGAGTACAGTGTACTTTCTTTTATAGCAGTTACTCTTTAGGAGTTATAAACAAAACTCAAAGAAATCAAATCTACGAATAAATTAAATTAGTTTCCCTACCACAATTTGGAACGGTTTTATTGCCTCAAACTTTTTATCGCTTCATCGACAAATTCACTGATTAGGTGCTTACTTTGTAGAATAATAAATAAAACTGTTTCACTGATTTGAGATTTCATTTCTCACATAAACAATATATATTTTTTTAAAACAACCCCACACAAGGATTTTGTTCTGTATAGTGGAGGCAGTTTACAGACATAAATTGCACAATGACAAACATCCCTAACCGGAACAACTATTTGTAGGCAATAACTGTTCTAGTTATGGATGACAACTGGATTATGGATAACAAAGTAAGAAATACTTATTCCGTGCGGGATTGAAACCCGCGGCCCTTAGCGCTACAACTCAATGCTAAGCCACTACGCCACGGAGCTGTCAAACGTTCTGTCGTAAGCATAAAAAATATCATAAAATTAGTAAAATATTATAAAAAAATACGGTTGACCGTACAGGCCATCCCCGGAACTTCCCGCAAATTTCTAATGCAAAGCGAATTTATCAAGCGCAGCAGCAAAAAAATATATTTCACTTCTATTTTCCTTTTTCCGTTCAAAACCATCATTCCCACATACATACAACATTATAATTGGTAAATATGGTACTACAAATATAGATACACGTCAGTGTCAGTCAAGTTCAGAGAAGAAAAGGTGACGTATCATAAGTGTCGATTTTTTCCCTCACAACTCCAAAATCGACACGACAGGCGGAGGATCAACGGTTTTATATGGTAGGCGAAGTGTATGGTGACCCCCCACTAGATGGAGTGAAGTACTGTTAAGTCATGCAGGAAGTCAATGGATGCATCATCTTACGTGGTAGAGCCATGCTGCAGCTATACTAATAGTATAGTTGTAGCACGAATGGGTCGGCTCGACCGGGGAAGGACCACGCTCTCACAGAATACCAGCGTAAAACAGCAGCTTAATGCTGCTGTGTTTCGTATGGTGAGTGTAGAGAACCGGAGACCCTTTTTACTGGAAACGAGGCATTTCATCTTAGTCCTCACGGGTGACAACGCATCTGCATTTTGATTCCTCATCGAGGATAAATGTAGATGTCTATGGGCCACAGCAACCACTTACCATCAGGTGGACTGTGTGCTCGTTTGTCACCCGTATCCTATATAAAAAAAAATGCAGGTGGCTAAGGACCGTGCTTTATGGCATTCCTTGGGGGAAGCCAATGTTCAGCAGTGGACTTGTGATGTGCTGTAATGATGATGATGAAGATGATGATATATATTGTGTATACATGCTTATAAATTTAATAAATAAATATCCGTATGAAACACGAACAAATAAATATTTGAAGAAAAAGAAAAAAAATGTCTGTTAGTAATTACTCGCAGGTAATGTTATCGTAGTAGAATTTTAAGGGAGTTTTTATTTTTTGCATTCTTAATATCATTGGGAAGAGTATTTTAAAGATTTACCGTAAAAAATTACCTGAAAAAATTAGACCTGTGCTGTGGAATTCGAATCCAGAGATGGTTTGACTGTCGTAACGTTCGACTGTCGACCGAAAGAAGAAACTTAAAGTTATTCTTAAGATAATACCTTGGATCGTTTAAAATTGAATAAATTACAAGTAAAATTCTGGAGCACCGTCTTTGACGTATAGGTATCTCTATAAGCTTTGAACGATAGGAAGATAATATATGATCATACTTATATAAACCGAAAATAAGCCTTATGAAATATTAAAGAATGCATTTCAACTTGTTTAGAAGATTTTGTGACAGATCTGGTTAGCATACATCTGCATAATCGATAATAGGTATAATGAGGAAATGAACCAGCGTAAGCTTGGTTTAGATGGGTAGGAAATTTTAAGATGATAAAGGGAAGGCAAGGTGGCAACAACTTTACGACTTACTTCAGAGATCTCCATTTCCAGATTCTACTATTTTCTTTTTCTGTTTTTAATAGAAACGTTAAAACTTTTTTGAATAACGAAAATAATAAAGTCCATTACGCTCCTAAATAATGGTTACAAACTAATTAATATTCATAGGGCAGCTATTCCGAAGAATTTTCCAAATGGACGTATTAAAACTTTTAGTAGTGAGAAACATAACTAAACTTTTACATTTATGAAAGAAAGTTATTAATCATGTTGTTTTATTTATATTTGTATGTATATTTACTAGCTGGCCAGCGACGCGTTACTGCCGCAGAATAAGTAACTGTGGCAATATCGTTATAAATTTGGAACATTTACATTGTTTGATTAGGAATAATAATACATCCATTGAAGTTGAATGATATATACTTACAAATTTTTCGTGGTAGAGCCATGCTTTATTAATGCTATATTGTAGCACGAATGGGTTGCCTCGACTGGAGAAGGACCACGCTCTCACAAAGTACCAGCGTAAAATAACAGATTAACGCTATTGTTTTTCGTACGTTGAGTGGAGAGAACCGGATACTATTTTTACTGGAAATGCGGCATTCCATCCTAGTAGGATGACAACTGATCTTCATTTTGATGCATAATTGAGAATAGATGTAGATATCCATAGATCATAACAACCGCTTACCATCAGGCGTACTGTGAGCTCGTTTGCCACCCTTATCCTATAAAGAAAATAAAAAAAATTGTTGTATGCCTATAATCTTCGTGCATTTACAAACATCCGTATGTATGTAATTATTCTAAAAAGTGCTAGTAATACGTTGGCAAAGCACAACGACAACCTGGTGAACGGTATGGCAGCGCATAAAATACGAACAAACAAATAAACATTAATGTTTGTGTATATGATTATTGTTTCAAAATATTTAGTTGTTTAGCCTGGGCATGCTATCATTTTTTATAAAATAACTGTTTTATAGAATAACGGTGGAAAACAGAGGAGGAAAACTATCTTACAGTCGACTTGACAATAAGTAGCTCCTGCCACCTTTTTTTGTTTTACATAGGGAAATGCCTACGCATACCCGTCTCGCACCGACTAAAACCCTTAGGTCTAAAACACTCGACTAAAACACTTGGTCTACCTTCGCCGCATATTGGCAGGGCCACGGGAACGTTTTCGCACACATCCGTGACTCCACTAGCGCCAGCCGCCCCATGTCAGCCCCTCCACGCGGAGGACTTTTCCTTCTCTCCCCTTCCTTCTCAGGAAAGGTGCACCAGGAACACAAGGCGCATCTTTCACCACGGCTTCTATCTCCAACTGCGAAACGGACTCCCCAAGTTCAATACGCGGAGGCCATTGAGCCAGGAAAAACGAGTACTTGGAAGCACTAGCTTTCCCGACGGCAGCGGCGAATCTGGTTTATGGCTCCGCCGCCAACCAGGATTTGGCTGCGGATGATAGCGAGAGTGGCACTTAACAATACCGACATTTCCCCCGCAGCCCCACCACCACCGCATCAACGGTGCTGCCTCGTCAGTGTTGCGGAGGATAGGGCACGTGGCTCATCGCCATACCAACACTTCTCTTTCTCCGCAACTTCACCTCGGCCGTAGCGGTAGGAGGAAAGGACACCCCTCTCGCCGCAGCCTACCAACACACATCCGAAGCGGGCTCTCCAAGCCCACTCGGAGTGGCCACCTCGGGCCAGCCAATTGGGTTCCTTTTTGTTTACCGCGTGTGATCAAGCCGCGGCTTCTAAGCCCTCCCGCTACGACAAGGGGGGAACCCGTTCGGGGGGGGGGTCCTGCTAACCACCTGCAGCCAACTACAAATGAAGAAGGCAACTTATTAGTTCGGAAACATGTTCATGTTTTCGAAGTCCAAATATAGTAGTAGTATAGTAGTAGTATACAAAAGTTCTGAATGCACAAGTATTTAAGCAACTCCACATTTAAATAACAATTTTCCTTTTATTATTACGTAGTTTATATAAATTAAAAGGAAATTTTACGTATTTTAGTGTTAAATAACGCTCTATCGCTTCCGACCATCGTTTGAGGGAAATTAACCCTAAAACGTTCCCGTCCTGAACAAACAAAGACAGTTTACCGGTTAAAAACCTTTTACTAACTAGACATCAAAATGCAAACAAAATAGATAATATCCTTTTTACTTTTGGATGTCTCTTTCCACTTGACAAAATAATGGCATAAAGTTATAATATAGTTTTATGGCATTGCCATTGACATTTAGGTATAATGATTAGATTTAGTCTTTAGGTTCCGTCACTGATCCTTTTATTGTTGTTTAGATTTTAAACTTAACAATTACGACACATGTTTAGCCAATTTAGTCTCTTGTTTATTGCTTTTTTAATTTAAAATGCATTAAGTTAGAACACCGCTCAAACTAGTCGCAAAAGACAAAATGGGCCACACTCGAAAACAGCGGCGGTGTTTCGAGCGACCCTTTTCGTCAAGTTCGGTAACGGTTAGTACTATTCAGTTATTCGGTTCTCTAAGCTCACCATACGAAACACAGAAGCATTAAGCTGCTATTTGAAGCTGGTATTCTGTGAGAGCGTGGTCCTACCTCGTGTCGATCCGACCCGTTCGTGCTACGACCATAATATAGCTACAGCATGGCTCTGCCACGTAAAACACATTCTGAACTTTTATTACAAAACAAGGGCATTTAATGTAACTCAAGCTGCGAAAAAAAATTGTGACCTTTATGGAAATAATGCAGTGTCAGTGAGAATGACACAAAGTTGGTTCAAGCGTTTTCAGTCCAGGAATTTTGATGTCAAAGAAAAGCTCGCGCTGGTCGCCCTCATAAGGATAAAGTAGTTGCCATTTTTGAAAAAGTGGAGCAAGATCGGTATATTAGTAGTTCCGACATAGCCGAGGAATTGACGATTGACCACAAAATAGTCATGAGCCATTTAAAAAAGTCTGGTTGTACAAAAAAGCTCGATATTTGGGTACCACACAAGCTCACCTAATGAATCGTGTACTCATTTGCGATTGCCTGCGAAGGAAGCAAGCGATAAACCCTTAGGCTTAATATGACCGAGAGACTTCGGGAGAGTAGAGTGCTCTGACATTATTAAGTTAAATTAAATTAACTTAACTTACAACGAACACAAAAGGTTGTGATGCTCAGCCAGAGCAAGGAGACTATCCTGAGGGGACTGAACAGCGCGTTTGCGTGCTAAGATGGTAATCTTCCCAATGTCGATGCTCCGAGTAGCAGCATACACTGTCTTCTGGTCATCAACCAATGAGGATTATGCCTGTTGTGGGGCGGAGGATGTCCGCGGGGGTCGGCCTTTTTGGGGCACCAGGGGAAAACTGGAGGCTGTGAGGGCTGACAGAAGCCCGGAGGGGGCCGAAGAGGGCCCTGAGAGGCCTAGGGGGACCCTGAGGGGGCCGAGAGGGGCCCTAAGTGGGATGAGTCAAGCCCTGACGAGGCATTTTAGCTGGGAGAGCCGGAAATCCGTTATCATTAACCGGCGGTGGAGCTAGTTTTGAGAGACGAGGGTGAGAAGCGCGAGGGCAGCCTCTGTAATTTGCCGGGTGGCCAGACTGCTGGCATGGGACACACGCGGGTGGGGATTCGGCGTTTCGTGGCCGAGGACACTCTTTCGAGCTATGGGAGTCTAGGCACTTAACGCAACGAGGGGGGGGGGGGGCAAAGCAGTTGGCCGCCGCATGCCCATAGTGTTGGTAGCGGTGGCACTGCGCCGGGTGACCGCACCTATGTGGGGGCTCGACCTTAACCGCGACTTCGTCAGAATGACAAGAGCGAGCGGAAAACTCTTGCCCTTGTTGCTATGCATCATGTTGAGTTCGATGGGAACTCCGCGGATTATTGCCCTTGCTATTCCGGAAGAGCGTACGTGTGTTAGGACACACGCTCGGCTGTGAAGAGTCTGGTGAGGCGACGAAAGTCGTCGATGGATTCGGGGATTATTTTGATGGCTTCACCGAGGTTGGTGGCCTGATCATACTTGATATCTGTGTCGTAGCAGGTTTTGGATAGACGGGTAAATTGCACCTTGTCTCTGAGAAAGACAGGGGGTGGGACCTGTTTTTTGGCGAGGATGAGGGCGCAATGAGATGCTGGCTTGGAAAGCGGGGGGATCTCTAACGACATTAGGGTGGCAATGGCAGCGGCGGGGTCTGCGGGGTTGGAGGCGGCAGCACGAGCCTTGGGGGCAGAGGCAGCGGCGGGGGCTGCAGGGTTTGAGGCAGTGGCGGGGGCTGCGGGGTTTGAGGCACGGCGGGGGCTGCAGAGGTGAGGGTGGCACCTGGGGCTGCCGGGACGGCGGAGTTCCGTACGTACCCCCATATAAATACCTCCCAATACCATAACCGACCACCCACCACATACCTCTTTTCCAGTGATGTTGCATTAAGTACACCTCTCTTCCGGGTATCTACAAACTTGTATCCTTCTATCATCTGGCTTCAGGCAAAATTTTGACTCATCTCTAAGTAAAACTTGATTTCACGCTTCGTCATCCCAATTTTCGTGATAGTGAGCAAAATTAACTCCAGCTACAGCAATTTCCGGATTGCATATAGTTAGAAGGAGGCTTATGGCAAACTAGTGTGACAGACATGTAGTTAGAAGGAGGCTTCTGGAAGACAAATTTTCGTGTTAGCGACCAAAGTTAACTCCAGCTCCAGCAATTGCCAGGTGGCATGAGTTTGAAGGAGGCTTCTAACAGACAAGTGTAAATTTATTCCGGCCAATTTCAGTCTTTTTTTTTCAGTTTTTGTGCTTACTGTAACCCTTTGAACTTCTCGGAGCTTCGTTCTTACCTCAGAAGAAGTTAAGTTCCGGTTTCTAAGCACGCTGGTAACGATGAATCAGTTATCTCTGGTCACAGTTTTCCGTTTTTCCCCCTCTTGTGAGTCCGTATACTGTTCGGTCTGCCGATATCTCTTGACATCTCGGTGCAGGTATCACAGATTTTGATTCTTGTAATACTGGCCACATGTTTTCAGTGCCCAGTTTCAATTGAGGCCTTAACTGCGGTTGAAATGCCTAAATTCTTGGATATTTAAGTGAAAAAATCACAATAACTGTTATTTTAATTCACAAAGAAAAAATACAGGGTAACAGAAGAGGATTTATTAAATGTTTTTAATTGAACAAAATTGTATTTTTGTCAACCCTTTATTAGAAAAAAAATCCCCAAAGACTACCTAACTTTGTCATATTTTGCGAAATTTCTCCAAAACGGCACAAGCTTTTTAAATAGTTCTTACACTAAAAAAAAGGTCTTAAAAATATTAATATTTTTAATTGAGAGTTTTATTTTTATATGCGCGAGCGAGCACGCTCCGTCGCCCTGTAAGCTCTGTCGCTGTCCGTTTTCGGACATCGTCGAGAGTGGACCGCGCGTCGGCGTTGGAGCGACTTCGTTCAAAAGTTTATACACAATTATAAATATTTTTATGACTAGAAATACTTGATTTAGTTAATATCTGTACACTGGTAACTGTAAATATTGTTTTCTAAATAAATAAATTTTTAAAGTGCCCAAAGAAGAAGAAATTTTCGCGGCGACGTTGATTAGTAATTTAGACGTGGAACTGTGGAACGACCAACATGCTCTCGTTATTTAGATTTCGATAATTTTTAATACCTATGTAATTTTATTGTTGTATAATTTTATTAATTAGTTAATACTAGTTTTACAATTATGTATTACAAGATAACGTTGTTTTTATGAGTATGGCTTTAATAAAATATTATTGGGGAGGGAAATATAGATACAGATACTTACATTTAGGTATGCTGTTTCCAAATTAAATCAAACAATTGAAATAAATAAAAAATGGTGCTTCCCTAAGTAGGTATAAGTAACTATATAAAGACACTCTTGGTTTATTTTTTAATGTTAGACAAACTATCATCTTAAAAATGTAAAAATTGTAAATTGGAGACGGGTTTCTCTACGTGACGTACGATCTCGCGTTTTTTTTTTAAGTCAGTGCACTCACCATCTTAGATGACATAACCACTTACCGGTGGGATTGTAGTTGCTTTACTACTTGCTGGGTAATAATAGTAAAAAAAATTACCCTGTGAAAGTTTGCATGTAGATATAATTTTTCTAACTAACCATAAAAATATGATGAGAATAGTATAAAGGTTGCCTCACACGGGACAGTAATAATATAGTATTATATCTTCCATTATCTACGCATGAAAACTTTTAAAATCTCTGAATCCCGAGGTATGTCCATATTAAAAGGCTGAGACCCATTTATTTGCATGGGGATCGTTTAGTATTTTAACGTCGTCATCGAAAAAAATTGTACGTATTTCAGGTGGCGGTTTGCAAAACACGGTTCCACAAAAATTCACTCAATAGAAAATAATTGCGAAGTTGCTTCTGAAAATACTTAAATTTACAACGTCATTTTTTTCTTACGTGATAGAGCCATACTGCAGCTATATTACTAGTAGGTATGGTTGTAGCAGGAATGGATCGGCTCGACTGGGGAAGGACCACGCTCTCACAGAATACTATTGTAAAATAGCAGTTTAACCCTGATGTGTTTCGTATGGTGAGTGTAGAGAACCGGATAACCTTTTTACTGAAAATGAGGAATTACATCTTAGTCCTCACGGGTGACAACGCATCTACATTTTGATACGTAATCGAGAATAGATGTAGATATCTATGGACCGTAGCAACCACTTACCATCAGGTTGACTGTCTGCTCGTTTGTCAGCCTTATTCTATTAAAAAAATCTTTTCGTATTTCAGTAAAATAATGTTAGGTATTGTAAGTACTCTTACAATTATGTGTCTCATGTTAATAAAGCTATTGGGCTATTTTGATATTTAGTAAAGTGATTTTACTTTATAGGTATACTAAACTATATCAAAAAGCGATTTTTCTGTAACTCCTATTGAATTTGACAGTGCTTGATGAAATTTAGCATCTACAGTTTTAACAGTGGTAGAACCACGCGGCAGCTTTTGCTGTCGCACGGATGGGCCGGCTCGAACCGGGGTGGTACCACGACCTCACAAAATACCAGCGTCAAGTAGAGGTTTACCTCGGCGTTCCGCTTGGTGAGTGCAGGTGGCCGGAGGCCCAATTCCCCCTCACCCCCATCAACATGGTAGCGGAATTGAACAAAAGACTACCCCAGGAGGGTATAAGGAACCCTGGAAAATCCCTCGCTGAGCATCCACGACCAAACTACTCTACTCCTGGGCGTGGGTGCTCAGGCTGCCCCGCGTATTCTGGGGGGGAGGGGGGCGAAATTCTGCTCAAAACGAAACCTGCTCAGGGCAAGCAGAGTAAGAAGACAAAGGCAACCACTGCCACGCTTTCAGTGGATTTCTACAATATCAGGGGACTTCATTCAAACCTTAACGCCGTCCACTACCATCTGGAGATAGCTAAGCCGGTCTTGCTCTTTCCAACCGAGACACAGGTGTCCTCTCCGGCTGATACTTCGTATCTCTCCTATCCGAAGTACAAATTAGAACACTCGTTTGTGCCCCAGGCTGGAGTTTGCGTGGACGTCAGAGAGGACATCTGATTTCAACGCCTCGGCAGTCTTAAAGGTAAGGACCTGTCCATCCTATGACTACGCGTAGACAGCGACGACCATCCCCGCGTCTATGGGTGCCTCTATAGGTCCCATAGCGGTAATGCCGACACAGATCGACTCATTGACCACATCCAAATAGCAGCAGACTCCGTGCTACAACAGGTCCCATCCGCAGAGATCGTGATCCATGGCGATTTTAACGCCCACCACGCCTAATGGCTCGATTCACGCTTAACCAATCATGCGAGGAGATCTGTTTATGACTTTGCCTTGGCATATTGTCTGACACAACTGGTTACTTCGCCTACGCGGATCCCAGATGTGGAGGATCATGTACCTTCCCTGTTGGACCTTCTGCTGCCTGCCTTTCGTCGATGCTCCTCTAGGCTCTTCGCACCATTGTCTGATCCGGAGTACGGTGCCACTCACGCTACCATCGTATTTTTTTTTATATGAGAGGGGGCAAACGAGCATGCGGCTCACCTGATGGTAAGTGACTACCGCCGCCCATGAATAACTGCAACACCAGGAAGGGAATTGCAGATGCGTTGCCGGCCTTTTAAAAAGGAGTACGCTCTTTTCTTGAAGGTCCCTAAGTCGAATCGGTCCGAAAAAATTGCTGATGGTAATCGATTCCACAAAAAAGTCGTGCGAGGAAGAAAACATCTTCTAAATCGCACAGTGCTGGACCGCCAATCATCCAGATGGTGTGGATGGTATCGGGACTTCAGCCGCGATGCGCGTTCGTGAAATTTGGCGGCTGGGATTAATCCGAACAATTCCTCAGAACACTCCCCATGGTAGACGCAAAAGAAATGCAAAGGGATGCAACATCTCTTCGCAGTGCCAATTAATCGAGCCGATCAGAAAGCACTCGGTCGTCGATGATTCAAGCCGCTCTGCGCTGGATGCGGTCAAATGGAAGGAGCTCGCACTGGGGAGCCCCTGCCCAGAGATGGGAACAGTATTCCATGTGAGACCGAACCTGCGCCTTGTAAAGTTGCAGGGGGTGTGCCAGCATGAAATACTGTCCCGCTCTGCTGAGCACGCCAAGCTTTTTAGGGGCCAATTTGACCTTCTCTTCCAAGTGACCACGAAACTGCAAGTCACTCGATATGTCGACTCCGAGGACTCTGATACTTGCTGAGGCAAGAAGGGGAGTGCCTTGAAACTGAGGAGATACGACAAAGGGATTCTTTTTAGCGGTAATCGCGCAAACTTGTGTCTTCTAAGGATTAAGCTGAACTAGATTTAGCTGCCCCCAATCCGAGACTTAGTTAAGCAAAGTCTCGACTTCAGACACAAATTTGTTCCGGTACTCGGCGACGTTTTACCGAGAAATATTGGCACGGCCGGTGTAAAGAGTATCACCAGTGCTGTCATCCGCATAGCAATGAATGTTACCAATTAGCAACATGTCATTGATATGCAGAAGAAACAGCGTTGGTGATAGCACACAGCCTTGTGTGCTATCACCAACGCTGCCTAGGAACACCAGCGTTAATAGGCTTGTAGTCGGAGCATGCACCATCTACAACAACCTTGATGCTCCAATCTGTAAGAAAGCTGGTGATCCAATTGCACAATTTCTCGGGAAGCCCATAGGAAGAGAGTTTCGAAAGAAGCGCTTTGTGCCAAACCCGGTCGAAGGCCTTCGCAATGTCCAAACTAACGGCCAACGCCTCCCCCTTGGACTCTACTGTCTTCGCCCATCTATGGGTAAGGTAGACCAGAAGATCACCAGCTGATCGACCCCGACGAAAACCGTATTGGCGGTCACTAATCATCTGGTGATCCTCAAGGTACCGCATAAGCTGGCAGTTAATAATGGATTCCATTATTTTAGAGAACAAGGATTGCGATCTGCAGCTTGCCACCGTGTTTGGCACTATAGGTCGGCCGATTGGGACGAGATGCGGTCTGTTTTTGCATCATACCCTTGGGGGCGGGTTTGTTTCTCGCCGGATGATCCCAACGTTGTTGCTGATTCTCTCGTTGATATGGTATTTCAGGGAATGGAATTATTTATTCAATCATCTATGGTGCCTATCGGAGGCAGAAATCAGCCATGGTTTGGTCACTCCTGCAAAATTTCATCACGCTATAAGCAGGAGTGCTACCGAACCAGGGCCGACGCATCAACGTTCCGGGATGTAAATACCAGCGCTCTTAAAAAGAAGTATAATTCCGCCTCCAGGTCCTTCAAAAATGTCATTGCCAAGGTAAAGTCAGAGCACATCGGCAGAATTGGCGAGAAACTAGTTCGCCTCCCTTCGGGAAAACGTGCATTCTGGTCTCTCGCCAAGGCTGTCCAAGGGAACTTCTGTCAGCCATCTCTGCCATCTCTGCACAGGGCGGATGACTCACTGGCCCATGACGCAAAAGAGAAAGCCGATCTGCTAGGCTCTCTTTTTGCTTCCAACTCGACTCTAGATGACGTGGAGAACACACCGCCGACCATCCCGCGGTGTGAGTGCTCCATGCAGGAAGTACTGTTTACACAGCGCTCGGTGCGTAAAGCACTCCTCTCCCTGGATGTCAACAAGTTGAGTGGGCCTGATGGAGTCCCACCTATTGTGCTGAAGACGTGTGCTCCAGAGTTGGCAACGGTTTTAACGCGTCTTTTCCGGTACTCCTACTTCATTGGCGTAGTCCCGAACTCATGGAAGACAGCGTTGGTGCACCCGATCCCTAAAAAAGGCGACCGCTTAGATCCGTCCAACTACAGGCCTATCGCTATCACCTTCTTGTTCTCCAAAGTAATGGAAACTATTATTAATTGCCAGCTCATGTGGTACCTTGAGGATAACCAGCTGATTAGTGACCGCCAGTACGGTTTCCGTCGAGGTCGCTCGGCTGGTGTTCTTTTAGGTTACCTAGCTCATAGATGGGCGGAGGCAGTGGAGTCCAAGGAGGAGGCGTTGGCCGTTAGTTTGGACATAGATTTTAAAAGGCCGGCAACACATCTGCAATTTTACTGGTGTTGCAGTTGTTTATGGGCGGCGGTAGTCACTTACAATCAGGTGAGTCGCATGCTCGTTTGCCCCCGCACCTATAAAAAAAATCTTTAGATGGATCTGAATCGCGCACTGATCGGGGTCTTAGATATTGCAAAAATAATCGAAAATATTTATTTTTACTTTCATGCCGAAGACTACCTTGATTTATTCTATTACGGTCAAATAATATTTATTAGGTTATAAAGCAAGTATTTACAAATGTTTTCATAATTTTGTTATTCTATTGTTTACAGTTATTATCACGTCTTAGCTTACATTAAAAATTCTTGGCGGGATGCAATGTAACGCGGATACCTTATTTTCGTCAAGAACTATAACATATATGCACACGCCCCTAGCTGCCCCAACAAAGCGAGATTGGACTAGGGCCCATCAGTCCTATTGACGGGCAGCAGATGACGGGGCCCAACGGCCTATGGACAATTGACCTACACAATAGAGATAAGGCTAGGTAAATAAATGGTTCGTACCTGGTTCCGAAGCTAAGACCGCCCCAAGGCTCGGTCAGGCCGTAGGTAGTAGGTGCAGGTACGTGTAAGTGGTGTATAGGAGTGTGTATACTGTTTGAACTGACCCAACCGTTAGATCCAGCGTTGCTTCTCTCCAAAGGTGGTAGTTCACTTTAACCGACCTCAAGTCTGACGTCACTTCACTATTTCAGTTTATCAAGTTTATTGTAAACTATTTCAATCCATCAACTTTATTGTACATTTAATTTACTTCAAACTCAACTAAATCCCCGTTAATCGTAATCAGAAACGTAACATACGGCACGACTAATGAACGGTGGATCAAAGGTCACTTCCGTTTCACTTAGCAACAAGATTATAACCACGAACAAGAACGCGGTCTCTTCTCAAGTCACAAAGTTCAGCGTTACAACCGACAAACTAAATTCCTTCGTACGATATTAAATACTACGCCCGCATTAAAATTAAAAGTCAGCCTAGCTGAAACGCAAAAAAAAACTACATAGATAACACACAAAAGTCACTTAACGCGACAGTACAATTAAACATTAACTTCCAAACAATTCATCGACCCGGCGTCTATTTTTCTAGACTCCACAAACTCCTCGTCGTTGCATAAATTTGCTAACAAACCGACACTAATAGAGGTTATACGGGACGACCTCATGCCGTGCTAGTCACTACAACTTAGACAAACTAATCCGAGGCGGTCTTCACGAAACCACAAATTCAATAGCGAATTCAACACACAAATACTAAAAATCTAGACCATAAACCCAAAAAAAAACTGGTCGCCGGAAATATATGCAGCGGTCACCAAAATACGCTAACCGACCGAACCGCTGCTCTCTCTCTACTGTTCGACTTCCACCGCGCCACGCGCCAAATCCACTCCGCTCGCCCGAACGTCAAACCGGTACGAATGCACCGAGCCGAGCGCCCTCTGGCGTCAAATCTTGAAACTAGCGTTTGGCGCGAACAATATTTATTTGTTTTTCTGCTGACTTACAAAAAGTAGACGGTACTCAATTCGACGCGTATGTTTTTTTATGTGTGTTACCTCATAACTTTTTACGTGGTGAACCGATTTCGATGATTTTTTATTATAATATGAAAGCTGATACTTCTCGTGTAGTCCCATATGAGTTTGATCAAGGTCAGACCAATAGTTTTTGAGTTATTTGAGTTATTCTTAATAACTTATATTGAAGTCGGCTGTACAAAATGTTTAACTTTAAATTATTTTTTACCAGTAGAGATTCAACACAATCTGAAAAAGGTTCAATGAATTAAAAAAATACCTATCATTATATAATTTCAAGTCGGTGTTTTACATTTGAAATTCAGTTATAAAGAGCCAAAGTTAAATTTTTATTTTGATTAATTTAATTCCAGACTAAAATAAATGTGAAAGGGATTTTATCTGCAATAATAATATTCATCAAAAATAACATAGACTTATAAAAGTCATACACACGGTCAATCATACTGAAGATTATCAATTATTGTACTACAAAATATTTAAAAGACTAATTCCAGTATAATGATCCGAATATCATCATTAATGTTTGACTGGCACACTTAAAAGTTTTATCAGATGGCTAAATGGTTGACTTTTATATTATAAGTTCATGCTTTTCTATAAAAAGCTGCTTAGTAACTGACGTTTACTCAGTATAACATCCTACAGTTACGTCGAAAGTAAGAGGAGAGCTGCGTTCGAGCTGGCGCATCACCCGATGGTATGTAGGTGAAATAAACGTCGCCAGGTGGGGCGGCCGTGTGTGGCTTGCTGTCGCTCGACGCGTGGGCGAAGAATCAGTAGCTCGCTGGCCGCGATGCGGTAAATCCGCGTATCTCGATTATCGCGGCCGAAGTTCACTCGACCGTGTAGGGTCCAGATAGTTAGATTTAGTGCGTGTTACTTCGCTACGTGGATATGTGAATTTTGCAGTATTTAACTTGTTCAGGTGATGCGGAATTGTGCACGCGCGCGTCGAGTAGATATACGGTCTAGGATTCGAACCGCGCATTCCTTGGTCGAGAGCGTCTCCCGGTTGATTGTCTGGAAATCATTATAATTGTGCCCTCGCGTTAAGTGCCCTTTTTTTGGTGTGTTGGTTGGTTTGTTAGTTTACGTGTCAAAGAGGCGTATTTTGAATTCTTTTCGCGACGTGGTGTTTTGGTGTTTTCTTTATTGCACCAAATTGCAATTGTTGATAAGGATTGGTACTAGTCACATTCTTGTCTTTTTCTACTTTTAAATTTACCTCCATAGGGGTCTATATACCATTACAATTTTGCATGTTAAATTTATACAATGGTTCCCCGATAAACTTTGTCTGATTAACACTTAATTTGCCTTTTTGTATAACACCATACATTCCTAAACACTGTCTTAATTGACCTAAATCTTTCAACTTAAATTTAGAACTTAATTGGGCTTTTAGGTAATCTACTTCTCTGTTACAGTTTGAAATATGAAAAAATCATCAACAAATACAGCAATAAAGGCTTTTTCTTTTTCAGATATTTTAACAAATAAACAGAGTTCATACAGGTATTTCTTATAACCTAACTCTTGTAAATAATTTTCAGCCTTTTATATCATGCTCTAGCTGACTGCTTAAATCCATAAATCGCCTTTTTTAGTTTCAAAACTTTACCTGTATTACTTTATATTTTTTAAATTATTAGGTAATTGCAGGTACACATATTCATTGAGTTGACCATTTAAAAAAGCTGTTGTCACATCCAAATCGGTTATGTTTAAGTCTAAGTCAACACTAATACCAAATAACAATTTTAAAGTATCTTAGAACCGGTGAAAAAGTTTCTTTAAAAACAATTCCTTGTTTTTATGTATAACATTTTGCAACCAATCTGGCCCTATATCTCACTGTGTTGTCACTATTTAACTTCCTTTTAAAGACCCATTTACACTGCACAACACGCGCATCACTAGGTTTGTTCACTAAGTCCCATGCGTCGTTATCTCGGAACGATTGCAATTCATCTTCCATTGCTTTATACCACTCTTCTCGTTCAGTATCATTGATAACATTTTTATAGGTAAGACATTCATTACCTATATTTTCATCCTTAATTACGCATACATTACTGAAACCATATCTCTGTGGTGGTTTTATCACACGCTTTACTAGTTTACTCACAGGTTCAGGATACTTTATATCCTCTATCTCGCTCGTACACTCCTCAAAAATTGAAGAATTAGTTGATATGCCTGATCTTTCTTCTTCACTAGGTACGTTTGTCTCGTTTCTCGGATTTTCTGCTGTCAAATTACTATTGTCGGTTCTGAGAGTTTGATCTATCTCTGCACGCCTATCTGATTCTTCTTGTTCCTTTTCTGTGACTTTCTCCTCTTTATTCTCCACAACTGCTTGTACCATTTCTGAGTCTTTACTGACCTCTATGATAACAATATCTCTGCTGGTAAGAATTTTCTTAGTTACAGTATTATATAATTTATAGCCTTTAGTGTTCTCTGCATATCCGAGAAAAAATTATTTTTCTGCCTTTTTGTACCATTTTGTTCTTTTTATTTTGGGTACATGAGATCTGGCTTTCAGCCGAACCAAAGTTCATATGGTAATTTGTGGACCTGAATTCAATGTTCTATTCCGTAAGTAAACTGCAGTGTTCACTGCTTCAGCCCAAAACTTTTTATCCAATCGTGCATCATAAAGAAGACATCGAGCTATCTCAACCACGGTTCTGTTCATATGTTTACACATAACGTTTTGCTCTGATGTGTATGGATAAATTTTTTGATGCACGATTCCAGAATTATTCAAAAACATTCCATGTTCGATGAGCAGAACTCTCTACCGTTATCTGTTCTATAGTACCTTGATGTATTTTTCTGTCTTTCGCTCCACCATAGCTTTGAACTATCTGAAGTACATCATTATTTCACTCTTTGACTTTAGAAAATGTACGAATGACATGCTGCTGTAATCGTCGATAAAGTGGAGAAAACACCTTGACAGTCCTATAGAAACTCTCCCCATGGGACCACAGACATCCGCATGCACCACTTCTAATACAACATCGCTTCTGATTTTTTTTAATGAGAATGGCCGTCTCGTTAGCTTCCCTTCACAGCACGTGACACACTGGGATCTGTCAATTTCTGCCTTTTTGGGATAAGTTATCTCCATTGCAATGCCATTTTTCATATTATTCAGGTCCTTGCCGATTATGTTGCCCAACCTCCTATGCCATAACATACTCGTGTTTTGCATTTCTGAGCCAGCTAATAAACATTGCTGCTTCACATTAAGTCTGCATACTCCATTCACTAAATAGGTTTCTCCTACGATGACATTCTTTTGTATGCGTTTTCTGCAAATCCTTCCATCTAACGTCACGTTGTTCCCATTTCTAATCAACTCACTAACAGAGAAAAGGTTAGTAGTGAGGTTAGAAATGCACATGACATTTGTAACCTTAATGTTGAACCCTGAACCTTTTACAATTGTCGTCAACATGGTATTTCCTGAGCATAACACTGGTACTTTTATATCATTTGCTATTACAATTAGTTTCATAGCCGGGGTTGTAGGAAATATCAAACAAACTTTATTTGTCGGCGATCATATGGGCGCTGGCACCAGAGTCAATATACTAATCTGTTGGTAAAGAGAAACCTCGTAACTCAAACTATCAATTAAAAATTAATAATGAATTGACTAAATCAAATCACGAAGTTGCAGCGGTGTTTGAGAAATATTTCACTGATGTTCCTATCTTGACAACAGAGTCATTGAATACTTCTCCAACTGTCGCCGAGTCATTACTTAAACAGAATGTTAATACCTGTTTAAAAGAATTTAGATTTGGAAAATTATTACCGCATAATATTGTAAAATACTTCAAAACCATTGATGTAAAGAAAACGGCAGATTTATGGGGGACTTCCGTTACAAATATTGCGTCCATAATATATTTAATTGCACCTCATCTTGCTATTATTTTTAATACTTGTATCGATTCTGGTGTGTTTTCTGATTTAATTAAGTATAGTAAAGTAATACCTTTATTTAAATCTGGTAGTACATTGGACCCCGCTAATTATAGACCTGTATTACCAACTCTCAATAAAATTTTTGAAAAAATAATTTTGGATCAATTGTTAATTTTTTTTAATACAAATAAATTACTTCATAAAAATCAATTTGGTTTTACAAGGCGTCGCTCGACGTCTGACGCCGGTGTTGAGCTTATGAAATATATTTTTAATGCCTGGGAGAATTCACAAGATGCCTTAGGTATTTTCTGTGACCTTTCCAAGGCTTTCGATTGTGTTCATCATGATACATTAATCAGGAAACTATAACATGACGGTGTAAAAAATTTGGCGCTTAGACTTATTACTTCATATTTAAGTAACAGAACTCAAAAAGTCAACAATGGTAAATGTTCCTCCGGATTGGTAGTATCAATGGGCGTTTCTCAGGGCTCGATTCTTGGTCTATTCCTGTTCTTAATCTATATTAATGACTTACCTTATCTTGTAGGGGACAATCACGATATAGTATTATTTGCTGACGATACCTGTTTAATTTTCAAACTGAAACGGCAGTCAATTAAATATGACGAGGTAAATAATGCTCTATCGAAATTAGTACATTGGTTTAACGCCAACAATTTGCTCTTAAACGGCAATAAGACAAAGTCTATTAAATTTACAATACCTAATGTAAAACATTCGAATACCAATGTGCTCTTTAATGGGGAGGAGTTGAGTCTTGTGGATACCACTGTTTTTCTCGGTATTACTATTGACCCGAAACTTCAATGGGGCCCCCATATATCTAAATTAGCAAGCAGACTTAGTTCTGCAGCATATGCTGTAAGAAAGATTAGAAGTCTCACAGATGTTGAGACAGCTAGGTTAGTGTATTTTAGTTACTTTCATAGCGTAATGTCTTATGGAATTTTGCTATGGGGTAATGCGACTGATATTGAAGCTATATTTGTTTTGCAAAAGAGAGCCGCACGGGCGATTTATAATCTAAATTGTAAAGAGTCCCTCAGAGAAAATTTTAAAGAAATAAACATATTAACTTTGGCATCGCAATATATTTATGAAAATGTAATGTATGTATATAAAAACATAAATAGCTTTAATAAGAATAAGGATGTTCATACCTTAAACACTAGGAACAAACATAAGTTTGTAATGCCACTTACTAGACTCCACAGAATTAGTAATTCATTTATGGGGCAATGTATACGCTTTTACAACAAAATCGCAGAACATGTTAAAAGTTTGTCAATAAACAAGTTTAAAAGTTTTATTAAAGAAAAACTGTACAAAAAGGGTTATTATAATATCAAGGAATACATGAATGAAAATACTCGTAACCCCTGGGAGTAAGGTGATCGCCACCATGCTGGTTCTATGAAAATTCATTTAAAATTGTATAAACAAAATTATTGTTAAGTGAAATTATGTTTAAAAAAAAAGTCACGCTGGGTTTCTTGCTGGTTCTTCCCAGGACAGATGTATTTTCCGAACCAGTGATAAATAAAATAATGACTTTCAATAAGTATAATGTAATAATCCATATTGAATAAAAATCATTCTATTCTATTCTATTCTGTCTTCTTGTTTGCCGAACTCAAGTAAAATGCGTTGAAAACTGCACAGTCATGGATACGCAATCTTCTAGGCGTATGGAAATCAAAATGCCGTAGTAAACTGATTTTCCTTTTGAATCCAGAATCATCGAAGAGCAGTTGCAGACGCTGCCACACACCCTGGATTGTAGTTTCATTCTTAATATGGACATAAAGCGATGAATTAATTGTCATAATCAATTTTGCTTTAGCCTTTTTCTGGCAATCGATATCGGCAGCGCCTGCGCCTGCGGTTTCTGTCTTTACGTTTATATCCAATCCTTCCAGAATGAGGAAATTTTCTGCGGCGAACGCCCACTCATCATAATTTCCACGTCCCTTGAGTTTTGGCACGTTTGCAATGTAACTGCCGGCCATTGTTCAAGCGTGTTTAAAACGTAACCAATACGACCAAAAGTTCTAATCTGAACAAAATATAGTCCAATCCACAACAGTTCACTATTTACTATTGTTCACTGTTATTCCGCGGCATTTAGTATGAAAACGAGCACTTATTTTTCCGAAAATATGAGTCTGGGCACATAACCTAATAAAACGAGTTGAATAGCTTCGAACAGACCAACTTTTATTTCTGTACAGCTTTACATAGGTAGGTATATTTTAATAACTGTAGAGTGAATTAAAGAATGGTAGACCTGTATTGGCGATATATGGCGTTACTAGGCAGTTTCTCTCTTCTTGTTTATTTCAATACAAAATTAACAGGATTGAACCCGCCATTTTCCATAACAATTTAATAGTTGGATTAGTTAATAAATAATAAAAATTAGCATTTGAGGTATTTAATAATAATTAATAATCGTAACTGTTCAGTGATGTCTCAGTGATCGCGAGGGTGAAAACCGGCAGCGATCACCGAATGGTTAGAGGCACACTGAACCTAAACGTTAAGTTGGAGAGGTCTCGTCTAATGAAGTCAACGCTCCGTCCCCCTCGTGCTCTAATCCAAAGTCCCGAAACCTTTCAGCTCGAGTTACAAAACCGTTTTCAGTGCCTAGAAGACTGCAATGAAGTGGACGATTTGAATGACAAGCTCGTGGAAACTGTCCATGCGGTCGGAGCTAAGTTCTGCAAGACCCGCCGCAGAAGAACACAAAAACTCTCCGATCACACTCTTAATCTCATGGCTGTCAGACGGGAGATGAAGCTACATTCTTCAACAGATTTAACAGCATACAGGCAACTGAACAGACAGATCTCCAAATGCATGCGGCGGGACTTACGCAAATTCAATACAGCTTGTATTGAAGAAGCGATCGAGCGGAACCAAGGCTCCAAAGTCTTTGCCAGAGATCTGTCTGCCAGAAAGCGCCAACTGTCAAAGCTGAAGACAGAATGTGGCAGCATCGTTTCCGGGGCACCTGAGATTTTGAGTGAGATTGAGAGGTTCTATGGGCAGCTGTACACGTCATCGTTGGAGCCGCACGCAAGTGTGAGTAACGATCCAAGAGCGAGTCTTATCCGACATTATTCCGATGATATCCCGGACGTCAGTCTGAGCGAGATTAGAATGGCTCTCCAGCACCTTAAAAACGGCAAGGCCCCAGGCGAGGATGGAATTACAGCGGAGCTTCTGAAAGCGGGTGGAAAACCGGTACTTGAAGTCCTTCAGAAGCTCTTTAATTCCGTCCTTCATGGTGGCATTACACCGGAGGCGTGGAGCAGAAGTGCGTTGGTCTTGTTCTTTAAGAAAGGCGACAACGCTCTCTTGAAGAACTACAGACCGATTTCCCTTCTGAGCCGCGTCTACGTGCTGTTTTCGAGAGTCATTACGAATCGTCTCGCGCGCAGACTTGACGACTTCCAGCCTCCCGAACAAGCCGGTTTCCGAAAAGGCTTTAGCACCATAGACCACATACATACCCTTCGGCAAATTGTACAGAAGTCCGAGGAGTACAATTTGCCACTATGTCTGGCGTATGTGGACTATGAGAAAGCCTTTGATTCCGTCGAAATTTGGGCGGTGCTGCAGTCCCTTCAGCGATGCCAAGTTGACTGTCGGTATATCGAAGTGTTGAAGTGCTTGTACAGTAGGGCTACGATGGCTATCCGAGTACAGAACCAGAGTACGAAACCTATCCAATTGCAGAGAGGTGTAAGACAGGGTGACGTCATATCCCCGAAACTCTTTACCGCTGCATTGGAAGATGTTTTCAAGCTTCTGGACTGGAAAGGATACGGTATCAACATCAATGGCGAGTACATCACTCACCTTCGATTTGCCGACGATATAGTCCTTATGGCAGAATCGCTGGAGGACCTAAGCACTATGCTCAATGATCTCAATAGTGTTTCCCAACGGATAGGTCTTAAGATGAACATGGACAAAACAAAGATCATGTTTAATGTCCATGTCACACCTATGCCGGTAGTTGTTGGGAACACTAAGCTCGAAGTTGTTGACGAGTATGTTTACCTGGGACAAATAGTCTGACTAGGTAAGTCCAACTTCGACCGAGAGGTCAATCGACGGATTCAACTCGGTTGGGCAGCGTTCGGGAAATTACGGCACATCTTCTCGTCAGGTATACCTCAAAACTTGAAAACGAGACTGTACACCCAGTGCGTGTTGCCAGTGATGACATACGGAACTGAGACGTGGTCCTTCACTGCTGGCCGGATGAGGAAGCTCAAGGTCGCTCAGCGAGCTATGGAGAGGGCTATGCTCGGAGTTTCTCTGCGTGATAAACTCAGAAATGAGGATATCCGCAGTAGAACTAGAGTGACCGACATAGCCCAACGGATTGGTAAGCTGAAGTGGCAATGGGCCGGCCATATAGCTCGAAGAACCGACAACCGATGGGGAAGAAAGGTTCTCGAGTGGCAGCCTCGTACCGGCAGGCGAAGTGTAGGGCGTCCCCCCACTAGATGGAGTGACGACCTGGTAAGATATGCAGGAAGTCGATGGATGCAGGTGGCTCAGGACCGTGCTTTGTGGCATTCTTTGGGGGAGGCCTATGTTCAGCAGTGGACTTGTGAAGGGCTGTAATGATGATGATGATGAAATATCGTAATAATAAAATATGCAGGACCACTATACTACTAAAGGGTAAAATCTTCAATCTACACGGTCGATTGACAATATTTTTTTTTTATAGGATAAGGATGACAAACGAGCACACAGTCCACCTGATGGTAAGTGGTTGCTGCGGCCCATAGACATTTACATCTATCCTCTATTACAAATCAAAATGTAGATGCGTTGTCACCCGTGAGGACTAAGATGGAATGCCTCATTTCCAGTAAAAAGGGCCTCCGGCCACCTGCACTCACCAAGCGAAACGCAGAGGTAAACCTCTACTTCACGCTGGTTTTCTGTGAGATCGTGGTACCACCCCGGTTCGAGCCAGCCCATCCGTGCGACAGCAAAAACTGCCGCGTGGCTCTACCACTGTTAATATTACAATTTACATACAATGCAGTTAAAATTTACACATATTCGAGTGACAGTTCTAAAGCGATTATTTAACAGGGCTTATTGGTTTTCTGGACACTTCACATGGTGATACCGAATTCCATGGTATTGAAATTTTAATTATGAACATAAATTTCAGGCTCATGGAAAATTTTGAGCACGGGCAACAGCTCTTTCAAAACCTTTTCATTGGAAAGAAAGACAGCTGCCACATTCTCAAAACGCTAATGATGAAGATTATGAAACAAAGACGTTGCTTTTAAACTGTTAAAGCTCTTAGGTGAACAAAATACGAATCATTACGAAAATCTTAGAAATTATTCTCACTACAAATGTGTAAAGCGATTTATAATAAACCCAGGGAATGAGATGATCGCTACCATGTTTTTTCTACTGTTTTTATACTTTTCGTTACCGTTACAGTCTATTAAAGTCCACTGCTGAATATAGGCCTCCCCCATAGAGTGCCTTATAGGGGCTGCCCATCTTCTGATTTGTTACCCTTTGTCGCCTCTTAAAACACTTACGGGATGACATGGGGTAGGGGATATTCTTACACTTCAACTACATAGTAATTATATCATCATCATCATCATCATTACAGCCCTTCACAAGTCCACTGCTGAACATTGGCCTCCCCCAAGGAATGCCACAAAGCATGGTCCTGAACCACCTGTATCCATTGACTTCCTGCATATCTTACCAGATCGTCACTCCATCTAGTGGGGGGACGCCCAACACTCCGCCTGCCGGTACGAGGCTGCCACTCGAGAACGTTTTTTCCCCATCGGTTGTCGGTTCTTCGAACCGGCCCATTGCCACTTCAGCTTACTAATCCGTTGGGCTATGTCGGTCACTCTGGTTCTACTGCAGATATCCTCATTTCTGAGTTTATCACGCAGAGAAACTCCGAGCATAGCCCTCTCCATAGCTCGCTGAGCGACCTTGAGCTTCCTCATCCGGCCAGCAGTGAAGGACCATGTCTCAGTTCCGTATGTCATCACTGGCAACACGCACTGGTTGTACAGTCTCGTTTTCAAGTTTTGAGGTATACCTGACGAGAAGATGTGCCGTAATTTCCCGAACGCTGCCCAACCGAGTTGAATCCGTCGATTGACCTCTCGGTCGAAGTTGGACTTACCTAGTCGGACTATTTGTCCCAGGTAAACATACTCGTCAACAACTTCGAGCTTAGTGCACCCAACAACTATCTTTGTTTTGTCCATGTTCATCTTTAGACCTATCCGTTGAGAAACACTATTTAGGTCATTGAGCATAGTGCTTAGGTCCTCCAGCGATTCTGCCATAAGGACTATATCGTCAGCAAATCGAAGGTGAGTGATGTATTCGCCATTGATGTTGATACCGTATCCTTTCCAGTCCAGAAGCTTGAAAACGTCTTCCAATGCAATGCGGTGAAGAGTTTCGGTGATATGACGTCACCTGTCTTACACCTCTCTGCAATTGGATAGATTTCGTACTCTAGTTCTGTACTCAGATAGCCATCGTAGCCCTACTGTACAAGCACTTCAACACTTCGATATACCGACAGTCAACTTGGCACCGCTGAAGGGACTGTAGCACTGCCCAAATTTCGACGGAATCAAAGGCTTTCTCATAGTCCACATACGCCAGACATAGTGGCAAATTGTACTCCTCTGACTTCTGTACAATTTACCGAATGGTTTGTATATGGTCTATGCTGCTAAAGCCTTTTCGGAAACCGGCTTGTTCGGGAGGCTAGAAGTCGTCAAGTATGCGCGCAAGACGATTCGTAATGTCTCTCGCAAACAGCACGTAGACGCGGTTCAGAAGGGAAATCGGTCTGTAGTTCTTCAAGAGAGCCTTGTCGTCTTTCTTGAATCAATAATCAATAATCAAGAATCATTTATTTGCATAAAACACGGTAAATAAGTTGTTACATTAAATAAAAGATCAACATGTTTTGTCCTGTTAGGACGTGCAAATATTTAAGTATATGATCAATTAAATTTAAATTAGTTATTATTTAAACAGTACAATTATTATTATTATAGTATTCATATTTAAAATCATAATACATTACAAACATTATATTCATGGTCAAGTGAATATATTTGTAATTAAAAACTCCTTAATACTATAGAAAGCCCTGTCCACCAACGACATAAAAAGTTTTCTTTAAATTTACTAAGAGGCAATGACTTTATATCGCTAGGCAGTTTGTTAAACACCTTTATTGCCATCGAGTAACAGCTCTTATGAGAGGCTGCCTTCTTTCTAAATGGAAGAACTAGTTTATCCTTATACCTTGTATTAAAACTATCAACATCACTATTTTTTGTAAAAAACTGTTAATATTTTTTTGACCAAGACACCCAATTAGAAAATATAAATGCTAGGAAGTGTTAGAATTTTTAGGGTTGGAAAAAGTTCCCTACAAGTATATAATGGACCAACCCTGCAGATTGCCCTTACACACTTTTTTGAGCTTTGTTTACTGTAGATCCATTTCCACAGAGTATTACGCCATATCTCAAAACGGAATCTATATAGCCATGATAGGCGAGTAAAGCAGGTTTTTGAGATGAAGTCCTTGACAATCTTCGTAATGGGTAAATGAACTTATTGATTTTTGTACATACTTCTTTAATATGTCTTTGCCAAGTACAACCATCATCAATATGTATCCCCAAGAATTTTGTATTTTGAACCTCCTCTAGTTTTTGTCCATTTAAATTAATGTCAATAGTTTCTTTATATTTCCTTAGGTTAAATTGTATTATTTTTGTTTTGCCTAAATTTACTTCGAGTCTATTCTTGTATAGCCAATCTTACAACACTTATAACAGCTGTCATTATTTTATCATTGTAATTGGATTTAGTGTCAGTACTTATTATGATTGAAATATCGTCAGCAAAAAGTACAGACTTGCAATTGATAAAGTCAAAAAGAGAAGAGGCCCCAGGACACTCCCTTGCGGGACTCCACTACGTTTGTGTTTATATTTGGATCTGTACGATGTCATTACATTATTAACGTCTATATCATTTATTTCAACACACTGTTCTCTACAGCTTAGATAAGATTTTATCCACTGTAATGCTGGGCCCCGAATGCCATAGCAGTACAGCTTATAAATTAATATATCATGACACACTATATCAAAAGCTTTACTCATATCAGAAAATACTGCAGATACTAGGTGACCTTTGTCAATACAATTAATCATTTCGGTAACCAATGTATAGGCTGCTAATGTGGTCGATTTATTTCTTTGAAATCCATTTTTCTCAACTTTTAGAATGTTAAATTTTGTTAGATAGTCGTATATTCTAGAATACATAATTTTTTCAAAGATTTTAGACAGTATAGGTACTAAAGTAATCGGTCGATAATTATTTATGTCGTATTTATCATCCTTTTTATGTAGCGGTTTTACTATTGCAAACTTGAGAGCTGTTGGAAAGGATCCTTCTATAAACGATAATTCTTCAGCACACATCTTAAGGATTCCAGTTGCTATGTTGTCGTAACCAACTGATAGTGTGTTTTTCAACGAAAGTATAACTTTTTTTATCTCATATTTATTTGAAGGACGAAAAAAAATACTTTTCATATTATGTTTGGTTAATGTTTTATCAATTTGCTTCATTTTATTCGGTGAATGAATAAAATGTTTGTTTAAATACTCGGCCATTATTATTTTGTCATTAGTACATAACTTAATTATTTATTTTAATTCTTTAATACTTTTTGGGATATTATTAGCTAGAGTTTTGTTTTGGATAATCTTCCACGCTGCTTTGCATTTGTTTTTACTATTTGAGATATACTTGTAATTGCTAATTTTTTGGGATTTACTTATAAATTTTTTAGAATGTTAGTATAAAGGTAATATTTTGACTTGTTTGATTTTTTTTCATTAGTTCTTCATGTATAGTAATTGTACCTCAACTTCCTTTTTGTTTTACAAGACTTTTTAAGTCCTGCTGTAATCCATTTAGGGCCACAAGTTTTTATCTGACGTTTAATTTTAATCACGGGATAGCATAAGTCATAGAATAGTCTAATTGTCATGAAAATTACTAAAAGCTAGGTCAAAGTTTGATTCGTCATATATGTCATTAAATGTCAGTTGCTTCATTATTTCTTTAAATTTTCTCCTATTTTCAGTGCTATAGTTTCTTCTTAGTATCCAATATGTATTTATGTAAGTTTTATATTTATAAGGAAATTTTATATTAAGCGTTTGACCCGTGTTATGGTCAGATAGCCCCAATTCATATATTTTACCTTCGGTTTCTCGGTCATTGCTTATAATATGATCTATACAAGTTTTCTGTCTGATAGGCTTTTGTATGTGATGAGTGAGGTTATTGTTTAGTAAAATATCTTTGTAGAATTCAGAAGGTGGTGTGCACTTAAGTGTGTCTATATTAAAATCTCCGACTATAATTATTTTAAAGTCATTATATCTGTTACAAATATTATAAAGCATGTCTTGAAATTTATTTAAAAAGTCTGTTACATTGGACTTAGGTATTCTACAGATGCAGATAACACAACAGCGATGGTCTGGCAAAATGATACCACATACCTCAAAAGTATTTTCTGCTTGATATTTATTAATTATTGTAAGATCTGCAAAGTTAAAATTATTTTTACAAAGTATGCATACACCACCTCGTTTTACGTCAAGCCTTGAATAACTATTTGCAATAGTGTAGCCATCCAAATGCACACACACTTCTTCACCTGCTTTCAGAAATGTTTCCCTAAGGCATATAACATCTAATTCACATCCTATTTCACGAGGAAAATCAGTTATGTATATCAGCATATCAGCAACAAATCAGTTTTATTAAGAAGTCCAGCTTTGTTTTGGTGAAAAATTATAAGGATTTGGTTTTTACAGACGAAAAAAAAATTGTCACATTTTGACCCTTCAGATGTTACTTCGATTTTAGCATTTACATTTTCGTTCCGGTGCTTTGTATAATTGTTTTCATAGCAAAAATAATCTAAGATAGTTTTCTGTGAGATTTTTCTACTTTTCTGTTTATTGATATTTTTATGGGGAAAACGGATTAAATCATGACGTTTGTTAAAGCTAAGGAATTTTTCGTTGTAGTCGAGGCTATCTATTAAAAATTTTTATTTAGTACAAATGTCAAAGCGTTTTTTTTATCGTCAATATGAATGAAATGACAATTATTGAAATTATTACATAGAAGGCGAATGTTCCTATTCAACAGGTTTTCATTCAAAAAAACATTTTTTAGTACGCTTATTACAATAATAGTTAAGTTTGTTTTTTTTTTCGAAAATGCAGATAGTTCTAATAATACTTTAGTGGGGTAACAATCATTTTCACCAACATTAATTACTATTTAATCTTTATTATTAAAAACAACATCATCGCATCCGTTAAGAATTTCTTCTGTAGGCGCTTGCGGTTTTGTATCTGCTGTAATACAAAATTTTTCATATTTGCTGTTGAGTCTTGATCGAATCAGTGAAGAAGCTAATCCTACACATTGTTGCCCTCCAAATATGTGTATCTTATTTAAAGTTTCATTAGCCGTAGTAGCGGTTTTAGGCGACATGATGTCTTCTAGTGACGTATCATTATCGCTTTCCTTAGTTTTAGCTTGTATTGCAAAATTAGGGCAGAAGCTTGTTTGTATTAAGGAATCGTCAAGGGATTTGTTTTGTCGCATAAATGTCGAGTCTCCTTTTATTTTTGACTTGCGCTTTCTGGCACTCCGTGAACATATGGCAGTTAAGTGCTGATTGGATTTTTTTGCTCATGGACTTCTTTTTGTAATACATTGTTTGCCATGTGCAAGTTTTCTATTTCTGTATGTGCACTGGCAAGTTTACTATTCAATTCCTCAATTTTTTTGCTTTAATTCAATATATTCGTCGTCATAGTCATGAGTAGAAAGATAAGGAAGGCTTCTTCTGGAAGATAATAAAATATCCTCCAAAGAATTATTATTTTCTTCTAGTAATGAGTGACCTTTTACGTCATTATTTATAGGTTCATATTCTTTTTCCCTAGTAAATTTCTTTCTAAGAGTTATGTTGTCTGTCATAATATTAGAATTTTCTTGTGCTGTACTCGTATATGCTTGTGATGTGTTTGCTTTAGAAGTACTTATAAAAATGGAATTAATTTCACATGATTTTGTTGGTAGTGTATGTTTATTTAAGCATTTGTGCAAAATTGTGGCAATGCATGCCATTGATTTTTGCAGTCAGATGTCATCAAATTAAATTTCCTTATCGTCATATTTACACATGAAGAACAAGACCACCGCACTTCTGCTCCACGCCTCCGGTGTAATGCCACCATGAAGGACGGAATTAAAGAGTCTCTGAAGGACTTCAAGTACCGGTTTTCTACCTGCTTTCAGAAGCGCCGCTGTAATTCCATCCTCGCCTGGGGCCTTGCCGTTTTTAAGGTGCTGGAGAGCCATTCTAATCTCGCTCATACTGACGTCCGGGATATCATCGGAATAATGTCAGATAAGGCTCGCTCTTGGATCGTTACTCACACTTGCGTGTGGTTCCAATGATGACGTGTACAGCTGTCCATAGAACCTCTCAATCTCACTCAAACTCTCAGGTGTTCCGGAAACGATGCTGCCACATTCGGTCTTCAGGTTTGACAGTAGGCTCTTTCTGGCAGACAGATCTCTGGCAAAGACTTTGGAGCCTTGGTTCCGCTCGATCGCTTCTTCAATACAAGCTGTATTGAAGTTGCTTAAGTCCCGCCGCATGCATTTGGAGATCTATCTGTTCAGTTTCCTGTATGCTGTCAAATCTGTTGAAGAATGTAGCTTCATCTCCCGTCTAACAGCCATGAGATTAAGAGTGTGATCGGAGAGTTTTTGTGTTCTTCTGCCGCGGGTCTTGCAGAACTTAGCTCCGATCGCATGGACAGTTTCCACGAGCTTATCATTCATATTGTCCACTTCATTGCAGTCTTCTAGGCACCGAAAATGGTTTTGTAACTCAACTCAATGCAAAATCAGGCACAAGAGAGAACGGTAAGCTGAAAGTAGGGAAATTTGGGATAGGGCAACGGAACCCAAGGGGCCAGCGGCTGGCCGACTTCATGGAGAAAGAGGGACTCTTTATGATGAACTCTTTCTTCCAGAAGCGACCGGAAGTGGACCTGTTCGAACCCCGACGGTTCGACAAAAAATGAGATTGACTTCATTATGACGACCAGACGACAACTGTTCAGTGATGTCTCCGTGATCGCGAGGGTGAAAACCGGCACCGATCACCGAATGGTTAGAGGCACACTGAACTTAAACATTAAGTTGGAGAGGTCTCGTCTAATGAAATCAACGCTCCGTCCCCCTCATGCTCTGATCCAATGTCCCGAAACCTTTCAACTCGAGTTACAAAACCATTTTCGGGGCCTAGAAGACTGCAATGAAGTGGACAATATGAATGATAAGCTCGTGGAAACTGTCCATGCGGTCGGAGCTAAGTTCTGCAAGACCCGCGGCAGAAGAACACAAAAACTCTCCGATCACACTCTTAGTCTCATGGCTGTTAGACGGGAGATGAAGCTACATTCTTCAGCAGGTTTGACATCATACAGGCAACTGAATAGACAGATCTCCAAATGCATGCAGCGGGACTTACGCAACTTCAATACAGCTCGCATTGAAGAAGCGATCGAGCGGAACCAAGGCTCCAAAGTTTTTGCCAGAGATCTGTCTGCCAGAAGGAGCCAACTGTCAAAGCTGAAGACCGAGTGTGGCAGCATCGTTTCCGGGGCACCTGAGATTTTGAGTGAGATTGAGAGGTTCTATGGGCAGCTGTACACGTCATCGTTGGAGCCACACGCAAGTGTGAATAACTATCTAAGAGCGAGTCTTATCCGACACTATTCCGAAGATATCCCGGACGTCAGTCTGAGCGAGACTGGAATGGTTCTCCAGCACATTAAAAAACAGCAATGCCCCAGGCGAGGATGAAATTACAGCGAAGCTTCTAAAAGCGGGTGGAAAACCAGTAGTTGAAGTCCTTCAAAAGCTCTTTAATTCCGTCCTCCATGGTAGCATTACACCGGAGGCGTGGAGCAGAAGTGCGGTGGTCTTGTTCTTCAAGAAAGGTGACTACGCACTCTTGATGAACTGCAGACCGATTTCCCTTCTGAGCCGCGTCTACGTGCTGTTTTCGAGAGTCATTACGAATCGTTTCACGCGCAGACTTGACGACTTCCAGCCTCCCGAACAAGCCGGTTTCCGAAAACGCTTTAGCACCATAGACCACATACGGGTGCGTTCGGCAAATTGTACAGAAGTCCGAGGAGTACAATTTACCACTATGTCTGGCGTATATGGACTATGAGAAAGCCTTTGATTCCGTTGAAATTTGGGCGGTGCTGCAGTCCCTTCAGCGGTGCCAAGTTGACTATCGGTATATTGTAGTGCTGAAGTGCTTGTACAGTAGGGCTACGATGGCTATCCGAGTACAGAACCAGAGTACGAAACCTATCCAATTGCAGAGAGCTGTAAGACAGGGTGATGTTATAACCGCGAAACTCTTCACCACTGCATTGGAAGACGTTTTCAAGCTTCTGGACTGGAAATAATACGGTATTAACATCAATGGCGAGTACATCACTCACCTTTGAATTACCGATGATATAGTCCTTATGGCAGAATCGCTATAGAACCTAAGCACCATGCTCAATGACCTCAATAGTGTCTCCCAACGAGTAAGTCTTAAAAATGAACATGGACAAAACAAAGATCATGTTTAATATCCATGTCACACCTATGCCGGTAGTTGATGGGAGCACTAAGATCGAAATTGTTGACGAGTATGTTTACCTGGGACAAATAGTCCGACTAGGTAAGTCCAACTTCGACCGAGAGGTCAATCGACGGATTCAACTCAGCTGGGCAGCGTTCGCGATACTACGACACATCTTCTCATCAGACATACCTCAAAACCTTTAAACGAAATTGTACAACCAGTGCTTGTTGCCAGTGATGACTTACGGATCTGAAACCTGGTCCTTTACTGTTGGCCGTATGAGGAAGCTCAAGGTCGTTCAGCGACCTATAGAGAGGGCTATGCTAGGAGTTTATCTGCGTGATAAACTTAGAAATGAGAATATCCGCAGTAGAACCAGAATCACTGACATAACCCAACGAATTAGTAAGCTGAAGTGGCAGTGGGCCGGCCATATAGCTTGAAGAACCGACAACCGATGGGGAAGAAATGTTCTCGAGTGGCAGCCTTGTACCGGCAGGCGAAGTGTTGGACGTCCCCCCACTAGATGGAGTGACGACCTGGTGAGATGTGCAGGAAGTCGATGGATGCAGGTGGCTCAGGAGCGTGCTTTGTGGCATTCCTTGGGGGTGGCCTATGTTCAGCAGTGGACTTATGAAAGGCTGTAATGATGATGTTGATAGAATTACGAGATAAATATACTGTCATCAACGTGATTAAAATGCTTTCATTTAAATGGCTAAACCATTTTAGGGAGCGTACAGATTAAATAACATGTTGTGTAACTTTTGTTTTATAACACGTCCACATTATGTTACATTGTTTTTCAACATGCAATATATAACATACTGTATACATTAGAATAACAATGCATTATAACAATGTTACCTGACATTGTCTATTGTCGTTCTGCAGTGCTATTCACAATTTCGGCACAAGAGGACGTTTTGCTAGCTGCTGCAGCAATTCTTGTACTTTTAAATAACAAAAGAAAAAACATAGATACTGGGTTCGTCCTTGTTTATTGACTAGACAATAATACTCTCTAGTTATATAACATTTGTGTCACTTTATATAACACGTTTTATAACATTAAGTCTCTACATTAATGAAACATGTTATATAATAATGTAATGTTATATAATATGTATGTACCGTTATATGAAATATAATGCGTTTAATGTGTACATAAATGTTCAGTTTATTCTATCTATTCGACTACTATCTATTTACAGTAAATAAACCCTTTATAGTGAATACTAAAAATACATAAGACAATTTTCGATTTTCAACTGACTTCAAAAATATATCAGGTTCTAAATTTGACTGTATTTTTTATTATGTGTGTTACCTCAGAATATTTTTTAGGTAAACATATTTTGGTGATACTTTTTTCACATAAAAGCTATTGCTTTTCGTGAAATGTCATATAAATTTGATTAAGATCTGTCGTGTGTCGGCGGGGATCGAACCCGGGTTGCGTACTGTGAAGCTCACAGCGAGTGCTAACCATCTGAGCTACCACGGCTCTCATTGTTTAGTCGCTCCTGTAAAATAACATTACGCTACAAGCAGGAGTGCTACCGGGCCTGGGCTGATGCATCAACGGTCCGGGATGAAAGCACCAGCACCCTTAAAAAGAAGTATAATTCCGCCTCCAGGTCCTTCAAAAGATTCATTGCCAAGGCAAAGTCAAAGCACATAGGCATAATTGGCGAGAAACTAGTTCACCTTCCTTCGGAAAACCGTGCATTCTGGTGTCTTGCCAAGGCTGTCCAATGGAACTTCTGTCAGCCATCTCTCCCATCTCTGCATAGGAAGGATGACTCACTGGTTCATGCAGCAACTGCTTTGCGTCCAACTCGACTCTCGATGACGGGGGAACACACCGCCGACCACCCCGCGTTGTGAGAGTTCCATACCGGATGTGTGGTTTTCACAGCGTTCGGTTCGTAAAACACTCGTCTCTTTGGACGTACACAAGTGTAGTGGGCCTGAAGAAATCCCGATAATTGTGCTGAGGAAGTGTGCTCCGTAGTTGGCACCAGATATAACGCGTCTTTTCAGGTACTTCTACTCCCTTGGCGTAGCCATGACCTCATGGAAGATAGATTTGGTGCATTTGATCCCCAAAAAAGGCGACTGCTCAGATCCATCCAACTACAGGCCTATCGCTATCATTTTATTGCTATTCAAAGAAATTAAACCTATTATTAACTGCCAGGTCATGCGGTACCTTGAGGATTACCAGCTGATAAGTGAACGCCAGTACGGTTCCCGTCGAGGTCGCTCAGCTGGTGATCTTCAAGATTACCTCACTCATAGATAAATGGAGTCCAAGGGGGAGGCGTTGGCCGTTTGTTTGGACACAGCGAAGGCCTTCGATCGGGTTTGGCACAAAGCGCTTCTTTCGAATCTTCCTTCCTGTAGGCTTCCCGAGAAATTGTTGTTTATGTTTTTCATTTTATTATTTTTACTTAGTCAAGTTAAATTTCTTATTTCATTACTGTTTGTAAAGTTCATTCCGTTATTTTGTTGATTACTAATTTTATAGAACAAATAGAAACGACGAAGATGGATGTTTTATTTCTTTCTTTTTAATTGTAACACTTACTCGATATAAGGCGTATACAAGTTCTGGAACATTCCTGAACCCGTATAAAAACTAACAATAACTCTTACACTCCAACGAAAACAACTCGGAACGTAGTAAACGTTGTAATAAGGTTTCACTTGGCTTAGCGGTTGTCTTCTTCGTCATCGGCCGATAAAAGTTCGATGTCCAGCATTATTTGTACGTAGATAAAAGTCATGTTACAATTATAGTTGTTGCACGAATGGGTCGGCTCAACCAAGGTGCTGCTGTATGATGAGTGAAGAGATCCGGAGACTCCTTTTACTGGAAAAGAGGGCTTCCATCTTAGTCCTCAGAAGTGACAACGCAATTACGTTTTGATTCTTAATCGAGGATAGATGTAGATATCTATGGGCCATGGAGTCCACTTACCATCAGGTGGACTGTGTGCTTATTTGTCACCTCTATTCTATATAAAATTTTTTTTATAGGATAAGGTGACAAAAAAATGTCACTCTCCCGTTGTAGGAAGGTTTATATTAATTGTTACACTTGGCAGGAGGATTGACAAATGCAGTACTTGAGGACTCACAACTTTTTCTTACAACGGGAAATGCCATCACATACCTGCCTCGCGAAATAGACTTCTGTCGGACTCGCACTGACTAAAACCGCATGTTGTTTCACCTTCACCGCATATAGGCAGGGCCACGGGAACGCTTATGTATATATCCGCGGCCCCACCAGCGCTGGCCGTCACATGGCAGCTCTTCCTTGGGGGAGGACTTCTCATCCTCATTCTCCTTCTTTTACGCAGAAGCGGTGGGACCAGGAAAATCGAGCGCTCGGAAGCACCCACTTCCCGACCCCAGCGGTGGATCTGGTCTTTGGCTCCGCCGCCAACCAAGTTTCGGCCGCGGGGGGTAGGGAGAACGGCGCTCCACAATACCGCCACACCTCTCCCCCCGCGGACCCACCTCCACCGCATCAATGGTGCGGCCCCGTCAGAGTCGCGGAGGATAAGGCGAGGAGTGGCGCATCATCATACCAACACTCCTCTTACCCCGCAAGTCCACCTTGACTGCAGCGGTAGCGGGAGAGGCCACCTCTCTCACCGCAGCCCATTGACACTCCTACTTGGACTGGCCACCTAGAGCCAGCCCTACACCACGGGCCAGCCAAGTGGTTCCTCGTTGTTCACCGCGGATGACCACGCTACGGCTATTAAGCCCCCCCTCCACGACAAGGCAGGAACCCGTTAGGGAGATAAGGTCTCACACCTAAAAAGCTATGGCCCCCCATCGTCAGCTTTGATATCTTACGCTTGACGTAAACGGTATGGTTACAACGGCATCTATTGCAAGGCAAAAAATATTTTTGGCATATTCCATCATGGCCTCATACGACACATATGTGATGAATTGCGGTCTGTTTATTCATTCATTAACTACATCCTATCAAAAGTCCACTGTCTAACATAGAACTACATATTTGCCTTAGTTGGCAAAAATCTAGGCAGGTCTTGGCAACCGTAGTTTTTGTAGAAGTTAAAAAAGTTAAAGTTACAGCCTATATAACTCCCACTGTGCTGCAGAGCACAGGCCTCCGCTCTTTCACATGTCACAATTGACATGTCTTCAAAATATTTTTTTTTCTTATTTCTCAGACATGCAGGTTTCCTCATGATGTTTTCCTTCACTGCTGAGCACGTGGTCAATTTGCACTGAAAATTGCAATTAACAATTTCATTGGTGCCGGCGCGGAGCGAAGCCAGTTTGCTCGCGTACTGTGAAACTTACAGCTAGCGCTAACCATCTGAGCTACCACGGCTTTTTTGTTATACAGAGAGTCACTGTCAGAGACATCACTGTGTGACAGTATGAATACCAAATGTATTAGAAACACGTACACGCGTATTAGAAACAGCCATAAAGTTACGTTGCGTGTGTTATAAATGTGAATCAATCCTAAGGATCACTGTGTGACAGTATGGATATAGAATGTATAATAACACGCTTATCAGAAACAGTCACGGATTCACGTAGCGTATGTTATAAATGTGAATCCATTGTAAGGATTTTTGTTCTAATGACCGCATAATTACACCCTAATTGCTTTCGCTGATGTTACAGATGATATAATGAAAATGATAATCGTCATCGCACTGGTTCCATTTGCAAATGTAAAAGTTTGAAGTACTTTGGTAAGTTGCTTAAATTTTTATTATCGACTAGCGATCCGCTCCGGCTTCGCACGGGTGATTTCCCGATCTCGACAATTGCGCCACTTACCAGGTCCAATTGTAAATCAAAAACAAATGAGGTGATCGCTACCATGCTGTTTCTAAAATCTTCATGCCAATTTTATAAATTATAATATACAGGATATTGATTTTATTAAAAAAAAAGCGTCGATGAGTTTCTTGCTAACTCTTCCCAGGACAGAAGCTCTTCAGTGGTAAAAGTAAAAAATATACTTTCAAAAATATTCTTGTAATCTACATACCTATATAAAATAAAAATTATTCTATTCTTTTCTATTATATGTTTCTAGGGATCCAAAGACATATAAAAATTTCATTAAAATCTAGTCGTTTAGGAGGAGGAAGATTTTGAAAGAAAGAAGAAAGAAAGAAAATAAGTTTATTTAGTAACACATTTTAGAAGTTTGCTAACCATAATAACATATTAAGATAAACGGTTACTAAAAAGGTACCCAACTCAGCATAGTCTTGGTACTAACAAAGTACTTCGACACTGATCTTCCGTGGGTGCCGATAACATTTAACAAAAACAAAACTTAACAATATTCATTATTATACAATGTTTAGTCAATATGCAAATACAGTATATTTAAATCATATACACGATTATACTAATAATAATAAGTAATAAAACACACATAAGTACTTATAATAAATTAATATAATATAAATAGCAATTACTTAAATAAGATTAAAAGGAAACGAATAAACGGAATAGCAAAGTATGTAAGACACAGTAAATAATTTTCAATAAATTGACTTTTGAATATTGAGTAAGTATTTTTTGTAGTTATATTTAAACAAACCGATTGAAGCTAGATTTCTAATTGGTGGTGGAATGTTGTTCCAGCATTTCGTGGCAGAATAACGAAAGCTACCTCGAAATGCCGATGTACTGTGTCTTGGACATACTAAACGAGTTGCTATTCTAACCTGTCGCCGTGAAAAGTCTAATTTGTTATAAAGATACTGTGGTGTGTGTGTCATTATGATACCAAACAATAAACTGGCAAAATGAAGAGAACGTCGAGACTGCATATTCATTAAATTACTGTTGTTGAGATAAGGTGTTACATGGGTCCGCTTCGGTATGTTAAAACAAAAACGTGAACAAGCGTTTTGCACCCTTTGTATAACTTTCTTTGTATGAGAGAGGAGACATTCGCCTATAACCGCATCAGCGTAATTAAGCTTAGAAAGAATTAGTGACTCACAAAAGTATATCCTAAGGTCTAAGCTTAAATATTTACGTACTTGGTATAAAATTTTTAGCCTAAAATAACAATTTTTAACAACTTCTAGGACATGATTATGAAATTTTAATTTGCTGTCCATTAGTACACCCAGGTTTCTAGCCTCTGTCACTTGTTCAATATGTTTATTCTGTATTTTTAGCTCTAAAGTAAACCTATTAATCCTATCTACTTGATTTTTGGACCCTAGCACAAGAAATTTAGACTTTTGAGGATTTAGCACTAAGCTGTTTTTATTAGACCATTCAACTACGTGTGCTAAATCCTGATTAATTTTTGTCACTGCTAATAAAGTTTCTGAAGGTCTAAAAGAATAGTAAAGCTGTAAGTCATCAGCATAAGCATGAAATTTGCAATATTTAATGCATGAAGCGATATCTGCACTATACAGAATAAAAAGGAGTGGACCCAGTATTGAACCCTGTGGTACACCTTGACTGACAATTGAAATATCTGAGAGTCTTTTAGTATTTGTTTTGCTAATTACTTCAACTCTTTGAGAGCGTCCGTACAAAAAACTTGAAAACCATTTTAATGTGATACTATCAAATCCATAATATGAGAGTTTTGACATAAGCAAATCGTGGTTTATTGTGTCAAAAGCACGGGAAAAGTCCAGCAGTACCAATATTGTTCCATTTCCAGAATCAGCTTCGGATAGTACGTCATCCACTACATCTAATAAAGCAGTGGTCGTGCTATGACCGTTTCTGAAACTAGACTGTTTTTGAGGTAAGATGTTGTTGACATTCAGAAACTCCAAAAGTTGCTGAGATACAACTTTTTCAACTATCTTAGACATAAAGGGAAGAATACTAATGGGACGGAGATCCTTTAACTCGTTCGGATTGCTTTTCTTTGGTATTGGTTTGACCAGAGCTCTTTTCCAAATGTCAGGGAAAACGCCTGTTTTGATGGACTGATTAACAATGGCAGTAATGATCGCTAATGTACGAGGTAATGTCAACTGAATCATATCACGCGTAATGCCATCAGCTCCTTGAGCATTACTCGCAATATTAGAAATTATTTTAGAAATTTCTGTTTCATCCACAGTTTTAAGACTAAATATTGCAGAGGTACACCGATTCGACTTAAAATAGGTAAGTTCCGAAATGCTAATGTTATGATTTACGTCTATATTAAGAAAATGGTTGTTGATAAGATTAGGATCATTGATATTTTCAGGTAAATCGTATTGTTTGTTTTTAAAATTAGCGACATTTAACTTGAAATTTTTCCATAATTCTTTGGGGTTTTTTGATTGTTCATTTATATTATATCGGAAGTATGCTGCTTTTTCGTTGAATAAGGCTTGATTAACGACACGTTTTAGATCTTTGTAATATGTTTTGTCAGATTCAACTTTTGAGGTACGACTCCTTGCGTAGGCTTGATCCCTTAGTTTCATCATACATTTGATAGTTGGTGTTATCCAGGGGTAAATTTGTTTATTAATGTAGGATTTCTTAATAGGTGCATGTATTTCATAAATATGATTGATATAGGCATTAAAAGACATTAAAAAAACGTTTACATCTTCATGAAAAAGTCGTTCCCAATTAATACTATCAACTAAGATATTAAATTCCTCAATATTTATATTTCTTAATGGTCTGTAACTTATATATTTAGGAACTGATCTAGGTTTTTTTATATACAATTCACATGAAACAAGAGCATGACTACTTAGGTCTGGGATATGATCAACTGAGACATTGAATACCTTAGATGTGCTGAATATTAAGTCTAATAACGTTTCAGAATGGTCTGTGAAGTGAGTTGGTTTTTTTACATATTGCTGTAAATTCATGATTTTCAGTGAAGATAATAATTTATTTGTGTTGGGCTCGTTAACTGCAAGTAGATTGATATTAAAATCACCTAATAGTACTATATGATCAAAAGAAGAAAATGAACTAATCGATTCAGTCAATGCGTCAATAAATGTGTCAATATTTAGCCAAGGCGGGCGATACGCAGTGCCTACGGCGATTTTAAGACCATTAAGGGTTATACTTAACCACATTTGCTCGATCAATGAAGGCTGGGGAGGGTGAATCTGCCGTGCGTATAAGTCACTCCGAAGATAGAACCCGACACCACCACCGCGCGTGCTTACTTTCGCAGGCCGCGGTATGTGCCGTAGTCGGTAACCGGGTGGCGCTGGCGCTCGCCGTTCTTCCCCTTCTCTCAACCATGTCTCATTGATAGCCAATATATCCAACGAGTGCCGCTCTAGCGCTACGACAAACTCCTCATGACGCGTTCCAAGAGAGCAAGGATTTAGCAAGCCTAAAGATAATTTTTTTCTTTTAATAAATTGTAAGACAAACGCGAATGACAATAAAATGTATTTAGAATTGTGAAGATACTTCTTTATAATTGTTAAATGACGCCTGTTCACAAAATAAAATGCTGGAATGCAGTTGATTGAGGTATTTAAATGTTTGTGCAGATAAATATTTGTATTAATTACTATTTTTTTTGTAATGTAATTAGCAATGAGTGTTAGTAAGCATTTGTGTATTGCAGCATTATTAAATAACTTAAAATGATATATAGTAGACACAATGCAAAATGTATAACATAATAAGTAAGTATAGAATAAGTAATTTTCACAAGAATGACTGCAAATATTCCATATTATATGAATAGACATTGTAGTATTAAATATAAGGTAATGATAGTAATACAATATAAAAATAAAAGTAACAATTAACTTATTATCTTCAGCGTAAATTAACTTTAATTTAGAATAAAAAAGTAATAAAGTAATTAATTTAAAGTGGTAATATATACTATAATCATATTTATGACAAAAAGATATCTTGTTCGTAAACATAGAAAATACAAGATATTGCTTTTTTAAAATATATATGAAACCAACTAAATGACAATTCAAATGTTTGTTTTCTAAACATAACATTTTCTTTAACATAAAATAATATATAAACAGTAAGTATAACAAATTCTTAATTTGTACACATTTCAAATAAATGAACTCAGTAATACAACTTCTCTTATATTTTATACATAACGAAACAATTTTATAAAGATAATGAAGTAAATTAAAATAAAAATAAAAATAGGGGATTGCAACTAATGAATAAATTAAGCAAATAGCATTATATACTACTTGGTATTTCCAACGTTGCATTCCCCAAAAACCTTAATTAGGTCCATTACAGAGCGAAGCTGGTGGCGTGCCTTACCGTTTTCTTTTCTAGCGAAAATTTTGCCACCGCGCGTCCATACGTACTTCCAAGAGTGACGTGTGGCAGCCTCCCGAGCGCTCTGGAAAAGTTGCCGATTGTGTCGTGTAAGTCGCTCGTTTATATAAAATGGACGTGCATCAGCTCCCGCCAGTGCCATGTCATCAGTGGAGAGGCGGCGACGCACACGCGCAGCCTGCAGTATCGCGTCGCGTTGCGCGCGGCGCGTCAGTCGCACGACAATTGGCCGTGGCCGTGACGTCGCAGCACCTTCATTTGCGCCTCGTGGCACTCCCACTCGCTGTGCATTCACTACATCGCATTCTGCCACCTCTACTCCTAACTTCTTACACACTGTGAGGAATACGTGAATAGGGTTTTCACTGTTCAACTCGGGGAAATTAGCTATCTCGATATCATTAGCAAGCATATCTTGGTTCCGATCCTCAATTTCTAGCTTGAGGTTTGTAATGGTATCTTCAAGGTCAGATATATTACAACTATGTGACGCACTAACTTTATCTTCCAAGTTTTGGATTTTGCTCTCAAGTGTATCGATTCGAGCATTTTGTAATGTAATTGTGGCAGTTAAATCGGAAATAACTGAGCGGAACGTTGACATTTCAGCCCGCATGGCACGCATTTCTTTATAAAATTGTTTCAGCTCCGCCACAAAGTCTCCAGGTATAAGAGCGCTAACATCTCTATCGGCGTCACATTCCGCGCTTTCAATGGAGTCATTGCGAGTTAATAATGGTGAAGATTTTATTCGACGAGTAATGTTACAGGCCTCCTCTGTAGTAGGCTCTGGAGGTAAGGCAGGGTGAATTGAAGTGTTTAGATTGCCACTTCTAGGACGCTTACATTCAGGACATTTCCAGCTTTCGCAACGTTTTTTATCATGCATGTAGAATGAATAAAATCTTTGTGTACTCATATTTATACATTCGAGGTCATATGCCCCCTTGCATGCAGTACAACGTAGGAAGATATTTTTTGGAAGCAATTTTGTACATGCAGCGCATTTTTCTGATGCGGATTGCGTGCGAGGCATGATAAGCGTATTAGGCGGTGTTAATAGGCAGAAATAATTCAACAATTTAATACAACGCTCCCTGTGGCAATTTTTTGGAATTACGCCAATATTGGCTAGACCTCTGATTGAGTTGGCACTAAATTACAGATGGCGTTAAACACAGTGCGATACGATAATACAATTATTTAACAGGGCGTGTTCTTAGAAATTGAGGTTATAATTTAAAACTTGTTAATTATCATTGAATTTAAAGAAGATTGGCATGATATGTTATATGAAATAATGTGTTAGCCCAATACACCATACATAAATTATTTAAAATACTTCACTTAGACTAACCACTTTTATGAGAAAGTACACAGTCCATTTAGGTATTTTTTGTTTTTATAGTCTTATTTGCACGAATTTTGCACTCTCTTCACTTATAAATTACAATTATACTACACAAATTCTATAACAACTAAAATTAGATAAGTTTGTTGAGAAATCAAATAATAACTTATTTAAATATTACACTACAATTGACGCACTTACACCAGTTTTTTTTTTTTTTTTTTTTTAAGAACAAAGCATCGGAAGTCTGCCAACACTAAGTTGAAGATTTCCTTTTCTGCCTAAGAATCTGTCTGCAAATAGTAGTGCTTGCACTGCTGTGTTCTTGTCTGACGATATAGAGAGCCAGTATAATTACATGCAGTGAGACATTCCGTCGTAGTTTTTGGATGTCAACGCACCCGTAGTTTTATTGTTTGAAGTTTTACTGTTGTAGTACTATCAGGTGGACTAAGAGTTCGTTTGTAACTTCAGTTTTTAAATAGAATTCCATATATAAATACTGAGCAAGCGCTAACCATCTGAGCCGTGCTAGCTCAGAGGGTTAGCGCTCGCTGTAAGTTTCACAGTACGCGAACAACCCGGGCTCGATCCCCGCTGGCACCAATGAAATTGTTAATTGCAATTTTAAGTGCTGATTTACCACGTGCTCGGCAGTGAAGAAAAACATGGTGAGGAAACCTGCTTGTCTGACAAATAAGAAAGAAAATATATTTCGAAGACATGTGATGTTTGCCAACACGCGTTGGGGCAGCGCGGCGGACCTTTCCTTGTCCTAAAACCCTCTCAGAAATGAGAGGAGGCCGGTGCCCAGCAGTCGGACGTATATAGGCTGTAACTTTAACTTTATATAAATACTAAGAGTACTAGTAAGAAACATAGAATAGAATACATTCATTTTCATTCTATATAGGTAGTACAAGAATACTTTTTGAGAGTAATTTTTTACTTTTACCACTGAAAAAACTTCTGTCCTGCGAAGTCAGCAAGAAACCCAACGACACTTGTTTTTTTTTTTAATAAAATTAATTTACTGTAAACTGTTTAAATTGTTGTTTTACAATGTTACGGTAAATAAGCCTTACCACTAAAAACCAATTTCCCGTATTACACCAGTCTTATAAAATTGCAGTCATTTATTTGGTCATACAACATTGAGAACGAAACAATGAGGCTTTCAAAATATAATTGGGAACACATACCTGAAAGTAAATACTGAACGGATATAAACAACTGAAGTATGTACGAGCAAACAGATAATGCTTCTGTAAGAGAGCTCAAGTTAGTTATTTAATACCTTAAAATTTCTCGTCGTATCGCAACCTAGAAAGTAATCCGACTGCACAAACGAACAATATCGTGACAAAAGAAGTTATCAGTTCAAAGTGAGCTATATATTTGGATGTTGTGCACGCGATATTGCTTACTACGAGCATATCTCGTTCAGCAAATACTGTATACTTTATAAAGGCTTTCTCTCCAAAGACTGTTACAAAAGGATATGAAATAAATTCATTTTATTCCTACGCGGAAAATTTTGATATTAAAAGTCACATTTTTATAATTTTACTTAACGTTTTTTTAATGCAAGGTTGAAAGCTGAGGAGACAACAACGAAATAAACGTACCGTCGATCACAATGATCCACGATTTTTTCTGTCACCAGGGCGGTGCCACTTAGAGTTATATTAATAAGTTTGCAACAAGCTTTTATTCAAATGCGCTAAATAGAATAAAATAAACTTTTCCTTTAAAACTTTTACTATCAAATTATGACGTCCTTACACAATTTATATGCTGTTGACGCCTAACTCGCCAAATTACACAAATCAAAGTTAACCAATCGATGCTACAGACTCGTACAATTTGAACTCAATATCATTATCTAGAACTGCAAAAACCCCAGTACACCAAAATTTCAGACGGATTGGAGCAACTGAATTTAAGATCACCATCTTATTTTTGGTTAACTCACATTCGTATTCTCAGCAAGTCCTTTCATTTGACAGCCATATTGTAGGAAAGCATAAAAAACTTAGTCCGCCATATTTAGAAGTCCGCCATATTGGATTTCGAGTGATGCCACTTTATTTTTCGAGTTACACCAATCAAGTTCTTTCATTTGATACCCATATTGTTGGAGTGTATTAAAAAAAATAGTCTGGCATCTGGAGTTTTCCGCCATGTTGGATTTAAAAAGACGTTGCACAGCTAACCATGCATTGTCATCCAAACTTAACGTGTATACAAAAATTTCAGCTCAATTGAAGGAAGATATCTGCTTCAAAATTGAGTTGCAAGATACCACCCGAACAAACATAGTTACATTGCAAATTAAATAAAAGCTTGTAAAAAAGAGAATAACAAAAAAAGTCATAAAATTTGTCCTATAAAAGATCCTTAAATTTGCCATAATAAGTATTGAGATTATCTCTCAAGTTGGCAAGTACTACACATTTACGAAATTTCATTTAAATCAGTTGAGCGGTTTCGGAGAAATGCGTGAATTAATATCTTGACACGGGATTTCAGTTAATTTACTTCCTCACCAAATCAACTAAATATGAACATAAAATGTTCCTAATCACCACATACTGCATAGAAATGTACTTTCTTAGGTCCACCTAAATTTTGTATATAAAACAAATCCATATTTCTACTGCATTTGTCCGAATAAATATGTGGTTGTTTTTCAGGTATCATAATATTCTTACTACTACATAGATCACCTGTAGAACACCGTATCCCTATGTCTTTGAACATACTTTCCATTTCCACTTCAATAAATCCTGTATTTTCTTCTATACTGTGGTTCTGGTACCTTTGGTCAATATTATATGCAACTTTCTTTTCTTGTTCTTCTCCTTTTTTTACAAGCTTTTATTTAATTTGCAATGTAACTATGTTTGTTCGGGTGGAATCTTGCAACTCAATTTTGAAGCAGATATCTTCTTTCAACATAAACATAACATAAACACTCACTCCTGTCACCCAGAGGGGTAGGCAGATATTATGGACTTCCATTTGGCACGATCCTGACACACCTCTCTCGCTTCCTCCACATCCATATACTTACGCATACACGCTCGTCGGTTAAAGGTACTCTTGATTTGGCCCATTTTTAATATATCGCCAATTTGGTCGATAAACTTTCGCCTAGGGCGACCCTTCCCGACTATGCCGTTCACCTCTGCAACATAAATTTGCTTTGTCACTCTTTCCTCATTCATTCTTTCTACATGGCCAAACCACCGAGGCATTCCTTTCTTAATCCTGGTCACAACATCATCTTGCAAACCACACTCTTCTCTTATTAAACAATTTCTCACTCTAATTAATAGAATCAGGCGTTACTTTGCGGAAATCCATTATATAAAAGCTTTTACAAAAATTTACTTCGCAAATATCCGCGCTATAAAATAAAATGATGTGTCTTACCTAGTATGAACAAGCACCTCCCGCCCTACCTCAATTGCGTGCACTATCCCCGTCACCACTAATCCCAGCACCGCTACTTCCAACACCACTACACTAGGCAAGACACACCACTGACGATAATACGACATATATACAATAAGATTAGCGGTTAGCCACCGTAGAGTCTATATCACCTGAGGATGCCTCGTGTAGAGGCGAAACACGTGTCGTATTATCGTCAGTGGTGTGTCTTGCCTAGTGTAGTGGTGTTGGAAGTAGCGGTGCTGGGATTAGTGGTGACGGGGATAGTGCACGCAACTGAGGGAGGGCGGGAGGTGCTTGTTCATACTAGGTAAGACACATCATTTTATTTTATAGCGCGGATATTTGCGAAGTAAATTTTTGTAAAAGCTTTTAAATTTCTCACTCTGTCATTCAGATTCATCCCTAACATACTCCTTAATGACCGCATTTCTACAGCATTTATTCTACTCTCGTGCTTCTTCTGCCACACCCAACTTTCACTACCATACATTAAAGTAGGTACTGACACAGCATTGTGAATTGCCATACGTGCCTTTTTGGACACATTCTGACTTTTCACAATAGAGTGTAGAGCCCCATTCACTCTATTTCCTGCTCACTCGTCGTTCTATATCCTTATCATATCTACCATCCCTGTTACACAGAGATAATTAGATTTTAGCAGGGATTCTTTCAATTAAACTGAAATTTTGTATAAACGTTAAGTTTGGATGACAATGCATGGTTAGCTGTGTGACGTCATTCTAAATCCAACATGGCGGAACACTCAAGATGGCGGACTAGTTATTTTTAATGCACTCCAACAATATGGGTATCAAATGAAAGAGCTTGCTTAGTGTAAATCGAAAAATAAAGTGAAGTCACTCTAAATCCAATATGGCGGACTTCTAAAAATGGTGGACTAAGTTTTTTATACTTTACTACAATATGGGTGTCAAATGAAAGGGCTTGCTTAGTGTAACTCGAAAAATAAAGTGACGTCACTCGGAATCCAATATGGCGGCCTTCTAAAACCGGCGGACTAAGTTTTTTATGCTTTACTACAATATGGATGTCAAACGAAAGGGCTTGCTTAGTATAACTCAAAAAATAAAGTGACGACACTCTAAATCCAATATGGCAGACTTCTAAAGATGGCGGACTAAATTTTTTATGCTTCCCTAAAATATGGGTATCAAATGAAAGGACTTGCTGAGAATACAAATGTGAGTTAACCAAAAATAAGATGTTGATTATAAACTCAGTTGCTGCAATCCGTCTGAAATTTTAGTGTACTGGGGTTTTTGCAGTCCTCGATAATGATATTGAGGTCAAATTGTTCGAGTCTGTAACATCGGTTGGTTAACTCTGACTTGTGTAATTTGGCGAGATATTCGTCAACAGCATTGGTTTGCAACCTGTCTAAGAGAAGGGTAACTCCAAAATCAAACCTGGAACTGTGTTTCGTAAGATGATATGATATTGAGGTCAAATTGCTCAAGTCTGTAGCATTGGTTAGTAAACTTTGACTGTTCAAAGGTCTGGTGAATGGTGCCATTGGACATATTACAGAAATCATATGGCCCTGCTTCCAGAGAGCACAAATGTATGATACTGACATACCATCCGTCCGTATAGACTTCGGTAAAGACGGTGTTCATCTCATTAAACCCAAGACTGTAAAATTTTCAGCAAAATATAGTCACGGCACTGCAGAACAAAGAATGCTGCCAATTATATTATGTTGGGCTTGCACAGTACACAAAATGCAAGGTAATACTGTCAACCATGCCATTATATACTTAGGTCTGAACTCTTCTTACTTAGCACTTTTATTTGCAATATTCATCGATCTGACAGGGCTAAGTTATAAACAAAACCTCTTATATACGAGTGGAGGATTTATAAATGTCGAGTGTAGAGTACTGGAGACCCTTTTTACTGGAAAAGAGGCATACCATCTTAGTACTTAGGGGTGACAAAGCATCTACATTTTGATTCTTAATTGAGGATAGATGAAGATGTCTGTGGGCCACATCATCCACTTACCATCAGGTGGACTGTGTGATTCTGTTTACCAATTGAGCTGCTTTTACCTAATTGATTTATCGTTTAATGCTAGATGGCCAGGCACACATTCTTCTTCCATTTCTGACGACCCTTAGTCCTATAAAAGATTCTTAAATTTGCAATATAAAATATTGAGATTATCTCTTAAGTTGTTTAAATCAGTTAAGCAGTTTCGGTTAATGGGAGACTTCAATGCAAAATTAGGCACAAGAGAGAACGGTGAGCTGAAAGTGGGAAAATTTGGAATAGGCAACAAAACCCAAGGGGCCAGCAGCTGGCCGACTTCATGGAGAAAGAGGGACACTTTATGATGAACTCTTTCTTCCAGAAGCGGCCCCACAGGAAGTGAACCTGGTCGAGCCCCGACGGTTCGACAAAAAATGAGATTGGCTTCATTATGACGACCAGACGACAACTGTTCAGTAATGTCTCCATGATCGCGAGGGTGAAAACTGGTAGCGATCACCGAATGGTTAGAGGCACACTGAAACTAAACGTTAAGTTGGAGAGATCTCGTCTAATGAAGTCAACGCTCCGTCCCCCTCGAGCTCTGTTCCAAAGTCCCAAAACATTTCAGCTCGAGTTACAAAGCCGTTTACAGTGACTGCAATGAATTGGAAGATATGAATGACAAGCTCTTGGAAACTGTCCATGCGGTCGGAGCTAAGTTCTGCAAGACCCGCCGCAGAAGAACACAAAAACTCTCCGATCACACTCTTAATCTCATGGCTGTTAGACGGGAGATGAAGCTACATTCTTCAACAGATTTGACAGCATACAGGCAACTGAACAGACAGATCTCCAAATGCATGCGGCGGGACTTACGCAACTTCAATACAGCTTGTATTGAAGAAGCGATCGAGCGGAACCAAGGCTCCAAAGACTTTGCCAGAGATCTGTGTGCCAGAAAGAGCCAACTGTCAGAACTGAAGACCGAATGTGGCAGCATCGTTTCCGGGACACCTGAGATTTTGAGGGAGATTGAGAGGTTCTATGGGCAGCTGTACACGTCATCGTTGGAGCAACGATCCAACAGCGAGTCTTATCCGACACTATTCCGAAGATATCCCGGACGTCAGTCTAAGCGAGATTGGAATGGCTCTCCAGCACCTTAAAAACGGCAAGGCCCCAGGTGAGAATGGAATTACAGCGGAGCTTCTGAAAGCGGGTGGAAGACCGGTACTTGAAGTCCTTCAGAAGCTCTTTAATTCCGTCCTCCATGGTGTCATTACACCGGAGGCTTGGAGCAGAATTGCGGTGGTCTTGTTCTTCAAGAAAGGTGGAAACGCTCTCTTGATGAACTACAGACCGATTTCCCTTCTGAGCCGCGTCTACGTGCTGTTTTCGAGAGTCATTACGAATCGACTGGCGCGCAGACTTGACGACTTCCAGCCTCCCGAACAAGCCGGTTTCCGAAAGGGCTTTAGCACCATAGACCACATACATACCCTTCGGCAAATTGTACAGAAGTCCGAAGAGTACAATTTGCCACTATGTCTGGCGTATGTGGACTATGAGAAAGCCTTTGATTCCGTCGAAATTTGGGCGGTGCTGCTGTCCCTTCAGCGGTGCCAAGTTGACTGTCGTTACATCGAAGTGCTGAAATGTTTGTACAGTAGAGCTACGATGGCTATCCAAGTACAGAACCAGAGTACAAAACCTATCCAATTGCAGAGAGGTGTAAGACAGGGTGACGCCATATCCCCGAAACTCTTTACCGCTGCATTGGAAGATGTTTTCAAGCTTCTGGACTGGAAAGGATACGGTATCAACATCAATGGCGAGTACATCACTCACCTTCGATTTGCCAACGATATAGTCCTTATGGCAGAATCGCTGGAGGACCTAAGCAATATGCTCAATGACGTCAATAGTGTTTCTCAACGGATAGGTCTTAAGATGAACATGGACAAAACAAGGATCATGTTTAATGTCCATGTCACACCTATGCCAGTAGTTGTTGGGAACACTAAGCTCGAAGTTGTTGACGAGTATGTTTACCTGGAACAAATAGTCCGACTAGGTAAGTCCAACTTCGACCGAGAGGTCAATCGACGGATTCAGCTGGGCAGCGTTCGGGAAGCTACGACACATCTTCTCGTCAGACATACCTCAAAACCTTAAAACGAAATTGTACAACCAGTGTGTGTTGCCAGTGATGACTTACGGATCTGAGACGTGGTCCTTTACTGCTGGCCGTATGAGGAAGCTCAAGGTCGCTCAACGAGCTATGGAGACGGCTATGCTCGGAGTTTCTCTGCGTGATAAACTTAGGAATGAGGATATCCGCAGTAGAACCAGAGTAACTGACGTAGCCCAACGGATTAGTAAGCTGAAATGGCAGTATGCCGGCCATATAGCTCGAAGAACCGACAAACATCAAGAAGAAAGGTTCTTGAGTGGCAGCCTCGTACCGGTAGGCGTACATCCTAAGAGATGGCGCCGTGGACATCTATTGAGCATGTCGCCATCCCATTTGCCAACTTAGGAATGTCATCTCCGATTGTTCGGCTCTTTCTAACTCTGAGTACTTACACAAACACCATCTAGTAGCCAGGATTCTATACCAGGAGCTCGCTCTGATATACGGTCTTATGGATCATAAACTGCTTTATTACATGTACATGCCAGAAACCGTGCTCAAAAATAACCACGGCAGGCTCTACGGGGACCGTTCTTTTATCACAGACAGGACTATTGTTGCGAAAAAGCCTGATATTGTGCTGATGGACCGGGCACAGTCAAAGATATTTTTAATTTTATATATAAATTACTATTCTGTATGACGATAACCTTATGAAAGCTGAAGCAGATAAGAAAACAAAATATATGGTCCTGGCTCACGAGGTGACTGACATGTGGGGTCTTCTGCAGACCGAAATTATTCCTGTGGTCGTTTCTACTAACAGGCTAATCCCGGTTACCCTCTCAGATCATCTGAGGCGACTGGGACTCCATAACGGACCGCTCCGTGCTCAAATGCAGAAGGCTTAGCTCGTCGACACCACCCGCATCGTCCACCGGTTTCTTTCCCTTTCCCCCTAACACTTGGCCGTTTGGTCTCCCCTACGGAGGGCTTCTATCTGATTGGGCTTTTATTTAGTAATGTATTTTTTATGCATTTATTTTATTTATATTATTTTCATTTACAATTATTTATTACATTTACGATTATATATTTATACAGCCCAACCAGATGCAAAAACTTTATAGATACCCCATAATAATAATAATATCCTCCAGAGTGGCCAGTCTTAATGAAGACTAGCCATCTGCACAGGACAGTATTATTACTGAGGCACGGGTCTCAGACACCACCAGCTTCCTGACCCCGGGCTCCTACTGAGAATTTCCTGACAGAAAAAACCAATGTCTGATTATGGTCAATCCTGGATTCAAACTTGGAACCTCATGATCAGCCATCGTGGTAACGACCACACTCACTACGATTACGACTACACTCTTACGTAGTAAAGGTAAAAATGCGATGGCACTCTTACCACGTAATAACATAGCTTATAATACGCATAGTATGGCCATAGTATGACCATAGCCTAAGAAGCCCTCTTACGTATTCCTGCCAAGCATCTCCCACTGATGTATTCCGGTTTGAGGAGAAGAAGGCCCAATTTTTTTTTATAAATCTGAAGTAACAAACTTACAGTCCACTTGATGGTAAGTGAATATATAAATAAAATAGTCGTATTACGCAAAACATTAGCCGTATACGACAAATTCTTGCAATGCCTTTCTTACCATTTACTCGCAAAGTTAAATGTTACACGAAAATAAAATTTTATCGTCGTTAAATAGAAACCGTTAGTGTACATTGCCAGAGTTAGTTCCTAACAAATACAATAGAATGCTTTTCAGTTTCCACTATGTTTCACAATGACCATATTTATTTCAGAAAATTTTATAATAGAATATTATGAAATTTGGTAAGACGTTTTAAATATTTGATGTGAAAACTGTTTTAGAATCGTTGTGGTTTGAAACTAACCGAAACGAAAAAGCGATACTGAAAGAGACAAAAATATAAATTAAATTACATAAGCCCTACAATTAACTTACTCCTGATACTCTCCATTCGTCTCATTCTCTCGAAGTTTAGTTTTCTTAAGGTATCATCACTTCTAACGCGTGTAAACTGAACAAATGCTTCTTTTCTTCTTCTAGACGCCCACTGCTATCTCCAACACTATGCAGTAAGGGTATTGCGAATATGCCTTAACCTTTTTAATCACATATATACGTTGTAGAGCGATACTGCATATATATTATGGTTGTAGCACGAATGCATTGGCTCTACCGGGGATGGGCCAGGTTCTCACAGAATACCATCAAAAAATAGCAGGTTAAAGTTGCTGTGTTTTGTATAGTGAGTTTAGATATCCGGAGACCTTTTTAATTGGAAACAAGGCATTCCACTTTAGTCTTCAGACGTGAAAACGCATTTGCGTTTTGATCTTTAACCGAGTATAGATGTAGATATCTATGGGCCACAGCATCTACCTACCATCAGGTAGAATGTGTGCTTGTTTATCACCCTTATTCTTTATCAAGCTTTTGAGAAGTAAAAACTTACATTTCTAAGAATAGATAATTAGATTATTTTTTATATAAAGGGTTTAAGTATATTATAAGTGGTAGAGCCATGCTGCAGCTATATTTCCGGTATAGTTGTAACACGAATGGGTCGGCTCAACCGGGGAAGGACCACGTTCACACAGAAAACCAACGTCAAATAGCAGCTTAATGCTGCTGTGTTTCGTATGGTGAGTGTAGAGAACCGGTGTAGTATTCTGTGAGAGCAAGGTTAAGCCGCTATATGTGTGCTTCAATCATAACATAGCTGCAGCATGGCTCTACCACGTAAAAAACATTTTTTCTTATGTAATCAACAATATATTAATATTTAAATAGACGACTACGTTTATAACTGTATAACGTATATTTTAAATAAAGCTCTAAAATAAAAATGTTGTTTAATCGCTTAAAGCCTTTTATCTTATCCCTTAACTTCGACTTAATTTTCAATTAGGTAGTAAAAAAAACTGTTAATTAGTCTGGAAACTTAAAACTGTTGGTTTTGGGGAATTAAATGGGCTTTGAGTTTGAAGCAAGCAGAAGGATGATAATTTTTTTATATAAAGGGTTTTTTTTTTATAAGATGAGGGTGACAAATGTGCACACAGTCCATCTGATGGTAAGTGGTTACTGTGACCCATAGACATCTACATTTATCCTCAATAAAGAATCAAAATGCAGATGCGTTGTCACCCGTGAAGACTAAGGTGGAATGCCTCTTTTCTAGTAAAAAGGGTCTCCGGTTCTCTACCCTCACCATACGAATCACAGCAGTGTTGAGCTGCTATTTTACGCTGATATTCTGTGAGAGCGTGTTCCTTCCCCGGTCGAGCCGACCCATTCGTGCTACAACTATACTACTACTTGTGTTTCGCAACTGCACTTATTTTTCAGCTGTTTTCAAGATCCTGATACCCATCTCCTGTTTTAGTTTCCCTCTGTCGCCTTTTACGACACCCAAGGGACAATATGTAACGGAGAATTCGCCGCTATTATAATTCAAAGTTGTTTACAAAGTTTTATCGCTTGATATTTCTTGAAAAGTTGCACCGATGTTAAAACACTATTTTATAAACGGTGTTTCTTGTGAAGCAGAACTAGAAAGAGAAACTAGTAAAATCAGTTTTTTCTTGTTACGTAATCTGTAAAAAAAATACAAGACTAACGGCTCCGTTCTTGTTACAAACACTGTAGACTACATAATACAAGATTAATAATAACCTTTGAGCGTATAAAAATAAATTCATCGGTCATCTTTTTTATAACTTTTCACTGTTTGAATGACAATTAGCGTAGTAATATTAGCGACGAATCCATTCAAAACTCCTGAAGCCATATTTTACATACTGAAGAAATGGTGTACTGGCTTGCCTTCCTTACTTTTCTATCGCATCCTTCCTTCCAATTATATGCAAAACAAAACTTATGGCGCCATCTGTTGGCCTACAACAAAAGCGTCTGCAAGAGAAGTCGACGCGATCGATACACACATGTAATCAAAACTCAAGACGAACTGCATCGGTAATGGCTGTTCTTGTCTAAACCTTCCAAATTAAAATCAATGTAATTAAGAGTTAGTGAGTGTGCCGGGTCGACCCAGCTGTGTGCATAGACTATATAATCACGTAGGAGTGTGGTCAAGGAAGACTGAAACCTTCCTCAGCCGAAGATATTGTTGAAGCCAAGTTGAAGTTGATCGCCGCTGCCGCTAACCGTGAGTTTACCTATTTCATTCACCCTTCCTGGTGGGCCAGACTAATTTTCTCTCACTGTTGGTAAATTCAGTAGCAATTCTATTTATTTTTATTTCAAGTAGAAGTGTCGCGATTACTACAAAAACGGCGTTCAATCCGCGCAATTTCTATTCTAACTGTTAACATAGTGGTCCTTCGAGCCGGATTTCCTATGGTATTTTGGGTTCAATTCATTCGAAAACTCCAAAATAATAGTTCATAGCAATTCAGCTTTAAAAAAAAAACTTTTACAAGTAAAATTTGGTAAGGTACTTCTTTAATTGCCTTAATTTTAACGATATAGATAATACGAAGTAATTTATTAAATTTATTTGATATATAATTTTATAATTAGGGAGAATTATTCTCTGTCGATTGCATAAATTACAATTACACATTATGTGCCGTTCGTTGTACTTAAACACGGAGGTAGTAGGTGAATAATTATACTCCACATATTCAATACTGATACGTTGTTTCAATAGGTGTAGTATAATATATACCTCACCTCGCGTTATTATTGCTTAGTTAAAAAATTAGGTTTGTTTTTAAATTTACGGTTTTATTGGTTATAATTTCAAACATAATGACAGATAAGGCAAAGTCGAACGCTAGTGAAATTGAGAGACAACTCAAGTTGCTTACTATTCAAAGGGAATATGCATTTCGAGAAATTCAAATACTATGTGATTTATCGAAGAATATCCAAACGGATACAACTTCTGCCTCTCAATTCGAGTCTAGGTTTAAGCGTATTGAGTTAGTGCGTAAAGAATTCTTGGAGTATACCAATCAAATAAACGATTTAAAGTTAAAATTAAAGCCGGACGATATAGTTGATATGAAGCCTGTGATTGCGTTTGACGACATGTACTACACCGTCGATGCCGCCAGGGCTGCTCTAAGCGAGGGTCGCACTCGAGCCGATCCGCAATGCAACCCGGATCCGAGTTTGACTTCCGGATTTTCATACTATAGTACGAAACCATACGCGCAAGCACGCTTACCGAAACTCGAGCTGCCGAAATTTGATGGAAACATTGAACATTGGCAAACTTTCTTCGATACATTTTCCACACTTGTACATGAAAACAATAATATAAGGTCAATCGAAAAGTTTCATTATTTGTTGACGTGTCTCTCGGGTTCAGCGTTGTCAATCGCAAAAGGAGTGCCTGTTACCTCAGATAACTACAAAATTGTTTTTGACGCACTTATTTAGCGGTTCCAAAACAAACGAATTTTGGCCGCAACGTACTTAGATAAAATTTGTTGCTTCATTCCTTTGAAGTCCAGTAATTATGTCGATTTACGTAATTTAACCGTTAATGCTCTTAGAGCTATGAAAATTAAGGAATTAGATGAGTTCATTTTATTTTATTTAGCTGCGCGTGTTTTAGATTCTGATACACGTAAACGTTTTGAAATGCAAAACGGGGAACAAATTCCTACCTTTTCTGATTTGTTAATTTTTTTACAAAGTTATGTTAAAGTTCTAGAGGTTAGTCAATCGGGCAATTGTTCCGGGTCTGGATTTCAATCGGGACAGTTGTATAAAAATAATGTACGTGCCACCGGGACACGAAATAGTCACAATAATAAACAATACCATAAATCTATATCGTTGCCGTCGAACACTGCCATAGCTTCAAATGCTTCAAATAAAACAGCTGATTGTCTATGTTGCGGGGCGGCACATGCGCTTTTCAAATGTCCGAAGTTTCAAGAACTTGATATTTCTGAAAGATACGGCTTAGTGTCTAATAAAAATGTTTGCATGAATTGCTTACGTTTAAATCATAATACAAAAAAATGTTTTTCAAAAATTACATGCTCAACTTGTGGTGAGCGTCATCATTCGTTGCTCCACGATAACACTACCATTGCTGCTGTTCCGTGTTGCTCCACTGACAAGACTAGCGACAAAACAGTAGTTACGGTTGACGACTTGACCTCGACAGCGAGCTCCGTGACTACCAGCGCTCACGTTGGTCATAGTCGTGCTCTCGTTTTGCTCGGCACATGTGTAGTGCGCGTGCGTGGTTGCGGTGCTGCCGCTCAGTATACTACCGCCCGCGCACTTATTGACAGTGGAGCTCAGGATAGTTTTATGACGTTATCACTCGCTCAACGTTTAGGGTTGCCCATTCGCCGCTACAATTTAGCTGTGGCAGGTTTAGGACAAAATGTAGTGCATCAAATAAAGGGTGAAACTTCATGCGTGGTAATGCCAACGGATTCTGATAGTCCAAACTTCACTATTAATGCCATAATAATGAATACAATAACAAGTAAAATGCCTGTTGTAGAAGTACCTTCTGAGGTTCGTGAAAATTTTAAACATCTCGTTTTAGCAGACAAACAGTTCGACAAACCCACTAATATAGACATGCTGCTGGGCGCAGAGCTATTCCATAAAATTTATGATGGCCAACGCCTAGAGATAGGTCCTGGTTTACCAGTCGCTCTACATAGTGTCTTTGGGTGGGTGCTCACTGGCAAAATTGATCACAGCTGTTACCCTCCACCTATGGTTTCTTCCCTCGTTACTTCCACCCGGCTTTTGAATGACGTGGTCAAGCGTTTTTGGGAGGTCGAAGAACCACCGAAAACATTTATATCGAACCCCGAAGACGTTAAATGCGAAGAACTCTACTCTACTCTTGTGTCACGTAAACCTGACGGTCGTTACGTCGTTCCTTTGTTACTGAAGAAGCCTTGTGATGATCTGGGTAAATCTTTCGAGATGGCAAAATCACGCTTATTCAAACTCGAAAAGCGACTTGAGCGCAATGTAGAGTTAAAAAGGGACTATTCTGATTTTATGACTGAATATTCCGATCTGGGCCATATGCAACCCGCAGACGTTGGATCAGGCAAATTTGTAATTTCGCATCATTGTGTACTTCGCCCTGAGAGTACTACGACAAAACTACGTGTCGTTTTTGATGCAAGTGCCAGAACGACGAACGGAAAATCTTTAAATGATATCGTGTACACTGGGCCTAAGCATCAAAATGACATTGTTGATGTGCTGACAAAATTTCGTCTTCACGCAATAGTGTTCACATCCGATATTTCGAAAATGTATCGCAATATAGATTTACGTCAGGAAGATCGAGGGTGGCAACACGTGTTGTGGAGAAACTCTCCAGCTGATCCCGTGCGTGAGTTCGAATTAAATACCGTGACATACGGTGTGACTAGTTCACCATACTTAGCCATTCGTACTCTGCATCAATTAGCGGTCGATCATGCTTCTGAGTATCCTCAAGCGGCTCACGTTATACGTCATGATACTTTTATGGACGACATAACAACCGGAGCGCCATCTCTTAAACAGGCACTTGAGCTCAAAGATGAACTTATTAAACTACTGGGCTGTGCGCAATTTGAGCTGCGTAAATGGTGTAGTAATTCAGCCGAGTTTATTGCAGCTCTACTGTCTGAACATTGTCGAGTACCTAGGGTCTTTTGTGACGAAAATCACAACCATATCCTTAAAATTCTTGGTATACAGTGGGACCCCGTAGAAGACTTCTTTAAATATTCAGTGTCCGGGTTCAATTACAATTTAACAAAGCGTGCAATATTATCAAATATCGCTCGCATCTATGACCCAATTGGTTGGCTCACTCCTGTTTTTCTAATAGCCAAACTATTGCTTCAAGACATGTGGCGCCTTCAGCTAAGTTGGGACAAACCCGTTCCACCTGAGGTCGCTCACCAATGGCACAACTTTATCTCTGAAATGCAACATGTTAAACAGATTAAACTGACTCGTAGAGTTACACATGATGACGCCAAGAGTTACCAATTGATTGGGTTTTGTGATGGCTCTTCAAAGGCATATGGATGTTGTGTATACTTGAGGACAGTTCGTGCCAACCATTTTAACACGCATCTGTTGATTGCAAAATCAAAAGTTGCACCCCTAAAACCACTAACGGTTAACCGTCTAGAGCTTTGCGGTGCTGTCCTTCTAGGGCGAGTTCTTAAGCACATGCAAAATTTGCTGCGAGATAAAATCCCCCTCAGTAAAGTGATTGCCTTTACTGATAGTAACACGGTTCTAGCATGGTTGCACACGGAACCTCATAAACTGAAGACTTTTGTTTCCCATCGCGTTGCGAAAATCATCGACGATGTATCAGTTGATAGCTGGCAACACGTATCAACATATGATAATCCTGCCGATCATTGCAGTCGAGGTCTTAGCGGTTCACAGCTAGCGACATGTTGTACGTGGTGGTCAGGTCCAAATTGGCTCGCTAACGATTCCTCCACTTGGCCAGTAAAGTGCAAGTGGGAAGCACAAGATTCCGTACCCGAGTTGCGCTCTACTGCTTATGTATCTCAAACGGATACTAGCTCTGCTGAGTTGGACTTTATTGGTGGACTGTTGGACCGTTACTCCACGCTATACCGCGTCCAGCGTGTGCTAGCTTGGTGTCTGCGTGCTGTAGCAGCATTCAAACGAAGCTCTAAAACTAAGAATTTCCTGAGCGTATCAGAGCTGGAGCAGTCTATCGTCTATATGGTTCGACATGAACACAAACTTCATCTTACAGATGAAGTCAAAGCCACAAAATCCGTTAAAAAACTGAGTCCATTTATTGATGATGCGGGATTGCTGCGAGTGGGGGGCCGTCTAAAGCACGCTAATCTACCGGCAACTGTAAAACATCCCGTATTGTTACCAAAGGCTTCACGCTTATCATTGTTGATCATAGATCACTTTCATGTCAATTACTTACACTGTGGTCCTCGTACTCTTCAATCGATTATTCAGCGTAGATATTGGATACTTGGCATCCGTAACTTAATTCGGTCGCGTTTATCTAAATGCATAGCATTTTTTAAGGTAAAACCGGTTGTTTGTCAGCCTTTAATGGGAAATCTTCCTTCACCAAGAGTACAACCGACGCGGTGTTTCCAAAATGTGGGAATCGACTTTGCCGGTCCATTCATGGTGAAGGAAAGTCGTAGACGAAACGCTCGTACTTACAAGGCCTACGTGTGTGTATTCGTTTGCCTCGCGGTAAAGGCTATCCATCTTGAGGCAGTAACCGAGCTATCGACTTCTGCTTTTCTTGCAGCGTTAGATCGCTTCGTATCACGTCGTGGCCTTTGTACCTTCATAGTCACCGACTGCGGTACTAACTTTATTGGTGCCCGCCGTTACCTTAACGAACTACAGCAAATGATTTCTAAGAATAAGGATTCACTTGAGTCTAGTCTTGCGAAACGAAACATTATCTGGCGACTGAACCCTCCTACCGGGAGTAATTTTGGTGGCATATTTGAGAGCGGTGTAAAATAAATGAAGTTTCACTTAAAACGCGTTATAGGGTTACAAGTATTGACATTCGAGGAGCTCATAACAATTCTTACTAAAATCGAAGCCATACTTAACTCGCGACCGTTGTGCTGGTCGATATTCTTACACCTGGTCATTTTTTGGTCCATGGTTCTCTTATATCGTTACCAGAACCTGAACTTTCTAATGAATATGTTCCACCTCGGGCCCGCTGGCAGATGTTGCAAAAACTTACACAGTCTTTTTGGCATATTTGGCATATTTGGCAACGCGATTATCTCCATACCTTGCAGCAACGCGCGAAATGGTTTCGAGAACAACCAAATATTCATGTCGGAGATATTGTACTAATTGTCGATAGCAATTTACCACCACTAGAGTGGCGTTCAGGTAGAGTTCAAGACGTGCATCCCGGCAAAGACGGTGTAGTGCGCGTGGTCACCCTACGCACTACTAATGGACTCCTTAAGAGACCGGTAAATAAACTGTGTCCTCTACCTTTAAATCAATAATATATAGCTACACTTATGAAAAAAAAAATGAAAAAAAAAGTCAATTTTCTTTTAAAATTAATATTATAGTTTTTTGTTATTTAGCTTACAGGTATAGTTGGATATTAAATTTTGTTGCCTTACATACCTTTCTAATAGGTATGCAACTCAAATTCAAGTATTAATATTATAGTTAGGTAGATATTATTCTAAGTTAGTTTCTAGTTCGTGAAGTATTTAGTTTTATAGGGAGAACTGCTATTATTACTCATGAAATCTGAAACGATTTCAAGTGGGGGGAATTATGTACTGGCTTGCCTTCCTTACTTTTCTATCGCATCCTTCCTTCCAATTATATGCAAAACAAAACATATGGCGCCATCTGTTGGCCTACAACAAAAGCGTCTGCAAGAGAAGTCGACGCGATCGATACACACATGTAATCAAGACTCAAGACGAACTGCATCGGTAATGGCTGTTCTTGTCTAAACCTTCCAAATTAAAATCAATGTAATTAAGAGTTAGTGAGTGTGCCGGGTCGACCCAGCTGTGTGCATAGACTATATAATCACGTAGGAGTGTGGTCAAGGAAGACTGAAACCTTCCTCATCCGAAGATATTGTTGAAGCCAAGTTGAAGTTGATCGCCGCTGCCGCTAACCGTGAGTTTACCTATTTCATTCACCCTTCCTGGTGGGCCAGACTAATTTTCTCTCACTGTTGGTAAATTCAGTAGCAATTCTATTTATTTTTATTTCAAGTAGAAGTGTCGCGATTACTACAAAAACGGCGTTCAATCCGCGCAATTTCTATTCTAACTGTTAACAAATGGGTAAAAGGTTTAAAGTAAGGTAATGATTTATGTTTAGCTTTTTAGGTAAGGTAAAGTTAAATCCTATATCCGTGAGGTGTACGTGCGGTGATGTTCCCTAAAGTACTGTATCCGCGACTGATTATGTAAGCTGTGACGTATGTAAGCCTCCTCTTATTTCTGAGAGGGTGGTGAAAATATAAGTCCGCTGCGCTATTTTAGTGCGTACGGGCGGATTTCACATGTCTTCGAAATATTTTGATACTCCAGACGTGCAGGTTTCCCCACGATGTTAACCCTTGTCTGTGCTTTACATATGGTGAAATCGCAATTAGCAGCAGTTCCTTGAGATTGGATCAAATACCCTTTGATCCAATCTCAAGGAACTGCTGCTTATGAATTATAATTCATATGCATAGGTACCAATTTCTCGATTCCACAGTCAGTAATTAATTCATGGGACAATGTATACGCTTTTACAACAAAGTCCTAGAAAATATACAAGGTCTGTATCTCTAACACCTAGTTTAAATTATATGCATATACAAAACCTAGTTGAAATATATGTTTTTATATATATATAAACAGAACCGTATAAATATTTTTATTATAATATAAATGAATATATGGTAGATAACAATAACCCCTGGGAATGAGTTCAACGTGTCCAAGGTTTTTCTTAAATAAGTTTAGAAGTTGTTTTTTCAGCCTGTGGTCTTATTGTATAAGTCCTGCTGAGTTCCTTGTTAGTTCTTTCCAGGACAGAGGTATTTTTTCGAACCACTTATAAAAGTAAAAAAAAAAATTTTCAATAATAATTACTTATAAAATATATTAAATAAAAATATTCTATTTCTCAGTCGATGTTGGACTACCTAGTCGGACTATTTGTCCAACGTAAACATACCCCTCAACAACTTCGAGCTTAGTGCTCCCAACAACTACCGGAATAGGCGTGACATGTACGCTATACATGGTCTTTGTTTTGTCTATGTTCATTTGAATACCTATCCGTTGGGAGGCACTATAATGAGATCATCGAGCATAGTGCTTAGACCCTCCAGCGATTCTGCCATAATGGCTATATCATTTATAAATCGAAGGTGAGTAATTTGCTCGCCATTGACATTAATACCGTAAGTGTCCTTTGCAGTCCACTAGCTTGAAAACATATGTATATGTACGTGCGTGTGTGTGTGCGTGCGTGTGTGTGCGTACGTGTGTATGCGTGCGTGTGTGTGTATGCGTGTTTGTGCGTGCGTGTGTGTGCGTGCATGTGTGTTTGCATGTACGTGCATATTTGTTTGTCTGCATGCGACTATTCCCTAATCTACATAAAGTACTGGCTTATTCTGATAAACTTACAATAATTCACACCTAGAAACCGACCAATATTGGCTATTATTCGCAGTTCGCCGAAGTACATGCGCGGTGGCCATATACCTGGAATAACGTTAAAATGTTAATGCTATAGATTGATATTGTGAAAAAAAAATTATTACAATATAATATTTTATAATAAGTAAAATAAAAACGCATTGCATGCATGCATAATATTTAAAGAAATTTTATTGTAATAATTCATAATGAGTTATAAAATAAATTAAGTAGGTACTTTGTGAAAATTAACTAATTTCATTTATATAGTTCGTCAGCATATTAAAATTTCCATTACTGCGAGTTAATTCGATTTTATTCGCGCTCCTTATGAAAATTATTATCGTCTGGGTATAAAATAGAATGACATTTTCTATAACCCGTAACGAGTCTGTCTTACATCTTCTATTTCAGATTATCTCAGAACGCATTTCTCTCGTGTCAAATATATGACGGCATAACGACAGCGTCGTCGTGCGCTGGCACAGCTGGTAACTGTAAACAAAACGTGCACCCGGCGCGCCACACGATTTCTCCCACCGCCCCACTACTCGACTTGTTTTGCAACGGGTATAAAAAGAACGCGCAGCAACAGAGCGGGCAGGGATTCGGTTGTCTGCGCTCAAGCCGCGCGGACGTATTCTTCGGTCGAGCCCATGCGCTCCCGAATTACTAAGTTGCAATTGTGCCTTTTTTTTTTCTGTGGCAACCCCGGTGACAAGTTGTAAAATAATTGCTCCCAACTATTTTAAAATATTAAATATTGTAAATTAATAATATCCACCTCAATTTTGAGTTACAGTTGTTAAATACGACTTATTTGTGTTTGTGATATAAGTAAAAGTCAGAAGTACCTATTTTAATTACATACATTGTGTTTACTGTTTCAACCAAAAGTAACAGCTGTAACGAACATCGTTTAAACGTATTGTAAGTGTAATTTCTTGTTATCCCTTTAACATTTTAAGATTTACCTATTAAGTGTTGTTGTGGATTTCATTTTGAATTATTTACATGATAATTTAATTTGAGATCTGTAAATACGCCCATACATCTCGACATTTGCTTACTCTGCTTCTTTGGTTTTCTTTCTTTGTTTTCTTTTGCTATTTACATTTAATAGTAAAATGAATACACGCAACGCCAAAACGCGCCAATTGGAGAACCAACTTCAAATGGCGCTTCAAGAACTTAAGGCGTCAAAGGAGCAGTGTGAGCTATTAATTAAAGAAAGGGATGACAATGAAAAGGAAATAATAAATATAATTGCTAAAAATACTAAACTAAAAAGTGACATGGTTAAGTTGCATAAAGAATATACATTTGTTACAAAAGAAAGGGATCAACTTCAGAGAACAGTCGATGAGTTTGACCAATGCAGCAAGGAATATGAGGAATCCCTCAAATTAATTGCTGCATTGCAGTTACAGTTAAGTGAGGCTAATGAGCAGATTGTTTTATTAAAACATTACATAGATAACATGAAAGCGTCCCAAACTCAAAGTCTGTTCAACGAGCTCATAGAGTGTGAATCTACTAAATCTAAAGCATTGCAACCCTCCACAACAATCGATTTGACTGGTGATGATTATGTCATGTCAAGAACAGCAGCAAGAACTACCTGCAGTAGAAGAAAATTAAAGAAATATATAAAAATTAATAAATATATTAGAAAACTACAAAAATTAATTAAAACTAAAATTAATGTTAAAAATTATATAAATGTATGCAAAGAAAAGCAAGAACTAATTAATAAACTTAAAATATATTCAATTGAGGTGGAAAATATGAATCACTGTTATGAGACTGATATAGAGTGTCTACATTCAACAATTTTATCACTTAAAAGCTCTCTAGAAATTGTATCAAATAAATATGCATCGGCTCAAGATGAGATAAAAGAACACATATTGGCCATGAATGATCTGGTAAAATCATGTAAATATAATGAGGAGCGCTTTGACTCCTTAATAAAAAATCAGAGTGAGTATCAGCGCTCCATACCAGGTTCATCGGGGACAATATGTGTAAATAACAAAGTTAACAGTAAGACCTCATTATTTTCATCTACACTCTATGACAGTGCTATGACAAAGGATATAAACTTAAAAAGTAATGTAAATATTAAAAAAAATAAAGTTATTATGTATTGTGATGACATAGGCAAAAATTTGGGCATGATGTTAAATAACTGTTTAAAAGGACATATGATCACTAATTATTGCATGCCTGGAGCATCCTTTAGTCATATAATGAATAAAGTTTTAGCTAGTAAATTTTGTCCTAATAGCACATTAATTATTCTTGTTGGGAGAAGAGGCAATGTAAACAAAAATCAATTATTAAAATATATTGATAATCTAAATACTTTAAATGTACATAAAATTATCTTGTTTACATTGCCTTACATACAGGGTTGGCCGCAGGAAAATAAAATAAGATATGATTTAAATTTATTAATGAATAACTTTTCATGTAATAATAATTTAAACTTGACATTTAATTGTTACAATTATAATGATAGAATTAATTTAATAGATATAAATAATTTAATTAAGAAATTTTTGACTAGAGATAGGTATTACCTATCAAAATATAATTTAAGACAGATAGCAAATGTGCTATCTTATTATTTATATATTAACTCAGCCAAGGACTTGGCTACACAGACATCTGCTTCTTTTGAGCAGTGTAATGACTTAACATGCAATTTGGAATCAGTTCCAAGTAATTTAAATTAGAAAATGAGACAATAGAGGTAATCTCTAGCAGTTATAATAACTTAAATAATTTAGAATGTGGCTTACAAATCTTTAATTGTATGACTCCACAGAAAGATAATGAAAATTGTTTACACCTGGTGCATCAAAATATACAAGGCATGATAGGCAAAGAGCTAGAAATTGAGTTGTTCTTAAATAGCAACAATATTCATATCTTATGTATTACTGAACATTGGTTAAAATCTTATAATTTAATGTTTAACTTCAGTAATCACCAGGTGGTCAGTTCTTTCAATAGAGATACGGTTTTAAGAGGTGGCTCCTTAATATTAGCTAGTAAATTATTATCATGTAAAGAACGTAAAGACATTGTGAGCCTCTCTGTTGAGCGAACTGTAGAAATGGCATGTGTTGAGTTTGAGCACCTCATTGTTGTGAGCGTCTACAGACCCCCATGTTGTACATATGATACTTTTGAAAACATTATGGAGGAAGTTTTTGCTAAGCTTAATAAACAGAATAAATCTGTTGTAATATGTGGAGATTTTAATATCAATCTCCTAGAAGCTTCCTCCATCAATATTAAATTTAGATCATTGTTTAAATCATATGGTCTTTTTAATTTATTTATAGAGCCAACGCGTATTTCTCAATCTAGTGCAACATGTATAGATAACATTTTTACAAATGTGAAGCCGTTGCATAAATGTATAATTCAAAAATTAAGTTCTGATCACTGTGGACAAGTAGTTTCGTTACCTTATGTTCACAAAAAGCAAGTAGATGAGAAAGTTGTGTCTGTTCCAGTAAATGCACGTCGCTTGGAGAAATTTAGAAGTAACATAGTGAAAAAACTTCCATCACTTTCATACCAAAATGATCCTAATTTTTTGTATGGAACATTATTTAAGCTTATTTGCAATGAATTTAATAATACTTTTACTTCTAAAACATTCTCCTTGAACAGTCGGAAGTCATTCAATGAATGGGCGACAGTAGGAGTCCATAAGAGCAGGCATAGGTTATATGATCTTTACCATGAAAGGTCATATAATCATAGCGTCGAATTTAGGGAATATGTAAAAAAATATTCAAAAATATTTAAAAGAGTGTGCGCCATAGCCAAGTCTTTGCATTTGAGCAACAAAATTAAGACGGCTTCCAATAAAATTAAAATGACATGGAGTATAATTAATAGCGAAACTGGTAAGATCAACTCTCGCAATTCAAATTACCAGTTAAGTGTTAACAACAAATTAACTGTATCAGATCAGGACGTAGCAATGGTTTTTGAGAAATATTTTACTGATATTCCGATCTTGACCACTAAGTCACTAAATTCTTCTCCTGCCGTCGCCGAATCATTACTTAAACATAATGTAAATGTGTGTACAAAGAATTTTACATTTCATAAAGTGACATCAAAAGATATTGTAAAATATTTTAAAACTATTGATGTTAAGAAAACTGCGGATCTGTGGGGGATTTCCGTTAAAGTTATTGCGTCTATAATAGATACAATCGCGCCTCATTTAGCTATTATTTTTAATACTAGTATCGAATCTGGTGTGTTTCCTGATTTAATGAAGCATAGTAAAGTAATACCTTTATTTAAATCTGGTAGTACATTAGACCCCGCCAATTTTAGACCTATTTCTGTACTACCAACACTTAGTAAGATTTTTGAAAAAATTGTTCTTGATCAAATGTTAAATTTTTTTAATATAAATAATTTACTTCATAAAAATCAATTTGGTTTCACAAGGGGTCGCTCGACAACTGATGCCGGTGTTGAGCTGATTAAATATATCTTTAATGCATGGGAGAATTCACAGGATGCTTTGGGTATATTTTGTGACCTATCCAAGGCCTTCGATTGTGTTCACCATGAAACATTAATCAGGAAACTTCAACACTACGGTGTAAGAAGTGATGCCCTTAAATTAATTATTTCATATTTAAGTAAGAGAACGCAAAAAGTTGTCATTAACAATATGAGCTCTTCCGGATCGATGGTACAAATGGGCGTGCCTCAAGGCTCAATTCTCGGCCCCTTTCTGTTTCTTGTATACATTAATGACTTACCTTACATAGTAGGGGATAGCCATGATATAGTATTATTTGCAGATGACACTTCTTTAATTTTCAAATTAAGTCGACAGTTACTAAAATATGACGAAGTAAATAATGCTATATCTAAATTAAATTAGTAAATTGGTTCGATGTTAATAATTTGCATTTAAATGGCACTAAAACAAAATGTATGAAATTCGTGACTCCAAATGTCAAACAATTAAATACTAATGTAATTTTAAATGGGGAGAAACTGAGTCTTGTAGATACCACCATTTTTCTTGGAATCACACTAGACGCGAAGCTTCAATGGAGCCCCCATATATCAAAACTAGCAAGCAGACTTAGTTCTGCAGCATATGCTGTAAAAAAGATTAGAAGTCTAACCAGTGTTGAAACAGCTAGACTAGTTTACTTCAGCTACTTCCATAGCATAATGTCGTATGGTATTTTGCTATGGGGACACGCAGCTGACACAGAAATTATATTTGTTTTGCAGAAGAGGGCCATAAGAGCAATTTATGATTTAAAGCCTAAAGAGTCGCTGCGACAAAAATTTAAGGAAATTAATATATTAACTTTGGCCTCTCAATACATTTATGAAAATTTAATGTACGTACACAAAAATAAAAGTAGTTTTATAAAAATAAGTGATATTCATTCTGTAAATACTAGGAACAGACACAAGCTAGTAGTACCAGTTACTCGACTCCATCGAGTCAGTAATTCATTCTTGGGGCGATGTATACGCTTTTACAACAAAATTCCAGAAAATATACAAAGTTTGGCCTGTTCAAAGTTCAAAAACTTTATTAAACTAAGTTTGTATAAAAAGGGTTATTATAATATTAAGGAATTTATGGATGATAATAACCCCTGGAAATGAGGTGATCGCTACCAAGCTATTTCTAATTTGTTGTGTTGTTAATTTGTGTAACATCATGATTGTAAGCTGTTATTTAAAAAAAAAAGTCCCGCTGGGTTTCTTGCTGGTTCTTCCCAGGACAGAGGTTTTTTCCGAACCAGTGGTAATCAAACAAAAGAATGACTTTCAATAAGTATTATTTATAATCTATATTGAATAAAAAAGTTTCTGTTTCTGTTTCTGTTTCTGCGAAAAAAAAGACAATAAAAGGATTAAGTGCTCGAAGTGCTTCAGTGGTGTTGTGCGTCATTGCCGCCGTCAGGTTGCATCGGCCCGCCGGCCCATTGTTCTATTGTGTTAGGGATTAGTGTAGTGCCCCACGCTCTGCCAATTTCCAGTAAAAACTGTAAGTAGTTTATTACACACCGCCGTGCCGCCTCAGAGGCGGCTATTATATTGTTATTGTATTAATCTCTGTGTTCGCTTGTCGCATTAGGCGACAACCCCAACTCACCCAACTCACTACCCATTTATAACTAGTCACCAACCGGACGTCCTTGACGTAGCTATTTTAAAAGACATCCGGCTTAACATTAACTCGATCGAAACTTTCATCGAACTATGCTCGGACCATAGGCCGATCGTATTAGAACTGGGCCGGTCGGCTGGTGAGGTCCCTCAGACCAAAACCATCGTCGACTGGCGTAAGCTCAAGGTCAAACTTGAGTCTACGAACTCCCAGCATTTAGACTCAATACCGGACAAGATAGACTCGCCGGAGGAAGCCAATAGGGCGATTAGCGCCCTATCGACTCACCTCACATCAGCGGTCGAAGAGTGCTCCCGTAAGGTTCGTGTGTCGAGCGATCGGTACACAAAGCTTCCGGCAGACGTTCGACGGCTGATTAGAGCGAAAAACTCCGCGCTAAAAGCATATGACCGTTATCGCACGGAAGATAACAAAATCCGGCTACGTTCTCTGCAAAACGAGATTAAACAACGCGTTGTAGAATTTAGAAATGATAAATGGGATAACCTCTTAGAGGGATTAGAACCATCTCAAGATGCCTTTTGGAGGCTGACTAAAGCCATAAAAGCAGAGCAAATTGCTCCCATGCCGCCTCTCGTGAGGCTCGACCACCCCGATCTCGCCTTAGACGATCTCGAAAAAGCCGAATGCCTAGCCGACAGTCTAGAGAGCCAGTGTACCCCACCCAGCGTACCAACAGATCCCGCTCACCTGCTAGAGGTAGAAGCGGAAATCGAACGTAGGGCTGCGTTTCCGCCAGCGGGCGATCCACTCGATCCCGTGACTTTCGAAGAAGTCACTAAGACCATAAAAAGCCTTAAGATTAGATCAGCCCCTGGGCCAGACGGCATCAGTAACAAGGTGATCAAATCTCTTCCGGCACCGTTAATTTACCTCCTCGTAGGAATTTTCAACGCGCTTCTCTCGAGCTGCTCTTTCCCGGATATCTGGAAAGAAGCAGACGTAATAGGAATCCATAAACCGGGCAAACCGCGTAACCGACCCACCAGTTACAGGCCTATCAGCCTACTCAACACCTTAGGTAAATTATATGAGCACACTATCCTCAAGCGCCTCCGTCACTTCACGGAAACTAACAGACTCCTCCCTGACGAACAGTTTGGATTTAGAGCCAAACATTCATGTACTAACCAAATTCATCGCCTAACAGAATATATTCTGTCTGGCTTCAATCATCATCCGACAAGGAGAAAATCTCGAGGCACGGGAGCCCTCTTCTTTGATGTCGCAAAGGCATTTGATAAGGTCTGGCACGACGGCTTGCTCTACAAGCTGTATAAACTAAACGTGCCGGACAGGCTCGTACACATCATCCGAGCCTTCCTTTCAAATCGCTCTTTTCGCTATCGAGTGGAGGGAACCCGTTCTTCGAAACGCTTTCCTAAGGCCGGTGTCCCACAAGGCTCCGCCCTGTCTCCAATTCTGTTTACACTTTTTACGAGTGACATCCCTAAAGATCCAGCGGTCAACACCGCTCTCTTCGCCGACGATACGGCTCTCTTTGTATCAGAGTACAATAGGAATATTCTCACTTTAAAACTCCAAAAAGCTGCCAATCGCTTAGGCGAATGGTTCCGCCAATGGAGAATTGAAGTGAATCCCGAAAAAAGTGTAGCAATATACTTTCAACGGAATCCAAAACAGTCCGGTAATGGACCAAGAAAACGTATGAAGGTAATTACCTTATACGGCCGCCCCATCCCATGGGAATCCTCGGCCAAATATCTGGGCGTTACGTTTGACGCCAACATGAGTTTCGCGAAACACATTAGTATTGTTCGCAACAAAGCCAAGTCAGTTATTGGCCGTCTCCATCCTCTTGTGAACAGCAAGAGTAAGCTGTCTCTAAGGCACAAACTCCATTTGTACAAATCCTGCGTTAGACCTATCATGTCTTACGCAAGTGTAGCCTTTGCACACACATATAAGTCCCACCTAAACGAACTACAGAAAGTTCAAAACCTTTTCATCCGTAAAGCCACCGGTGCACGGTGGTATCAACGGAACTCTGATTTACACAGCGATTGTCAACTCCCCTGTATCTCCGAATACTTTAAGGAGATGTCCCAGCGCTACTTTGACAGCGCCGAAGCTCATCCGAACCCCCTAGTGGTAAACGCAGCCAACTACGTCCCGATACCGAACGTCGCGCCGTTTCTCCGTAGACCGCGTAATGTATTAATAGAGCAACCGCGCTCGCTCGATCCCGTCGACCCAAACGTCGCAGGCACATCACACACTGACACTACACCCACACCAATTGGGACAAACACTAATAGGACAACGGAAGGGGCGCGTCGCACCCGTAGGCGGGCTCGACGCGTTCCAACACACACCGCGTACACACCGTACACCCGCGTGCCTGGGCGGTTCTCACCGCCCAGAACATCGACCGATACGAGCTAAGCAGTCAGAGGCAGGGGTTCGCATTCCCCCCCTCGGACTGCGGTTAGATAGCTCAAAATAAACCTCTACGGAGGGGACATGATGATTGGTAACAATACCAAATCACAAACCATCATCATCCTCATCCTTATCCCAGCTACCGCCTTTCCACTTTTAAATAGCTCGCGGCCTTTCAGGCCGCGAGCCCTGCGTCCGATGAAGCTGTAAGAACCGCATAGGTTAACAGCGTTAACATCACAGAAAATAGAGCGGGCAGCAAAAGAGAGATTCCGCCTGTCGCACCGCTCTCGAGCGGTTGTACACAGGTAGTCCGCGCGCGCTAACGTCCCTACGTTAGTGCCCCCTCTTTACCGCGCTTCGCGTTATTTAGTGAGCACTGAATAGTGCTGAAGTCCGGTAAGTGTTTTTCTTGCTAACTCTCAGATCTCACCCCCCCGCCTTCGGTCGTGGAGGTTGGCTGACCGCTTTTATTATATTGTAGAACACTAGATACTAGTGTATAAGTTTATTAGCTTATTTTATTAAATTATTTGTTTATTATATCTCGTGCTATTGTGTTTCTTAAATACGTTACTTGCTCTTTTCAGAGCAAGTCCCTGTTCTTCTGAGAACAGGGATCTGTTTCTTGGATTAAGAGCGTCCCGTTCTTTTCAGAACGGTGATCCCGCCCTTACTGTTTCGTTAAGACCGTCCCGTTCTTCTGAGAACGGTGACCCCTGTCCTATTAGTGTATAAACGTCTCAAAAATGTCCTCGCAGGACTTGTTAGGTTCTGTAATTGAAGCCGTAAGTAGGTGCGGCAATGACCCGAAGGCTATGGCCTTAACCCTCTCAGCCCTTCTGGCTTCTCCCGCCCTTCAGGCACCGCCGCCTGTTATAGCGGACTACCTCGCGTCTCGAAACTCTTTCGCGCCGCTAGAAATCGACATGGAGTGCTCTCACTCCGACTCCGCGTCGTCAGTATCTGCCTCCCGGAAGAGGCCTGCTAAGAAGTCTAGCACCAGGACATCGGAGTCCTCTGACTCCGATGATACCGGTGACTCCAATACTTCCTACACCACGGTGTCGTCAAAACGCGCAGCGAAGCGCGCTGCGAAAAACCGTTCGCCCCCCGCCTCAGCGGCCCTTGCCGCTCCCCCCGCTCTCGCAGCTCCCGTCGGTGCCGCGTCTTCAACCGCAGCCCCCGCCGCTGCCCCGACCCCGTTAGGCGTCGCAGCGCCGTCGAAGCCGGCTTCACGCTGCGCTCCTCAACTCGCTAAAAAGCAAGTCCCGCTTCCTGTCTTCTTAAGAGACAAAACTGAATTCACCCATCTCAGCAAAATTTGCTACGATTCGGGTATAAAGTACGACCAAGCTACGAACATGGGCGTAGCCATTAAAATAGTCCCACAATCTATTGACGATTTTCGCCGCATTACTAGACTTTTTACGAACGAACGTGTGTCTTACCACACATACGCTCTCCCGGAAGAGCGTAAAGTTAGGGTAGTCATCCGAGGAGTCCCATTTGAGCTCTCCAACGAAGAAATCCTTGAGGACCTTAAGTCGCAAGGATTTCCAGTTGAGGCTGTGCATAAAATGCACAGCAGAACCGGGTTGAGATACCCAATAATTTTAGTCATTTTAACTAACGTTCCGGAGGCGAAAGCTATCCTTCGACAAGTACGCACCGTGTGCGGCTTGTCGGGAGTCAGAGTTGAGCCACCGCATAGGCGCGGTTTCCCAGCGCAGTGCCATCGCTGCCAGCTTTATGGGCATGCGGCGGCCAATTGCTCCGCCCCACCCAGGTGCGTTAAGTGCCTTGACCCGCATACCACTAAGGAGTGCCCCCGGCCCAAAGATGCCGTATCCCCGCCCGCGTGCGCCCTGTGTCAACAGACAGGCCACCCGGCAAGTTATAGAGGATGCCCGTACGCTCCTCGTCCTCGCCCAAATAGGCAGATCCCACCGCCGGTAAATGACCGTTCATTCCCGGCATTATATGTTAGGAAGCCCCGTCAGGGCTTGTCCCAGCCGCCGCAGGGCTTCGCACGACCCCTTCAGGGTCCCGTTAGACCACCGCAGGCGCCCATTAGGCCACCTTCGGGCTTTTCAAAGCCTTCGCAGGCTCCAGTATTTCCCTGGGGCCCTAAAAAGGATGACCCACCGCGGGCAACCTCCTCCGCTCCTCAAGCGACAACACAACAGCCATCAATGGTCGATGACCTTAACACGGTTTACGCCGCGATAAGGAACATCGACATCAATGAAATTGCAGTGTTAGCGAGTAAATTGCGCGCTGCTAGGTCCCCTCAGGACCGCTTATTAGCTCTCGTAGAGCATAATAATCTATTGCGCTCATTGTAAGTTAAATTAACTTAATTAACTTAACTTCACAATGACAGAGCCATCTGCTATGCCTATAAGTCACGGACGCATAAAGCCTAAAGGGTTATCGCTTATCTCTTTTAACATTCGCGGATTACGTAATAACCTTCCAGAGCTTAAGCTCTTCCTTAGAGATCGCGCAGCCGATTTTCTCCTCTTACAGGAAACCAATCTCAAATATAAGGACACTAAAGGCTTTTCTATTAATAATTATTCTCTTCTTCGTAATGACAGGCCCGACCGCCGAGGCGGCGGAACGGCCATTTATTACAAGAGGACATTACATTGCTCTTATATTGATACGCCACAGCTTACCAATATGGAAGCTACGATATGCAGGTTAGCTATGACGGGACATCAGTCTTTAGTCATAGCCTCCTGTTACATTCCCCCTGGAAACGACCCCCTCAAAAAAGATTTCGAGTCTATATTATCGCTAGGCAATTCAGTCATTATGTTTGGAGATTTTAACTCTAAACATAATGAATGGACATGACGCGTAACTAACCGTAGTGGCAAGAAACTGCTTGTAATAACGCAGTCTCTTGACATTACAGTCCACAGTCTACTCGGTGCTACTCACTATCCCGATGCCACCGATTATGCCCCCGATATACTAGATTTTGCGATACTCAAAGGAGTTTCTCTTAACCTCAGGTCAATCGAGACACTAGACGATATAGGATCCGATCACCGACCGGTCTCCCTTATTCTTGGCCATCAGCCACCCCCCATAACAACAACGAAAACGTTTACTAATTGGAAAGGTTTCAAGGATTCTCTAGCCCACCTACCTAGCGTCGGACTTAGACTTAGACAGTCCTGAAAAAATCGACACCGCGGTCGATTCACTATCAACACTCATTAAATCCTCCCTTAAGGAGAATGAAAGGGTCGTTCCGGTTGCTAATAATAGTGGGATTCCCCTACATATTAGCAACCTATTAAAAGCTAAAAAAGCTGCTTTCCGGAGAGCAGCAAAATATCCCACCCCCGAATATAGACACACGGCGAATCGTCTTCAACGACAACTCCGTTTCCAACTCTCCGAACTTCGAGACCTCCAAAGGAGTGACCTCATGGAGAATATATCTCCCTCACATACAGCGTACTATAAGATGGCTAGAGCCCTCCGTATAGACGCTACAACTCACACTCCCCCTCTCTCTCGCCCCGACGGTACGGTTGCCTTCGAGGACGACGAAAAGGCTGAGTGCTTCGCAGATAGCATTGCCGAACAATGCTCTCCTAGCTCTCAACCTGTCGACCCCTCACATATTCAGGAAGTGGAGGATGAGGTCCGCCGTCGGAACTCACCCCCTACAACCTCTGACCCCATTACTGTCCTGTACTCCAACACATCCAATGATGAGATCTCGTCCCTCATCAAAGGACTTAAGCCCAAAAAAGCTCCGGGCGCGGATGGCATCTCCAACCAAGCCCTTAAACACTTTCCAGATCAGGTGTTAACCCTCTTAGCTATTATTTTCAACGCCTGCTTCAATCTTAGCTACTTTCCAACTACGTGGAAAGAGGCAACTGTCATTGGTATTCCCAAGTCAGGCAAGCCTCTTAACCTCCCCTCCAGTCATCGTTCCATTAGCCTCCTCAAGGCCATGGGCAAGCTCTTTGAAAGAGTCATTCAAAATCGAATGAGGCGCTATCTGTTTCCCACAGACGGTGACCCTATTGTCATCCCCCACCAATTTGGTTTCCGAGCGAAACAAGTTCACCGCATTGTGGAATACATCCTCAGCGGTTTTTATCCTCGTCGACATAAAACCATCGCGGTCTTTTTCGACATCGCCAAAGCCTTCGACCGAGTTTGGCACGAAGGACTTATATTTAAACTATACAGAGTAGGTCTCTCCGATCGTCTAGTACGTCTCGTGGCCTCTTACTTACAACATCGTACCTTTCGTTTTAGATACGAAGGCACGCTCTCCTCACAAAGACCAATCAAAGCTGGTGTTCCTCAGGGATCAGTACTTGCTCCCCTCCTCTACATCTTGTACACCAACGACATTCCAATCCCGTGGAATGATGTACAGCTCTCCCTATTTGCAGATGACACTGCCCTTTACTTTAAAGGTCACACACTTCCTTTCGTAAGGAACAAGATCCAAAAGTCAGTTGATGACGTAGGAGCTTGGTTCCAAAAATGGCGCATCGATGTGAACCCGGATAAGAGCTCCGCAGTTCAATTCGATTGGAAACGACGCCGAGTCAAAATCAATAAAAATATCCCACCGAAACGTATGTTAGAGACCACAGTTCCCTGGCATACGTCTGCTAAATATTTAGGTGTCACCCTTGACACAAGGCTTACTTTCGAGCCTCATATCAAAAGAGTCACCCGTCTAGCACGGTTCTATCTAGGTAGGCTTAACAGTATGTTAGGTCGACATAGTAAAATGTCTCTAAGAAATAAACGAACCCTTTATAAGGTTTGTATACGACCGGTAATGTCCTACGCGGCCCCTATTTTTGCACACGCAAACTCTAAAATCATAAACGAACTTCAAATAGTCCAAAATCTCTTCTGTCGTCGAGCTACGAACGCACCTTGGTACGTCCGTAATGCCGACCTTCATAGGGATTTAGAAATCCCAACAATACAACAATTTACCAAAAAACTCTCTGAAAACTTTTTCAGTCTCAGAGTCGCATAGTAACACATTAATTCGTGAGGCAGCTACTTATGCAGCCCCACTCTCCTCCCGCTATCGCGTCCGCAGGCCGAGAAACTCTCTCTCGGATCCGCCAAACAAACTGTCAAACGACTTGAACTGCCTCCTGGCGGCTCAGTCAAATTCATAATTAATTTTTCATAATTAAATTGTATTCATAATTAAAATGCCTTCGTAGGCACTCCCTCAGCGGCTTATAGCCGCCTGCGCCCTCTTTTCCCCAAAATAGGGTCGCTTTACGACACGGCATGTGCAGCTTTAAACAGCTAGTTGTCAGTCCCCAAAGGCGGTTTTTAGGGGGTATCACTTAGGCTCCCCAGTTAGGTGTGAGTCCCCCATAGCCACGATGGATAGCCTATCGTGGTATGCGTAATGCATTTTCCGCTTCCCTACGTAAAGGGTAGCCCTTTTCCAATTGCTTCGGGCGCAAAAAAAAAAAACAGAGCGGGCAGTCTCATCCGAACCCCCTAGTGGTAAAAGCAGCCAACTACGTCCCGATACAGACAGCGGTTAGATAGCTCTACGGAGGGGACATGATGATTGGTAACAATACCAAATCATAAACCATCATCATCCTCATCCTCATCCCAACTGTGTCCGATGAAGCTGTAAGAGCCGCATAGACAAACAGCATAAACATCACAGAAAATAGAGCGGGCAGTCTTGGCTCTGACGTGGAACAGTGCGCTTGTCGTATTCCGTTACTAGTTTATTCTTGAGTCGTTGGTTAATTAATTCGTGTAAACGAATTAATTATTATTCCTAACTACAAAATTAGTCTCTGTACTATACACAATTACCCTTTCTACATATATAAATGGATTAATAATGACATCATTATCATTCCATTATAGTATGGTTGTATATACAGTAGTGTAGATTTATTTGTCAAAGCTAGTGATACAAGCTACTCGACTCTACAGAGTCACTAATTAATTTCTGGACAACGTTTACGCTATTACAACAAAATCTCAGAAAATTTACAATTTCTCTGTATTACTAAGTTTAAATACTATGAAAAGATTATTATAATATGAATGATTACATAGTTGACACTTGACAGTAACATCTTAGAAGAGGTGTCCGCTTCCAGGTTGTATCTTTTTTTCAATAAATAATTGCACACACCTACTTTATATTCAACGGCTCCGTGGCGTAGTGGCTTAGCAATGAATTACTGCGCTGGGGGCCGCGGGTTCGAATCCCGCACGGAACAAGTATTTGTATGGCCATCAAATAATTGTTCCGGGTCTGGATGTTTGTCCTTGTGCAATTTGTGTTTGTAAACTGCCTCCACGATACAGGAGAAAAATCCTAGTGTGCGGGTAACGTGTTCTTAAAAAAAATATTGCATGTAAAATGTTACTCTACGAAAACCTCGCTAGGTTCCTAGCTGGCTCTTCACAGGATAGTTATTCTTCCGAACTAGTAATAAAAAGTAAAAAATTACTTTCAATAAGATTTATTAATAATCTGTTTTGAATAAAAATATATTCCATTCTATTCTAAAAATAGCTTTTAGAAGTACACAAATAATGTTTACATATCTAATTTACCGATGAGCATCTTAAGGGGCTACTCCATGCGAACGACCTTGAGCATTTGACTAGCGCGCCGCTCGCTACAATATATTATTGCGTAATAAATTTGTAGACGCGATCTATTTTACGAACGAAGTATTATTTTTTCAACATCAATAAACTATTTTATGGAAATACACACGGCGTACAACGATAAATGTATTGTAATTTTTTATTCGGTATATTAGTTGCATTATATTAGAATTATGTATTTTCATATTTTATCTAATTAATAAAAATGAAACCATTCATTTCGAACGCCCGGGAAGGTACCTATCTAATATGAGAAAATGAAGCATTGAAAATAGTGAGTAAATATACCTACGCACTATAGGTGAATAGGTAGGTAGGTAGATATATTATATTTAGATGTCTCGCAGATGTGTTTTTTGATTATTGTTAATTTTTACGTGTCACGTATTGAAAAGTAGCATACCTACCTAATTTTTGAACTGAGCACCTTGTAACAATAACATCTTGTGACGGCTCCGTGGCGCAGTGCCTTAGCAATGAGTTGCTGCGCTGGGAGGCCCGGGTTCGAATCCCGCACGGAACAAGTATTTGTATGGCCTATAAATGATTGTTCCGGGTCTAGATGTTTGTCCTTGTGAAATTTGTGTTTGTAAACTGCCTCCACGATACAGGAGAAAATCCTAGTGTGTTAACGTTTTTTAGAAGAAGAAAAATAAAAAATAGAAAATTAACAAAGTCTACTTATTACTTATGCTGGCTGATAATAACCTCACCCCAATGATTGATGAAAATGAAAAAAACATGTTTGTTTTTATTTTTATTCAATTTTATTTCTACTTACGTAACTATATTTATTTATACATAAGGGTTATAATAAAAGTAATATAAAAAAATCTACAAGAAGTATAAGGGTTGTAGGGGTTTTTCAGTTATAAATTATAACTTATAATTACATGATGCCTGGGTAGGTATTAGTACCTACTTAGTAAAAGTAGATAACTATTTAGATAAGTACCTTTTATCTAATCATAATACATAGGTACCTTTTGTTATTAGTTATACTGCGTAGGTACCTATATTAATACCTACTTAGATACTTTTTACCTAATTACTATACCCACTAAGATATACGTGGTAGAGCCATGCTGCAGCTATATTAGTAGTATAGTTGTAGTAATGGGTCGGCTCGACCGGGGAAGGACCACGTTCTCATAGAATACCAGCGTAAAATGGCAGCTTTACATTGATGTGTTTCGTATGGTGAGTGTAGAGAACCGGAGACCCATTTTACTGGAAAAGAGGCATTCCATCTTAGACCTCACGGGTGACGACGCATCTGTATTTTGATGCTTTATTGAGGATAAATGTAGATGTCTATGGGCCACAGCTACTACTTACCATCAGGTGGACTGTGTGCTCGTTTGTCACCCTATCCCTATCCTATAAATAAAAATATTGTGGTTAGGTAATAGGATTATTTTTAACTATATACTATATTGCTAATATTGAATTAGTTTTTTATAGTGTAAATTATAATGTTTGTCAAAACGTTTATTATGGATTCGAACCTTACATGCTAACAGAATTTATAGGATATGTTTTACTTTGAGGTCAAATATCATTTTGAGGAGCAAGTTATTACAAATCTTTTATCTGCTATTCCTTATTTAGTAACAATATTAGTGAATTGAATTTGAGAGGGTTTTGCTGTTTACAATGCTACTACTCGTTTTATTCATTTCACTTTTTACTCCCATTTATTATTTTAATATTTACTGGGTAGGTATTAGTAACTAATTAGATGTTTTTTATCCACTTACAATACCTTATGAGATATTGTGATTATTTGTGATTAGGAATACTGGGTTGGTATTAATAAATAGAACAAAATAAAATATAAAGTCAATTTTATTATCTTGAATGTAAGAATACGATTACAAATTTTTTATCTTCCTTAAATTATGAACAAATAGAGACATTATTACAATACAGCTATCAAATGAATATATACACATACATACATCCACACTCAATATAAACTCACACACTACACATATACAACATGCACATGAGACTGATGGTAAGATACTAGTCATGTTTTATTACATTTATTGTTTTCTTTATAAGTATACTACTGCTTACTAGTTCACTTCAATCACTGATCATAAAATGTAATTTTAACTTTAGGTCTTTACCTATGCAATTTTCGTTTACTGCCGACTTCCAAAAAGGAGACGGTACTCAATTCGACGCGTATGTTCTTTTTTTTATGTGTGTTACCTCATAACTTTTTACTGGGTGGACCAATTTCGATGATTCTTTTTTTTATATGAAAGCTGATACTTCTCGTGTGGTCCCATATGAATTTGATCAATGTCAGACTTAATAACTTATATTGAAGTCGGCTGTACAAAATTTTTAATTTTAAATTACTTATGTAATAATTTAGCTTTTTTTTCTATATGTTTTATTTTTATCAATCAAACTAAACACTCATGCCATGCATCTTTGCCAGCGCAGTGGCAGTTTATTGATACCGTTCTTGAAGAAATCAGCTGGAAATCTTCAAAGGCATTTTGTACTGCCTCTAAGGCTTAAAAAGCTCTTTGTACTCGCCATAAAGTTATCCAAAATCTGGGAAAAGAAGAAGTCAATAGGCGCAAGGTCTGGTGAGTACGGCCAATGACTGAGAGCTTCCTACCCCAGCTCTTGTAACTTGGAGACCGTCTGTTATACAGTATGAGGTCACGCGTTGTCGCAGGGGACGAGCGATTGACCAGAGCTGGTTAGAAACGTGCAAGCTTCTCCAACATTGTGTTCAGTTATTCACAGCACAGAGTCCTATAGTAAAAATTTTACATTTAAACGTCGGCTTTGTAATCAAAAGATTGTCATAAATGGATGTTAGCTGTCGCAGGTCCTACTGCAATAGGTGGGGGGCATTCACAGCTGGATGCACTTATGGCAGCAATCAACCTCCCGTTGCTATCTAAAAAAACGTATTTAGAGAACCATGAAATTATCAGTAGGAAATGGGAGGATGTTTTAGTAGATTCCATGAATCACGCTGCAAAAAGAGAAAAACAATTCGCAATTTCTAATGGCAGGGTGAGCAAAGATGGAATCCCCATAATAGACGTCATTGCTGATGGTTGCTGGTCCAAGCGTAGTTATAAAAAGAATTATAATGCTCTTTCGGGCGCAGCGGCCATAATAGGCAAATATACTGGAGAAATTTTATTTTTAGGCATTAAAAATAAATACTGCGTTATCTGTGCCCGTGCAGAAAACAAAAGTGTTGATCCGCTAGAACACAAGTGTTTTAAAAATTAAAATGGTCCTTTCACAAACATGGAGAGTGAAATAATTCTAAAAGGATACAAAGAATCCATAAGAATGCATAATTTAATTTACGGAAAACTCATATCCGATGGCGATGCTAGTACCTACTCCAAAATATTACATGCACGCCCGTATTCTGACATTACTGTTGAAAAAATAGAGTGCCGGAACCACATACTAAGGAATCTCTGAAATAAATTACAAGCACTCGCCACAGACACTAAATATAACATAAAATACCGAAAATTAATAACAAAAAAAGCCATATTACGAACAAGATCTGCCATTTGCAAATCAATTAAAAACCATAAATCCAACTCAGACATTCAACTTCTGTTTGACGACTTATTAATTAGTCACCTCCATGGCTTCGGGGACCACACTAAGTGCCGATCATATTTTTGTGAAAATATCGGCAAAACGGACCTACCAAATGATTTCATTTTAAGCCCTTTGTGGCAAAAAATATGTTTTGTAATTCAAAATGTTGCTGGACATGCTCGTAGTTTATTATATGACGTTGACAGCAACATTGCTGAAAGGTATAATAGCATGGTGGCCAAGTTAGTTGGTGGCAAAAGAATAAATTTTCCTTTAAAAAATTCTTATCAAACTAGATGTCATGCCGCTGGTGTAGCTTTTAATGAAAAGAAAACAATTTCTCGTCTATATAAATCTATTAATAAAGGAAACAGCCCTCAAGGCAAAATAAAACGCCTAGAAAACCAAAGAATAAATAAAAATTTAAAAAATAAGCTAAACAGGAAACCAAAAAAACGAACCTTGTTTTTAGAAAAACCAAAACAGGACCACAGTTATGGTCAAGATTGCACGAAACCAGATATGCCAATAGACATTCTTAATAAACTTGAAGAAAATTTTATGGAAAATTTAAAGAAAACTTCTGACTAACGACATTTAATCGAACGGACAACCGTTTTACAAAGCGAATGCAGCGAGTGGCTAGAGTTGCGTAGGTCGTTATTAACCGCTTCGAACTTTGGAAATGACACGAGTTGTCATAATTTTGTAAGAGACTTGCTATACAAAAGTAACATTGACCATGTGTCGTCAATAAAACATGGCAAGGATAATGAAACCATTGCTATCAAGCAATTATAAAGGCAAGAAAAAATTAAAATCGAACCTTGTGGCCTATTTATTGACGAAGAATTGCCATTTTTGGGAGCCACTCCAGACGGCTTATGTAGCCATGACACTATCGTAGAAATTAAATGCCCGATAACGGCATCCAAAATAGGTTTAGAAGAAGCAATAAAAAAACGAAAAGTGACCTTTTGGAAAACAACAAAAAATGGGCTGGAAATTAATAAAAACCACCAATGGTACTACCAAGTGCAGGGGCAGCTACACGTGACTAAATTATCAAAGTGCTTATTTGCAGTTTGGTCAAACGAGAACTCTCCGCTAAAAACGGTATTCATCGATAGAGATGATAAGTTCTGGAAGGAGAAGATGGAAAAAAAGCTTACATCATTTTATGTAGACTGTGTATTACCAGAATTAGTCGACCCCCGCTACCCTCGCGGAATGAATATAAGAAATCCTTCATTTATTGAAGAGGCAATTAAAAAAAAACAACAAAAAGTATCGAAAATATTAAACCTCAAATAAATAAAGAGATTGAGATAACGGCAAATATAGCTAGAAGTGGAGATGAAGAACCTTCTGACATAAATATGCCTACAACATTTAAGCATGTTAACGTCTATCTCTTGTAATAAAAAAAATGTAAACTTACCCCTAGAAAAGTGATGGTGGTCTAGCGCCAGTCTGATTCATCACAGCTTGTTACCAAACGGTATGAACATTTCTAGAGATGTGCACTGTGAAAAACACAAGGAAGGAGAAACTTTCTCTAAAATTACATTTTGTGATCAGTGTTCGCAGTCAACTAGCAATTAGTAGTACACTTATATATCTATTTAAACGTCGGCTTTGTAATCAAAAGACCATATATAAATGTGTGTGCATATATATATATATATACACATATCATATGAAATATATTTACATATACCTAAAATCTAAATAACGTGAACATGAAGGCATATTAACGTCAGATGTTTCGTCATCTCCACTTCTAGCTATATTTGCCGTTATCTCAATCTCTTTATTTATTTGAGGTTTAATATTTTCTATACTTTTTGTTGTTTTTTTTTTAATTGCCTCTTCAATAAATGAAGGATTTCTTATATTCATTCCGCGAGGGTAGCGGGGGTCGACTAATTCTGGTAATACACAGTCTACATAAAATGATGTAAGCTTTTTTTCCATCTTCTCCTTCCAGAACTTATCATCTCTATCGATGAATACCGTTTTTAGCGGAGAGTTCTCGTTTGACCAAACTGCAAATAAGCACTTTGATAATTTAGTCACGTGTAGCTGCCCCTGCACTTGGTAGTACCATTGGTGGTTTTTATTAATTTCCAGCCCATTTTTTGTTGTTTTCCAAAAGGTCACTTTTCGTTTTTTTATTGCTTCTTCTAAACCTATTTTGGATGCCGTTATCGGGCATTTAATTTCTACGATAGTGTCATGGCTACATAAGCCGTCTGGAGTGGCTCCCAAAAATGGCAATTCTTCGTCAATAAATAGGCCACAAGGTTCGATTTTAATTTTTTCTTGCCTTTCTAATAGCTTGATAGCAATGGTTTCATTATCCTTGCCATGTTTTATTGACGACACATGGTCAATGTTACTTTTGTATAGCAAGTCTCTTACAAAATTATGACAACTCGTGTCATTTCCAAAGTTCGAAGCGGTTAATAACGACCTACGCAACTCTAGCCACTCGCTGCATTCGCTTTGTAAAACGGTTGTCCGTTCGATTAAATGTCGTTAGTCAGAAGTTTTCTTTAAATTTTCCATAAAATTTTCTTCAAGTTTATTAAGAATGTCTATTGGCATATCTGGTTTCGTGCAATCTTGACCATAACTGTGGTCCTGTTTTGGTTTTTCTAAAAACAAGGTTCGTTTTTTTGGTTTCCTGTTTAGCTTATTTTTTAAATTTTTATTTATTCTTTGGTTTTCTAGGCGTTTTATTTTGCCTTGAGGGCTGTTTCCTTTATTAATAGATTTATATAGACGAGAAATTGTTTTCTTTTCATTAAAAGCTACACCAGCGGCATGACATCTAGTTTGATAAGAATTTTTTAAAGGAAAATTTATTCTTTTGCCACCAACTAACTTGGCCACCATGCTATTATACCTTTCAGCAATGTTGCTGTCAACGTCATATAATAAACTACGAGCATGTCCAGCAACATTTTGAATTACAAAACATATTTTTTGCCACAAAGGGCTTAAAATGAAATCATTTGGTAGGTCCGTTTTGCCGATATTTTCACAAAAATATGATCGGCACTTAGTGTGGTCCCCGAAGCCATGGAGGTGGCTAATTAATAAGTCGTCAAACAGAAGTTGAACATCTGAGTTGGATTTATGGTTTTTAATTGATTTGCAAATGGCAGATCTTGTTCGTAATATGGCTTTTTTTGTTATTAATTTTCGGTATTTTATGTTATATTTAGTGTCTGTGGCGAGTGCTTGTAATTTATTGCAGAGATTCCTTAGTATGTGGTTTCGGCACTCTATTTTTTCAACAGTAATGTCAGAATACGGGCGTGCCTGTAATATTTTGGAGTAGGTACTAGCATCGCCATCGGATATGAGTTTTCCGTAAATTAAATTATGCATTCTTATGGATTCTTTGAATCCTTCTACAATTATTTCACTCTCCATGTTTGTGGAAGGACCATTGTAATTTTTAAAACACTTGTGTTCTAGCGGATCAACACTTTTGTTTTCTGCACGGGCACAGATAACGCAGTATTTATTTTTAATGCCTAAAAATAAAATTTCTCCAGTATATTTGCCTATTATGGCCGCTGCGCCCGAAAGAGCATTATAATTCTTTTTATAACTACGCTTGGACCAGCAACCATCAGCAATGACGTCTATTATGGGGATTCCATCTTTGCTCACCCTGCCATTAGAAATTGCGAATTGTTTTTCTCTTTCTGCAGCGTGATTCATGGAATCTACTAAAACATCCTCCCATTTCCTACTGATAATTTCATGGTTCTCTAAATACGTTTTTTTAGATAACAACGGGAGGTTGATTGCTGCCATAAGTTCATCCAGCTGTGAATGCCCCCCACCTATTGCAATAGTACCTGCGACAGCGCACATATAAATATTTAGGTAGCTGTCACTGCAGTTGTCTCCATTTATGACGAACTTTTGATTACAAAGCCGACATTTAAATGTAAATTTTGATTGTAGACCAATTAAGGTTTCACCTATAAGGTCAAGTTCTGTGAAGCCACATCCAAGTGGCCCATGGTTTGCAATGAGTTTTAATTCTGAAAGAAAGTGGCTGACATCAATAATTCTTCTATTTATTATTTTTTCCTTCGTATCTGCTCCATTTTCATACGAAGTTTCAATCTGAAATAAAATATAGTGACTTTTGATATGTGCCCTAGTTATCTTAAATCTGTTATTCATTTTCAAATATAAATAAATGGAAGTGTAACTTCTTCTTTCTAACTTTTCATGGCGGCTGTACACGCTCGTCTCGTCGCTTCGCGTGCCTCTCGTCGCGTAGAGGTTCGACACGAGAGCACACCATGTACACACTCGCTGTATCACTTGAACTCCGGATGCCCACTGCGATGGACGTAGAAGAAACTGTTGCTGTGTTTTGCCTTTGCTATTTTTTATTATAATTTTTTACATATTTCCAATAAAAAGAAAATTAATAAGCCATGGTTGATGGTTTCTATTCACTGTAATAGAACCATGTAAGTTCCTCTATTGTATTTGACAATATTGAACCATTTTTTTTTTTGGATAATTTTTATAATTATCTGAAAACGAACGAGTGTGTACAGGCGCGCTCTCGTTTTCATCGCGAGACTCATGAGACCCTTTGACTCGAGCGCAAAAAACTGACACGCTTCCGAGAGCGAACGAGGACCGCGAGACGCGACGCGACGCGACGAGGGCACCATGTACACACTCGTACTCGACCTGCCTCGTGGTGTCTCGACGAGCGTGTACAGCCGCCATCAAGTTTAAAACACACGTGGAAGGTATGAGAAACTTACTTCTTCAATGTTTTCAGTGGTTTCTTGAATGTCTTCGTTGGTTACTTCAGCATTCTCATTTTCCGTCAAGTTTTCTGTATAGTCCTTTCGTAAACTGCAAAAGAAAAATATTTTGCATAGTAATAACTGAGTCCAGAAGGAATCGGTGCGTGAGTACCCAAAACTATTCCACCTTAATTTTTTGCCATGTCGAAACTTGGTGCCATATTGTTTAAACCGATTTTTTTTTCAATTGCAAGTAATTGTTATTTTCTAATGGGACAATTTTTTTTAAATATTTTTTTGATGAAGTGACAAATAAATAACGTCGTACGACATTTAAAGAAAAAGTAAATATTTTGGGGGTTATGAATTTTTTAAAGTTTAAAAATCCCGATTCGGAAATTTTGACCCATTAAAAATATATAAAGAAAAAGAATAAAACATAAAAAATATTTCTTTATACTTGTTGTTGAAATACGAATAAAAAGGCATTATGATTGTTTATGACATACTTATTCGGTTTTCTCGAACTCTGAACCAAATTCGGTTACTTTTGGCTGAAAAATGTAGTTTTGACAGTGGTAGAGCCACGCGGCAGCTTTTGCTGTCGCACGGATGGGCTGGCTCAAACCGGGGTGGTACCACGACCTGACAGAATACCAGCGTGAAGTAGAGGTTTACCTCTGCGTTTCGTTCGGTGAGTGCAGGTGGCCGGAGGCCCTTTTTACTGGAAAAGAGGCATTCCACCTTAGTCCTCACGGGTGACAACGCATCTGCATTTTGATTCGCAAACTAGGATAGATGTAGATGTCTATGGGCCACAGCTACCACTTACCATCAGGTGGACTGTGAGCTCGTTTGTCACCCTATACTATAAAAAAAAATTAAAATAAAATGTATAAAAAATTTGTGGCATTCTTTGGGGGAGGCCTATGTTCAGCAGTGGACTTGTGAAGGGCTGTAATGATGATGATGATGATGTATAAAAAATGTTTTTTTATATCAACAATAGGAAGAGAATCGCATAAAAAATATAGGTGGAATAGTTTTCGGTACTCATTCACTGATTCCTCCTGAATTATTTTAGGTTCGAGTGATTAGTAATGAAATAATTTGCTAATCATTCGTAAATAATCTATACTTGCTAGAAAAACTCAATAACTGATTTTGACCCGACCCGGGATTCGAACCCGACTTTTAGACTGCGACTTCAGTCTAGTGGTCGTAAACGCGACTAATAAATATTTACTAACTAAATGAAATGCTTTTGTATCTCACATACATGTGCTCGAAAGAAAAAATAGGTTTTAGAGTACTAACTTGTTTTCACGACTATCTCAAGCTGACTGACACACAAGCGCTTTTGCTTGATAATGCTAGTAAAAATTGGTAGAGGTGATTATCACAATTATTTTAAATAATAAGAAGGAAAAAGCCTATTCGCAAAATACTTTTACATTTCCAATTGTGCAAACATTCAATCGTAGGTAATGGTTATAAAAGCCATATCAATAGTTTGATCCGGTTCGTTCAAAATATGTGATTGCAATCATCAATACTTTTATGCCATAGATTAGTAATCTATATTTTATGCGGGTCAAATGATAAACACATTCACATTGACACATGCCTACTCCGCGTATCGCAGCGCAGTATAATAGCGCGGTTTTATGAAATGAAACTTTGACTCTGTTCAGTTTCTTTACTAATGTGATAACATTTAGCATGCTAAACAGCACCTAAATGTAATTTACTCTGTGAACGTTACGTAACTGAGAAAAATATTATATCTAATACTTACTCATTATTGCTTATTTCCATCGGTTGCATATTAGAAATTTCTATTAGAGGAGGCTGTGCATCACTTTGGTTATCTTTTATCCTAAAAAAGATTATTTATTTATACATTAAATTTCAAATAATTACACACACAAAAATAAATTCATGACAAGCACTGAACTATGTACCTAGGTACTGAATATTGTGTGTTTTCATATGTGTAGTTTGATTTGTACGAAGAATCAATTTTATTTGTCGATAAAATAATATTATATGAAAATGATGAGATGTTATCACTTTACTAAGTACTGACATCTTAGACTAGTTTTTAGTAGATTTATAATAGGTTTTAGTAGGTATAATAGGTACATACCCATTATCAACATAATTTTGTTCAGAATGTTCAGATGTAGTTATTCCGTCATAAATATTTTGTCCTTTCCGACCCCAGCTATAAATAAATAAATAGATTTATAAATATATTGCATAGTTTTGTATACGCAATAATTAAAACTATATGACTGCCTCGTTGGTCTAGTGGTTGTAGTAGTGCGACTGTTAATCATGATGTCCCGGGTTCGAATCCGAGTCGGGCCAAAAAAATCAGTTATTGAATTTTTCCGTCAAGAAATTCTTAGTAGCAGCCCGAAGTCAGGAAGTTGGCGGTGTCTCACCCCCGTGCCTCGGAAAACACGTAAATCCGTTGGTCCTGCGCCTGATCTCTCTCCGGTTGTGTCGGTTTACCGTCCCATCGGACTTTGAGAGTTAGGGAATAGAACATGCACCTGTGCTTGCGCATACTTGGGCACTATAATCCTCTCCTGCGCCGATGGTTAGTCTCCGTTGCGACTGGCCGCCGTGACCGAAATTCGGTCTGGAGGACGTTATAATTAAAAATATACGATAATTAACTAATAATTTCACTATTATTGAGAATATAATTACGACAGCTTACCGAATTTCGCACAATTTTGCTGCATGTGCACGTCTTTGTCGCAAAACTTTCTTGTATTTTGGCATTTTGTTTGCCGTATAAATAACACCAACAGTAGCGTCTTTTCGCAAAACTCAGTAGTTCAAAAAGCTTCTTTGTGCAGTAAAAAACCACAAGTATATAACAAACACAAAAAACCACCACACACAAACAAATAATACTAAATAATAATAACTATATCTAACCTAGCAAGTAACACAATTATCAACTGATAAGATGAATTGACGAAACATATACGCTAGCCGATACGGTGACAAACGACACGGGTTTCACACGCAAGAGCACGCCGCTCACTGAGGCCTGCTATCGCGCGAGCAGTGAATACGCCCAGATTTTAAAATAATTTCGTAATAAAATCAAATTTTGGTCTTTTGAAAAAAAAATTACTATAGAAATGTTCATTAATAAATTGCCTATCCATTGGTGTAAATCGCAAAATAAAATAATACTTACTTTACGAGGAGATGCATGTTATCAATAATAATTTCACATTTATGTGGTTTCGTTGTAAGGAGATTATATTAATATTTATTCCTTTAAAAAAAAATTGGATATAGCTTTTATGGAATCAAGATTATGTAGAGATATAATGTGTTTTTTATTTGTTGATATATCTTTTAAATAAAAAGTAGATAGCTTCTAAAAACCGCCCAAATAACGACTAGCTCGACATTTTGCTCAACCTGCGCCTTAAATCTCCTTTAATAATTGGTACAATTAAAATTGATCTAAAACTACAAACTATTGTCATTGGAAAATCAAAATTATATAAATGTCATAATTGTTTTTTGTTTTACTGTGATTAGTGTGATTCATGTCAATTATTTGTTAGTTATTAATATGTTTAAGCTTGGATACTTTTAAGTTTCGTGCGTCATCATTTCTGTCGTTAAGTTTTACCTTGTTAATAAATAAAACCGAATAATTATCATTCTTTGTTTTCTTCTTCAACTTATCACAGTAATAATAACAACAATAAGACATTGCCTGTCGCGGACCAGATTGATGACACTAGTCTTAAGCTGTCGCGGGCCGGATTGATGGTACTGACGAGCCGGATTTGGTCTCCGGGCCGTAGTTCAGAGACTCCTGATTTAGACGATTAAATTTAGTTTCTATGACTAACGATAGTTGACGCAACATACAACACTCTACAATTAGAAAGACTTTTGATTATAATTTTTTTATGAATTATGGGAAAAATTAATGTGACAACAAAAAATAAAGAACAAATAAAATATGAGGAAAAATTTATGTGCAATGTTTAATTTTAAATTAGTGGCAGGAACACCATTGAAGACTGGCCGGTGTGATGGAAGGTGGTTTGTAAGACCTTACTATGGATATCTGCAACGAACTTCAAAGAAGGGATGCTTCAGATGCATTTTTACTTCTAAGGATTATGATGTAATGTCCCACAACCTGTAATCATGCTGGCTCTCTATAACCTTCAGGACAGTACACAGCTGTGCAAGCACTGCTATTTGGCGGCAAAATAATTAAGAGGTGAATGCCTACCCAGACGAACTACCAGGCAAATAAAGAGTCCTACTACCTAGTAATGAATAGTATATACTTACAGAAAGATCTGACGAAGAACGATATGCTACAAATAACGACATGCCACGCCATACATTTTGTTCCGTGTACAATGGAGGAAGCCGCTTCTTGAGAAATTCCAGATATATCTCATGGCATACGAAAGATGGCGTTATACTGATTCCAGTAACGCCAGACGTAAAATATTCAGCAGCGACGGTAACCTACTTCGAAGACGTTTTGTACTGAACTGTACTTTCGAGACGTCCTGTACTGATGTACTTGAAACCATATTTATATATTTACTTCAGTCATCATCGTCAGAAGGGAGGTCTTCAAACCTACCCCTAAGGCATTCATCAAGTTATTGCATGTCGTTGTTTCATCATTAAAGTTAACATTTCCAAATGTTTCCTTCATACTTATAGCATTTTATACGTATTTGTGTGAAAATAAGAAATTATTACATAAAGTTTTGTAATAATTTCTTTTTCTGTTTATTCCCATGTTGGTCTGGGACGAATAGTGTGTGATGATTTAGTGTATCGCTACTTTCGCACCTATTTATTTGGATAATCTTGGTCCAAATAGTTTTCTCTTTAGAGTTTGCTAGCTCCTCGGGGATTAGAGGCGTAACGCTATGTAATTAATTTTAAAATTTTATTGCCGTTATAGCTGCTCCATCCCATTAGACTTGACTATAAAATTTCATTCCTCTATAGAGAGATATAAGATCTTAGATTAAAATAGTCACTAATATTCTGTTTTAGATGCGACTTTTATGTTTAATATTTCAACTTCGTGAGGTGAATAACGTATGATAAACTACACCTTGTTTTTTCGATAGCAGGTAAAATGCCCTCAATATGCCGAGAATGCAATAGAATTTCTGATTTGTTCGCTTCTTTGATTACAATATTTTAAGTCTGATGCTACATAAAAAGCAAGTTAAATTCAAAGTCCCGAAAATAAAATTGATTGATGAAATCAAAACTAAATGTTATGTCGATAAATTCAACAGTTTCGTGGTTAAATCTATTTATGTTTAAAATCGATTTATTTTTAAAATCCATACAGAAATATCAATTGGAAACCAAAATATGTGTGTTACAAATTACGTTATGCAACGCCATACTTTTCGTTCCATGTATGATGTAAGAAGTCAGTCAGTTCTTGAGAAATTCGAGATAGATCTCATGGCATCCGTTGTACTGATTCCGTTAACACCAGAGCTAAAATATTCAGCGGCAACGGGAAGCTACGTCGAAGACGTATTGTACTGAACTGTACTTTCAAGACGTTCTGTACTGAAATGTACTGAAACCATGTTATATATTATTTATTTTAGCCAATATTATCAACATACCCCCTTTAACCCCCAACTAAGGAATACCATAAAACAAAGTTCTGAGCTACCTGCATCCATCAACTTGTTGCATATCGTCACTCCATCATTAAAGTTAAATCAAAAAAAAATAATTTCCAAATGTTTCTTTAATATTAAAAGCATTTCATACTTGTTTGTATAAATATAAGAAATTATTATAAACTTTATGTTTTTCCCATGTTAGTCTGGGACCAAAAGTGTATGATGATGTTGTCTATTACTACATTCACATTTTTTTTGGCTAAACTTAGTCTAAATAGTCCGCTGCTCTTTGAAGTCTGCTAACCTCTCGGGGGTTCCAGGCATAAAGCTATGTAGTTAATTTAAAAAAAATCTTACTACTTTAGAAGCCATATACCATTAGATGGGCTGTACGATTTTCATTCGTCTATGGAGAGATATAAGATCTTAGATTGTAATAGTCACTAAGATTCTATTTTAGATGCGACTTTTATGATCATATTATCTCAGCTATTAAATAATACGAAAGCATTTCTAATTTTATATTTGGATGAAAAATGAAAGTTGCTTTGTTTCAATATTATATCTCTTTGACTAGCGCAATAGAAGTACATTTGAATGGTCTTATTATAATTGGAAAAAAATATAAAAAAAATTGACTTAATCAGGCATTCACTACGCTACGAGTATATAATTTCGAATTCGGAAATTTTGGAAAATACCTATGTACGAGTATACAGGGCATTAAGTCCTAAGTTTGTAACCCTTAGTGAAAGGTGTGTTGCAATAAAGGATAACTAAATGAATAGTTCTCTCGCTCTCAGAAGAAAAGAAAAAAGCAGCCGTCCCATAAAATAGGCCAATGAAGAAGAATGTTCACTGTTGGATATTTTTTATAGTATGATGGTGACAAACAAGTACACAGTCCACCTTTTTTATGGGATAAGGGTGACAAGCGAACACACAGTCCACCTGGTGGTAAGTGGTTTCTGTGGCCCATAGATGTGTACATCTATCCTCGATTAGGAATCAAAATACAGATGCGTTGTTACCCCTGAGGAATAAGATGGAATGCCTCGTTTCAAGTAAAAAGGGTTCCGGTTCTCTACAACCGCAATACAAAAGAAAGCAGCTTTATGCTCCTATGTTTCAATGGTATTCTGTGAGCATCAATCATCAAAAAATCTATTGTCAGATTCTCATTGTTATGATTCTTACTGTCAAATGATCGTCATCATCATCATCATCACCGTCATCGTCGTTATTACTGCCCGTCATAAATCCACTGTTGAACAAAGGCCTTCCCACAGCACGCCACAAAGCACGGTACTAAGCCTGAGTCCATCCCGAGCAACCATCGATTACCTGCATTTCTTACCATGACGACTCTCCATGTAGTGGGGGCTGCACTTATAAATACCATCCTCAACAATATTATATACAAATATATTTTTTATTTTCCTTAAAATAAAAGATATGATAGGATTTTCTCTCGCATAGTACAGGCAGTTACCATACATAAATTGCACAAGGACAAACATCCAGACCCAGAATTTAGGCCACTACGTAACAGAGCAGTCAAATACTGTATTAAATGAATGTCATAAAAATGAAATAAAAAAGGATTAAAATTGAAAATCTCCCTATGTACTCTTTTAGCATTTGCCAAGCCCATGATGTTTTATACTTTTCTTTTAATTGACAAATGCCCGATTCTATTAATGAAAGCAATATCTGACTTCAATGTACATGATACCTTTTGTCATTATGTTGGGATCTTATATATAAAATAAACTTTTTAAAAAAACAAAAATTCAAAACGTTCGAAATTACTTTATTTATCTCGTCGTCTAAGGTAATGCCTGATATTAAATTATTAGAAATTACAATTAAATATTTTGGACTATGCATGTCGTTGATTTTTGGATTAATTTTGTGGAAGGATAATGAAGAACATTGATTTGGCAACTATTTATTAAAACTATATAAATAACGGCAAGCGAAGCATAAACCGTTTAGTGGTGTAAGAGTATCCACTACCCCATAACGTCCCGTGGGTGACGTAAGAGGCGACAGGGAGAAACTAAAACAGGGATCGACAACAGCATTTTCCTGATAATAACTCTAAGTAATAAAAAACGGTGGTTCCCAGTCCGCCTGGCAATCGAAACTACAACGGCAAAATCATCTATTGGGGAGACCTATGTTCAGTAGTGTACTTTTATAGGCTGTAATGGATGGATAGATAGATGGATGCTCAGTGTAGAACAACCCGCACTGACAAACCCTACAGACGGAGTACTTGGACGGAGTGTTTTGTGACGTTCCTTAGAGGAGGTCTGTGTTCATTAGTGAACTTGTGAAGGTTCCTAATGATGATGATAATATAAATAATAGAATTTTATACAACTAGTTATATCTTTGCTCTTTTAGTGATATTTTTGCTATACAACTTGCGCAAAGCATTGACGGATAGGTAAACTATTCACAAAATAGATAAATGATTCGATTTATCATCTGGTTTGGAATCGAGTGCTATACAAAGGCATAACTGACATGAGATGGATGGTAATTGATGATACTAGGGGCTCAACTACATTTTCTGTCAAACAGATTGATCACATATTACGCAGTATATACAAGTATTTTCTTTTATCTTGTTTAACTTATACTTAGACCCTTTTTTACCGGAAACTTAGTCCTCACGGGTGACAACGCATCTGCATTTTGATTCGTAATCGAGGATAGATGTAGATGTCTATTGGCCACAGCCACCACTTACCATCAGGTGGACTGTGTGCTCGTTTGTCATCCTAATTCTATATAAAAAAAATTATCCTTATATATGTACATATTGATTATTTTTTACGGTACAAGCGATCCGCCACGGCTTTGCACGGGTGATTTCTAGGTCTGCAAAACAGCGCCACCTACCGGGTCTAACAGTAAATTTAAACCATCTAGGAACCCACTCAAGCTTACACAATTTTTTCATCAAAGTCTGTCCAGCCGTTTATTAGATAAGTGACAAACACGCGGACAGTAGAATTATATAAATAAAGACTAACAATCCACCCGGTTTCGCATGGGATGGGAAATTAGTCCAAAGACCTAGTAAAACTTTAAAACTTTTAGCCGACTTCAATTGTAAAGTTATTTATATAATTTTTTTTTATTATGTAGGCCTTATCTCGAGGTTGGGCCCATTGATTTTAAAATAATCTTCCACCCAAAATAATTTTTGATGTAGCAATTTAGACAATATTCTCAGTTGAACTAAGGTCGATTTGTGAGAAATTTAAAGATACAAAACCGACTCCAAAAAACTAAAAAAAAACTTAATTTTTCATTATTTAATAGGTTTTTGGGAGCTTAATATTTAGATTCGAATTTATTAAATTATGTGGAAATTCTTTGATGTCAAAAAAAGTATTAAAATAAATGACTTTCTTTTTGAAGGGAAAACTTCTTTAAAATCGTTATGATTTAAAGCTCGATGAAAGGAAAAAGCGACACTGAAGATAGACAAGCATATACATCTCTTGCTATAGAATATAGAATATAATGTAGTAAGCGACAGTAGCCTAATGGTAAGGTGCGGACCGCGAACTCAAAAGGTTGTGGGTTCGAATCCGCCATTTGACTGAAGTGTCGTGAACCACTTCAAACTCAAGCATTTTCAAGTTGCCAGTAGTGATTAAAGGGAATATTAGTAATGTGATTATTAGAATAGCTATTATTAAAAACAATTCAGTGTTTCTTATATTATCTCGGTCTCCTCTTTGTATGGTACTTTAAAGATGGTTAGTATACATTTTAACTGTTAAAATAAGCAGTATTAAATTAATAAATGTAATAAATATTTTAAATTAAATTCCTACATTGAATAAAATTAACATATCCAATCTATTCATTTAAACTATCCACGATTACATAACTTCAGGCAATCTAGCGTCTATTTTATTTACCACCTTAAGAGTCAACCAATTATTGTTCGATAAAATGACTTTATCTATAAAATAATGTAGATGGCACTATTACGAAGCAATTTTACTCGAAAGAAAATATTATTTTGATTTATTAATTACACTAAAAGTAAGACTCCACCGCATATCTAAAAGTAAGGCTTGTAACATTGTTTTGCTATTATGAAAAGTTTTAATCTTGAATTTTTGCTGCACTTGTGGTTGAAAATTATCATATTAAATCAATACTAAATTAATATTCATACTTTAGGTAACCATGAGCTTCTCGTGTCATTTGTTGAAACTGAAAACTTGGAGTCTGTTTATTATGTAATGTAATAGGTATATTTTGAATGAAATGTAAAATAATTTTTAAACCTGGGAACAATATTATTACAATAAATTTACCCTACAATTATCCTACTCCTGATACTCTGCATTCGCCTCATTCTCTTGAAGTTTAGTTTTGTGAAGGTTTCACTTCTACCGCGTGTGACGTGCACACATGTTTTTTTTTTATTTTTATGTTATATACTAGTATTATCATGTACCTAATATTTATAATAAAACATAAATTATTGTTGTAGTAGTAATAAAACGTAAAGAGAATAACATAACACAATCTTTTCACTTATGGTTGTATTAGCATCCTTTAGTTTTTTTCACAATTAATTAGGATAGAGAAGTTTATCCGTGCTCAAGCGTTTATAACCGACTACAACAAAAAGAAGAGGTACTTAATTCGGCTGTATTTTTTATGTGTGTTACCTCTGAACTTTGAATAGTTGAAGCGATTTGGATGATTCTTTTTTCTTTGAAAGCTGGTGCTTCTCATGTGGTTCTATATAAATTTGATCAAGATCTGATAAGTAGTTTTTGCTTTATCCTTAATTAAGCGTATTAAATTGACTTCGACTACATTGATGATCTTCTCATTTTATTTATATTGAAGACGGTTGTCCAAAATTTTTAATTTTACCACTTCTGTTGTTACAATATCTTGAACAGTTTTCCTAAAGTGCCTAGAAATTGACATCAGACGATGATTTGAACAACCCAGGCAGCACTCTATTCTTTTATCAGATCAGTTTCATTATCATATTATAGTTTTGTCATCCAAGTTACATAAGTATGCCAAATTTTAGCTCTATCAGATGTCAGCAAGTGCTTCTAAAATCGAGGAAAGATATACGAAGAAATTAATTCAAATAATATCTTGTAAAAAGGCAAATCATTTAAATGTTATTACGAAAGAGTTGAGAAATTGGTGGATTATATTATGTCAATATAGATAATAGTATAGTTATTGATCACTTTTAAGCAAATAACTTACTGCTTTTGAAATCAAACAGCTGAGATTCGCTGAGTGGAGTTGATTTAATTTGGAATAAGTCCGAGTTTATATCTGAGTGAATTGATTAAGTTTAGCGTAAAATCGCTAAGCTTTCAATTTGTACTTCAAGTCACTTGAGATAATGATGAACATATTTACTTATTCTAGGTATTGTATGAATAAATTAATAGATCATCTATTCATTTATTTAACGAGGAAATTCGCTTATATTTAGTAATTTAATTAAAGAAATAGTCCTGGCAAGTTTTTGTTTTGGCTGGGCTATTGTGTTTGTTCAAGAATTTGAGAACTTATCAGCCATTAAAGTCGGCTTAGTAAAAATAAACGCAGAAGAACAAGTCAAAAATAATTGACATGGGCTTTTCCAAAATCTGTGATTAACGATCACTCACAGCACCATTGATATAAATATATATATAATAGTTGAAGCTAGTTCATTAGAAGTCTTCTGATTAACGAGTAGCTTAAAAATATATGTACTTAGAGAAATAATTTGTTCATTTCTATAATCCGACTAACCTTCGCTTTCTTTAAAAGTTATCTTATGCATCAGTTGAAGGTTTTACATTCACATTTTAATTTAAGGAATATATAACAAACTTACACAATTATTCATAGCCTATTTCATAACAGGAGGTTTTAATTGGAACGTCAAATCTGTTTACGTAATAAACATACAAAAATATTTTTGTGTGTATATAACACGATATCTTCGGTAGTAGTAAACCGATTTCAATAATTCCTTTTTTATTAAATAATATGTATTTCAGGGATGGTCTCATATAATTTTGGAGAATAAACTTTGAATCTAAGAACGGGAAAATCGAGAATGAAGATATTAATGTTACTATTTATTAGACATTCTAGTGTTTACTTTTGCTTAGCTTACCTAGGTTAGCTTGTGTTTTTTTAGTCCACTCAAAAGGGGAAAAACTATTCTGTACAATATGCCTTAGAATGGACTTGTAAAGTAGTTACATAGCATATACAAGTATTTATTGTTTTTGATTATACGGACTCTTAATTTTACTATTATTGAAAGTTTTATTTTAAGACTAGCTGTTCCACGCGACTTCGCCCGCGTGTTATTTGGGGTTTTAATTTTTTTGCGCGGAACCCTAATTCTTTTTCTAAAATAAAAGTAGCCTAAGTTACTTCTTGTGCCATAAGCTATCTGTCAGTGAAAATCCCGTCAAAATTGGTCCAGCCGTTTCGGAGATTAGCCGGAACAAACAGACAGACAGACGGACAGACAGACAGACAGACAGACAGACAAAAACTTTGAAAATTGTATTTTTGTTATTAGTACCGTATATACTTTCATAGGCACTTTTTATACAGTGGTAGAGCCACGCGGCAGCTTTTGCTGTCGCACGGATGGGCCGGCTCGAACCGGGGTGGTACCACGACCTCACAAAATACCAGCGTGAAGTAGAGGTTTACTTCTGCCTGTCGCTTGGTGAGTGCAGGTGGCTGGAGGCCCTTTTTACTGGAAATGAGGCATTACATCTTAGTCTTCATGGTTGACAACGCATCTGCATTTTGATTTGTAATAGAGGATAGATGTAGATGTCTATGGGCCGCACCAACCACTTACCATCAGGTGGACTGTGTGGTCGTTTGTCACCCTTATCCTATAAATAAGGCATTTAGTAAAAAGCTGTAATTTTGAGATTACAAACAGACACTTCAGTTTTATTTATTTGTATAGATGTATGTTAAATAACAACATAATTACCTTTATTTTATAATTAAATGCACAATGAGCCGTTTGATCTGTGGATGTTAAATCATTGTAAAATTAACATCAGTATTGAAAATTCAGTTAGGGTCAGCTTTCTATCAGTCCAATCGATGTTTATAAAAAATATTTTGAAATATCGCTAACCTTTTCAGGGCAGGCTTAATAAATTACTTAATAACTAATAATATATCACTAATAAAATTTAAGACTTATAATTATAATTAATAGGCTGTAAGGTATGTACGTAGAAAAGTTAGATCAACATAACGGTCAATATTTCTATATACTACAGTGCATTCTTCAAGGAAACAAATTTTATTCTAAACGAAACTAATGATGACAAATTCAAATGTTTACCTTTAGAGAAAATATTTCGGAGAGGTAATAATACAGGAATTATACTACTGCAGGTGACAACTACATTTTTCAATTCTGTTTTGGCCATATAATTCAGAGGCATGCTGTGTAAAACAAAACTTGAGATCTTTGTAATGTTAAATAAGAATTTGTTACTATAAAAATACCGTATTGATTTACAATTATTTGTAGGAATGCTTTCTAACTGACATTTACTTTACGTAAAAGGGAACAAAAGTAGTTAGTAATGACACACATCGCGTCTGATTTGTGACTTCACATACTTGATATAATACAATTCACTCAATTCTATGAAAGACATAATACGTCTTATGAAAGCCTTACCAGCATTCTACTACATTATATTTAGGACATATAACCTATAAAAACGGTACGCCATTCTTCGTTAACATTTTGCACTGACACATAAATCTAATGATTTCTTATATTTATGCGAATACTTCACATGAATAAAATTATTTTTACGGATTATATCGCGTTTAATTTACTTGTTTTAATTCCTGATATTTCAGGTGCTCAGTTAGTCAGGCTACATTCAGTTTTTGAATATTAGTTTTTGGTTCGATTTACACAGGATACTTTTTGTGGACGTCAAACATCTCAGTCCCTCCCCGTGACCATGGCTTGCTGTAAAGCACCCGAAAGGTCGGGAATTAAAATAAGTAAATTAAATGCGATAAAATCCGTAAAAATAGTTTTATTCAACAGAAAAATTTAAATTACATAATTTATTTTTTGTCATGTCATTCTGGCGCGGCGTTTGAGAATCCAGCACCACATTTCGTCTTATGGGATGCGATGATGGATATACCACCAATCGCAACCATAACGTTTTTACATATTTATCTAGATATTATAGGTATTTGTGTAATTAATATGTATATATCGCATACCGGTACGAGGCGAAGTGGCGAAGTGTAGAGCTACCCCCCACTAGATGGAGTTACGACCTTGCAAGACATGCAGGAAATCAATGGATGCAGGTGGCTCAGGACCGTGCTTTGTGGCATTCCTTGGGGAAGGCCTATGTTCAGCTATCTTCATCATCATCATCATTACAGCCCTTCACAAGTCCACTGCTGAACATAGGCCTCCCCCATAGAATGCCACAAAGCACGGTCCTGAGCCACCTGAATCCATCGACTTCCTGCATATCTTACCAGGTCGTCACTCCATCTAGTGGGGGGACGCCCTACACTTCGCCTGCCGGTACGAGGCTGCCACTCGAGAACCTTTCTTCCCCATCGGTTGTCGGTTCTTCGAGCTATATGGCCGGCCCATTGCCACTTCAGCTTACTAATCCGTTGGGCTATGTCGGTCACTCTAGTTCTACTGCGGATATCCTCATTTCTGAGTTTATCACGCAGAGAAACTCCGAGCATAGCCCTCTCCATAGCTCGCTGAGCGACCTTGAGCTTCCTCATCCGGCCAGCAGTGAAGGACCACGTCTCAGTTCCGTATGTCATCACTGGCAACACGCACTGGGTGTACAGTCTGGTTTTCAAGTTTTGAGGTATACCTGACGAGAAGATGTGCCGTAATTTCCCGAACGCTGCCCAACCGAGTTGAATCCGTCGATTGACCTCTCGGTCGGAGTTGGACTTACCTAGTCGGACTATTTGTCCCAGGTAAACATACTCGTCAACAACTTCGAGCTTAGTGTTCCCAACAACTACCGGCATAGGTGTGACATGGACATTAAACATGATCTTTGTTTTGTCCATGTTCATCTTAAGACCTATCCGTTGAGAAACACTATTGAGGTCATTGAGCATAGTGCTTAGGTCCTCCAGCGATTCTGCCATAAGGACTATATCGTCGGCAAATCGAAGGTGAGTGATGTAATCGCCATTGATGTTGATACCGTATCCTTTCCAGTCCAGAAGCTTGAAAACATCTTCCAATGCAGCGGTAAAGAGTTTCGGGGATATGACGTCACCCTGTCTTACACCTCTCTGCAATTGGATAGGTTTCGTACTCTGGTTCTGTACTCGGATAGCCATCGTAGCCGTACTGTACAAGCACTTCAACACTTCGATATACCGACAGTCAACTTGGCATCGCTGAAGGGACTGCAGCACCGCCCAAATTTCGACGGAATCAAAGGCTTTCTCATAGTCCACATACGCCAGACATAGTGGCAAATTGTACTCCTCGGACTTCTGTACAATTTGCCGAAGGGTATGTATGTGGTCTATGGTGCTAAAGCCTTTTCGGAAACCGGCTTGTTCGGGAGGCTGGAAGTCGTCAAGTCTGCGCGCGAGACGATTCGTAATGACTCTCGGAAACAGCACGTAGACGCGGCTCAGAAGGGAAATCGGTCTGTAGTTCTTCAAGAGAGCGTTGTCGCCTTTCTTGAAGAACAAGACCACCGCACTTCTGCTCCACGCCTCCGGTGTAATGCCACCATGGAGGACGGAATTAAAGAGCTTCTGAAGGACTTCAAGTACCGGTTTTCCACCCGCTTTCAGAAGCTCCGCTGTAATTCCATCCTCGCCTGGGGCCTTGCCGTTTTTAAGGTGCTGGAGAGCCATTCTAATCTCGCTCAGACTGACGTCCGGGATATCATCGGAATAATGTCGGATAAGACTCGCTCTTGGATCGTTACTCACACTTGCGTGCGGCTCCAACGATGACGTGTACAGCTGCCCATAGAACCTCTCAATCTCACTCAAAATCTCAGGTGCCCCGGAAACGATGCTGCCACATTCTGTCTTCAGCTTTGACAGTTGGCGCTTTCTGGCAGACAGATCTCTGGCAAAGACTTTGGAGCCTTGGTTCCGCTCGATCGCTTCTTCAATACGAGCTGTATTGAAGTTGCGTAAGTCCCGCCGCATGCATTTAGAGATCTGTCTGTTCAGTTGCCTGTATGCTGTCAAATCTGTTGAAGAATGTAGCTTCATCTCCCGTCTAACAGCCATGAGATTAAGAGTGTGATCGGAGAGTTTTTGTGTTCTTCTGCGGCGGGTCTTGCAGAACTTAGCTCCGACCGCATGGACAGTTTCCACGAGCTTGTCATTCAAATCGTCCACTTCATTGCAGTCTTCTAGGCACTGAAAACGGTTTTGTAACTCGAGCTGAAAGGTTTCGGGACTTTGGATTAGAGCACGAGGGGGACGGAGCGTTGACTTCATTAGACGAGACCTCTCCAACTTAACGTTTAGGTTCAGTGTGCCTCTAACCATTCGGTGATCGCTACCGGTTTTCACCCTCGCGATCACTGAGACATCACTGAACAGTTGTCGTCTGGTCGTCATAATGAAGTCAATCTCATTTTTTGTCGAACCGTCGGGGCTCGACCAGGTCCACTTCTTGTGGGGCCGCTTCTGGAAGAAAGAGTTCATCATAAAGAGTCCCTCTTTCTCCATGAAGTCAGCCAACTGCTGGCCCCTTGGGTTCCGTTGCCCTATTCCGAATTTCCCTACTTTCAGCTCACCGTTCTCTCTTGTGCCTAGTTTTGCATTGAAGTCTCCCATTAACACCGTATATTGGGTTTTGGAGGAATGCATGGCTCTAGAGATATCCTCATACATTTCCTCCACCTCCTGATCGGGGTGTGCCGAGGTTGGTGCGTATACCTGTATGACCTTCAGCGAATACCGTTTGGTGATTCTGAGTATAAGGTACGCAACCCTCGTCGACACACTCTCAATCTTTACAACGTTGTTAACGAGAGACTTGTGGACGATAAATCCGACACCTCCTTGGGACAGATGGTCGCCCTCCCGGTAATAGAGCAAGTTGCCGGATTCGAGGATTACCGTGTCCTCCCCCTCTCTTCGGACTTCGGATAATCCTATAATATGCCAGCGTAACTTGTCTATCTCTTCTTCCAGCTCTACAATCTTCTCGTCAGTCCTCAGGGTGCGTGCGTTGTATGTTGCCAGGTTGAGTCGTCGTAGGTGGCAACCGAACCTCCACCGGAGATTCTTAGCACCCCCTGCCCCGCCGTTACCATGGTCGCCACCGTAGCCAGGAATAGCGGGGCCGCCGGGGACTGGGGGCCGTTTATTATTGTCATTGCTCATGGGGGGTATATTGCCATAGTTGCCACGCTTGGCGAGCGGGTTGGCAACCGCAGTTTTTTTATTGTTATTTTGGCTATTATCAGGAAGATGCTGCTGCCCATCTCCTGCCTGTTTCCCTTTGTCGCCTTTTACGACACCCACGGGAGGATATGGGGTAGTGGATATTCTTAACCGCCACTACACGGTATTCAGCTATCTTACCTGGTGGTAATTGTTGCTGCAGCTGTAGATGGTAATCCACAGTGACTTAACAAACGCCTATTCACTATTGCCTTGAAGACACCTACATTGTAATTGGATGATAAGACAGATGCTGACAACATATTCCATTTCTTTGATGTACGAAATATATACGCCGAAGCAACAGGGTGGTGGTGCGATGATGGAACGGAGAGGGAGAAATTAAGTCATGCAATTTCTATATACACCATCTTAAATGTATCATGTTACCGCTAAAAAGAACCCCTTTGTCGTATCTCCTCAGTTTCAAGGCACTCCCCTTCTTGCCTCAGCCAGTATCGGTATCCTCGGAGTCGACATGTCGAGTGACGTGTAGTTTCGTGGTCACTTGGAAGACAAGGCCAAATTGGCCTCTAAAAAGCTTGGCGTGCTCAGCAGAGCGGGACAGTATTTCATGCCGGCACACCGCCTGCAACTTTACAAGGCGCAGGTTCGGCCTCACATGGAATACTGTTCCCATTTCTGGGCAAGGGCTCCCCAGTGCCAGCTCCTTCCACTTGACCGCATCCAGCGCAGAGCGACTCGAATCGTCGACGACCGAGCCCTTTCCGATCGGCTCGATTCATTGGCACTGCGAAGAGATGTTGCATCCCTTTGCATTTTCTTTCGCATCTACCATGGGGAGTGCTCTGAGTAATTGTTCGGATTAATCCCAGCCGCCAAATTTCATGAATGTACATCGCGGTAGAACTCCCGATACCATCCACATCATCTGGATGATTGGCGGTCCACTACTGTGAAATTTAGAAGATGTTTTCTTCCTCGCACGACTTCCTTGTGAAATCGATTACCATCAGCGATTTTTCCGGACCGATACGACTTAGGGACCTTCAAGAAACGAGCGTACTCCTTTTTAAAAGGCCGGCAACGCATCTGCAATTCCCTCCCTGTTGTTGCAGCTGTTCATGGGCGGCGGTAGTCACTTACCATCAGGTGAGCCGCATGCTCGTTTGCCCCCTCTCCTATAAAAAAAAATGTAAAACACTGAATGTATATTGATTACCGATATCGTCGCGTGCGTTTCATAACAGGCGGCAGAGGGAAACAAAATAGATGTGCACCAACCTCTTCCTTATCAGAACTAAAAAATTAAAAACTTTACGTGGTAGAGCCAAGTTGCAGCTATATTATGGTAGTAGCTCGAATGAGTTGGCTCCATCGGTGTAGGACCACGCTCTCCCGGAATACCAGCGTAAAATAGCAGCTTTATGCTGATGTGTTTTGTATGGACAGTGTAGGGAACCGAAGACCCTTTTTACTGGATACTAGGCATTCCATCTTAATCCTTAGGGGTGACAACGCATCTTCATTTTGCTTCTTAATCGAAAGGAAAAAATACTAAAGCGACTATGGCAACTATCCCTCGTACGAGGCAATGAATGATAGGGGATTATATTCTTTATATCAGTTGAGTCATATCCTCGTTTGCCTGCTCTTCTTAAAATGAAATTAAAAAAGAAGCACTTTCGACGCACCCGAATGTTAAGTAGGTCGTTTAAAATTCAAAATATTATCGGTGATACAATTCGATACGTTGAATATTCTCGATATACACGTTATAGATTTATGCAAAATATGTGACTGTTGTTATGTAGAATTGTGACACATCGGTCGACAGATAAAATATACTCCATGAAATATTTGAAATGCACCGAAAAATTGCAGGAAAGGTTGTAAATAAAATGCAATTTACTTTATGGTGGAATTCATATATTCAACATCTCATTTCGTCCCGTGGGTGTCGTAAGAGGAAACTATATGATATACTTAAAAGATTTTATGCCTCCCGGTAGATGGCGGTGTAATCATATCGTTTAATGTTACTGTTACAGCCTTTCAAAAGTCCACTGCTGGACATGGGCATCCATAGATTGCATCACATGGGAGATATTGGGGATAGTTGCCACGCTTGGCAGGTGGGTTTGACAACCGCAGTTTTTATTAGTAGTTATTATTAGAAAGAAGCTGCTGTCCTGGTTTTTTTCCTTGTATTGTCTCTTACGACACCCATTGGAAGATATGGGCTAGTGGATATTCTTATATCGTTACTACATGGCACATTGTTTACATAAGGCGTAAAATACCAGGTCTTGCGGCGAGAAGGAGCGTCAAATGTGTGAATCTGCATTTCTATATCCATCTGCCAAACGAATTTTACACACAATGAAAGAGGCCCGTGTCCCTCTTCCACATATTATACGAAATATAAGTAATACATTTTTCTTAAATATGTGTGTCCTCGGTGTTTTATGTTATCGATAACAAACAATTTAAAAATGGAATACTATTCAAAAGATCGAGTGGACACTTTTAAGTAAATATTTTAAAATCGATCTGAAACATACATAATTTACGTGATAGAGCCATGCTGCAGCTATTTTATGGTTGTAGCACAAATGGGTCGGCTCGACCGGGGAAGTACCACGGTCTCATAAAATACCAGCATAAAATAGCAGCTTAATGTTGCTGTGTTTGGTATGATGAGATTATTGGTTGAGGTATTCTGTGAGTCGTACAGAATCAGAGACCTTTTAACTGGAAACGAGACATTCCATGTCAGTCCTCAGGAGTGACAATGCCTCTGTATTTTAATTCTTGATTTAGGTAAAATAAGATATCTCTTAGCCACAGCATCCACTTGCCATCAGGTGGCCTTTGTGCTCGTTTGTCACCCTTATTGTATATAAAAAAATACCTTGACTGAATTCTTTACTTTGTTGTATGTTACATTTTTAATACCCGACGTTTCGATTTTTAAAAAAGCACCATTTTACAGCACCGATGGTCACGGAGTGGGGGTGGGGTGGGGAGAGGTGGAAAGACTGAGCTGTTTAACGTCCTGTCCTGATGTCATAGTCAACGATAGCTTATTCGTTATATATCTATAAACTGCTTACTATACACATATAACGAGAAAATTATTAGTGCTTTAGTACTGATCAGTCAATCGACCTTACCAAGTCTAATATCTACAAAACGACCTACGACTAGCTTTATAACGATACGTTTATGCGGTGCAGAGATTAATCTCGGTATTGGGGTCACGCGTGCCGACTCAACTTACTAAAGATTGCTCCTCTTTCTACACTGGAATCAGCCTGTAATCTTGTTGGCGAGTATATTCACTCTGTAACAATCACCTCATAAAATCTAAAAAAAAGATAATGTTAAATCGCATATACTGGCTGAGTTTATTTACCGTATGGAAAATTATGTGGTGTTTTATGTGAGTGGAATGGAAGCTATCCTTGAAACTATTTTTAAAATAAAAACTATTGGTAAATCCAGTTGTGCATGCCTTAAGCGCATTAATATCACGTATAACATGACTGAACTACTTAACTGAAAAACTTAATTATTACTATAATTACAATTTTCGGATAATTTTATATCAAATAAAAAAAAAAACTTGGAAAATCCAAAATTGCACGACTCATAAGATCGTGAAATAAAAAGTTGTTATTTGTAATTCTATTCGTCAAAGAGTTCCAGTAGTATTCACCGAAGTAATAAATATAGTCCTGCAAGTAACTCCATCAAGTCCGGAGGTAAGGTCTATTTATAACTAACAAAACGAGACCAAACTCAGCACACCTAGTTCTTACTTTTCGAGGAGTTCCAGTAGCATTCACTGAAGTACACCTTTAGGTTACTCTATCAAGCCTGAAGGTAACATCTCATCATAACTAACAAAATGAGGTCGAATTCGGCACACCTAGTACAAATCTTCGATAGGTTCCAGTAGCATTTACCGAAGTACACTTTCAGGTTACTCTATTAAGTCCACAGAAAATGTCTCATCATAAATAAAGGTTTATTATTATTATTATAATACAAAGTTAGCATGTTTACCTTGCCTTACATACAGAAGTGGCCACAGGAATATAATCTAAGAAATTATTTAATTTAATTAATGAATAACTTGACATGTAATAATAATTTAAATCTGACATTTAATTGTAAGAATTATATATATATTACATAAATAATTTAATTAAAAAGTTTTTGACTGGAGATAGGTTTTACATATCCAAGTATAGTATAATACTAACAGCAAAGTGCTATCTAATTATTTATATTTTAATCTGCTTCTTTTGAGCAGTATAATAACATTGAGTTTGGAATCAGTTCCAAGTAATTTAAATGAGACAAATAATAGTTAAAAAAAAAACAAAAAAACACGCTTTTGTAGATAACTAAAAATTAGAAAATAATTTTCAATAAATTTAAAATAAGAAATTAGTGGTTAACATATTTTTTTAATTTAACCTTGAATTTCCTTGATGTAAATATTTTTGTGGATATTTGTAAATTCGCGTCATCGTAAAAATATCTGAAAAAGCACTCCACGCTTTTTTCGCGAGAAACTGGTATCACTAGCTTGTGTTTGTTCCTAGTGTTAACAGAATGTCTATCACATTTTTTACTAAAACTACCTTTTTTTTGGTGAATATACATTATATTTTCGTAAATATACTGAGAGGTCAAAGTTAATGTATTTATTTCTTAAAATTTATCTCTAAGAAACTCTCTCGGTTTTAGGTTGTAAATAGCTCAAGTTATGGAGCGTGTTCATATTAAGCTTATTTTGTTATTATATCAAAAATGAATACTCCTAATTAAAAATAATTATTGTAGGAGATCTGCCCGAGACGTATACCTACAATACATACAGGTAAGGAGGTTAATCGCGACTGCCTACCGAAGTACTGTTGTACAATGTAATGACACAGTTTAAAGAGACTATAAGGCTTTACACATAATAGTCCCATAATAAAGACATACGATAGAAAGGTCTATGAGATACAAGGAATGTTACGGAAGGTCACTAAAAAATAAGTCCTGACTTCAGAATGTGAAGTTACTTCATTCTTTTTTTAGGGTTCCGTACCTCAAAAGAGAAAAACGGAACCCTTATAGGATTACTTTGTTGTCCGTCTGTCTGTCTGTCTGTCTGTTTGTCTGTCTGTCAAGACCCTTTTTCTCAGTAACGCGTGGAGGTATTAAGCTGAAATTCATATCAAATACTCAAGTCTAAGGTCCTTTGGAGCTGTAAAAATCAAACTTCTAAGCCAACGCAACCAAAAGATACAGCCGTTTATGCAGCAAATTTTCTAAATTTGCAAGGGAATCAAAACCTACAGGGTACTTCCCGTGAACTTCACGTGAAGAATCTTGAAATTTGGTATGAAGCAACGTTTTATAGCACAGATAAAGGAAAAATTGCGAAAAGTAAAAATTTTTAGTTAGATCATATAATAAAAATATTTTCAATAATTTTAAAATTATATAACTACGAATTTGTTCGGAACCCTCGGTGCGCGAGTCCGACTGGCAATTGGCCGGTTTTTTTTATAGGAGAGGCCGCCCATGAACAACCGCAATACCAGGGGAATTGCAGATGCGTTGTCGGCCTTTTAAAAAAGAGTAGGCTCTTTTCTTGAAGGTCCCTAAGTCGTATCGGTCCGGAAAAATCGCTGGTGGTAATCGGTTCCACAAAGAAGTTGTGCGAGGAAGAAAACATCTTCTAAATCTCCAAAATCAAACAATAATGGCTTTCTGGAGGAATACTCACAGCAGATAATGAGAAGGTAAAGAGCTTTAGTGTTCAGTGACTTCAACTACGATCTGCTTAATCCTAACCAATCAATCAATAACTACACAAGGATACTACAAAAAATGGACACACAATCCTAAACAAAATTAATACAAAATTTTGCACCCGTGATACACCGACAAAAAATCGATTCTTGGCCATGTCTCATCCAATTCGAAAAATCATAAATTTCAAAATGTGACTAAAGTAGAATCGCCTATGTCAGACCACAAAGAAATATATTTAGAAGTTAGCAATTATACACCGAAAATAAAATATGAAATAAAGTATTATACCTTAGATTACACAGCTTTATACCACACAGTAGAAAGTACGGTTATGAATATATGTAATACTGACTACGAAAGCGTAGAACATATAATAATAGAAGCAATAAATAAACACAGAATACCAAAACTCAAAATTAAAAATGCATTCAAATCAGGCTGGATTAATAAAGACATAATTAAGATGATAACCAAAAGAAATCAACTGTGGTCTATTCACAAAAGAAATCCCATCGACGAATCAATAAGAAAAGATTTCATTGCCCTACGAAATATCGTGTCTGACCGAATCCAGAGTGCTAAAAATAACTATTATTTCAAAGCTTTTAAAAACTGTGAAAGAAAACCTTTAAAGATGTCGAAGTTAATTGGGAACGGGAGCTGGCAACAAAACAAAATCGTGCTTTGCTCCTACAAAACGACATACACAAATAGGTCCAATTACAGACGTTAAAGAAATATGTAATTATTTCAATACTTTCTTTGCTACTATAGGGTGTATTTTAGCAAATAAAATTAAAACGCATAAGGAAAAATCATATATACAGTCCAACCCTTAAACGGCTAAGTTTAGTACATACAAACTACTCTATCTAACTCCTACTACGGAAGAGGAAGTAAGTAAAATCATAGATAACCTCAATGCAAACACTAGCACGAGCTTAGACCGAATTAGTTGTAAAACCATAAAATGCATTAAAACTTAATGTTAAACAAATTAACAAAGAATATCAATTATTGTTTACAAAATGGTTCCTTCCCAGATTCTCTTAAAGTAGCAAAAATAAGTCCAATTTTTAAGTCAGGAAAAAAGACCAACCCAAAAAATTATCGCCCTATCTCAGTCCTACCAATAATCTCTAAAATTTACGAAAAAATATTATATATCAGCTTAGATAATTATCTTAAAATTATTAACTTCTTTTCAAATAATCAATATGGGTTTCGCACAAAATCAAATATACTTACTGCAACAATCGACCTGGTGACAAAGCTGAAAAATAATATTGATGAAAAACGCGCAGCACTCGGTATATTTATCGATCTGAAAAAGGCATTTGATACAATTAGTCATAGCCTGCTTCTCCAAAAACTACATGATATCGGCGTCAGGGAAATAGCCCATGATATGTTTCATATCATCTCATATATCTCTAACAGACAGCAAATTGTCAGGATTGGTGGCACACAAAGTAATCACGAATCTTTAACCTACGGCGTACCACAAGACTCTATTCTTGGTCCCTTACTGTTCATAATATACGTAAACGATATGCATAAACTAAATCTAACAGGTGATATATTACTATATGCTGACGACACTAGTATACATTTATTTGGCAATGACATTGAGGAGATCATTAAACAAGCACCGCAAGATTTGGGCACTCTCTCTAGATGGTTCCAAGACAATTTGCTTACTGTTAATATATCTAAAACTAATTACATTATTTTCAGTGCTAGGAATAAAAAAACCGAAAATCAGTCATCTCTATGCATAAATAACGAACCCTTAACCTAGCTTTTGTTAAGGGTTCGTTAGAAAAGTATCTTGGACTCCACCTAGATAAACATCTAACGTAGCAGCCGCACCTATATAAATTAAGATCTAAACTATCTTCCGTCATGGGTCCGCTTCGAGGTAATATTCGCTGTCTGCCGAAATCAGTGAGATATATTATATACAACTCCATGGTAAAACCTCATCTAGACTAACTTATAGAGGTGTGGGGTACTGCAGCTAAAACAAATTTAAAGCAAATCGAAACATGCCGAAACAAAGTAATTAAACTACTATTTCATTATCACTATCTAACTTCTACCGAAAAATATACAAAGAAACTAAATGAATGACACTATCCCAAATTTATAAATATAATACATGCATATTAGTACATAAACTTTTAAATAAAGATATAAATTCTAAAATAACGTATACAAAGAAAGGACAAATACGAGTACAAAAACGCATCACTAGACGAATAATAACAAACTTCATTTTACCACATTCAACTTTTAACTACACATACATACATACATAAACACTCACGCCTGTCACCCAGAGGGGTAGGCAGAGATTATGGACTGCCATTTGGCACGATCCTGACATACCTCTCTCGCTTCCTCCACATCCATATACCTACGCATACACGCTCGTCGGTTAAAGGTACTCTTGATTTGGCCCATTTTTAATATATTGCCAATTTGGTCGATAATCTTTCACCTAGGGCGACCCTTCCCGACTATGCCGTTCATCTCTGCAACATAAATTTGCTTTGTCACTCTTTCCTCATTCATTCTTTCTACATGGCCAAACCACCGAAGCATTCCTTTCTTAATCCTGGTCACAACATCATCTTGTAAACCACAGTCTTCTCTTATTAAACAATTTCTCACTCTGTCATTCAGATTCATCCCTAACATACTCCTTAATGACCGCATTTCTACAGCATTTATTCTACTCTCCTGCTTCTTCTGCCACACCTAACTAATAGAAATATATAGGTATAAAATATATTTAACTATAATATTTTACATTTAATATAAAATATTAACTTAATTATAAATTGCTTGCAAATATTTAATTGCTACAACCTTGCTTCCAATAACGATATGTAATTGTACACTTACTTTTCTTATTACCCTACACATTGCAAGAAGATTGTGCATGTCCAGGTATATAATAAATCATTTACGAGTACCTGCCTTTCTTAATAAGTTCATGTATTTAGTATCTAAGACTAACTTGTTATTTCTCATGATAAGTGAATTTTATTCTTTTGAAGATTAAATTTCTTAAACCACAAATCGCACAGTGGTGGACCGCCAAAACTCAAGAAGCCTCTTATGGCTGCGCGTAGACTGCGACGACCATCCCCGCGTATACGGGTGCCCCTATACGTCCCGTAGCGGTAATGCCGATACAGACCGACCCAACAACCACGTTCAAATGGCTGAAGAGCCAGTGCTACAACAGATCCCATCTGCAGAGATCGTTATACTCGGTGATTTTCACGCCCACTACACTGAATGGTTTGTTTTCCGTTTAACTGATCATACGGGTAGATCTATTTATGAATTTGAATAGACATATGGTCTGACACAACTGATTACTTTGCCTGGTTCGCCTACGCCTAGATGTGGAGGATCATATACCTTCTCTGCTGGACATTCTGCTGGCCTCTCATACGGATGGGTATTAGGTATTCGTCGACGCTCCTCTTGGCTCCTCGGACCATTGTATAGTCCAGAGTGTGGTGCAACTCACGCTTCCATCGCGTTTACGTTCTACAGATTACCGTGATGTTGAATTTGGTCAGCCGATTGGGACAGGATGCGGTCTTTTTTGCATCCTAGTCTTTGGAGCAGGTTTGCTTCTCGCCGAATCATTCCAACGTTATTGCTGATTCCGTAGCTGATGTGGTGGGAGTGAAACGTTTTATTCCATCATCTGTGATACCTATCGAAGGTAGACCTCAGCCATGGTTTGGTCGCTCCTAAAAAATTGCTTCACGCTATAAGTAGGAGTGCTTACGCGCCTGAGCTGACGTATCGACGTCTTGGGGTTCTCAAACAGAAGTATAATTCTGCCTCCAAGTCCTTCAAATGTGTAATTGCCAAGGCAAATTTAGAGCACATCGGCAGAATTGGCGAGAAAAAACTTCCACTTCCTTCGGGAACTCGTGCGTTCTGATCTCTCGCCAAGGATGTCCAAGGGAACTTCTGTCAGCTATCTCTCTCATATTTGCACAAAGAGGACGACTCACTGGCTCATGCCACAAAGAAGAAAGCCGATCTGCTAGGCTTTGTCTTTGCGTCCAACTCGATTCTTAATGATGGGGTAACATACCGCCCACCATCCATCCATCAGATTATGAATTATGAATAATTATGCTTTAGCCAGTATTTGAATTCTCGGTGTCTACATATCGAATGACTTGCAGTTTCGTGATCACTTGGAAGAGAATAATTGGCCTCTAAATAGCTTGGCGTGCTCAGCAGAGCAGAGAGAGATAGTATCTCATGCCGGCACACCACTTGCAACTTTAAAAGGTTGGTTCGGCCGCACATGGAATACTGTTCCCATCGCTGGGCCGGGGCTCCCCAGTGTATGCTCCTTCTATTTGATCGCATCCAGCGCAAAGCACATCGAATCATCAGCGATCGAGCTTTTTCTAATCGGCTTGACTAACTGGCGCTTTTTACGTATTCTATCGTGGCTTCCACGGGGAGACCTCTGAGGAATTGTTCGGGCTAATTCCAGCCGCTCAAATTCTTATCGCACATCGCGAAAAAACCCGTGATACCATCGGTTATATAAATAGCCACCTATCCATATATATCATACCTTTTGGATAATTGGCAGTCCACAACCGTGCGATTTAGAAGAAGTTTTCTTCCTCGCACAACTTCCTTGTGGAACCAACCTTCAAAAAAAGAGTCTACTCTTTTTTAATAGGCCAGCAACGCGTCTGTAATTCCCCTGGTGTTGCAGTTGAGCGGCGTTAGTCACTTACCATCAGGAAAGCCACATGCTTCTTTGCCCCCTCTGCTATAAAAAATGCTGGTGGCTCAGGACCATGCTTTGTGGCATTCCTTGGGAGAGGCCTATAGACTTGTGAAGGGCTGTAATGATGATAATGGTGATAAATAATTACGTATATTTTTCTACTACGCACCCAATTTAAAATGGAATTTGTAAGTTAATGGGTCATACATTGTAATCCAGTTAAAATTTTAAGTTGAAGTAGATTGTAAGAGCGAATGAAACTATGTTAATTGAACCGTTTCTATGCTAACATTCTCAAGTCCTACACACTTTTACTGTTGAATCTTTCCTAATGTTACGAGTATGTGCTACAATTAAAATCGAAAAGTAAAATTCTAGTTAATTTGCTGCGCATTGCAGTAGAAAACGTCGTGTGATTTTCTTATTCGATTCTGAAATCGGGTAATTCCCTACCTAAGAAAAACTACTATTATACCTTTCACCTTTCGTGGATAATATCAATATAATACGTGTAGGTGTTCGTCTTAACAATTTGAACTACACTTGTGATATTAACTACCCTTTTACAATATGTAGCAAGCATCATTTAACCAAAATCACATTTGAAATTAAACACAAATGCTTAATGCACGCCGGTCCTAAATTGCTGTTGGCGGTACTCAGGCAAACTTACTGGCCTTTAGGTGGTAGAAATCTAGCGAAGGCTAACGTAACGTTGGTAGTATACGTTGTAATACATTTAAAGCAACTTTCGTGCAGCCTACAATGAGTGACTTATCTACCGATAGGACTCACTTAGAATTCCCATTTTTGAGCACCGGAATAGATTATTGTGGGCCTGTGCTGATAGTCAATCGTAAGGGTAGAGGCAGTACCTTAATAAAATCTTACATTTGTATTTTTGTTTGTTTAGCAGTGAAGGCTGTTCACTTAAAACTCGTTACGGATTCACGAAGGAGGCATATCTCGCAGCCTTATATTAGTTTGTAGCTCGACGAGGAAAACTGCAGCGCATTTATTCAGATAACGGTACCAATTTCGCAGGTGCCTGCAATGCACTCTCTTCCTCTCTTAGGCACACGTCAGATAACAAAACTTCAGACACCGCAAAACAAGGTATAGAATTTAAATTTATCTCAGCCTATTCTCCTCATTTTTGCGGACTGTGTGAAGCTGCCGTAAAGTGCGTAAAACATTTTTGAGACGCATTATGAGCCTCACTCGCTTCACATTTGAAGAGCTTTCAACTTGTCTGACTCAGATTGAAGCTGTCCTAAATTCCAGATCTCTTACACGCTTATCATCCGATCTCACTGATATAACATATTTAATTCTACCCATTTTTTTATTGGACGAACAACTACCTCAGTTCCACAAATTGAAGACAGATATATCAATTCACTAGCTAGATTTGCGCGAGTGGAGAAGCTTAAGCAACTATTTTGGAAGCGTTTTGTTAATGAATATATTCATCTTCTACAGCAAAAGAAAGAATGGCGTATCTCTTGCACAAATGGTTTTGGTGAAGGAAAACAATCTTCCCCTACTGTTATGGATTCTGGCGCGCGGCACTAAACTCATTCCGGGAAAGGATGGTGTTGCGAGAGCAGCTGAAGACCAAGAAAGGGTATTTTCTTTGGGCCTATAATAGCCTCGTCACATTAACAATTGAAGCGGACTAGACCACTTCGTGTAGTGTATTAAACGTAGTGATTATATTCTCTTTGTAGTGTATATTTTCTTTGACGCCGGGGAGCATGTTGCGTTTTATTGTAAATCGAAACGCAACAATGACAAATAGCTCGGGCCAATCAAAAAATTCGAATCAAAATAACGGTCCTAGATTTCTTCAATACACAATATTATAGTTCACCTTTTATGTATATTTGTAATTATCTTTCAATATGGAAATCCTATTTCATCCCTAAATTCTTGAAATATACACAATTAATACAATTAAAGTCGATATTTTTTTGTTTTGGGAATTCCTGCCGCATCCAGGATCAGGATCTTGGGCAAACTTAAGACTTACAATACAAAACAATACATACAAAACAAAACTTAAAATATTTCATTAATTTATGAAAGTTTTACTAACATGTGATAAAATAGGTAACAAATGTTTCAGGATTATTGTGTAGAATAATAAGATAAATGATGTGTTATAAATGTTTACATTAATTTGTGCTTAGAATGACGAGTATAAGAAAATTAAAGTTGAATTAAAATGTATTCATGCTGCTTAAATGTTTAATTTTCAAAGGGATCCGTAATAACCATCTAACCTTTCATTTGAACAGACAGAACAGACGGGCTTTGAGTGACACACCTGCTAAGGAGTCACGCCCACCTCGTTGTTACCGGTTGTTATAAATAACTTTTCGAAAATCATAAAAGCAACCGCTTAAAAAATCTCTACTGAAAAAGATAAGAAACAACAGTTACAGTTTGACCTTATTAAATATTATAGACGCAAATCGAGAAATTCTAAAAAAGCTCATTATATCCCAGTATTCTTATCATTTATATAATCATCTAATTTACGTTATCCTCGTCATAAGAATGTTTTATTATTATTGAATAAAGGTGTGAACCGCATACATTTCACCTAATGGTAAGTAGATACTGTGGCCCAAAGACATATGCATCTATACTCGATCAAATAAAAATAAAAATGCCTCGTTTCCAGTAAAAGGATCTTTGGTTCTTTAAATTTTCCATATGAAACAAAGCAGTATTAAGATGCTATTTTATGCTTGTATTCGGTGAGTGTAACATTCTCTAGATTTTGCAGCTGTCTTATGGCTGCAGCACGAATGGATTAGCTTAGCCATTGAAGCATCACTTTCTAACATTATACCTGCACACAATAGCAGCATAACGCAGCATAATGCTGCTGTGTTTCGTTTTGTGAGCGACCGGAAACATTTAACTTATAACGATTTTTAAGCACGCTAGATGCGGTAGTATTTTTTAGCACAACTTCTATGTTAAGGAGCCAAGGAGCAAATTAAATAGTAATTCGAAATTGGTTTGCTTTTTATTCAAACATAATGAGGGTTAATAATCTTCCGCTCACCAGATGTCGCTAGTTGACACTGAGGTGAAGTGTTTTGTTACACAAGGGCGTTTAATTCAGAAGTTAGTTTTAAATACCTAATAGTTTATCAGTTTCTAGAGTGTTATATTAATACACAAAACAATGCCTCCGCCTATTTAATATTACATACAATAAATAATGAGTAAAAGTGTTAGCTTTTTAATTTCTTGCACGTTTATAACTTAATTCTTTAATGTTTCTTCTTTTATGAATAATATGTGGTTTGGTTTATTTATTTTTAATCTAATTAATGAAATATAACTAATATTACACAAAGAGACACAGAAAGAATCATTAATATTTTTAATAATAATTTATAAAAAATACTTCCGTGCTTTGAAATCTGTCAAATATTACATTCACCTCATTTTAAGTGGCGCCGCCCTGGTGGCGTGCCTGCCCTAATTGAAACAAATAACCTTATATGAAATGTCATACGATCCTTATGTCAAGACTGTAAATGCACGAAACGAGAGACTATAAATATATTAATGATTCGCGAAGTAGGTCAAAAACGAGTATTACGACCCTTTCATCATGTCGTAAACTGTCGAAAATAACTGCTAGTTAAACGTGAGGTAGTGTGAGAGTGCAGTATATTGGATTATAACCATATATTTTGCCATTCTCATGTCGAGGCGATAAGCACACCGAATATTATTAAAGTTTTGATAGAATAAGGGTGACAAATGAGCATAGTAAATAATCGTATCTAAGTTCACATAAACAATTTTTTTAATCCAGTGCGTAGTTTTGTAAAAAAATGTTGTCTCGCGCTCGGTATAGCTATCTCATAATTTGCGTACATGAAGTAATTGCATCACTTTCATTTTGACACTCCCCCAGTATTTCATTATCAAACTTTTCCTCTTAAAATCTACCGCTGAATAACCCATGTTCGTCCTCGTCGATTGCCTCATAAGGGGGATTTCCACTTGGCAGGCGGGTCTGAAAACGCAGTTTTTTTTCAAGTCTTTATTACAAATACATTACTCCCCACCTCCTAGTTTGTTTTCTCTTGTTGTCTCTTATACCCACCGGACGTTGTAGATATTAATAAAAAAAACAACTTCATGCTCATTATCATTTTGTGATCAGTCATAATAGCTATCTCGTAATCTTTTAAAGCTTTTTCTTATATCGGCTATGACTGAGAAAGAAAAGGCTTGGGTGAGCAGAAATTAACAGTGATAGCGTTTATTGACTTATCAAATGCTTTCAACACAGTAGATCATAGTATCGTCATATCTATCTTCAAACACCTTAAATTTTCATCCCCAGCCTTGAAATGGATCTTTTCTTATATTCGCGGTCGCCAGCAATTAGTTTGCTCTGCTGAAATTGAATCTGGTGTGCCGCAAGGCGGAATACTTTCTTCTTTTATGTTTTCCTTATTTATAAACTCGGACGTTGGTAGGACCAGCATTCGAGTTCATCATTAGATCAAAAGTACCGTAAGTATGCCAAACTTTAGCTCAATCAGAATTCAGTAAGTGCTTCAAAAATTGATTACAAATTTTGAACCATATAGACATACGAAAAAATATGTAAATAATAACGTTCCAGCCTATCAAAGTCCACTGCTGAGGCCTCCTCCATAGTTTGCATCAAATTTGAATATAATATCCCCCATATTTAATATGGTTGATAGGCGGGTGCGCAACTGGAGTTTTTCATTTTAGTTGTTATTAGGAAGACGTTGCTGTCCGTGCCTAGTTTTTATTTGCTGCCTTTTACGCACCTAAGTCCGCACCCATAACAACAACGCTATAGTTGTTTTGACGTGCTCAAATTTAGATATTCAAATTGTAAGCTGACTTACGCACGCACACATTGAAATAGTTTTCCGCTATATTTTATGTATATTATACCTATCTAAACTTGATACTTGTTTAGACTAACAAAGGAAAAAAGACAGAGCGCTGCGTACATTGTATTTATAGAGTTTGTAAGCGAAGCCGAAACCATGCTCAACTTCTTGACTTGCAGTCTCGCTTTTTTTTTTTTTTTTTTAGGATAAGGGTGACAAACGAGCACACAGTCCACCTGATGGTAAGTGGTTGCTGCGGCCCATAGACATCTACATCTATCCTCGTTTGCGAATCAAAATGCATATGCGTTGCCACCCGTGAGGACTAAGATGGAATGCCTCATTTCCAGTAAAAAGGGCCTCCGGCCACCTGCACTCACCAAGCGAAACACAAAGGTAAACCTCTACTTCACGCTGGTATTCTGTGAGGTCGTGGTACCAACCCGGTTCGAGCCGGCCCATCCGTGCGACAGCAAAAGTTGCCGCGTGGCTCTACCACTGTTTAAATGTTTATGTGTGACCATGTTTTAATTCTCAGAACGCTTTACGCTAGTTATTCTTGTTATCTTTTATAGATGGCACGTTGTTTAAATCGTAGCCAAACAGTAATCGCTTAACAAGAAGAGCACAGTTGGTACTTTCAAGCCACTTGCGAACTCTGGCACACAGTCCACCTGATGGAGGGCTGAGGCCCATTGACTTCACAGGGGCGATAATTGTCACACTTGACAAGCGAACTGGCGACGGCAGTTTTTAATTTTTTAGTTGTATTAAGCAGACGCATTCTGGTTTGATCCCCTCTGTCATCCACGGAACGATATGGGGTAGTGGTTATTCATACACCGCCACGACACGGTAATCGAAAAATGTAAGAGTAAAAGGTTAAGAAAAGTAATCGAAATAAAAAACAAAATTAAAAAAGAAAATAGAAAATATAAAAAAAAGTTTGCGAATGAAATGCTGTAGAAAAAGTCATATTAGTAATTTTTAACCTACTTAAAAAAGGTACAATTCTACTGTGTGTTTTCTCTACGTATGCTAGCGTAATCTTTTCTATCGGCTCTAATTGACAGTGCAATGTCTTGAACACCTCAAGTTGAACAGATAAGTAGGGAAATGTTTGCAGCTTGTGAAAGTTTTAAAAGACTCCGAAATTTCCTGCTCATTTCTATTGAAATTGCGTTAGCACATTCTTCTACCGACTTCAAACATTAAGAGGTACTTAATTCGATTGTATGATTTTTTATGTGTGTTATTTCATAACTTTTTTCTGGGTAAACTGATGTTGATGACTCTATTTTTATTTGAAAGCTGGAACTTCACAAGTAGTCTCATGTAAATTTGTTTTAGGTTTGACTAATAGTTTTTTAATTATTATTAATAATTTATATTGAAATCAGTTGTACAAAATTTTTAAATTTAAATTATGTTGGAGCAATTAAACAAGCTTGAGCGTCTTCAGAATCTATCAATTCGGTTCATATTTGGTTTACGCAAACAAGACCATGTATCCCAATTTCGAAATTAACTTAAGTGGCTCCCAATTCACCTCTCCACCGGATTCTTTGTGTACTTTTTGATCCGAAATCTCCAACGTAACTTAAGGAACAATTTCATGTAATCGTATGTACATATATATATATATATTTATATATATATATATATATATATATATATATATATAAACCAAATCATTTGCTTCGTCTTTTGTAATACGTATAGCAAAGGAGTGGAATAATTTGCCGGCGTCTATCTTTCCGTCTGAATACAATCTGGACGTTTTTAAGGGAAGGCTTTTGTTACGCTAAGAAAGTGCAATTTGCCATCTAAGGCTACATCACCACTTACCACCAGGCGAGATTATGGTCAAGCACTACCTTATAATATGTAAAAATGTATATTTTTAAATATATTTTTATTATTACTGATGTTTCTCCTCAATTTATTTTATATCCGACCAAATATAAAATTACAATGTAGAAACTTAAGGGGTTGTCCGTGGTGGTATATAAATGAAGGTGGAAAAGTACACCTCTTACGCTGGCAATATATAGTATGAAATCGTTATCGTAACGGTTTAGACGTTCTCAAAGCTGACTTTTTTGAGCTTTAAAATCGGTTTTGGCTTAAGAAGAGTGATTGGAAACTCTACATTAATCTATGAGGAGATGTCAACAATCTAAGCGAAAATTGAGGTTTGCCTAAATTTTAGGCCAATGACATCTATAACAGACTATGAAGGTTTTGCTTTAATTTTGCTTTAACTCCAAGTCATTTTTTTGTAGGCGAGTGATTAATTCCGGCACCAAATCACCAATATGACAATTTCGTTAATCTGTTACGACGATAGCACCTTTGCCAGCGCATGATACAAGATTTTTAGAAACAGTGGTCCCAACAATACTTGACACATTTTATGCAAAGGTACAAATGGGCGCATTCAAATCCTGTACCAAAACTTGGAGATGTTGTTCTAATAAGGGGAACAGACTTGCCGATGACCAGGTGGGTATAAAAGCGTATTGTGGAAAAACATCCAGGTGTGGACAAAATTACGCGTGTTATAAGCTTACGTTTTAAAAAATCAATCATAAAACGGCCTGTGTCAAAATTAGTTGTATTACCAATTTGTGAAGATAAATGATATTTTATTTAGTTATAATTTTTTTTATAGAAGAGGGGGCAAACGAGAATGCTGCTCACCTGATAGTAAGTGAATACCGCCGCCCATGAACAACCGCAATACCAGGGGAACTGCAGATGCGTTGCCGGCCTTTTAGAAAGGTGTAAGCTCTTTTCTTGAAGGTTCCTAAGTCGCATCGGTCCGGAAAATTCGCTGGTGGTAATTGATTCCACAAGGAAGTTGTGCGAGGGAGAAAACTTCTTCTAAATCGCACAGTGGCGGACCGCCAATCATCCAGATGGTATGGATGGTAACGCGAGTTTTGCCGAGATGTGCGATGGTGAAATTGAGAGGCTGGAATTAGTCCAAACAATTCCTCAGAGCACTCCCCGTGATAGATGCGATAAAATACGCAAAGAGATGCAACATCTCTACGCAGTGCCAGTGTATCGAGCCGATCAGAAAGGACTCGGTCGTCGACGATTCGAACCGCTCTGCGCTGGATGCGGTCAAGTGGAAGGAGCTGGAACTGGGGTGCCCCGGCCCAGAGATGAGAACAGTATTCCATGTGGGGCCAAAGTTGCGCTTTGTAAAGTTGCAAGCGATGTGCCGGCATGAAATACTGTCTCGCACTGCTGAGCACGCCAAGCTTTTTAGAAGTCAATTTGGCCTTCCCTTCCAAGTGAACACGAAACTTAACACGAAATATGTCGACGCCAAAGATTCCGATACTAGGGAGGGGAGTGCCTTGAAACTGAGGAGATACGACAAAGGAATTCTTTTTAGCGGTAAACGTGCAAACTTGTGTCTTCTGGGTCTTCTAGGGACTAGATTTAGTTTCCTAAATCCGAAACTTTGTTAAGTAATGAAATATTGGCACGGCCGGTATATAAGGCATCACCAGTGCTGTCGTCCGCAAAGCAATGAATGCTACCAGTTAGCAACATATCATTGATATGCAGGAGAAACAGCATTGGTGATAGCACGCAGCCTTGTGGAACACCAGCGTTGATAGGCTTGAAATCAGAGCACGCACCTTCTACTACGACCTTGATGCTCCGGTCAGCAAAGAAGCTGGTGATCCATTTGCACAATTTCTCGGGAAGCCCATAGGAAGGATGTTTCGAAAGAAGTGCTATGTGCCAGACCCGATCGAAGGCCTTCGCTATCTCCAAACTAACGGCCAATGCCTCCTCCTTGGACTGTACTGCCTCCGCCCATCTATGAGTTAGATAGACTAGAAGATCACCAGCTGATCGACCCCGACGAAAACCGCACTGGCGGTCACTAATCAGCTAGTGATCCTCAAGGTACCTCATGGGCTGGCAGTTTATAATGGATTCCATTATTTTGGAGAACAAGGAGGTGATGGCGATAGGCCTATAGTTGGACGGGTCTGAGCGGTTGCCTTTTTTAGGGATCGGGTGGACCAAAGCTGTCTTCCATGAATTCGGGACTACGCCTTGGGAGTAGGAGTACCGGAAAGACGCGTTAAAACCGGTGCCAACTCTGGAGCACACGTCTTCAGCACAATGGGAGTGTCTCCATCGGGCCCACTCGACTTGCTGACGTCCAGGGAGAAGAGTGCTTTACGAACCGAGCGCTGTGTAAACCGCTCATTCGGCATGGAGCACTCACATCGCGGGATGGTTGGCGGTGTGTTCCCCCTGTCATCTAGAGTCGAGTTGGAAGCAAAAAGAGAGCTCAACAGATCGGCTTTCTCCTTTGCGGCATGGGCCAGTGAGTTGTCCTCTCTGTGCAGAGTTGGAAGAGATGGCTGACAGAAGTTCCCTTGGACAGCCTTGGCGAGAGACCAGAATGCACGGGTTCCCGAAGGAAGGCGAACTAGCTTCTCGCAAACTCTGCCGATATGTTTAGACCTTGGCTTGGCAATAAGGCTTTTGAAGGACCTGGAGGCGGAATTATACTTCTTTTTAAGTGCGCTGGTGTTTACATCCCGAGACGTTGATGCGTCAGCCCAGACCCGGTAGCACTCCTGCTTATAACGTGATGCTATTTTACAGGAGCGACCAAACCATGGTTGGGATCTGCCTCCGATGGGCACCACAGAGGATGGAATAAAAAGTTCCATACCCTGAAGTACCACATCAGCAACAGGATCGGCAACAACGCTGGGATCTTCTGGTGAGAAGCAAACCTGCCTCCAAGGATAGGATGCAAAAAAAGACCGCATCCTGTCCCAATCAGCTGACCTATAGTGCCAAACACAGCGGCAAGCTGCAGATCGCAACTGCGATTGGAGCGTGAGTGGCACCGTACTCCGGATCAGACAAAGGTCCGAAGAGCCCAGAGGGGCATCGACGGAGACCTGATATCCGTCCGGATGAGAGGTCAGCAGAAGGTCCAACAGGGAAGGTACATGGTCTTCCACATCTGGGATCCGCATAGGCGATGTAACCAGTTGTGTTAGACCATATGCTAAAGCATAGACAGATCTACTCACATGATCGGTTAAACGAGAACCAAGCCATTCAGCGTGGTGGGCGTTAAAATCACCGAGTATCACGATCTCTGCGGATGCGACCTGTTGTAGCACGTAGTCTGCAGCCATTTGGACGTGGTCGATGAGTCGGTTTGTATCGGCATTACCGCTATAGGACCTATAGAGGCACCAGTAGACGCGGGGATGGTTGTCGCTGTGTACGCGCAGACATAGGATGGACAGGTCCGTACCTTCAAGACTGCCGAGGCGTCGAAAAAAGATGTCCTCTCTAACGTATACGCAAACTCCAGCCCGGGGCACAAAGGAGTGTTTCAATTTGCACCCCGGTAGGGTAGGAGGGATATGAAGTATCAGCCGGAGAGGACACATGAGTCTCGGTTAAAAAGAGCAAGGTCGGCTTCGCCATCTCTAGATGGTAATGGACAGCGTTAAGGTTGGAATGAAGTCCCCTGATATTGCAAATGTTCACGGATAGCGTGACAGTGGTCGCCTTGGTTGTATTGCTCCGCTTGCCCCGAGCAGCATTAGTCGCGAGCGGAATTTCGCCCCCCCCCCCTCCCCCTCCCCAGAAGACGCGGGGCAGCCTGAGCACCCACGCTCAGGAGTGAAGTAGTTTAGTCGTGGATGCTCAGCGAGGGATTCTCCAGGGGTGCTGGTACCCTCCTGGTGTAGTCTTTTATTTAATTCCACTAACATGTAGATGAGGGGGGGGGGGGGGCGAATGGGCTTCCGGCCTCCTGCACTCACCAAGCTTAACGCAAAGGTAAACCTCTACTTCACACTGGTATTCTCTGAGGTCGTGGTACCACCCCGGTTCGGGCTGGTCCATCCGTACGACAGCAAAAGCTACCGCTTGGCTCTACCACTGTTAAAGTTTATTTTATTTTCTTAATATTTTTGTCTTCATTTATTGTATTTTACACATTATTACTCAGTGTGAAGTGATATTCTATTATTTTAATTGGTTGAATGTTGTTATTTACCTTGCTTTACATTTCAAACTAAAAGGATTAAGGACAGTTGTCCTTGGTGGGATGTTAAATGCATGAAGATAATTTGAAGGAAATATGTAAAATAATTGATTTATTTTTATGTATAATGTTTTAGTTTCGTCTGCTCTTGTGGGTAAGGTTCTGTTAAATAATTATTCCAAGTTTGTCCTTTTTCTTACACTTAACATTTTTAAGTGTATGGTTTGCCTCATCTATACAAATACAAATAAATAAAATTGGAGTGTCTGTTTGTAAGGTCAAAATTACACCTTTTTACTAAATGTATATGAAAGTACATACGGTACTAATAACAAAACTACAATTTCTAAAGTTTTTGTCTGTCTGTCTGTCCGTCTGTCTGTCTGTCTGTTTGTTCCGGCTAATCTCCAAAACGGCTTGACCGATTTTGACGGGATTTTCACTGGCAGATAGCTGATGTCTCAAGGAGTAACTTAGCTTACTTTTATTTTAGAAAAAAAATTAGGGTTCCGCGCAAAAAAATTAAAACCCCCAAATAACACGCGTGCGAAGTCGCGGGGAACAGCTAGTAGAGCATAATATAGCTTACAATTTTTAAATACAGATAATCGTTACGTGCCATATGTCAAAGAGTTTTATTTTCTAACTGAATTGTAGTTACGGTGTTGGGAAAGTTCTGGAGAATTATTGTGCTAATCAATCTTTTATTTTTATACGGCAAACGAGCATGAGACTCACTTAACGGTAATTGTCGACCACCATCCAGGATAACTGCCAACACCAGGGAAATTGCAGGTGCGTTGAAGGGCGTTTAAAAAAGAGTAGGCTCTTTTTTGGAAGGTTCGTAAATCGTATCGGTCCGAAAAAATCACTGGTGGTAGTCTATTCCAGAAGGAAGTTGTGCGAGGATGAAAACTTTTTCTAAATCGCACATTGGTGGAGTTATACTGTGTCTTCATTCAACTTTTATATTGACGCGAATGCTTCAAATTGAATAAAACTAGTTTTACAGTATTTTTCGTGTTTATTTTTAAATTATCTTTATTTCAAATGTCTTGTCGAAGTCAATTCGTAATTAAGGGTGCTTATAAGCAGTTGAGACGCGCTTAAATCATAATTACGATTAAATCATTATAATTATTTTTATTTAATAAGAGATTATAATAAGTTTTAATACATGGTAGAGCCACGCTGGAGTTATATTACGGTTGATGTACGAATGGATTGGCGCAACCACGCATAATGCTGTTGTGTTTTGTAGGTTGAGTGTGGAGTACCGGAAACAATTTTTACTAGAAACGAGGCATTCCATCTTAAACCTCAACGATGACAACGCATTTGCATTTTGATTATTAATCTACGAATAGATAGATGTAGATGTCTATGGGCCACAGCATTCACTTACCATCAGATGGCCCCATCGTTTGCCAGTTTTATACTATTAAAAATCTGGTCAAGTATCAAGCACTGGGATAGCTGATCCAGACAATCTCCAACAAGAAAATGCGAACTAGATGGAGTGAAAAGCTGTAAAGACATGCAAGAAGTCGATGGATTCAGATGGCTCGGGACCGTATTTTGTGACATTGGGGGAGGCCTATGTTCAGCTGTGAATTTGTGATTAGATGTAATGATGATAATAATGAGTAAAAAGTATGTAGTATCTTTTATTTTCACACCACCATGTGAGCCTTATCCTCATTACCTCGTCTTCCATAATAAAAAAATACCCAATGGATATGAATAACTTTATATTAATTTATTTATTGGAAATTACTTCCAATATTGTATGAACACAATATCAATATCATGAAGCGAATAATCAAACCGCGATGACAGGAAATAACGCACACCGGTGTCGAGCATCGGGATGGAGTTGCGGTTGCAACACATGTGAGGCAATTTAAATCATCATATCGGAAATGAATACGAATACATATGTTGGCAATTAATTGCCATTGATAGTAAGCCTTGGTTTATTAAATTTTTAATTATTATCTTTATTTAAAATTTTGACTTTGCCCGAATAGAATATTTTATTATAGTCTCCGATCGTTTCGGTTTGCTATCCCATTAGCCTATGATAGATCAGTGTCGTATAATAGACTAAACACTGGAGTACTGTAATCCTGTCGTGCACGGATGACCTGTCCGATGAGACTGGCCGCCGTGATATTAATTCGGTATGGAGGACTTTATTTATATATAAAAGGGGTGACCAACAAGCCACAGTCCACCCGATGGTAAGTGAAAGCTTTGACCCATAGACACCTACATCTACCCGCAACTAAGAATCAAAATGCATATGCGTTGTCACCAATGAGGACTGAGGTGAAAACGCCTTGTTTCCAGTAAAAATGGTCTCCTGTTATCTACACTCACCTTACAAAACAAAGCAACATTGAGCAGCTATTTCACGCTGGTATTCTGTGAGAGCTAGGTCCTTCCCTGGTCGAGCCGACCCATTCATGCTATAACCAAAATAGAGCTGCAAGTCGTCACTATCACGTGCAAAATTTAAAATTGTAATACATATTTTGTAATTCTTTTTTTTTTTATACAAACAAACACACAGTCCACCTGATAGTAAGTGGTTGCTGTGGCCCGTAGACATCTACATTTATCCTCGATTGCGGATCAAAATGCAGATGCATTATCACCCGTGAGGACTAAGATGGAATGCCTCTTTTCCAGTAAAAAGGCTCTCCAGTTCTTCATACGAAACACAGAAGCATTAAGCTGCTATTTTACGCTGGTATTCTATGAGAGCGTGGTCCTTCCCCGGTCGAGCCGACCCATGCTATAACCAAAATATAGCTGCAACTCATCACTATCACGTGCAAAATGTAAAATTGTAATATATATTTTGTAATTCGAACGTAATTATATCACTTACCTGACCATAACACAATAATGCACTCATTTCTACTAGGCGGTTGAGATGAAAGAGTGTAAGTAATTACCTTTTAATCTGAAAAGCAATTTCTAATATAATATCTAGTAAATTGATAGTAGATTATATCAAGGGTCGTCGTCCATTTCACTAGCAGAAAGCTAGAATTTCAGCTTAGAAATTCGTTTGTTAAAGATGATTTTTAGGGTTCCATACCCAAAGGTTAAACAAAGGGACCCTATTACTAAGCCTCCGTTATCCGTCCGTCAATCTGTCCGTCTGTCTGTCAGCGGGCTGTATCTCATGATCCGTAATAGTTAGACAGTTAAAATTTTCAAAGAATGTAAGTTTCTGTTGTCACTATAACAACAAATAATACATTGAAAAATAATAGGGGCTCCACTACTACTCGTAGAAGCATGTATTACGATGGTACGGAACACTTAATGCGCGAGGGCAACTCGTACTTGTCCGGTTATTTTTTTTATAGAATAAGGGTGACAAACAAGCACACAGTCCACCTGATGGTAAGTGGTAGCTGTGACCCATAGACATCCACATCTATCCTCCATAAAGAATCAAAATGCAGATGCGTTGTCACCCGTGAGGACTAAGATGGAATACCTCTTTTCCAGTAAAAAAGGTCTCTGGTTCTCTACACTCATCATACGAAACATAGCATTATTAAGCTGCTATTTTACGCTGGTATTCTGTGAGAGCGTGGTCCTTCCCCGGTCAAGCCGACACATTCGTGCTACAACTATACTATTGAAATACATAACTGCAGCATGGCTCTACCACGTAAAATACTATTTACCTTCTTCTGATCGTTTACCAGTCTGTAAAAGTCCACTGCTGGGCGTAGGCTTCCCCGGCAGTGGGAAACATTTGCCTTGTCACGCATGTTGATCAATATTGCCTCTAGCACGTGAAAAATATATTTTGTATTTATTAAACTTACTTCATACTCAGAAAATTATACTTATTTTATTATTAAGATATTTTATACTTATTCTTTTTTATACAGAAATCCACAACAGTACTGTTTTTAAAAAATAACCTCATTTCAAGTCGATAATTATAAAAAAACGATGATTAATGTAATTAAAATTGTAAGCTAGTGGAGTGCAGCATCGTTGACGAATAATTCAAGTTCTCACTTCATTAACCCTACGTAGCTATTTAGCAGTTCGTGCATAAGCCAGATGAAAAAATCCTGGATTATTTAAACTAGAAATAGCTTATAAAAATTCAACAAGTTTTTAGGATTTTATGGAAGAATATTTTATTGTTTTTCCTTCGGGGTATTTTTTTTATAGGATAAGGGTGAAAAACGAGCACACAGTTCACCTGATGGTAAGTGGTTGCTGCGGCCCATAGACATCTGCCTCTATCCTCTATTACAAATCAAAATGCAGATTCGTTTTTACCCGTGAGGACTAGGATGGAATGCCACATTTCCAGTAAAAAGGGCTTCCGACTACCTGCACTCACCAAGCGAAACGCAGAGGTAAACCTCTACTTCACGCTGGTATTCTGTGAGGTCGCGGTACCACCCCGGTTCGAGCCGGCCCATCCGTGCGACAGCAAAAGCTGCCGCCTGGCTCTACTACTATTATATAATCGGTAGCGCGAGGCAACACTATATTTTCAAATTTACATTCCTAGTTATTATCAACTCATAATTGTCTACTATGGTAAATTAGCCTCTCCAGTTGCCTTAGTCATCCATTGTGACGATTAAGGCAAATTGACAATCACAGTACCAGCGTCTTACTCCTTTGAAGTTGTTGCCCCAGCTCGGTATGGGTTAAGGTTAGGTTTGACGTAAAAGTAATTTAACGTTTGACTAAAAGTCATTTTTATACACAACAAGTTTAATATAATATATAACAAATATCTGAACAAATATTTGAGACCAGTCTTTGCACATAAATCTCATGATGCAGTATCAAATATTTTATCACTTGAGCAGGGTGTGAATAACGAGCTCGCCTTTCTAATTCAACGATTTGTTGTTTATCATTGGCTACAATAATAATATGACCTATTAGTAGCGTAGTGACTAATAATTCAGCAATGGCACTTCGGACCGAGGGGTTTGAACATGGAATAACTATTTGTATTACCTATTTGTCTGGATGTTGATTACTAACGTGTTGTTGTGTGTAGTGTTGATCACTTACATAAACTAAGTCCCACTCGGTATTTTACCTTTCATCCCAGAACAGAGTTTTTCCGAACGAGTGGTATTTCTGTAATAAATTTAATAAAAAATATTATATTCTATTATACTCTCACACCCGTTACCCAAAGGGACTGTAGACCAGACTACGCACTTTCATTTCGCATGATTCTGACATACCTCTCTCGCTTTTTTCAAATCCATACATGTACGCAAACATGCTCGTCGATTACTCTTAATATGAAGAGTACTCTTGATCTTGATACTCAGAAGGGTACTCTTGATCTGGACCATCTTTATGATATCGCCAATTTGGTCCATAAACTTTTGACTAGGGCGGGCCTTGGCGACTCTGCCACTCACTTCTGCAGCATGAATATGCCTTACCAATCATTTCACATTCATTGTCTCTACGAATCTAAACCTTCAAAGCATTTTTTTAACATTGGTCCCAACATCTTGCAAATCATTCTTTTATATTAACAAACAATTCCTCACCCTATCATTTAGAGTCACCTAAACAAACTTCTTAATGCTCGTATTTCTATGGCATTAATTTTACTTTCATGCTTCTTCTGTTACTTATAACTTTCACTACCATACATTAAGATATGGAATAACACAACATTATATTATGCTATTGTTGTTTTTGACACATTCTGACTTCCTACAAGAAAGTTTAGAGTCCCGTTAGCCATCACCAACATACGAGTACATTCTAAATATATAAGCTCATCCACTTTCTCGACTAACTTCACTTCTATTCTGATTTCACATATCGTTTTGCTTTTTCTTTTTTACTAACAATCAGGTTCATCTTACTTGCGTTCACTTTTATTTTCTTTCTTTTAATGATATATATTCAATAATGTGATCATCATTTGCAACTCGCCTGTCAATGACGTGTATATAACTATATCGTCATCGTACAAGAGGAATTTTACGGCTAACTCACCCGTTCTTAAGCCACATTATTCGACTTTCAAAGCGTACATGCAACAGATCAAACGGCCACAATATCCATAAATGTCTATAAAATAGCCACGGAGAAGCTACACAAGCTTGCCACGTTGATACTAAAACTAGCATAAGAGTCTATAAAAGGTGATGCATATTAATGCCAGCGCTAATTTCAAATGATGCCCTTAACCTTGGTTATTCTAATATAGGCCTTTAAGTCAGATGTGTAGTAAGCTTTCTAGTTTTTGGTTCAAAACTTTTAAGTGATCGTGGCATAGAAAAAGTTTGTTGCCATGTTCCGTAGACGCTATCCCCGTTATAAATCTAGTGTGAACATCTAAATTTTTTCGCCAGTTTCTTTCATAATTCTTTCAATCAACTCTTGGGTTTTTCCGATAATGTTAATCAGATTGATTCCAAGGTAGTTTCCAAATTTTTGCTGTGATCATTTTGCCCTAATACATACAATGGGGCCATAATGTTTTGTTAAATTAAAAGAAGAGAATGTAGTATTTATCTACGCAAACTTATGTTTTGATATAATCTTATAATATCATTTTTAAAATTAAGTCTTATGTCAACAGTCAAACGTTTGATTTCTCTCTACTTTATAAGAAACAGAACATACATCAGGCTTACCACCACTCCATTATATCCCTTAGCATTTATAATAATAAATATTACTTTATCATACCTTTTTATTTTGCTCTTAAATATTTTTTTACTATTCTTTAAGAAATAAATCCGTTACAATGTAATTATTCCACTGTCTTCATCATTACAGTCCAGCCAATAGATGGACTGTAATGATGAATGACTTCGTGCATGTCTTATGGAATACATAAAATATTGACCATAATTTTTTATAGAATTAGGGTGATAAACGATCACACAGTCTACCTGATGGTAAGTGGTTGCTGTGGCCCATAGACATCTGCACCTACTTTCGTTTGCGAATTAAAATGCAGATGCATTGTCAACCGTGAGGACTAAGATGGAATGCCTCTTTTCCAGTAAAAAGGGTCTCCGGTTCTCTACACTTAACATACGAAAGACAGCAGCATTAAGCTAGTATTTTACGATGATGTTCTGTGAGAGCGTGGTCCTTCCCCGGTCGAGCCGACCCATTCGTCCTACAACTATACTATTAATATAGCTGCAGTATAGCTCTACCACGTAAATGTAATCTTGTCTGTGCTATAAAAATAAAATTTATATGCACACACAAGAAGCAGCTTTATGTCATCGTGATTCTAAAAACTCTTTTCTTGAAGTTCACTACGAACGTTTCACAAAACGTTGTGTGATGAAAAAACTTCTGGTAAACCCCATAAAAAAATCAGCTGTTTCATATTATATATCAGTTCGCATTAGTCGCTGGTGGTAACCGATCCCACAAAAACGTTGTGTGATGAAGAAAACTTCTGGTAAACCTGGATTCCACAAAAAAGTTATGTGATAAAGAAAATGCCTGCCAAGCGTGGCAACTATACCTAATATCCCCCGTATGAGGCAATCTAGGGCCCATGTTCAGCAGTGACCTTTTGATAGGCTGTAACAGTAACATTAAACGATTTGATTATGCCGCCATCTACCTGGAGCTATACATTTTTTAGCATATTATCAGCAAATTGAGCAATTTTTTTGCGGTGTGTTGCAAATAATTCATGGAGTATCTCTTATCTGTCGACCGATGTGTCACAATCCTACATAAAAACAGTCACATATTTTGCATATATCGATAACGTGTTTATCGAGAATGTTTCATTGAACATAAAATTTATTTCTGACATATTGAATTGTATCACCGATAATATTTTGAATTTTAAACAACCTACTCAACATTCGGGTACGTCGAAAGATTTTTTTTAAAACTTTTACTTAAAGAAGGGCAAACCAAACGAGCATATGGCTTAACTGATGGCACTGAATATAGGCCTCCCCTCTAGATTGCCTTATATGAAGGATAGTTGCCATAGTCGCTTCGATCTTGACAACTGCAAGTAGGTCGGCAACCGCAGTTTTTTATAGTATAACGGTGACAAACGAGCACATAGTCAACCTGATAGTAAGTGGATACTGTGGCCTATAAACATCTACATTTATCCTCGATTAAGAACCAAAATGCAGAAGCGCTGTTACCCTTGAGAACTAAGATGGAATGTCACGTTTCAAGTAAAATGGGTATCCGTTTCTCTACACTCGTCATATAAAGCAAAGCAGCATGAAGCTGCTATTTGACGATGATATTCTATGAGAGCGTAATCCTACCTCGATCAAGTCGACCCATTCGTGCTGCAACCATAACATAGCTGCAACTTGGCTCTACTACGTAAAGAGGTTAATATTTTTTAGTTTTGATTAGGAAGATGCTGCTGCACATCTGGTTTGTTTCCCTATATCGCCTCTTATGGCACCCATGGGATGATATGGGATAATGGATCCACTTACACCACCACAACATTGTCAATTTTTTAATTAAAAATCAGCATTTTAACTTTTCGCGTGCCCCTTCTGAATCACTCTACAACACACAACGGGAACATTTGCTGAAAATCCTTTACCTATTAAGCCAATGGACGTATAAATGTGAAATTGGGCAGTCAATATAAATTAAATTGACGTGGCCCCTTCTATACCACGTCGTCCTTTTACGACACAAGCAGATTAAGCTTAAATGTGAATTTGGCAGTCGAAACACATTTCCGTTTATGTCCTTGTTCGGATTGTGCTATTTGAATTATTAGTGCAGCGTATTAAGTTACATGTTCTTGGCAAAGACTTAAATTATATCTATATACATTATCCAATTATACAGAACTGATTTACTATACAGCTCGCGGCCTATTAAGATATCGCAGGCTGTGAGTCCTTAGATGCATGAAGCTGTAAATGTCAAAAGACTAACAGTACTGCAGCCACCCTTTCAGTGTTTTACATAGTAGATTTTAGAGGATGTGCGCGGAAATTGCATGACCTAATTACTACCTCTTCGTTCCATCATCGGACCTTTAGATTTCACCTAACATCATACCGGAACACGATTTGCATCATTTGGCGGTATGTCTTTGCCAGGTGGGTGGTAACTAACCCTCGGCTGGGCCTCTCACTAGTAGAGGACCAACCTACCACCAGTATGTGGTACTGCCCGTTTAGCACTACCAAGGGGATACGTGTAGGGAATCAGGATTCAAGTAATTCCTACGGACGCGAGCAGCTTCATCCCCCATTCTTTCTATGTAACTTTACCATATCACTTTTCAAGTATGTATTTTTTGAAATTATACTTATTGTTTCCTTTTCATTGTCATCCCTTCCTTTAAGTAACAGCTCACATTGCTCCCTGGATGCCTTGAGTTCTTGAAGCGCAAGATGAAGTTGGTTTTCCATCTGGCGCGTCTTGGCATTGCGAGATTTCATTTTACTCTTATTATAGATCTCAAATTAAATTATTAAGAAAACAATTCAAAATGAAATCCGAAAACAACAACAACCCTTAAGAGAAATATCGTAAATATTAAAAATTAATTACAGTAAGTTTTAAACGATGTTCGTTACCTGCTGTCACTTTAAGTTGAGACACTAAAATTTTATTTATTTAGATATTTACCACTTTTATTTATTAAACAATACAATTTGTTCGCAATTAACAATTATAACTTAAATTTAAGGTAGAAATTATCAATTACAATATTTATTTTTATGAAATAATTTAGGAGCAAATTATTTATCTATTTGTCACCGGGGTTGCCATAGAGAAAAAAAAGATATTACATTCGAAACATGCCTTAAGGGATAATATACATTTATTGATAGCATTGTCGTACCGTGGTGCTACCGTGAAGTGACGGTGTAAGAATATCCACTAACCTGTATTGAACCGTGGAAGTTGTAAGAGGCGACAGAAGGAAATAAATCAGCAGATGGGCAACAGCTTCTACTTGATAACAACTAGAAATTAAAAATCTTCAATTGCCACCCCAGCCAGCACGCCACGAGCATTTAGCAAATAGAACGAGGAACAAGTCCAAACGTTAAAACAAAAAGAATACCCGACTGCGTAAAAACTTCACTGAAAAGAAAAAGAAATCGTAATATGTCTCATTATTATAATTTTTAAAAATTTTACGTTTCTTGCCACAGTCGCTTTGTAATGACGTTTGAAATTAGTGTTGTGAGGAAAACGGTTGTCGATTTTTTTGTTAATTTTCCCGACTTTAAATATAAGCAATTTTGTCTTCTAATAAATGTAATTCGAACTACCACATATTACAACAACACTATTAGGAATTATTCTATAGAAATCTAATATACAGATTTCAAGTTTCTACAGCATTTTTCCACTATTTTCGTCTGCGGTTTATTTATGCTGATGTCGGAGAATTTTCAATTTGAGCGACAGCTTGTAGGTGAAGGATCTTTTCAGCTTTCTCGGTAAATACATTTTTATTCGCATTTTGCTGCACACATGTTCTATACCTATACATAACAATTTCTCATTTCTTTCGAAACGATCGCATATCGTATGATTAATTTATTTTTATTCGTTCGTATATTTTAAATAGATATATAGTAGTCTTATAAAACATTACACACATCTTGCAATATCAGTGGTAGTAGGTTAAGGTGTGGCTGAATAGTTATCCATAAAGAAATTGAAATATAATATTAAAAGAATTGATTTTATTTTAACTTTAACCTGACCGGACAAATAAGTATATCTTATTTATGCGATAAGTTTATACGCAACAGCCTTATATTATATTGTTCGCGCCAAACGCTGTTGTCGGAATCGAGGTCTAGGGGGCGCGACGCTCGATGCCATACCGGTTTTGACATCGCTCGAGCGGTGGGGTTGAGAACGCGAAAAGGTGAAGTGAAGCGTCTGTCAGCGGTGCTAACGTTAGCACGCTGTCTTTTTTGTCGGAAACTCGGAATAATTAGGCGCGGACAGTAAATATACGGTCTAGGATTGGTGGCGCGCATTCCTGTTGTAGAGCTTCCCAGGGACTCATTGTGTCTGACTCAGAATCTGCATAAGTGCATTCGGCAATATTAGCTAGTGCGGCCTTTGATATTCTAGAAATAACTGTTGCTACGCGAAACGGTAGTGACCTTTGATCCGGAAACTCCGTGTGCGTTTTGTGCGTTAACCTTATACCCAACGAGAGTTAGTGGCTTCTGTAAGTTAGTTAATCGTACGATAGAGTTAATTGACTGTCATCGTGACGAACGAGGAAAGTGACTGTGGACAACGCCGTGGAAGGTTCCCTCAATTTGGAGCGGTGCCGACACCCGGGCTGCTGCCGACGGCCAAGGTCTAGGGTCAATCACCATCAGTTACACCAAGATACACATCACATCACCTTATTTCCCTTGCACTACACAACCACATGCGACCTGACCGACTCCGGAGGGACCACTCGCCTTGGATATAGGTAAGTAAGCTCCGTCTAATATCCTCCCGGTTGACTGGCCGTAGTATAGGACGCTCCCCCATATAGTTTAGTTTAATTAGAGAAATTCCACGTGTCCATATTCTGGCCCCGTTCCTCTGCTGCTCGTCGATGGGATTACTCATGGGCCCTAATCCCGTCATCCTTGATTGGGGCAGCTAGGGGCGTGTACAATATAGTTGCATACTAGAGTTGCTAATATAAAGCGTATTTTAATGTAGGTTTTATATCTAAATATATATTTTTAATAATTAAATTAAAAAGCACATATCCAATTTTTCCCTTATTCCTATAAGCGCTGATGGACTTAGGTTTGACATGCGCGCATTCGTTATATTAGCACGCAAGCTGAGAAATGTTTTGATTTAGATCTTACGACGCTGAGCAATCGGTTTGTTAACTCCAGAGCCAATAAGTGCCGATAAGTGAGGATTCTATTACTAGAAATGAGAGTCTTTCGTTAGGGAGGGAAAAGCTTCTTAAGCATTCTTTATTTGAAGCTGATAGCAGGTGTCCAGGGGCTGTAGTGGTAAGGTAGGTTACCATCACACAGACTGTGTGGTTTTTGTCACTGTATATAGTTAAGAATGTCACTAACATGATGCATTAAGTTTATATATATAACGGGTAATGCCAGAACAGCTAGTAAATCTAGGTTTACCCGGCGATTTTCTGTCAGGATAAAATATGTAAATTAAATCATCATAAATAGCGTGATTTAAATATATGACTTTTTATACAATAAGCGTGGCAAAGGAGCACGCAATTCGTAATCGGATGCCGTGGCCCATAAATATCTAAATTTTCCTCTATTAAGAATCAATACGCAGATGCGTAGTCACCCCTGAGGACTAAGATAGATTGCCTCGTTTCCAGTAAACAGGGTCTCCGGTTCTTTACATTGACCATACGGAACACAGCAAAATAAATCACATATATGTATATATAAATCACACACCAACATATATATATATATATATATATATATATATATATATACACAAAAACACACACACACACACAACATGTACACAGGCAGCACACACACGCATTGAAACAGAAACAGAAACTTTAAATTCAATATAGATTATAAATAATACTTATTGAAAAACACTTTTGTTTAATTACCGAATGTGCCGGACGGGCGTAACTCTCCGGAGTAAATGTTGTCGAAGATACTCCGCGAGCCGCTCACGTCCTACACCTATAGGTTCTGATGGATACTTTCACTACCGCCTTTGTGTATTCTGTTGGAGAACTGTGGACTGAGGTTCAGAATTAAAAATGCACGATTTATAAATTAAAATAGCAAGGGAGTGGCCAGCGGTTCGACTGATTAATTAGTTGCGAAATATTATAACTTATTTATTTATTTAACACTGTTTTTCAACTATGGTTGTTCACTATATATTTCAAAACACAGATTTAATTAAACACACAGTAATATTAAAATTTCTATTGGTTTTTTAAAATTTCTATTCGTATTTTCAAAATATCTGTTGGTAATATCAAATTTCTATTGGCAGTAACAAGTTTCTATTGATATTTTCTACTATATCTATTGGTAATTTTGAATATCTATTGGGAGTAACAAATTTCTATTGGTAGTATCCAAAATTTCTATTGGTAGCAGCTGGTTTTCTAACACTACTGACTAGCAGCTATTAATCAACTAAAATTAGTTGAATTTAACACTTTTGTAACTGCGAATATCAGTTACCACTTTTTCCGTCTAGCTAACACTTTTCACTATATGTAACGGCGAAATTTCCGTTACCACTTTATTCGGCTAGCTAACACTTTTTCACTATATGTAACTGCGAATATCAGTTACCACTCTTTTCAGCTAGCTAACACTATTTTACTATATGCAACTGAGAATTTTCAGTTACCACTTTTTCCGACTAGGTGTAACTGCGATTTTTCAGTTACGACCTTTTTCGGCTAGCTAAACTTTTTTTATTTCACTTTAACTTTTCACTGTGTTCTGCTACTAGTCACTTCAGCTACTACCGGATACTACTGCTTGTTACTGGTAGTTCTTCCTACTACAATGTTACTGTGATTTGTCCCTATAAGGTAGACTTCGGCTATACTCTATAGAGAGCCGCTTGCCAATTTCCGGTTTTGCCTTTTTATTATCAAACATTTTCATTACGTAATTTGCACAAATCGCAATTTTTCTATATAATGCTAATTTTTACATTAACACGCTATACACTATAAAATGGGCATTTTGGTCCTTTATCATTATGTGATAAGGGTTACTCAATATATTTACATTCAAAAAAGTTATTAATCAAAATGTACCAAATTTACATAACAAAAGTGCACATTAAATGTTTAATTTTACTATATTTCTCAAATGCGTTTATTTACACAAATTATCTATTTACTTATTTCAATCTATACACCATATGCTAACTAAATATCGTATTTACAATTCTTTCAGAACATAAAATATTCTCATTATTTTCATATAAACTATTGCGCAGTTAATTAACTTCTAGAAAGTTCCACGACATGCTGCGCTGTGATTGGTCGAAATTTTATTTAATGTTTAAAGTCGTTTATATCAACTTATTATTAAAACGATACTTTATACAAATATATTACGAGTTGTAAACATACTGTAAAACTATATTAAAGCACAATTTATTCGATTTTGTTGCCAATTTTACTTTTTAAACAATTTAATATACTTTAATCACTTTTTGCTTAAAGTCTTTAAAACCGTCGCGAACATCTCTCCCGCCGTGCAGCGTCGCGAAGATCTCATCGTAGTGGCGCTGCATCCATTTTGGTGAGCGACGTTGCATCTACTTCGGCAGCGGCACGAGTTTCCTGGTCGGCCTCTTGATTAGGCCGTTTGCGGTGCGTACCTCCACAGTGCGGATCTGTCCGTCCGCCCCGGGGTACACAGTTTCAATCCTTCCTCGTGGCCAGGTGTTGCGAGGTAACTGGCCGTCAACAAGAGGACTGGATCGCCCACTTGGAGATCGGGGCCTCGACCATGGGCCTCCCGCCGGTTTTGCAGTTCCGGTAGATATTCTTTGACCCAACGCTGCCAGAACATATCAGCGAGTATCTGAGAGCGTCGCCAGTGCCTTTTGCTATTTATGTCTTTTTCATTGAATACCCCAGGTGTCGGCAGTCTTGCTGATCCTCCCAATAGGAAGTGATTTGGAGTGATGGACTCGTAATCGTTGCTGTCCACGGAGATGTGAGTTAGTGGTCTACTGTTTACTGTATACTCCACCTCGCAGAGCAGCGTGGCTAAGACTTCTTCTTGTGGATGTCTTTCGTGAAGGACGGTGTATAGTGCCGTCTTCACGCATCGTACGAGACGTTCCCATACCCCTCCCATGAAAGGCGCGGAGGGGGTAATAAAACGCCACACTATGCCTCGTCGGCTGGCTTCTTCTTTAAAAGCCTCCCGCAATTCGTTATCCGCGCCGTGCATGTTGGTGCCGTTATCTGAATGAATTTCGGTGGGGCACCCTCGGCGCGCTGCAAATCTTCTTAAAGCTAATATTGCGGAGTCTGCGCTGAGATTTGCAACAATTTCCAGATGGACAGCTCTAGATGTGAGGCAGGTGAATAGAGCCACGTATCTTTTCTGATGTTGCCGTCCTACTGTGACGGAGAGTGGCCCAAAATAGTCCAAACCGGTGAAAGTAAATGGTCTCTGGTGATGAGCGAGACGTGTGCTGGGATGATCACCGGTGGCTGGCACAGATGGTTGCGCCTTTCTGATGCGACATGGCACGCACTGGCTCACTATCTTTTTCGTCGTGGGTCTAAGCCTTATAACCCAGTAATGTTGTCGGACCTCGTTAATTGTAGGTTCGGTTCCGCAATGATGTAGGCTGCGATGCGTCCAGTTTATGTACAATTGGGTGATGTGATGATCACCATCCAATATAGCCGGACCTTTCATGTCTTTCGAGACTCCCTTCGCGGCGGCTATGCGACTTCGCAGCGCGATGATCCCGTCTTGTAATTCTATCTGTAGCGGTCTTAGGCGGCTATCATGGGCGACCTTTTTATCGTTACGGAGATCAGCTATTTCTTGTCTGAAGGAATCCCCTTGTATAACACGTATTAGGAGCCTTTCGGCCTCTCTGATGAATTCGGCCTCGAGTGTGATGTGTCTTTTGACATCTGCGGTTTTTCTTAGACTGGAGGACTGTGTACGGTGTTGCGGATTGTTTTTTGCTTTCCTCCAGTCGGGATCTTTTTCTTCATTCCTCCTAGTTCTTTTATAGAAGGTCCTGTCCGTTGTTTTACGGCAGAGTGTAATAAATTGAAGCACTCTGGCCGTCGCTCGCAGCAAGCGTTCCCACTTCGAAAATTTTGCTGGATTTGGGATGGCTTCTCTTATTACTGGAGCTCTATGTGATTCTGTAATGGTAAGGCATTTTTCCTCACCGGTGGGTTCGGATGACGTGGGTCTTTCGGTCGGCCATGCTGACGGTTCTTTGTACAGAAACGATGGGCCGCTGTACCACTCATGATTTGAGTCGAAATTCGGTGGTACGTCCCTCGTAGCGGTGTCAGCTATGTTCAATTTGGTAGGTACCCAGCGCCAGTCATCTACTTTACAATTGTCCTCTATGCTTTCCTCACTCGTGTGCAGCTCATTGGCCGCGTGGACGCGCTGATACGGGGCTTTAGTGTGTGCCCCGTGTAGCACCCATCCTAATTCTGTGAGCGAGGCGATTGGTTGGTGCGGCGGACCTCTGCGAATTTTAGTGGCTATCAAGAGTCTCCAATTATCTTGTCCTATTAAGATCCTCGGGTTGCCGGAGTCGTATATTAATTGCTCCTTAAGGTTTTTTAAATGTCTACACTTTTCTATATCTACTGCACGCACAGTCTGTGGCCCCAAGTTTAGGCTGGCGACCGTGCGTGCTCTGAATTGCACCCTTTTCCTGTGGAGACTCTTGAGCGAAACTTTGACTCGTCGGGAGTTCGGCGAATCAAGGGTATTGTTCCCGATGGCGGTGATCTTAAAGGGGTCCAACCGCCCTGTTGCTCCAATTTGTTTGGCTATTTCCTCATCCATTAATGAGACTGTCGAACCGTCATCCAGCAGGGCGTGTGTATTTACAGCTCCCGCCGGTCCAATTACTCGGACTGGTATTATTTTTAAATAGGCGTGATGCTTTGACACGGCGAATGAATTTGCAACCGTTTCCTGAGGTTCTATTTGTGTGACCTCCGTTTTCTCCTTTTTATAATGGTGGAGAAGTCTATTGTGTGTCGCGGTGCATCCTTTTATTCCACACTTCGTGGTTTTACATTTGTGTGTTTGGTTTTTGTATCGCAAACACCGGAAACATAAATTATATTGTTTTGCGAGTTCCCATCTTTTGTCGGTATCCGCTTCTTTAAATTTGTTACAGTCGGATCCGTAGTGGCCTTCCTTTTGGCACACTCTGCACTTCGGAGATGGCTTAGTGGTAGCCGTGTGTGTCCTATGTACTGGACGATTGTTCTGCGCCCCGTTTATGATTTCGGGAGGCGCAAATGCACTACAGTAGCGAGCTTGTTCGGTGATAAACTCGCTGAAAGAACCGAGGTCTGGTCTAGAGTCGTATTTTTCGGTATAAACTTTATACCACTGTGCCCGTATAGAATTGGGCAATTTGTCTGTTAGGTGTCGTAGCAGCTCTGCGTTGATGAGATAGTGGTCTCGTTTGAGTGCCCGTAGAGTGACGACACTTCCCCTCACTTTGCTTGCGAATGTGCAAATATCCCTAGGCGCTTCTGTGCAGCGTGGTAATCCTCGTAACTTCTCGGTTTCAGCTTGTGCAATTGAGTCTGGACGCCCAAATTGTAGCTCCAGTTCTCGCATGATCTCATCTGGCTTAGCATGCCCGATGAGTTCCGAACTAACTGTCTCCAAGGCTCTTCCCTGTAGACTTCTTCGTAGTCTTGCCGTATTTTCGATATCGTTGAAGTAGCCTCGGGTTGTTTCATAAATGGCACGGAACGATAGCCATTCAGTATGTGCTCCGCTAAAGCACGGCAGTGTCATTATAGCTTTCGACGCTGCGAAAGTATGCGACGATGCACTCTCTGGTTTTGGTTTGTCAGCGAGTGCGGCTATAGCGGATGTGAGTTCCGATATAAATGGTCGGAGCCCTCTGTCTTCATTTATGACAGATGCCTGGTTAGGCTTCGTTGGTAGGGGATTCTTCGTTACGTCTGCCGGATAGGGATCCTGGTAGGTGAGCTCTGATACAGCTGGTAGGAGCTCCCTGTCTTTATCAACCTTTGATTCCTGACTAATTTTTAGTGGCACAGGATTTTTGGTTACATCTTCCGGATCGTGGTCCTGGTAGGTGGGCTCTGATACGATTGGTAGGAGCCCCCTGTCTTCAACAACCTTCGAACCATGGTTTGTGAGCTTCTTCTGCGGCTCACTGAGGTCGACAACCTCCGGGGGTGGCCTTGTGACGGTTTTGTTTAGTGGGGCCTCCCCTCCGGTGGCGACGCCATGAGTTGGCTTTTGCTTGGCTACGGTATTTTCGAGCCAAGATCGGACGTACTCGCTTTTAGAGTGACCATCTTCATCATAGTCGTCCGAATCATCTTCTTCCTCAGCCATTTGCAAGGAAATTTGTGCGAGTTCCAATTTAATTCTCAGCACTTCTTCACGAGCCTTCAAAACTTTTTTATTGGGCCGAATAGTCCTCTTTGACTTTATACTTTTATCTCGGTGGCCCCTGGGTGGCTCTTCGGTGCGGGAGTCTTCCCGGACTGTTGGCGGTGATGCACATCGGATGTCATCGTTGCCCTCTATATGTTTCATCTGCTTCGGTGTACCGGTTGTAGCGGCCGGCCCGGGCAGGAGTACCCCCCCATCGCGGGGGCAAGGTGGCGCCTCAGCGCCCTCTGTGGTCGATGGTGAGCGTGGTGGCATCTGGTGGCGGACGGCGTCGGTATTGTCCGACGGGCCTCCTTCCAGACCGACGGTCCACGCCATGGCTCCCCTTTCTTGCGAACGAGTGATCGGCATCTTGATTCTGAAAATTCTGTTGACTTTAATACGGTAGTGTCTATGTATCCGGTTCCGAAATACAAACGGATGAGGGATTTAGCTCGTACGACCAGCTAATGCTGGACTCGGCTCGAAGTATAACCGGAAGGATTCAGCTCGTACGACCAGCTAATGTTGGACTCGGCTCGAAGTATAAACGGAAGGATCCGGCTCGAAGGACCAACGAATCTCTGTCCTGTGAAGAATCAGCAAGAGACACAGCGGGATTTTTTTTAAATAACAGCTTACAATCATGTATGTGACACAAATTAACAACACAAAAAATTAGAAATAGCATGGTAGCGATCACCTCATTTCCAGGGTTTATTATCATCCATAAATTCTTTAATATTATAATACCCCTTTTTATACAAACTTAGTTTAATAAAGTTTTTGAACTTTGGGCAGGTCAAATTTTGTATATTTTCTGGATGTTTGTTGTAAAAGCGTATAACATCGCCCCAAGCATTAATTACTGACTTGATGGAGTCGAGTAACTGGCACTTCCAGCTTTTGTGTGTTCCTAGCATTTTCTGAATGAATATCACTTCTTTTTGTAAAAGTACTTTTATTTTTATGTACGTAGGTTACATTTTCATAAATGTATTGAGAGGCCAAAGTTAATATATTAATTTCCTTTAATTTTGTCGCAGCATCTCTTTAGGCTTGAACTCATAAATTGCTCTTATGGCCCTCTTCTGTGAAACAAATATTATTTCGTTGTCAGCTCCGTGTCCCCATGGCAAAATACCATACGACATTATGCTATAGAAATAGCTAGAGTAAACTAGTCTAGCTGTTTCAACACTGGTAAGACTTTTAATCTTTTTTACAGCATATGCTGCAGAACTAAGTCTGCTTGCTAGTTTTGGGGACTCCATTGAAACTTCGCTTCTAGTGTGATTCCAAGAAAAATTGTGGTGTCTACAAGACTCAGTTTATCCCCAATTAAAATTACATTAGTATTTAATTGTTTGACATTTGGAGTTATGAATTTCATACAATTCGTTTTAGTGCCATTTAAATGCTAATTATTATTATTGAACCAATTTACTAATTTAGATATAGCATTATTTACTTCATCATATTTTAGTAATTGTCGACTTTATTTGAAAATGAAAGAAGTGTCATCTGCAAATAATACAAAATCATGGTTATCTCCTACTATGTAAGTTAAGTCATTAATGTATACAAGAAACAGAAAGGGGCCGAGAATTGAGCCTTGAGGCACGCCAATTTTTACTATTGGCCCGGAAGGGCTCATACTGTTAATGACAACTTTTTGCGTTCTCTTAATTAAATATGAAATAATCAATTTAAGAGCATCACTTCTTACACCGTAGTGTTGAAGTTTCCTGATTAATATTACATGATCAACACAATCGAAGGCCTAAGATAGGTCACAGAATATACCCAAAGCATCTTATGAATTCTCTCATGCATTAAAGATATATTTAATCAGCTCAACACCGGCATCAGTTAACCAAATTGATTTTTATGACGTAAATTATTTATATTAAAGAAATTTAACATTTGATCAAGAATCAATTTTTCAAAAATCTAACTGAGTGTTGGTAGTACAAAAATAGGTCTAAAATTGGCGGGGTCTAAAGTACTACCCGATTTAAATAAAGGTATTACATTACTATGCTTCATTAAATCAGAAAACACACCAGATTCGATACTAGTATTAAAATAATAGCTAAATGAGGCGCAATTGTATCTATTATAGACGCAATAACTTTAACGGAAATCCTTCTCAGATCCACAGTTTTCTTAACATCAATAGTTTTAAAATACTTTACAATATCTTTTAATGATGCTTTATGAAATGTCAAATTCTTTGTACACGCATTTAAATTTTGTTTAAGTAATGATTCGCTGACGACAGGAGAAGAATTCAATGACTTAGTGGTTAATATCGGAATATCATTAACATATTTCTTAAAAACCATTGCAACGCCCTGACCTGATTCAGTTAATTTGTTGTTAACACTGGTAGTTTGAATTGCAAGAGTTGATCTTACCAGTTTCACTATTAATTATACTCCATGTCATTTTAATTTTATTATAAGCCGTCTTAATTTTGTTACTCAAATGCAAAGACTTGGATGTGGAGCACACTCTTTTAAATATTTTTTATTCTACATATTCCCTAAATTTGACGCTATGATTATATGACCTTTCATGGTAAAGATCATATAACCTATGCCTGCTCTTATGGACTCCTACTGTCGCCCATTCATTGAATGACTTGCGACTGTTCAAGGAGAATGTTTTAGAAGTAAAATTATTATAAAATTCATTGCAAATTGAAATAATGTTCCATACACAAAATTAAGATAATTTTGGTATGAAAGTGATGGAAGTTTTTACACTATGTTACTTCTAAATTTCGTGCATTTACTGGAACAAGCACAACTTTCTCATCTACTTGCTTTTTGTGAACATAAGGTAACGAAACATCTTGTCCACAGTGATAAGAACTTAATTTTTGTATTATACATTTATGCAACGACTTCACATTTTAAAAATGTTATCTTTACATGTTGCACTAGATTGAGCAGTACGCGTTGGCTCTAAAAATAAATTAATAGACCATATTATGATTTAAACAATGATCTAAATTTAATATTGATGAAGGAAACTTCTAGGAGATTGATATTAAAGTATCCACATATTATAACAGATTTATTCTGTTTATTAAGATTAGCAAAAATTTTCTCTATAATTTTTTCAAAAGTATCGTATATAGAATGACTGGGGGTCTCCAGACGCTTACAACAATGAGGTGCTCAAACTCAACGCATGCCATTTCTACAGTTCGCTCAACAGAGAGGCCCACAATATCTTTACATTCTTAACACGATAATAATTTACTAGCTAATATTAAGGAGCCGCCTCTTAAAACCGTTCCTCTATTGAAAGAACTGACCACCTGGTGATTACTGAAGTTAAACATTTTAAGTTATAAGCAAAATGAACTGAACATTGGTTAAAAGCTTATAACAAGTTATAAGCTTTTAACCAATGTTCAGTTATACATAAAATATGAATATTGTTGCTATTTAATAACAACTCAATTTCTAGCTATTTGCCTATCATGCCTTGTATATTTTGATGCACCAGGTGTAAACAATTTTGATTATAACTCTGTGGAGTCATATAATAAAAGGTTTGTAAGCTACATACCAAATTATTTAAATTATTATAACTGCTAGAGATTACTTCTATTGTCTCATTTTCTAATTTAAATTTCTTGGAACTGATTCCAAATTACATATTAAGTCATTATACTTCTCAAAAGAAGCAGATGTCTGTGTAGCCAAGTCCTTGGCTGAGTTAATATATAAACAATAAGATAGCATATTTGCTATCTCATTGTTTATATTTAGGTAGGTAATACCTATCTATAGTCAAAAATTTATGATATAATAGGATATTTATGAATGTTGTTAAATAGTTTTAATTAAAACTTCTTTGTTCGGAGTTTAAAGTTATCTTGAAGTTATTCAAAAAACAGCACTGTAACAATAAAAATTTGAGAAAGTTAAGGCATTATTAATTATTTAATTTATTAAGAAATGTATGGAGCATATTCAGAAAGAGGAAGATAAGTTTTTAAAACTTGATTTTATTGTAGATGACGTGACGAATAAATTTATTATACGTGTTACAGACTCTGATTCTGACTCTACAGACACAGAAGAATCGGCGAAAAAAAAAAGTGTATTATTTTAGTATGCTAAGCATTTTTTAAACTATATTGTCCACTTAAATATATAATGTAACTATCAATAAGTTACGTACCCCTGCTATTCCTAATAACCTTGCATTGGTTTTGTTTACATTCTGTATCGCGTCTCGTTGGCCGTACTGTAGGTAAGTCCAACTTCGACCGAGAGGTCAATCGACGTGATGACCTATGGGTCTGAGACGTTGGCGCACAAGGTCACTCAGCGAGCTGTGGAGAGGGCTATGCTCAGTGTTTCTCTGCATGATAGACTTAAAAACAAAGACATCCGCAGTAGAACCAGAGTGACCAATATAGCCCAACGGATTAGTAAGTTGAAGTGACAATGGGCCTTCCATATAGCTCGAAGAACCGACAACCGATGGGGAAAAAGGTTCTTGATTGCCCCCCCCCCCCCCCCCCCCCCCCCTAGATGGAGTGACGATCTGGTAAGACATGCAGAAAGTCGATGGATGCGGGTGGCTTAAGACCGTGCTTTGTGATATTCCTTGGAGGAGGCCTATGTTCAGCAGTGGACTTATGAAGGGCTGTAATGATGGTGATTATGGTATTTCACTTCTACAATTAATACGAATCTAACGACATCTCGTATGTTAAAATCCATCAAAGAGCCTGCCAAAGAATTAGACATACATACATACTCTCGAAGAACATTAACCTCCTTCTCGGATAGTGGTTTAAAAAATAAAAATAAATGTTTCGCTGTTATATATTGTAAGTTTATAATTTATTTGATGGATAGTTTTTATCTGGAAATTGCAAAGTCAGCCCCAAATTAATGAAAATTAATTAGTTTAGATTCGCGTGAAAATTTTGCCTCCAATCCTGCTAACTCTGTAGTGTTGTCACAATGTCTCGACGCCATTTTTAGTTATCATCTTCCTAGGGGAAGAAAAATCTTTCTCACCCGTCTGTACACATTAAAACGAGGTAACTGCACATACAAAAGATCATAGCAGCCTCAAAGACACGGGAAACCATAAATCCGAAAACTAACATTTATGTTTGTTTTTGCGAAATTGTTGGCTTCAGTCGGTATTCGATTTCAAAACCCAAGCTTAGTAACCGACTTTGGTAGGTTTAGAAGGTTCCTATGAAATTTGAATTAATATACCTCACAAAAACATATTGTTTTTATAATTTAAAATTAAAAATTTTGTACAGCCGACTTCAATATAAGTTATTTAAGAATAACTTAAAAACTATTGGTCTGACCTTGATCAAATTCATATGGGACCACACGAGAAGTACCAGCTTTCAAATAAAAAAAGAATCATCGAAATCGGTTCACCCAGAAAAAAGTTCTGAGGTAACACACATAAAAAAAAACGAAAAAAAAAACATACAGTCGAATTGAGTACCGGCTCCTTTTTGGAAGTCGGCAGAAAATAATTTAAAATTAAAAATTTTGTACAGCCGACTTCAATATAAGTTATTTAAGAATAACTTAAAAACTATTGGTCTGACCTTGATCAAATTCATATGGGACCACACGAGAAGTACCAGCTTTCAAATAAAAAAAGAATCATCGAAATCGGTTCACCCAGAAAAAAGTTCTGAGGTAACACACATAAAAAAAAAAACGAAAAAAAAAAACATACAGTCGAATTGAGTACCGGCTCCTTTTTGGAAGTCGGCAGAAAAAAATATCCTAATACTCTAAGTAACAATGAGTTTTTTTTTTTGCTAAATAATAAAAAGTTTCGTGATTATATATGAACACATGAACCTATTTGAAAGAATTGTGAAGGACAATTTTTTGAACCTGGAAGAGCCACGCTGCAGATATATTATAGTTGTAGCAAGAATAGGTCGGCTTGACCGGGGATGGAACACGCTCTCATAGAATTCCAGCGTAAATAGCATCTTAATGCTGCTGTGTTTCGTATGGTGAATGTAGAGATCCGAAAACTCTTTTTACTGAAAACGAGGAATTCCATCTTAGCCTCTTAATCGTGGATAAATGTGGTGGACTGTGTGCTCGCTTGTCTCTCCTAGTCTATAAAATAATCCTTTTATAATTTAAATATTTCGTCTGAGGAATAAACCAATTTTAAATATATTATTATAACATCATTACCGTTTTATTAACCAAAACGATGCTATAGCTATTCTATATGTAAGATAAATAATGACTCAATCAAATATTAATTATAGAAATTATGAATTTCGTCGGACAATAATGTCGTCAATATCCTGTGAGATGATATTACTCGTAATATAGCGCTTAGCATACCTGTCAATTCCACCAATAAGCACAGGACTAATTGCCTTATAACCCTCTCAAAAATAATAAAAGGCTTATGCCCATCTGTGGGACGTGTTTAAGCAGTAATATTACACAAAATTACAAACTAAAGGCTTATTTGAAAAATACTCTTAATTTTCGTCTTAATATATATTTGGTCGTCTACTTTAAATATGTATGGTTAGAGGTGAGCTTCGAATATACTACATTTGATATAAAGAAGTTGGTAGTGTTATTATACCATCATTACTTGTTCTGCTTATAGCGTCTGTATTTACTTTTCAAAGATGACGATGTTTATTATTTACAGTTCAAAACGGGAAATAATTATAATGTATGGAGAATCCATCACCACATTTCATTATAGCTATGGGATAAGCTAAAAGGATTTATATTCCGGTAGATGGCGGTAAAGTCATTGCGTTAACGTGAAACGTAATTATACTCAGAGACTCAGACATGTGACGGAGTTTATAAGTGCAAGAGGTCTGGCGACGATTAAGGCTAGCTACAACGGAAGAGATGTCTAGCACTGGACTTTTATGAAGTAATGATGAAGAAAAAGAACATTAAAAAATTAATTTGAAATAGAAAATATACTATACTATTAGTGTGAAAGTTATCCGGGCTGAGCTATCAGATATAAAAAGTGTATTTAAAATACATATATGACGGCATGACATAGGTTTTCATAGTGACTCCCACATAACCACGCAGCCGGCTGCGTGATATACTGAGAGCATTCACCACCTCTCTTCCCCGCTTCCAGGAGGGTAGCCTTATACTTTGTTTCTGGGCGCAAAAAAAAAACAGAGCGGCGGTCTTGGCTCTGGCTTGACTCGGTGCACTGGTTGTACCAAGCTAGCTTATTCTACACGCTCACGGATAATTAATTTGAAATTAATTATCGTCATAAATTATAAAAGTGCCCAGGTGCAATTTATAATAATAATATCATTTATTCGCTTAAACATGGTACATCAGAGGTGACACATAGTTGCATATTGTACATAGTCCACATGTAAACATCTGGTAAACATCAATGTGGTAAACATCTAGCATGCGAAAATTATTATTTAAATAAAAATAATTCATTATGTACATAGATTAAATTAAACCAAATAAATATAAATTAAAAAATTAAAATTACAATAATAATATCAAGCAAAGAAGTTAATTAATTATGATTCCATTAAATTAAATTAAATTAAAATTACAATCATCATGTCAATCATTATAAATATTAAAAATTAAAATGTCAAAAGAGTATACATATTATTACACAAAAATATAGTCTAAAATAATATAGTAAAGTCAAATTTAGGCAACAAGATTTTATTCATTTAAAAATTGTTTTACATCATAAACACATTTTAATAATAGCCAGCTTTTGAGTTTGGTTTTAAATTTACCAGTTTCTTTCTCTTATTTAATGCTTACCGGAAAATTATTGTAAATCTTTACACTCGCGATGAGCCATTTGCATAACAGCCATTATGATAAAAGGCAGTTTTAGGTATACGTTCTAAAACTAGTCTTCTAGATTTTCGTGCGTTACTTAAATATACCTTAGATGTTTTTTTGTACATATGTAACACTTGCTTCAAATATGTACATGCCTGGTAAAGTTAGTATGTTCAAATCCTTAAATAAGGGCTCACACGAATCATACCATTTGGCCCCAGTTAAGGCTCTCACACACTTTTTTTGAGCTATAAAAGCTCTTTTTGAATAAGAGCTATTACCCCAAATTAACAATCCGTATCGTAGTATTGTTGCAACATACCCATGATATGCAATGAGTGCGGTTTGGCGTGACGATGTTCTTCTTAACCTATTCAAAACATATACAAATCTATTAATTTTATTACAAATTTCGTCAATATGAGCCATCCAATTACACTTACCATCTAGTTTTAATCCCAGAAATTTCTTCCGTTCGTTTTCTTGCAATTTGTCATTATTATACCTTATGTCAAGGTCTAGTTTCTTTCTACTATTACTATAACTATAACTATTGCGCTGTTGCTGACTCTGTCACTGATGTGGTGCTACAGGGAATGGAACTATTTATTCCATCATCTGTGATACCCATCGGAGGCAGATCTCAGCCTTGGTTTGGTCGCTCCTGTAAGACTGCATTACGCAGTAAGCAGGAGTGTTATCAAGCCTGGGCTGCGGCTTCGGTGACTCGGGATGTAAACACCAGCACGCTCAAAAAGAAGTATAACTTCGCCTCCAGGTCCTTCAAAAGAGTTATTGCCAAGGCAAAGTCAGAGCACATAGGCAGAATTGGCGAGAAACTAGTACGCCTTCCTTCGGGAACCCGTGCATTCTGGTCTCTCGCCAAGGCTGTCCAAGGGAATTTCTGTAAGCCATCACTACCATCTCTGCACAGGGAGGACGACTCACTGGCCCACGACGCAAAAGAGAAGGCCGACCTTTTAGGCACCCTTTTTGCGTCCAACTCGACTGTTGATGACGGGGGGAACACACCGCCGACCATCCCGCGGTGTGAGTGCTCCATGCCGGATGTGCGGTTCTCACAGCGCTCGGTTAGCAGAGCACTCCTCTCCCTTGACATCCACAAGTCGAGTGGGCCAGACGGAATCCCCCCAATTGTGCTGAGGACGTGTGCTCCGGAGTTGGCACCGGTTCTAACGCGTCTTTTCCGGTACTCCTACTCCCTAGGCGTAGTCCCAAAATCATGGAAGACAGCTTTTGTCCACCCGATCCCTAAAAAAGGCGACCGCTCAGACCCGTCCAACTACAGGCCTATCGCCATCACCCCCTTGTTCTCCAAAATAATGGAATCCGTTGTAAACTGCCACCTCATGCGGTACCTTGAGGATCACCAGCTGATTAGTGACCGCCAGTACGGTTTTCGTCGGGGTCGATCAGCTGGTGATCTTCTGGTCTACTTAACTCATAGATGGGCGTTGGCAGTAGAGTCCAAGGGGGAGGCATTGGCCGTTAGTTTGGACATTGCGAAGGCCTTCGATCGGGTTTGGCACAAAGCGCTTCTTTCGAAGCTCCCTTCCTATGGGCTTCCCGAGAAATTATGCAATTGGATCACCAGCTTTCTTGCAGATCGGAGCATCAAGGTCGTTGCAGACGGTGCATGCTCCGACTACAAGCCTATTAACGCTGGTGCTCCACAAGGCTGCGTGCTATCACCAACGCTGTTTCTTCTGCATATCAATGATATGTTGCAAGCCGGTAGCATTCATTGCTATGCGGATGACAGCACTGGTGATTCTCTCTACACCGGCCGTGCCAATATTTCTCGGGAAAACGTCACCGAGTACCGGAACAAACTTGTGTCTGAAGTCGAGTCTTTGCTGGACAAAGTCTCGGATTGGGGGCGACTAAATCTAGTCCAGTTTAATCCTCAGAAGACACAAGTTTGCGCATTTACCGCTAAAAAGAACCCCTTTGTCGTATCTCCTCAGTTTCAAGGTACTCCCCTTGTTGCCTCAGCCAGTATCGGAATCCTTGGCGTCGACATATCGAGTAGCGTGCAGTTTCGTGGTCACTTGGAAGAAAAGGCCAAATTGGCCTCTAAAAAGCTTGGCGTGCTCAACAGAGCGGGACAGTATTTCATGCCGGCTCAACGCCTGCAACTTTACAAGGCGCAGGTTCGGCCTCACATGGAATACTGTTGAATAAATTATAATGAAACTGAAAACCTTCTTAGTATTCAGAATTAAACATAAATTCTTATATTACTCACACACAATGCTACCCGTATAAAAGTAATAATATCAAAACACACACACACACACACACACACACACACACACGCACACACACCCACACACACACACCCACACGCACACACAAACATATACACACACATTTTACACACTCGACTCCTTAAATTGCTCACACACATTACACTCATTACAGAAATACTTCTTACAGTCATACATTACACATCTTAGGAGAGAGAGATTAGTATAAATTATTTTCTTTTTTGTGCCTTATATATATTATATATAGTATAAGTAATAACTTAGCATATGGAACATAACATGTGATCCATTAAATTTCATTGTACCTAGGCTATGTTAGCATAAGGTACAAACTCGTTAAACAATATTAATTAATTAACTTTTGCTTGCATCCTAATATTCATGTAAATTAACGGTGGGGATATGGCGCTGACAGCTGATGCACAGGTCTCCTAGTTCGGCTGCAGATGCTGTTTCAAATATATGTACAAAATTAGCTTTATTATGTGTTAAGCAAATATCTGGTTGTACTATGTACCTTTTTGGAAATAAAGAATTATTATTATTAATTATTATTTATCTCTGGGCTGGGGCTCCCCAGTGCCAGCTTCTTCCACTTGACCGCATCCAGCGCAGAGCGGCTCGAATCGTCGACGACCGAGTCCTTTCCGATCGGCTCGACTCATTGGCACTGCGAAGGGATGTTGCATCTCTTAGCATTTTCTTTCGCATTTACCATGGGGAGTGCTCTGAGGAATTGTTCGGATTAATCCCAGCCGCCAAATTTCACGAACGCACATCGCGGCAGAACTCCCGATACCATCCACACCATCTGGATGATTGGCGGTCCACCACTGTGCGATTTAGAAGATGTTTTCTTTCTCGCACAACTTCCTTGTGAAATAGTTTACCACCAGCGATTTTTCCGGACCGATACGACTTAGGGACCTTCAAGAAAAGAGCCTACTCCTTTTTAAAAGGCCGGCAACGCATCTGCAATTCCCCTGGTGTTGCGGTTGTTCATGGGCGGCGGTAGTCACTTACCATCAGGTGAGCCGCATGCTCGTTTGCCCCCTCTCCTATAAAAAAATAACAGGTTTTGGCGATATTGACCTTTAAATTATTATCATGTAACCATGAAATGATATCATTTATTGCGCATTTAATGTCATTTTCGTAATAATGTTTATTTCCATGATTATTTTTTATGATCAAAGATATGTCATCCGCAAATAAAATGCATTGCCTAGTAGATTCTCGCTATTTGAATTAAATTGAATATAATATTTATGTCCCACCGCTGAAAATAGACAATTATGATTTTTGAGAATCTAATCTGGCCAAAAATACAGGTTTTTATTTAATTTTTCAAATATTTCTATCAGCCGTTAGGTTGTTAGATTTACTCAACAAGAATATAATTGTAATAATTAGTAACATGTCTGAATGTTTAATAATTTTAGAGAAACAAAAGAAATATATTTTGAAGGTAGTATGATGATGCTCAGCAAACATAATATCTTACCGAGGCAAATGGCTTTACTGGGTAAAAACACATTAATTCCTCTTTAAAAAGGTGTCGTAAAACGAAAAATCCATTTAGGGGAAATGGTAATCCCCGGCCGAATTACATTCTTCATTTCCTTTGTCTACATTTAACATTTAAGAGCCGTAATAGCTCAGGGGTTAAGCACTTTTTGTAAAGTACACAGTACTCGAGCAACCCAGGTTCGATCCCCGCCGGCACCAATGAAATTATTAAATAAAATTTTAGGCGCCCAAATTGGTCAATTCCACGTGTTTGACGCTGAAGGAAAACATCGTTAGAAAACTTGCATGTATGAAAAATAAAAAAATTAAAATTTAGAAGAAATGAGAAGTTGGCCAATACGCATTAAGGCAGCGCGGTGGACAGATTAGTTGCCCTAAAACCCTCTCGTGTTCTTAGTACCCTGCAGTGGGACTAATACATATATGCAGTAACTATACTTTCTTTTAATGATTTCTTATATTTACGCGAACACTACATCTTCTATACATATAATAAATCTGTAGAAAAGTCGTGTCTGTAATTCTAATATATTCTTGAAAAACAAGTCAAGGGGACTAAATAAAGGGTTCTGAAGCCAAATTAGTGGTTTTTAGAATTTTTATCTGTCTGTCTGTCTGTCTGTTTTTATGTCTGTCTGTCTGTGTATTCCGGATTTATGCAAAAACTACTAAACCGATTTACATGAAATTTTGTATGTAGGTAGTGAATCACCCGGGGCAACTTATAGGCTACTTTTTATCCGATTATGGAACTTCAAAAAAGGAAGGTTAAGTATTTTATTTCCTTTAGATGTAAATTTTCTATTATATCTTAGTTATAGGCGGGATGACGGTTGTTATTCAAATAAATACCATTGTTCACGAATCTAGTTGCCCAGACTATGGTCTACCCGACAAGGGCCCATACAGCTGTTAGGTTCGATGAACAACTAGAACGGAGCCCCAGTGGCCTTATGGAAAATTTTCTATCCTACTACACTTTAAGGGGAAGGCTAGTCGAATAGAGAGTACTTACCTGCTTCAGAAGCGGAGGCTGGTCACCTGGATCTGTCAGGCTGAAGGTGTAGTGCGTGTAAGTGGTGTTTGTGAGTGTGTGTTTAGGTGGCCTGAATCAGATGGCACGATGCTGCCTCGGATGAGGTATTTTCCTGCGGCGTCCGAAGTGGCAATTTCTTTCTTCAAGGCACTAAGTCAGTCTACCCACACTATTGTAAATTTAACTAACTTCAAAGAGAGAACTAAACTCCGTTAATCACAGTCAAAAACACAACACATGGCGCGACCGACGACTGTGGTACAAAGTTCACCTGCGTTCGCTACGCGGCAAATTAAGCAAAAAACAAACGTCCGTTACGATCGGTAGAGTTTTAAAATGAATTGCCTCGACGTGTCCCGCCGACACCGCTCGAATGGAATGCACGCAGGCGGGAGGCTGTGTGACCTTGCTACGATACTAGGCGCTTCGAGCGTGCGTTAATAATTCAATTTTCAAATGGTTAATATTTTGCCTAAACAACCATATTTGTAAATAAAGTATAAATTATAGTTATAATCTTGGTAAAATATTTTGAAACTACACCGATATGGTATTCATAACAGCGCCATGTAACATGAAATGGAGAAAGTAATTAATTTTGCCTTCAGTTACTAATAAATGAAATAATATAATTAACTTACATTTATATGATTAAATGGTTAGATTTTTATAATTATTAAAAAACTCTATCGTTTAGTTTTTTAGTAGTTTTGTTATTTCATTTTAAAAGTGTAATAATTTCAATAGATAATAGGGACGTCGACGGAACTGTCTGCAATTGTTGCAAAATTTTCATTATCATTGTAGTTTTGTTCAAGAGATTTTATGTATGCCGTGGCCAGATCGTAGAATTGATCATATATCATAAAATAGTCTATCATTTCGTGAAATGGTGTTGTCATTTCGTGATATTTAACACTATTTGTTGACCATGTCATGATATAGCTTGATCAAATCAATGAATAGAAATCGTTTGAAGATATTAATAACTAAACACAACGTTGCTATTTCATAATATTTGAACCGTTGTCAGACTGACAACTGACAAAATAAAACCAGTGTTTTTAAAACACACTTGTAATACAATTTGCATGCCGCTCAATATAATTTTTAACAAATGTTTTAAAACCGGAACATTTCCAACTCAGTGGAAATAAGCATACGTTACACCTATTCACAAATCAGGTTCTAAGAACAATGTAGAAAATTACCGTTCAATATCAATTCTTTCGTCTATTCCTAAAATATTTTAGAAACTTGTTCACGATCATATATATTCAATTTTGAAATATACATTATTAGAGGAACAACACGGCTTTGTTAATGGCAGGTCTACACTAACAAACCTTCTTGTTTTTACTAACTTTCTTTTTAAAAGTTTAGACTATAAATCTCAAATTGAAACTGTATATACCGATTTTAAAAAGCATTCGACATAGTTGATCAGTTGTTACTTAAAAAAAAAATCTCCTACAATGGTATCAAGGGTAATCTCCTACGTTGGTTTGCCTCTTACTTACAAAACCGCATACAGTCGGTAGTGCTTAATGGCTACATTTCCTTAACTGTTGTAGTAACATCTGGCGTACCACAGGGATCAATACTGGGAGCACTCCTCTTTATCCTATTTATTAATGACATTTCAACTTGCTTTGACCATTGTAAATTTTTATTATACGCTGATGACTTAAAATTGTACTCTGACATTACTAAACCTGACGACATAAAATTAATACAAAACGATTTAGACAGACTTGAAAATTATTGTAAAATTAATAAATTATTCTTGGCTTATAATAAATGCAAAATCATAACATATACTAGGAACAAAAATGTGGTACACGCGGACTTTTACTTAGGTGGTCACAAAATTGTATTAGAATCTAGTTGTTTAGGCCAAACAATTAACATTTGAAAATCGCATTCAACACTCGTGTCCTCCCGCTGACTTTGTAAAGGTCACCGTCGCCCCACTCCCGTATGGGTCGCTCGGCAGAGGGCGCGGGCGCAGGACGCGAGTGCGAAGTCAGTAGCTTGACAGCAGCGGCGCTGTCGATTAGCGAATTTTGTGACCCCTACATCGGTTTAGCGCGGCCAGGTTTTTGGTTTTGATGGTATAGAATTTGAGTATTTGTGCGCGTTAATTTACTATTGAATTTGGGTTTCGTGTAGACCGCCTCGAATTAGTTTGTCTAAGTTGTACGTTTCGTGACAAGAGGCTTGTATTGAATTTGACTGATTAAAGTAATTTCGTTTGCAAGTAATTACGTCAATTGTATAGTGATTGTATGTTGAAGTGCATTTTGCAATATTTAACTTGATTGTGTGACGTGGAACCTTGCGCGCACGCCGAGTGGACATACGGTCTGGAATTTGACGCTCGCATTCCATTTCGAGGGCGTGGCCGGTTAATTTTTTTTTGGAAGTTAATGTTTAATTGTACCGTCGCGTTAAGTGCCTTTTGTGTGTTGACTATTTAGTTAGTTTGCGTGTCAGCTAGGCTGATTTTGAGTCTTATTGCGGGCGTAGTATTTAATATCGTACGAAGGAATTTAGTTTGTAGTTTGTAACGCTGAACTTTGTGACTCGAGAAGAGATCGCGTTCGTTCCCTGTTTGTAGTTTGGTGCTAAGTGAACCCGGAACCTTAAATATTGAACTTGAACGACTGTTCGTTACTTGTGTCGGGTGTCACGTGTTTGATTTCGATGAACGTTGAATTGCTTGACTTTGAAGTTAATTATATGTACAATAAAGTTGATAGACTGAAATAGTGAAATGAAGAAAGAAGTTGTCAATTGGTGATGTCCGGTGGAGTGATACAACATTGTGGGGCAGCATCGGACCAGGCCGCTGCCCGATCACCTCAGTTAGGTCAAGTCACATATGTAAACACTACTACACACTACTTACATTCACCTACACCTACCTACCGCCTGACCGAGGCTTGGGGCAGTCTTAGCTTCGGAACCAGGTACGTACTATTTATTTACCTAGCCTTATATCTATTGTGTAGGTTAATTGTCCATAGGCATTTTGGGCCCCGTCCACTGCTGCCCGTCGATTGGACTACTGATGGGCCCTAGTCCAGTCCACCATTGTTGGGGTAGCTAGGGGTGTGTACACTAGTATACGTGATCTTGGAGTATATTTAGATACCAAACTCACACTAGATCGGCACATAGATGAAATATCGAATGCTAGGTTTCGTTACACATATAACAAAATTATTTAATCAAAAAGATACTCTTACCTGCCTTTATCAGTCATTGGTTAGATCTGATCTACTATATGTGTCTCCCGTTTGGAATCCATTCTACTCAGTTTATGAAGATAAAATAGAAAAGGTCCAAAAGAAATTCTTAGCATTGTAAATTATCGAATGCATTCACCTCGCGATTCCTATAAAAATCTCTTAACTAAATATAAATATCAAATGCTATCATTAAAAGACCGACGCACTTTAATTGACGCCACCACTTTTAGGAATATCTGTGTTGGTGAGATTAAGTGTTCACAGTTATTATCCGAGGTAAGGTTTCGAATACCACCCAAAAACACACAATCAATAAATTTATTTCATATACCAAAAACCATAACCAATATTGGTTAAAGAACACCAGTACACAGAATGTGTGTCCTCCACAATAAAATGCTTAACGACATTGATATGTTCTCTACTCGTATGTCCCGTTCAGCTTTTGAAACTAAATTAAAAATTAGTTTAGTAAAAATTATGAATTAGATATATAAGGATATTTAGTATTGTACATTTTAGATGATTGTTTTCTTTTTATTTAAGTAAAGATTTGTTATCCTGCTTGTTGTGCAGACGATACCAATTACGACCTGCTTCTTAATATACCTATAGATATATATGTTCTTAGTGAGACAGTTTGTAGGAAACAATTGTAATTACCATTGTCTTATTTTACTTGTATGTTTTTCTTTCATATCTTTTGTTTCTGTTTTGTCTCCAATAAAGTAAATAAAATAAATAAAAATAAAAAATAAAATAAAAATAATATGGTCATATGACGATATAATTAAATCGCTTTTCACCGCTAGCGGCGCTGGTAGCGTATTTCTTAACAGAAACAGAACTTTTAAGAGAATTTTCACCACTTTATCCCTTACTGAAATAATAAATAAATCTTCGCTTTTATTGCTGATATTACTAGATGGTATGGTTTTGGCTTTCATTATTTCATTTATATTAGCGCCACCTACTTACTTCTTAATAAACTAAAGTCGCAAGTCATTGATAAAATTATATAATACAATTCTACTGAATATACGATGTAAATAATTGAATAATTAATATTACATTCATCCCGCGTTGGAATCAGCGCAGCGAACACTTTTTTGGCCAAAAACTGCGGCCTGTGCCAATTAGTAATATGTATGTAAGCTGCTACTTTTTTACTTTTCATGGGGCAATATATGCAGTTTTTATTTTGTTCGCGTTTTCGAGTATGTTACTTTTAGTTTTCACTCCACCATAAATATTAAAGCTTGCAAAGATGAGTAGAACTCATTATCGTCAGCCTATCAAAAGTTAACTGAAATAAACATAGGCCTCCCTCATAAATTGTTTAGTAGCTGGATATTTGCTATAGTTGCCACGCTTGGTAGGCGGATTGGCAACTGCGGCTATTATTATTTTGATCTGTTGTCAAGAAGATGATGCAGCCCATCCCATGTCCAGTTTGTTTTCCTATGTCGCCTCTTACGACGGGACGATATGAGGTGGTGGATTTTCTTTCACCGCCACAACAGGGCGAACATTTTTCTACTACCGTTCATGAGTGTAGTGATCCTCACGTTCACTGCGAATAATATTTATAAGAAATAAAACTCATTTTGAGGAATTTATCGCGTTTAATTTTAACTTTTAAATTCCTGATGTTTTGGACAATTTACAGCACCCATGGTCACGGGAGGGGCGGGAGAACTGAGGTGTTTGACGACCTGATGTCATAGCTAAAATAAAATAGAATAAATTCAGTAGTAGTTTAAATTTAATTTTATTAATTATGGGGTCCTTAGCACATAGTAGCACTCAGCCATCTACCCTATTAAAATTAGGATATTTTTAATTTTAATAGCCTCGCGAATCATCATTGGTAGGATTGGATGTTCTATTGCAAGGATTTGTTGTCTATCAGATCCGATATAATGGTTGGGACGATACTAAACATGTTGACATACTTTAGACTTCCTGGAGCTTCGGTGCTTCACATCAACGATATGTTCTTCTTCCCTGGACAGAAGTATTTTCCGAACCAGTGGTAAATAAAAAATGACTTTCAATAAGTATTATGTAATAATCAATATTGAATAAAAAAAAATCTATTCTATTCGTTTCTACTCGGAACTTTCATCCAAGATGCGTAAAAAAATCCCGTAACATTAGTTTTAATCCATGTGTAATATTCATTGTTATAGAACTGTATTTATGAAATTTTCAAGTCTACTCAAAGTTAAAAAAAAATATCTACATCTATTTTATGGTGCCAATCAATATTAAATAGGACCAACGATATGATAAAAATGTCTCAAATAAACTTTATAATACTTTGTTAAAACTAAATTAACTTTAACTATTAATAAATGTAAAGAGTAAAATAATAATACATTTTGATTTCAAGACCTTTCTTATGGATACATCGGAATCGGAAGACACGCCCGATAAAAAAAATAGTAGGGTTTCTAGACATATATATTCACGTGTTTCTATAGTATGTTACCAATCATCTACGTCTAATAGTATTTTATGATGAAAAAAAAAATATCTTTGACAGATACATAGAGACATAGACACCGAGGTGGCTATAAAAATGATCGAATTTTTCTAAATTTGGCACGGAACAGCATTTAATGATGTTCGTAAATTCAAGCGCACGCGAGCGAAGCCGCGGGTAAAAAGCTAGTATTGAATAAAACTATTATTATTCCCCCGTAACCATGGGTTGTTATAAAGCACCTGAATCGTCGGGAATTAAAATAAGTAAATTAAACGCGATAAAATCCGTAAAAATAGTTTTAATCAATATACTTTAATTTAACATTTTATGAATCAAAATTAATCGAACGACTCTGTGTTGCCACATAGTAGTAACTTAATGATACTTATCACATCCATTAGTTTTTATGGACATATTCAGTTGTGTCATTATTTATTTTACAACATGGTGGCCATTAATCACTTGTGCTATAACAGATATCTATACATTTAATTATTTAAGCGTCTGTCTGTAATATTGAAATGTCTGGCTTCTTTTTAGCTGAGGTGGTTATTTGCATGCTATTAATAATTATAGATTCTCTGCGTTATAAACTTAGAAATTAGGATATCCGCAGTAGAACCAGAGTGACTGACATAGCCCAACGGATTAGTAAGCTGAAGTGGCAATGGGCCGGCCATATAGCTCGAAGAACTGACAACCGATGAGGAAAAAGGTTCTCGAGTGGCGGCCTCGAACCGGCGGACGAAGTGTAAGGCGTCCGCCTACTAGATGGAGTGACGACCTGGTAAGATTTGCAAGAAGTCGATGGATGCAGGTGGCTCAGAACCGTGCTTTGTGGCATTCCTTGGGGGAGGCCTATGCTCAGCAGTGGACTTGTGAAGGGCTGTAATGATGATGATGATGATGAATACATCAATAACAATTTAAAAAAAAATTGGGTCTCTACGGACTAATCTTCAGAATGGTTGAACCGATTCTGATGAAACTTTACGATGAAGCAGAGAGAAATGCCAGGGATTTAGGCAATATTTACCTTAAAGATTTATTCTTGTAAAAACGAAAAAAAATATTGTATAAATGGCCCTTAATTATTTTAAATCTAAGTAAAGGCACATTAATAGAACCTATCCAGGTAAAACGGGGACGGGTCACTAATACAAAAAAATATTATACACTTATTGATAAGGATTATTAGACGAAAACGTACTATCAAATTCTAACGCTGTAGAGCCATGCTGCAGGTATATTATGGTTGTAGCACGAATTGGTCGGCTCGACCGGGGTAGGACCACGCTCTTACAGAATACCAGCGTAAAATATCACCTTAATGTTGTGTTTCGTGTGGTGAGCGTAGAGAACCGGAGAACCTTTTTACTGGAAAGGAGGCATTCCCGAGGTCACAACGCATTTTGGTTCTTAATCGAGGATAAAGGTAGATGTTTATGGGTCACAGCATTTACTTACCATCAGGTGAGCTGTGTGCTCATTTGTCACCCTTATTCCGTAAAAAAAAAATTCACGCTCAATAATAAAATACAAAAACAATACAAAACGGCAAATAACCAAATTTCATTTCGTCCGATCTTTATGATTAAATTATGTAAAAAATTCCGCTCCTTAAGTCATTTCGTTTCGTCATCAAATTATATAAGAGAGAATTTATGACATCGTTTGTTAATTAAATTTTTCCTTCTGATATTGCCATTATTATCCAATTTGGAATCGTAGATTTCTTGCAAAATTTATAGATATTAAAATTCTAAGAATAAAACACGTTCTTACACACAAATTATAACGCATTATTTTAAATTGACGATGTTAAAAATTTCCTAGCAAAGAACCGTGTAAAAAAGATTAATTTTTAACATCTTTAATAAATAATGTTTTCTTATATTTACGCGACCAAATTTTTACGGATTTCATCAGGTATAATTTTACTTATTTTTAATTCTCGATGTTTCAAGTGCTATGCAGCTTTCTTTTACAAACTGCAGACTCTCTACATTACAAGCTAGACGGCATCAGCCGTCCTGCCCAGGATGATACTTGAGGCTATTGAAATTTTCAATAGAGAAGAAGGGTATGTAATGTAATTTTCCGTAATGATTGTCAATATTTCAATTTATTCCTTACAACCCGTTCAAAGTCCTTTGTTGCATCGGATTCCCCCATAGATTCCCTTATATAGGAGATATTTGCCATAGCTACTGCCCATCTCCTAGATCAGTTCCCTCTTTCACCTCTTAAGTATATGTGACGATATGGTGTAGTGTTAATAATATGTATAAGAGAACAAACTGAAAAGATATAACTATATGATTCGAAAAACTTCAAAATAATTGAACGGTTACCATTGGTTTTCAGAATAGTGTAGGTTATTCTGGCATGGAATTGAATAAAATCAACGTGCTTAAACGTAAACTATACTAACTTCATTCAATATATTTATTATTTATAAATAATATTATATATTAAAATTATTTTAATTTAATAGATTTTATATGGAGAAAACCCTTGTATAAATTCCCTTAATTTCAAGTATCATTACAATTTTAACAAGTTCTCCGCTGAACCCAGACTTCCGCAAGGAATGCCTCAAAACATGTTCCTAAACGAACTGCTATATTACATGAACTCTCACCCAGCCAGAGGAATAGGCAGAGACTACAGAGTTGCAATTGGCACGATCCTGATACACCTCTCTCGGTATATACTGTTACGAGCTTGGGGTTCGAAACAATTGAAAACTGCCGAGTGAATTACCAATATTGACACTTTAATTACAGAACACTAATTGCAACTTAAAACCACACTAACAACAAAACACAATTGTACTACAGATCACTTTAGTTCGCAGTTGTATCGTTTCTAAGTATTCGCTTGTATCGCCAATTCAATACTGCCTCGGTCGCGGTCTATACCGGCCTTGTACAGGGCCTCAGGTAGTTTCCAGAACCTTCTACTATAGAAACTTCTAGAATGTTCGAGTACATATCGGGTCCAGATTGACTAGGTGTCGATAATTCTAGAAAGTTCTTCCATGGAAATTTGTAGAATGTTCTTGACTCTCCTAGTTCTGCCACTCGATACTAGAGGGCGCTAGTGGTAACTAGTGTCACCATGAAGCATGTATTAATCATGGCGTGCAACAATATCCACGCAAATATGCTCGTCGGTTAAGGGTAGTCTTAATCTGGTCCATCTTCAATATATCGCCAATTTGTCGATAAATTTTCGTCTAGAGTGTCCCTAGCTGACTTTGCCGTTCAATTCTGCAACATAAATTTAATTTGTCTCTCTCTCCTAGTTCATTATTTCTACACGACCAAACCACTATTAATTCTTTTCATTTTCACCAAGCATTCCTTTCTTAATCCTGATCATAACATCATCTTGCAAACCACACTTTTCTCTTATCAAACAATTTCTTTACCCCTGCTATTCAGATTCAGAACCTACTCCATTACTCAAATACTCCTTAATGACCCCATTTTTAAAGCATTTATTATAATCTCGTGCTTCCTCTATCACACCCTACTTTCACTTTTCAGTTGTGGATTGCCATATTATCTTAATATATAATAACCTAAATAGTTATACTAAATTACTAAGTTCATGCGGTTGTCTACCTGAGAGATAATGTTTGAGATAATGGCTCTCTAAGTTGTGTAGAAGTAATTCCATGAAAGTTATTTAGGACACAGTAAGATAGTAAAAAATATTACCACTTTTTTCAGTTCTTAGATCGTATTTATAAAATTATATACATGTTTGTAGGGTGTATGCAATATCATATAATGGGTAATATCCAATAACATACGTCAGATGTTTCACAATATAAAATTTTCCAAAAGAAAACCTTCAATTTCGGAAATATTCTTGTTTGTAAATTAAAATAAATATTACGATAGAAAATTGCAAAGTCAACGCCTTTGTTCGAAACATGCTCGCGAATATAAATTGCTCATGCAGCGGCTGATCCATTCAAATAACAAATCACGTCCCAACAACATGTCACTTATAAACAAATGGAGACTTGGGGACCCCAGCCGCAACAACAGTGTGAATATTATTGCAATATGTTTCTGCGATACCAGTTACCTTTAAGTTTGCTCATATTAGCGAGAGCTATTTTTATTAGGTAATTGCCATATTATATCCCCATATAGGAATACGTAACGAATTATTGGTAAATTATTGAAATTCAAGGAAACTATGTCTTGAAATTTCTTCTATTGACTACAGTAATTTGGCTGTAGTTATTTGACCTGTTAGTATATATGTATGTTGTTTTCCACTTCCTGACGTCAAAATGATCTGAAATTTTGCGGACGTATTTAAGACCGTTGACAATACAACACTTTTTGCATTTAAAATTTTTAATTAAAATGGAGAATGTATTATTACTATTATTGCCACAAATTACCTCATATGGGGATATTTGGCACAGTTTCGTCATTAGTGTTGTAGTGTTATACGTGATAGAGCCATGCTGCAGCTATATCAGTTGTATTGTTGTAGCACTCACAGAATACCAGCGTTAAATAGCCTCTTAACGCTGCTGTTTTTCGTATGATGAGTGTAGAGAATCGGAAACCCCTTATACTGGAAACGAGGCATTCCACCTCAGTCCTCACGGGTGACAACGCATCTGAATTTTGATTCGTAGTTGAGGATAGATGTAAATGTCTGTGGGTCACAGCAACTACTTACCATCATGTGGACTGTATGCTCATTTGTCACCCTTATCGAAGCGGTTATGCATAGGCATTTTCCGGTGGAAAAAAAGTTTGTGTTATGTCAACACGTGGATACTCTCATTGCAATACCGTTTTTGTTTTCTTAATGCATTACGAGATGCTAGCAAAACTGATCTAACTCAGTAATAGGTTTTCCTCGTAAAAGTGAGAAACAAGAACTGCAGCTATAACAGTACAATAGTGTAATTAGGTTACTACGATGTGTTAGGAGTCTTAAGCTTTTCTACTTAAGATATGCGGTCGCGACTTTTATTAATTATATAACTGCGACGAAATAAATCGTCATTCTGTGTTTCAAAATTAAATATATTAAAAAATAATAACTTACTGAGAGACTATTTATTTCAAAAATTTTGTTATATATTCGTTATAATAAAATAACATAATGAAATAAAATATCCGAGTGCTCGAGTTTATCACTCTAATTTTTATTATTTTATTAGCATTTATTATTTTTGAATAATTTAATTTTTTACCTTATTAAAATACAATAATAAAACAAAATATTGTTTTTTTTTTAAAATAAGTTTTGGTAATTTATTATTTTAATTTAAAAATGTTTTAAAAATTACAGCTAACAAACGTGTTGAATACATGAGTTGACTAGTCCTCAAAAGCAGCACCACTTCACAAGTATGACGCATGTAATAGCCATCGCCCTTCTCGACTATTTTAAAGAAAATTGGACGACCGGCCACATGACGCCACCGCAATTTAATTACATTTAAATTTAATTTTAATAATTACATTTCAATTCGTCACTTCGAACTTAATGTTTTTATTTAAATTAGTTTCGTTAAAAGTTCTTATGAACGTCAAAATCTACATCGAAAAAACCAGATCTTAATGAAGAAACGTTAAGATATTCGGGATCTTTTATTTTTATGCCATGTTAAAGTTTTACCTATAAATAAAATCAATATAATGTCAAGGTCTATTTTATTGCCACTTGTAAATAAAAGTTAATTCAACATAATAATAAAAATTTTCTCTATTTTGTAGTAGGTCGGTAGTAGACTTTTTAACAAAGTTTCCTTACCAAAATTTCATAACAAGGTTTACCTTCGATAAAAGTGACAGCGTTTCGGCAACTTTGTTAAAGTTTGGGGCTGTGTTTTTGGTGGTAATTACAAATTTATTTAATGTGTAAAAACAAACACAGTTATAATTTCATTCACAATTTAGTAGCCTTGTCTACTTTTTATAGAATTGGGGTGCCAAACAAGCACACTGTCCACCTGATGGTAAGTATATGCTTAGGCCCATAAAAATCTACATTTATCCTCAATTAAGAATCAAAGTACAGATTTTTGTCACCCCTCAGAACTGAGATGGAATGCCTCGTTTCCAGTAAAAGGGTCTCCGGTTCTTTATACTCAACATATCAAACACAGCAACATGAAGCTGTGTCAAAAAGTGTGAGAAAAAGTAGATATTTTATGTTTTATAGCAAAATTAAATTTTCGAAAGTTTAATTTAAATAAAATAATTATAAATTAACTAACAGCAATAGACATGGAGCAATTACGGATTCTAAGGGAGAATAAAATAGAATAGAATAGGAGAATAGGAGGTTTCGTAGGATTTCAAAAAAGGTTTCTGTTAAATTTAAACTTCATTTGAAATGTCTAAAATATAGATATTTCATTAATATACATTTGATTTCAATTAATGTCCGCAAATTGCTCCATATAGGCAGGGTGCATCTCAAATTACGTTTGCCTGATTGCAATCGACTCTAGGATATGTCAATTCCAACGGTTGTCCCTTTTGCCTATGTTAAACAATTCATTGCCACATTAGTTCAAGAAATATAAATAGACTTAGTCCTCCTATGTCGGCATTTTTATTCTGCGGCGGATTTATTATTATAGAATAGAATGAAATAATTTTTATTGAATATAGATTATTACATAATACTTATTGAAAGTTACTTTTTTATTTACCACTGATTTCTGAAAATACCTTTGTCCTGGGAAGAACCAGCAAGAAACCCAGCGGGACTTCTTTTTAAAAATATTTCAATTTTCAATAATTTAATTTATTTGTTTGTACAAATTTTAAATTCGTTTTAATGGAATCAGCATGGTGGCGATCACCTCATTCTCAGGGTTTTTTTTTCACTTATGTGTCCTTTGATACCTATTATAATAACCCCTTTTGTACAATTTTTCTTTCATAAAATATTTAAACTTATTTATTGATAAATTTTGCATATTTTGCAAGAAAAAAATATTTTTACAACAAAATATTTATTTATACATGACCCCATAAATGAATAACTAGTTCAGTAGAGTCTAGTAACTGGTATTACAAGCTTATCTTTGTTACTAGTTTTTAAAGTATTAAAATCTTTATTTTTACCAAAGCTATTCATGTGTTTATGCACACACGTTACATTTTCATAAATATATTGCGATGCCAAAGTTAACATGTTTATTTCTTTAATTTTTCCTTTAAGCGACTTACTACAATAAATCGCCCGTACGGCTCTCTTTTGCAAGACAAATATAGCTTCGATGTCAGTCGCATTACCCCATAGTTAAATTCCATAAGACATTACGCTATGAAAGTTACTAAAATAAACTAATCTAGCTGTCTCAATATTGGTAAGACTTCTAATCTTTGTACTTGTGTATTGTGTAATGTACTAATTTCGATGAGCATTATTCACATTGTCAAAATTAATTAAGTGTCGTTTGTGTTTGAAAATTAAAGAGGTATCATCAGCAAATAACACTATATCGTGATATTCCCTACAAGATAAGGTAAGTCATTAATATAGACTAATAACAGGAATGGGCCAAGAATCGAGCCCTGAGAAACGCCCACTGATAATACTGATCCGGAGGAACCTTTACCATTGATAACGACTTTTTGAGTTTTGTTATTTAAATATGAAATAATAAGTCTAAGCGAAATATTTTTGACACAGTAATGTTGTAGTTTCTTGCTTAATATCTCATGATGAACACAATCGAAAAACTTGGAAAGATCACAAAAAATACGTAATGTGTTTGGTTTTGTGTGAACAAGCATGATCGGGCAATTAAGGAGCAATTGATTGGCATACAGTTTAATTTAAAAAAATGTTCCACGTTTTCTTCCTTCTAGTGAAGCAATGTAGCAAAAATGAATACAATAATATTGATGTCAACAATGTTAGGGAAGAAGCCGAGGCTGCCAGTCTAGAACCTTGGTTATTGGTTGTTGTTGTGTTACTTGCCGCTAATACTATTTATACTTATATTTTATTTATAATAAATATTTAATTTGTAATTCGTAACATATATTTTTTATATATTTTTTATAATTGTAAAATAATAGAATATAAATCTGTCATGTAATGGCGGTATATGTGAATGAACTCCACCATCCCGTGAGAGTCGTAAAAGGCGGGGTACAAGTAAACTCAAACAGAAGATTGGCAGCAGCATTTTTCTGTTAAGAAACGGAACACTGGTTCCCAACCCGCCTTCCATGTGTGGCAACCATGGAAATTATCCCTATTCATATTCATATCCTTGGAGGCTACGTACGGTAGTAGATTTTGATAGGCTGTATGAAATTAATGAATAAATAAAAATAGTTATGTAATCAATCCTAAATTAAAAATAAAAAGTTAAAAAGTAAAATATTAAATAATAAACCAATAAAAACTATCTACATTGTTTTAAATCGCACACATAGAATTACAAGTAAGCAATAGATATCTCCAACTACTCGCATAGCTTGAAGTACACTTAACTACATTATTTCCATTTATTACTTTGTCGCTTCTGTTTGTTTTAGCCCAATTTTTAACCACTAACTTGATCAGAGCTATGGTCAGACAAGGGCAATATGTTTTTTAGATAATGAATTATTTTTTTAGATAATGAATCTGAAAGAAGCGAAAGAGGTTTGTAAGGATCGTGACACTTGGCGATCTGTTCTCTCTGGCTACCCCGTTAGGGATTGTGCGTGAAGATAAGTAAGTAAGTAATATAAAAATAACGTAGTGTCATTTTGCCAATTAATTTACAAATAATTTTATATCTTAAAATAAAAAAATATCATCAAATAAAATATTGAATTATTTGTGTAGTATTTGTGTAGGTTTCTTTAGTGCTCACTTGCTAAAGAAACGACGGTTGCAAGACGTTGTCGATGAATAAAATATTTTCAGAAATGATCTATTACCTTGTAGTGGCGGTGCATGAATATCCATGACATGTCGTGGATGCCATAAGAGACTTGGGGAAAAGGGTTATTTTTAAATAACCGTGAACATTGTTCCGGTTACGAAAAAGTCACAGTGAAAAATAATCGTGACTTTGTCACGTTAGATAATTACTTGTAACATTAGAACGACTTATAACATGACTTTATATATGTGTTTTAGATTTAGTTAAAAATTAAAGTTACAATCTTGACACAAATGAGAGAATGCCTGTTCCCACAGCTGGGAACAGGCGTTCTCTCATTTGTGAGAGGATTTAGGGCAAGGTAATATCCGCCGCACCGCCTCAATGCGTGTTCACGAATTCGTCGCGTCTTCGAAATGTTTTTTTTTTATTTCTCAACAATGCAGATTTTCTCACGATGTTTCCTTCACCGCCGAGCACGTGGTAAATCAGCACTTAAAATTGCAATTAACAATTTCATTGGTGCCAGTGGGGATCGAATCCGGGTTACTCGCGTACTTTGACATTTACAGCGAGCGGTAACCATCTCAGCTAACACGGCTCAGTATTAAGTTTTATGTCAATAGTCGATTTTTTATTTCCTTCCTTACTATTATTTTTCAAATATACGAATTTCATCTAACCTAGCCGATTAGTCGGTCGGGATAGTGGTTTTTCTAAAATAGGTCGATTTTCAATTGGATTTGACTCGCAATCTGATTCTCAAATAAATCGAGATTGAAAAGATCGATTTAAATTGATCTTCTTTGATTTACTTTTCGAGTTTATATTTACACTACCAACAAAATAAAACAAACGTAACTTTTTTATATTCATTAATCCATTATGAAGAGGCGAAAAAACTTGAGCACACAGACATTTCGCGAGTTTTTAAATAATTAATTGAAAAACTGTAATTGTTTTACGTGTTTGGGTATACTCAGTAAATTGTAAATAATTTTATGGTTACTATCAAAATAGAAAAAATCGAATCTTGATTCCTAGGATGAAATATCGATTCACTGCTAAATATCGATTTAAAAATCGATTTGTTTGGAACAAGAAATCGATTAATATATTTCAGATCGTCATGCCTAGTCGGTGCATCGTTCTAGTAAACGGTAAACTTACCTTGTTACATAGTGGCAGCTATGGCAAATATACCCCCCATGAGGCAATATATGAGGAAGGCCTATGTTTAGCAGTGGACTTAAATGGCTTAATTGGCTGTAACGGTAAGTGTTTGTTGTAATAATAATAACATAAATGTAAATAGTAGGATGAGAAAAAGACGAAACATTTTTTTTTATTTTATCTCGGTGGAACGCGGGTGCTCCGTGTGATGTTAAGGGCAGCGTTGCTGAGGTGAGCGATATATGCGGAAATAAATAAAAAATCAATAATAGGTATATACTTTATTACGCTATCTTTGACCAACGCCATTTTTATTGAAAACAACTTCGCCATAATATTCATGATATACGAAATTATAACATAAAACATAATTTTCACACATTGGACATTGTGGAGTATGAATTTTTTTTACATGATTTATAAGTTCATTACAGCTCTTCACAAGTCCACTGATGAACATAGGCCTCCCCCAAAGAATGCCACAAAGCACGGTCCTGAGCCACCTGCATCCATCGACTTCCTGCATGTTTCACCAGGTCGTCACTCCATCTCGTGGGGGGACGCCCTACACTTCGCCTACCGATACGAGGCTGCCACTCGAGAACCTTTCTTCCCCATCGGTTGTCGGTTCTTCGAGCTATATGGCCGGCCCACTGCCACTTCAGCTTACTAATCCGTTGGGCTATGTCGGTTATTCTGGTTCTACTGCGGATATCCTCATTCCTAAGTTTATCACGCAAAGAAACTCCGAGCATAGCCCTCTCCATAGCTCGCTGAGCGACCTTGAGCTTCCTCATACGGCCAGCAGTGAAGGACCACGTCTCAGTTCCGTAAGTCATCACTGGCAACACGCACTGGTTGTACAATTTCGTTTTCAGGTTTTGAGGTATGTCTGACGAGAAGATGTGACGTAGCTTCCCGAACACTGGCCAGCCGAGTTGAATCCGTCGATTGACCTCTCGGTCGAAGTTGGACTTACCTAGTCGGACTATTTGTCCCAGGTAAACATACTCGTCAACAACTTCGAGATTAGTGCTCCCAACAACTACCGGCATAGGTGTGACATGGACATTAAACATGATCTTTGTTTTGTCCATGTTCATCTTAAGACCTATCCGTTGGGAAAAACTATTGAGGTCATTGAGCATAGTGCTTAGGCCCTCCAGCGATTCTGCTATAAGGATTATATCGTCGGCAAATCGAAGGTGAGTGATGTACTCGCCATTGATGTTGATACCGTATCCTTTCCAGTCCAGAAGCTTGAAAACGTCTTCCAATGCAGCGGTGAAGAGTTTCGGGGATATGACGTCACCCTGTCTTACACCTCTCTGCAATTGGATAGGTTTCGTACTCTGGTTCTGTACTCGGATAGCCATTGTAGCTCTACTGTACAAGTACTTCAACACTTCGATATACCGACAGTCAACTTGGCACCGCTGAAGGGACTGCAGCACCGCCCAAATTTCGACGGAATCAAAGGCTTTCTCATAGTCCACATACGCTAGACATAGAGGCAAATTGTACTCTTCGGACTTCTGTACAACTTGCCGAAGGGTATGTATGTGGTCCATGGTGCTAAAGCCCTTTCGGAAGCAGGCTTGTTCGGGAGGCTGGAAGTCGTCAAGTCTGCGCGCGAGACGATTCGTAATGACTCTCGAAAACAGCACGTAGACGCGGCTCAGAAGGGAAATCGGTCTGTAGTTCTTCAAGAGAGCGTTATCACCTTTCTTGTAGAACAAGACCACCGCACTTCTGCTCCACGCCTCCGGTGTAATGCCATCATGGAGGACAGAATTAAAGAGCTTCTGAAGGACTTCAAGTACCGGTCTTCCACCCGCTTTCAGAAGCTCCGCTGTAATTCCATCCTCGCCTGGGGCCTTACCGTTTTTAAGGTGCTCGAGAGCCATTCTAATCTCGCTCAGACTGACGTCCGGAATATCTTCGGAATAGTGTCGGATGAGACTCGCTCTTCGATCGTTACTCACACTTGCGTGTGGCTCTAACGATGACGTGTACAGCTGCCCATAGAACCTTTCAATCTCACTCAAAATCTCAGGTATCCCGGAAACGATGCTGCCACATTCCGTCTTCAGCTTTGACAGTTGGCTCTTTCTGGCAGACAGATCTCTGGCAAAGACTTTGGAGCCTTGGTTCCGCTCGATCGTTTCTTCAATACGAGCTGTATTGAAGTTGCGTAAGTCCCGCCGCGTGCATTTGGAGATCTGTCTGTTCAGATGCCTGTATGCTGTCAAGTCTGTTGAAGAATGTAGCTTCATCTCCCGTCTTACAGCCATGAGATTAAGAGTGTGATCGGAGAGTTTTTGTGTTCTTCTGCGGCGGGTCTTGCAGAACTTAGCTCCGACCGCATGGACAGTTTCCACGAGCTTGTCATTCATATCGTCCACTTCATTGCAGTCTTCTAGGCACTGAAAACGGTTTTGTAACTCGAGCTGAAAGGTGTCGGGACTTTCGATTAAAGCACGAGGAGGACGGAACGTTGACTTCATTGGACGTGACCTCTCCAACTTAACGTTTAGGTTCAGTGTGCCTCTAACCATTCGGTGATCGCTACCAGTTTTCACCCTCGCGATCACGGAGACATCACTGAACAGTTGTCGTCTGGTCGTCATAATGAAGTCAATCTCATTTTTTGTCGAACCGTCGGGGCTCGACCAGGTCCACTTCCTGTGGGGCCGCTTCTGGAAGAAAGAGTTCATCATAAAGAGTCCCTCTTTCTCCATGAAGTCGGCCAGCTGCTGGCCCCTTGGGTTCCGTTGCCCTATTCCAAATTTCCCTACTTTCAGCTCACCGTTCTCTCTTGTGCCTGGTTTTGCATTGAAGTCTCCCATTAACACCGTATTATATATTGGGTTTTGGAGGAATGCATGGCTCTAGAGATATCCTCATACATTTCCTCCACCTCCTCATCGGGGTGTGCCGAGGTTGGTGCGTAAACCTGTATGACCTTCAGCGAATACCGTTTGGTGATTCTGAGTATAAGGTACGCAACCCTCGTCGACACACTCCCGATGTTTACAACGTTGTTAATGAGAGACTTGTGGACGATAAATCCGACACCTCCTTGGGACAGATGGTCGCCCTCCCGGTGATAGAGCAAGTTGCCGGATTCGAGGATTACCGTGTCCTCCCCCTCTCTTCGGACTTCGGATAATCCTATAATATGCCAGCGCAACTTGTCTATCTCTTCTTCCAGCTCCACGATCTTCTCGTCAGTCCTCAGGGTGCGTGCGTTGTACGTTGCCAGGTCGAGTCGTCTAAGGTGGCAACCGAACCTCCACCGGAGATTCTTAGCACCCCCTGCCCCGCCGTTACCATGGTCGCCACCGTAGCCAGGAATAGCGGGGCCGCCGGGGACTGGGGGCCGTCTCTTTGTTACATTCATAGGGGGGTATTTGCCATAGTTGCCACGCTTGGCGAGCGGGTTGGCAACCGCAGTTTTTTTATTGTAATTTTGGCTACTATCAGGAAGATGCTGCTGCCCATCTCCTGCCTGTTTCCCTTTGTCGCCTTTTACGACACCCACGGGAGGATATGGGGTAGTGGATATTCTTGACCGCCACTACACGGCAAGTTTTAAGTAGAGACTGAAAATCAAATATAAAGATAACTCACACTTTATATTTGATTTTCAGCTGCTTCTGACTACTTTATTTTGTACGTTACAAAATATGAGCAAATAACTTTTAAAAACAGTGTAATAACTTACCTTTTATATAAAAAACTAATCAAAAAACTTTCTTTTGTACCTACTTAATTTTTAAAATTGAAATCGCCTCTTTCACTCTTGCAACGAAAGAAATAAACTTGTAAAGTATATGTAGTAAACGGGACGGTAAAGGTAAAGGCGCAAACTCGTCATTTGAAGTACATTCTCTTAATTTAGAGAATCGTAATTTAGTACCGATTTTAAATACAATACAATAACTTTTTTAACTAATTCTAATAAAATTTTTAGAATTTTATGTGTATAATTTTATATATAACATGTAAAAAGAATTGTTCTGAGCACTCTTATCTTTTGTCCTGAGTAAACTTAGTGATTATATACTCTTTGATTCTGAGGGGTACCTTCTAAATATTACTATACTCTTTGGCGGGGCCTACAAAATTATCACGGGCGAGACTGATGAGGACCGGCGGGACTTGACAGATTAAACTGAACAAGAAAAATTTAATTTTGTGTTTAATCAATTTGCTATTCAACACTATTGCGATTTCTTCGAAGTGTGTTAACTTTTACTTAAAAAATACAAGAGATTTTCCATTGTTAATATTATATTTATTTTTACTATATTATAAGCTGGTTTCTTCTAAACATAATCCCGCAGTGCTATATATTCGTAATTTCGCTAAAATGAAATTGATAAACTTAAAAGTGACGCATATCGTATGGACTTATCCTCTGTTTTTAAATAAACTAAAAATACTTCGACGCTGCTGCCCCTTTGACTCCACCATAGTAACAGAATCCTCAAATTCAGGCGACTTGATTTCAAACCCAACCCAAATCATCTTCTATTGAAGATAAAGTTCTCCATACTTAATAATATAGTTATTAGTCTGTACCACAATCATGCTCCTAAACATCTGGTAAAAGTAAAGCATCCATCAGTCCCGTAGATGACTAGGGCCGTAATTGTGGCAATAACGATCGAGCATTTGTGAAATTTAAGAAACATCGTAGTCAGGAGAGCTGGGATTGCTACAAAATGCTAAGAAACATGCAATCAGATGGTACGAAATGCTAAACGCCGTCATATCAATAGTAATATTACAAATTATTCGACCGTCAATGTGTGGAAATTTCTTAAAACACTAAGTATTAGTAATGCCGTTATATCTTGATCATAGTCCATCAATCACTCAGGATGAAATAAATCATCATTTTATCTCTACATCTCCTTTGGATCCCACAATTCGTTTTACAACAAGAGCTTCCTTTCAATCCATGCTTTTTCGTCCTATTTCTTTTTTTTCACTCTTTACGTGTGACTGAGGATGAGATCCAAAAATCAGTATTAGCTATTAAATCTGAGGCTATGGGTTGCGATGAGGTTAGTAAGGTTATGATATCTATGATCCTTGAATGCCCTGCAATCACACATATCGTAAACTATTCCCTTTCCGCAGGCCAATATCCTACTCAGTAGAAAAATGCATTTGTGCGACCACTTCCTAAAATACCTAATCCCTCATTGTCAACCCATTTTCGAACAATTTTAATTTCGCCATACCTACCTAAAATTCTGGAAGCCTCTGTGTTACGGCCCACAGCTGCCCCTACAAAGCTTGCCTTGGCTGGGGCCCATAGCAGCCTCCTCGACGGGCAGACGCGGGTCGGGCTCAAATGGCCATATGGAAAAATGTCTTATAATACTAAACTGTAGGGAGAAGGCTAGAAAAATATAGTACGTACCTGTATCCGAATCTAAGGCCGCCCCAAGGCTCGGTCAGGCCGTAGGTGGGTGTAAAGTGCATGGAAAGTAGTGTTTAGTGATGTGTATGAGACGTGGCCCAGCTGAGGTGACCGGCAGCGGCCGATTTCCATGCTGCCCCACAATGCTACAGCAATCCATCAGGCTTCCCCGCTGGACCATTTCTTTCTTCATGTCACATTTAACTAACTTAAACTCGCCTAATTTCACATTCATCGTAGAATCGAACACGTGATACCCGACACAGTAACGGACAGTAGTTCAAAGTTAAACATTCAATGTCCCGGATTCATTTATCACCAAATTACGAATAGGGAACTAACGCGATCTCGTCATGAGTCACATGGTTCAGCGTTACAAACACAATTAAGTTCCTTCGTTCGATATCAAATACTCCGCCGCGATAAGAATTCAAAATCCGCCTCGTTGACACGTAAAACTAACAAAACAGTCAACACAAAAAGGGCACTTAACGCGACGGCACAATTACTTTCAAAGAAGTTATTTTAATCAGACAAACACAATACAAGCATCTTTTCAAGAACTTAGACCCTAGACAACCTAAAACGACGCGGTTTTCAGGAAACACAATTACGTAGCGAAGTTACGCGCACAATTTCCAAAATTCTAGACCCTGATCCAAAAAAAAACCGGTCTCGCGAAACCCCAGCGGCGGGCATCGAAAGACACCAATTAACTGCCCAGCCGCCGTTTAGCTACTCCAAATCAGTTACGTTGCGACGGCGCCGCGGCCCTAAAGTTACTGTTCTGCTCGCACGTCGAGCGAGTGACCAGCGGCACACGGCCGCCCCCCCACCCTTCCGTCGGCTATACCTCACCTCGACACCATCGGGTGATTCGCCAAGCCGAAGGCGATTGGATGCCATTCAAAATGACCATTTTTGGGCCTATACACTCTACTCACAAGCAAATCTCTATGTTCATAACCAAACATAACCTGCTGAATTAATATTAGTCAGGCTTTCGCGCTGGTTATAGTACTACCACTGCCTTAATAAAAGTTACAGATGACATTCGAATGGGAATGGATGAACAGAAGCTTGCAGTGGTAGGGCTAGTTGATTTATCCATCACTTTCGTTTAAAAATAGTGCTAATTATTTGTATGCTACATTATTTGAAATTATAAGTTGTGAATTTAGTAGAATATTTACATCTAAAACTTTCTCTTTGAACAGTCGCAAATCATTTAATGAATGGGCGACAGTAGGAATTTATAAAAGTAGGCGAAGGTTATACGAGCTTTATGATGAAAGATCATATAATAGTAGTGCTATATTTAGAGATTATGTAAAAACATATTCTAAAATATTTAAAAATGTGTGCTCCGCTGCTAAGGCTTTACATTTAAGCAACAAAATTAAAACTGCATCTGACAAAATTAAAATGACCTGGAGAATAATAAATAGTGAAACAGGCAAGGTCAAATCGCGCAACTCGGATTTTCAATTGAATATTAACAATAATTTAACGCGATCTAATCAAGAAGTTGCTATTTTATTTAAGTTGCTATGGCTTTTGAGAAACATTTTACTGTTTACTGTTCCTTTTTTGACAACAAAATAATTAAATTCTTCACCTACTGTCGCCGAATCATTGCTCAAACAAAATGTAAAGGCTTGTTCAAATACTTTTAAATTCCATAGAATACTGCCAAAAGATATCGTTAAATATTTTAAAACTATTGATGTTAAGAAAACGGCAGACTTATGGGGGATTTCCGTTAAAGTTATTTTATCTATAATAGATATATTAGCACCTTATCTAGCTACTATATTTAATATAAGCGTCGAATCTGGTGTGTTTCCTGATTTAATGAAACATAGTAAAGTCATACCTATATTTAAATCTGGTAGTACATTAGACCCCGCCAATTTTAGACCGATTTCTGTACTACCAACATTAAGTAAAATTTTTGAAAAAATTATTTTAGATCAGATGTTAAGTCTCTTCAATATTAATAAATTGCTACATAAAAATCAATTCGGTTTTACAAGGGGTCGCTCGACAACTGACGCTGGAGTTGAGCTTACTAAACATATTTTTTGTGCATGGGAGAATTCAGAGGATGCTTTGCGTATATATTGTGACCTTTCCAAGGCCTTCGACTGTGTTCACCATGAGACATTAATCAGGAAGCTACAGTACTATGGTGTCAAGAACACAGCGCTTAAACTTATTATTTCATATTTAAGTAATAGAAAACAGAAGGTTATTATCAATGGTAAAAGTTCTTCCGGGTCACCTGTACTAATGGGTGTTCCTCAGGGCTCGATTCTCGGCCCATTCCTGTTTCTGGTGTATATTAATGACTTACCTCACCTTGTAGGGGATATTCATGATATAGTATTATTTGCTGATGATATTTCCTTGATTTTTAAACTTAAACGTCAATCATTTAAATGTGACGAAGTGAATAATGCTATATCAAAATTAGTGCATTGGTTTAACGTTAATAACCTGCATTTGAACGGAAATAAAACTAATTGTGTTAAATTTACAACAACACATGTTAAAAATCTGAATACCAATGTGTTTTTAAATGGGGAGGAATTGAGCCCCGTTGTATCCACTGTTTTTCTTGGCATAACTCTTGGCGCAAAGCTCCAGTGGGGCCCCCATATATCCAAATTAGCAAGCAGACTAAGTTCTGCAGCCTATGCTGTAAAAAAGATTAGAGGTCTCACTAGTGTCGAGGCAGCTAGATTAGTTTATTTTAGTTATTTCCATAGCATAATGTCTTATGGAATTTTGCTATGGGGAAATGCGGCTATTTCAGGAACTATTTATGTTTTACAGAAGAGGGCCATTAGAGCTATTTACAATCTAAAACCGAGAGAGTCTCTTAGAGATAAATTTAAAGAAATTAATATATTAACTTTGGCCTCTCAGTATATTTACGAAAATTTAATGTATGTTCACAAAAACAAAGATAGTTTTAGTAAAAAAAGTGATATACATTCTGTAAACACTAGGAACAAACACAAGCTAGTGATGCCAGTATCTCGACTCCACAGAGTGAGTAATTATATTTTGGGGCAATGTATACGCTATTACAACAAGGTCCCGGAAAGTGTACAGGTTCTCTCTATTACCAAGTTTAAATGTTTTATTAAGCTGAAACTGTATAAAAAGGGTTATTATAGTATAAATGAACACATGGTTGATAATAACCCTTAAGGAATGAGGTGGTCGCTTCCAAGCAGTTTCTAACATAAATTTTGTAAATAGTTCGTAATTATTTATATTGTAAAATTTATTTAAAAAAAAAAGTCCCGCTGGGTTTCTTGCTGGTTCTTCCCAGGACAGAGGGTTTTTTTTCGAACCAGTGGTAAAGTAAAAAATGATTTTCAATAAGAATTACACATGTAATGTATATTGAATAAAAATATTCTATTCTATTCTATTCTATCAAATGGTTTTAACACAGTCGACCACGATATCCTTATAGCCTTCCTAACTAATCTTAGATTCTCAATCCTAGCTTTGGAATGGTTTTCATCCTATCTTTGCGGCCGCCAGCAATCAATTCGATTAGGACAAGAGTCCTCAACATGGACTGACATTGAAACAGGCGTGCCACAAGGCGGAATATTTTCTCCTATAGTGTTTTTTCTATTTATAAATTCTATCACTTCAGTTTTCAACTGTTCGTACCATCTGTATGCAGATGATCTTCACCTCTATGTACAATCTAATGTTAACGACCTTAACTATTAAACTCAACCACAACATTGATGCCATAACAGATTGTTCGTACAGACATGATGTTTCAGTTAACCCTTCCAAATGTAAAGTAATGGTATTAGGTAGTAGCGGAATGTTAGATAAGATTAATAACGATGCTCTTTCTCCTGTGCTTTACAATGGAACATTGCTGCCACTTTGTAAATCTGTAAAAATATCTTGGTTTACATATGGACCATACCTAAAGCTGAGGAGTTCAAGTTGCTGAAATAAGCCGTAAAGTTACTGCCACCGTTCGTTCTCTTTGCCGTCTAAAAACTTTTCTGCCTTTTCAAACTAAACTTCTACTTATCCAGACTTTGATATTGCCCATTATTGATTATGCGGATGTACGTTACCCAGATTTATCTCAATATCTTCTCGATAAGTTGGATCGCCAACAAGTTTAGCAACAGATTTATTAATAAGTGTGTGTTTTTAACAGTAGTAGAGCCACGCTGCAGCTTCTGCTGTAGCATGGATGAGCCGGTTCGAACAGGGGCAGTACCACGACCTCACAGAATATAAGCGTCGTAGATATAGGCATTTCGCTTGGTGAGTGCAAGTAGCCGGAACACAAACCCTCGCCCCCAGATGTCAGATGTCAGAGAGGATATCTGTTCTCGACGCCTCGGCAGTCTTGAAGGTACGGACCTGTCCATCTTTTGGCTGCGTGTAGACAGCGACGACCATCACCGCGTCTACGGGTGCCTGTATAGGTTTTCGACGATTGGCTCTACGGAACATCCGGAGTGTGGTGGCACTCACGCTCCCCTCGCGGTTGCATTATGTAGGCTGCCGCCGTGTTTGGTATTACAGGTCAGCGGCTTTGGACGAAATACGGTCTTTCTTTGCATCCAACCCATGGGGGCGGGTTTCCTCTTTGCTGGATGATCCCAGCGCTGTTGTTGATTCTGTCACTGATGTAGTGCTACAGGGAATGGAACTATTTATTCCATCATCTGAGGTACCCATCGGAGACAAATCTTAGCCTTGTTTTGGTATCTTCTGTAAGACTGCATTACGCAGTAAGCATGAGTGTTATAAGGCCTGGGCTTAGGCTTCGGTGGCTCGGGATGTAAACACCAACATGCTTAAAAAGAATTATAACTTCGCCTTCAGGTCCTTCAAAAGAGTTATTGCCAATGCAAAGTCAAAGCACATAGGCAGAATTGGCGAGAAAGTAGTTCGTCTTCCTTCGGGAACCCGTGCATTCTGATCTCTCGCCAAGGCTGTCCAAGGGAATTTCTGTAAGCCATCTCTTCCATCTCTGTACATGGAGGAAAAATCACTGGCCCACGCTACAAAAGAGATAGCCGACCTTTTAGGCTCCCTTTTTGCATCCAACTCGGCACTCAATGATAGGCATAGAGTACTCATAAGGCTCACCAACCCGCAGTGTGAGTGCTCTGTGCCTGATGTGCGATTCACACAGTGCTCAAAGCACTCCTTTCCCTGGACACAAACAAGTCGAGTGGGCCTGACTGAATCCCGCCAATTGTGCTGAGGACTTGCGCTTCGAAGTTAGTACATGTTTTAACGCGTCTCTTCCGGTACTCTTGCTCACTAATTGCGTTGTCCCAAATTTATGGAACATAGCTTTTGTGTACCCGATCCCTAAAAAAGGTAACCGCACTGATCCGTCCAACTACAGGCCTATCGCCTTCAACTCCTTGTTCTCGAAAATAATGGAGTCCATAATTAACTACCAGCTCATGTGGAACCCTGAGGAGCACCAGGCGATTAGTGACCGCCAGTATGGTTTCCGTCGAGGTCGCTCAGCTGATGATCTTTTTGTTAACCTAACACATAAATGGGCGCAGGTAATCGAGTCCAAGAGGAGGCATTGGCCGTTAGCTTGGACATAGCGAAGGTCTTTGATCGGGTTCGGCACAAAGCGCTCCTTACGAAGCTACCTTCCTATGGGCTTCCCGAGAAATTGTGCAATTGGATCACCAGTTTTCTGGCTGATTGGAGCTTCAAGGTCGAAAATGTCACCGAGTACCGGAACAAACTTGTGTCTGAAGTCGAGTTTTTGCTGAACAAAGTCTCTGATTGGGGGCGAATAAATCTAGTCTACTTTCATCTTTATCGCTAGAAGACACAAGTTTGCGCGTTTACCATTAAAAACAACCCCTTAGTCGTATCTCCTCAGTTTCAAGACACTCCCCATGTTGCATCAGCCAGTATTGGAATCCTCGGCGTTGACATATCGAGTGACGTGCAGTTTCGTGGTCATTTGGAAGAGAAGGCCAAGTTGGCCTCTGAAAAGTTTGGCTTGTTCAACAAAGCGGGACAGTATTTCATGACGGCACACCCCCTGAAACTTCACAACGCGCAGGTTCGGCCTCACATGGAATACTTTTCCGGTCTCTGGGCTGGGGCTCCCCAGTGCCAGCTTCTACCACTTGACCACATCCAGCGCAGAGCGGTTTGAATCGTCGGCGACCGAGTCCTTTCCGATCGGCTCGGTTCACTGGCGCTGCTAAGAGATGTTGCATCTATTTGTGTATTTTATCACTTCTACCACGTGAGTGCTCTGAGAAATTGCTCGGACTAATTCCAGGCGCTCAATTTTACAATTTCACATCGCGACAAACCTCGCCATACATCCATCCCATCTGGATGATTGTCGATCCACCACTGTGCGCTTTAGAAGAAGATTTCTTCATCGCACAACTTCCTAGTGGAATTGATTACTACCAGCGACTTCTTAGAACCAACACTACTTAGGGACCTTCAAGAAAAGAGCTTACTCCTTTTTAAAAGGCCGGCAAAGCATCTGCAATTCCCCTGGTGTTGCATTTGTTCATGAGTGGTGTTAATCACTTACCATTAGGTGAGCCGCATGCTCGTTTGTCCCCTATCCTATTAAATAAAAAAATACATAAATTACATGCAATTCTGATCCTTAATTTCAATATATTATTTTAAACTCGTACGAATTCAGAATACAGCGAATAGAAAGTCGCAAGGATACTAAAGTAGACTTTTTAGAAATTTTTCCTTTAGGAATTACAATACACTTTCAGTACATTTTACAAATACTAAACTTGTCTCGCATGTGTTGAATTTTAACACGTTTTTCTTCCACTACGAGCGTTATTTGTGGTCTTATATTTTTAGTCGCGTGTCAGGGAAAAATAACTTAGAAAGACATTTATAAACGGTAGCTGGCATACCTCTGATTCGAAATGTATACAGGAACATGGGCAAAAAAAATAAGCCCTAGTAAGATGTTAAATGTTTCTGTTTTTTTTAGAAATTAGGGTATAAACAAGCAAGGTATTTCATCTTTTTTTCCACCGCGAAATCATTCCATACATGCCCAGCAGTATTTATTCCATTGTAGATACAGTCTTTAGGCTTAAATAATTTATTTATATAATATTAAAATATATAATATTTAATAATGTCCTCCGGACCGAATATAGCTCACGGCACCAGTCACGACGGAAGAAGGAGAGGAGTGTAAGACAGGATTATAGTGCCAGAGATTTATCGCAAGCACAAGTGCACTCACTTTTCCGATGGGACGGTAATCCGATACGACTGGAGAGAGACAAGGCGCAGAATAAACGTCTTTACGTGTTTTCCGCGACACGGGTTTGTAACACTGCCAACTTTCTGACTCAGGGCTTTTACTAAGAAATTCTATTTAGAAAAACCAAATAATTGATTTTTTGATTTTTGACCCGACCCGGGATTCGAAATCAGGACCCGAAGATAATCAGTTTCGTTTACAAATACTAGAGTAAAAAACTAGTCATACAATATTTATTACCATATTAAAATTAACTAAAATTAAAAACATAAGTTATCATACAGACATACTCTCCAGGATTATATTCAGCGAGGAAATGCAGCCAGGATTATTGACACTATGTCAATAATCCTGGCTGCATTTCCTCGCTGAATGGCTATATTAAGTCTAGAACGAGAAAAGAACCAGCTGTCTTATCACGTAACAAGTTTTGGATTTGGACTGATAGAATCTACAGTAAATGGCACAAATATGTAGTTATCTCTCAGACTCACACTTACGCCACTTACTGAGTTCAGCAACTTCTGTTGCCGCTACAAATTAGTCAAATCTAATTTAGTCAATGATGTGGATACAGCTGATGGTATTGGTGTTTGTCGATTGAATACACACTAAGCTAAGATAAAAACAAGGTTTTATGTACTGGTTGTATCCTCAATTTTTTCAATATTGGTATTCATGAAAAACACTACACAAACAACAATCCTAACAGAAGAAAGTGAAGTACCGAATATAATGAACGAAGAAATAGAAAAAGTTATGAGAACTCAAAAAGCAGATAAAGCTCCAGGATTAGATGGCATAAGTAACGAGTTCCTTATCTTAAATAGAAACCACTTGATACTAGATACCAATTCTCAAAAATCTTTTCAACGAAATCTTACAAAGCGAGGTAATACCTTACCAATGGAAAATTCATCAATAGTATTTTCGTTTACACAAAAAAGAAGATAAAAATAACATTAATCATTTTTTATAGTTTAAGGTGACAAACGAGCACACAGTCCACCTAATGGTAAGTGGTTGATGTGACCCATAGACATCTACATTTATCCTCAATAAAGAATCAAAATGCAGATGCGTCGTCACCCGTGAGGACTAAAATAAAATGCCTCTTTTCCAGTAAAAGGGGTCTCCGGTTCTCTACACTCACTATACGAAACACAGCAGCGTTAAGTAAGCAATACACCACGAACTCCTTCAGCCAGTAGTGCTGCAGCCCGTCGAGTCCCGCACTTTTCCTGTTCGGGGCTCTACGAATCTCAGCTACGTAATCCGGCGTTATGATGACGGAGTCCATAGGAGTAACACTCGCACACCGTCTCGCCACAACTTTCGTCCTTGGGCCCTCGCTGTGTTTTACGGGCTCTGACCACATACCACGCCAGAATGCGACAGTGTCGGCCTGATTCGGTGCTGGGCCCGTTACATATTATTATTATTATTATGTATCTGGTTTAATCATTATAAACGATTGAATACCAAATATTGAGTTATTTGCAAAAAATCATAATTTTCACAATAACTAAAAATTATAAGACGTTATGTTAGGGTGACTTGCTCAAAAATGTACCCCACTCAAGGCTTTGCATACATCTTCCATACATCCTGTATAGATAATAGCATCATGGATAAAATCGTTTAGAGTACCGTGACGGTATTATAACGACAGTTGATGTAAAATTTATTCAAGCATATGTTGCATGCGTTATATCGTCAAAGGTGTGAGGTCTGGTACTACTGTTAATCTACCTGTCAAGTATGAAGACGATTAAGGTGATTATCATTAAAATTCTTCCTACAATGGCCATGACCCATGTAAAACAATATACTGTTGCGGACTGATAAAAAAAAACAGGAAGATGTGTTACATGTGTGATATTTAATCTTTAAAATCCTTTTACGTAGATTCCGATTTTTAATATTAAAAACAAAGTAACAAACACTGCTTAAACTACTTTCAACAACGGCGAGGAAAGACGGGGATTTACTGCCTTACAAGGAAAAGGCTTTTCTTTTTAATGTGGGAAGCTCTCCCTTCTCCACTACATGCATATTTGTCCAGCATGAGGTAAGCTTGCGACATTCGTTGGACAAGGAGTTGCTAAATTAGACATGTTTTTGCTTATCATCAGGAAATATTACTACATGGTAGAGCCATGCTGCAGCTATATTAGTATTATAGTTGTAGCACGAATGGGTCGGCTCGACCAGGGAAGGACCACGCTCTCACAGAAAAACAGCTTAAAATAGCCGCTTAACGCTGCTGTGTTTTGTATGGTGAGTGTAGAGAACCGGAGACCCTTTTTACTGGCAAAGAGGCATTCCATCTTAGTCTCACGGGTGACAACGCATCTGCATCTTGAGTCTTTATTGAGGATAGATGTAGATGTCTATGGGTCACAGTAACCACTTATTATCAGGTGGGCTGTGTGCTCGTTTGTCACCTTATCCTATAAAGAAATAAAAAAATAAAGTATATATATAGATGTCTATAGGCCATCTAGGCATCCGCATACTATCAGGCAGACTGTGTGCTCGTTTGTCGTCCTTATTCTATAAAAAAATAAAAATAAAAATGTAGTCGATATATAATACAATTCAATTAAATGTCTTTCTTATTATGGAAAAATATTAAATAGTTATTATTATTTTATTTATTTTCATTAATTATATTCCCGTAATCTAATACAGACAGTAGTTGAATAGCGGATAGTATAGATATAATAGCGAACCCATGACCATTTGAGTTCGCGGTCCGGTTAGGCTACTGTCGTAAAGTTTAATGAATTATTATTATTATTAAATAACTGAACCACGTTTGGACCTTTATCAATATGAAATTTCTGTTTGTAAAATGTCTCTTAAATACAGAAGTGTTATTTTGTTGACATTACAAAAAATATGTTAAGATAATTGTTTTTCTTGAACATACATGCCCATATTTATTAAAATATAAAATGCCGCATTTTATAATAAAAATTATTCGAGTACAAAAAAATAGTAACGAAGATGTTTAGAAGAAACGTACGAGAGTAAGAAAATTTTTTCTCTAAGCAATATGACTAAAGAAAATTAATTTTGATACAAAGGAGCAAATTTTCATAATGTTATTTAATAAGTAAGCAATTTTCAATTAAAATATGATATCAAGCGTGCCGTGTGCGGAATAGTTTACATTCGCCTGATTTAATATTGCGCCATTTTAAGGAATGCTAATAATATTAGAGTAAAACAAATCTAATATCTTTATTAAAGTTCTTCCCACTGCTGAGCACAGGAATCACCTCAATTCTGAGAGAATTTTAAGGCAAGGAAATGTCCGCCGAACTTGGATCGGAGAACTTCACATTTCTACAAAATATTTTTTTCTTGTTACTTAGACATGCAGGTTTCTTCACGATGTTTCCCTTCAATTAACAATTTCATTGGTGCCGGCGGGTTGCTCGCGTACTGTGAAATTTACAACGAGCGCTTAGTCCCTGAGGTAGGTATGGCTCGCGGTAGGTATCACGGCATCTTTATTAATTTCAATATTTATGTTGCTTTAAGAAATTAAACAATGATGGCAATTGTTTATTGTGTGTTTATAAGAATCATCGACATTATTATACATTTAATTTTTCTACAAAAAATTCGTTTTAGTGAATGGTGACGTAAGTATTTTTTTAGACAAGGAAGGGTGACAAACGAAGTTACAGTCCATCAGATGGTAATTAGATGCTGTGACCCATAGACTAAAATAATTCCGTCTCAGTGCCTAAAGCAACGTTGCAAGTGTACCAGTCTGCAGCACGAATGGCTAGGCCGAGAAATGATCATGCTCTCATGGAATATCAGCATAAAATAGCAGCTAAGTGCAGCAGCACACAGCAGTGTTTCGTATCGAGAATCCGAGACAATTTTAACTGGTAACGTGTAATTTCATCTTAATCCCCAAGAGTGATAGCACATCTGAATTATACCAATATAGGTGTCTATGGTCCATAGCATCTGCATAACATCAGGCCTGTATTTATTTTGGCTCCTTGTACAAAACATTCGTGTTAGTTTAGTTTTAATAAGTATTAGAATAAAATAATATTACCGTAAATTGTAAAAAACTTTACACAAAACCTTAGTTTGGCTGGGAATCCATTTGGCAGAAATAGTACGGTTTCTTTACTCATGTGACAGAAGTGCGTGCACTGATGTGTTCCGTTCCGTTGCAAGAAATACAGTGTCAGTAGATTTAGGCATATATACTTCCGTCTGTAGCTTTCTTTATTTGAATATCATGATATAGATCTGCGTCCATTGACTTCCTTACTATAAGGTGGACTGTATATTTATTTATATTTATTTATTTATTTCATAATTATAACATCATTACAGTTATATTAACCAATGCGATGCTATAACTAACCTAAATATAAGAAAACTAATTACTAATAAATAATGACTATAAAATAATGAATAACAATATTAACATGATTATATAATAAAATACTAATTAAAAAAAAATGTTACAATTTTCAACGCATTTGTATGCTGCAATTGTGAACTTCGTCTGACTACATGTAAATATGTCAATATCCTGTGAGATGATATTAACGTAGTGTATGGCACGTGTCAATGGTGCATTCTGAAGCAACTTCGTCCTAGCAGTGGGCACGAAGAGTAACGGGGCGCGGCGACGAGAACACACGTAATTATTAGGTACACGTAGCTTTAGCGCAGCGAGCACTTCTGGGTGATGTATCCATCCACGTAATACGTTCCACACATATTTAATAAGCGCGATGTCTCTCCTCACACTCAGGCGGCTGTAACCGACCATACCCAGTACAAATAGACTCGGATACATGAGTGGAAAACTAGGATAGACTCCGTACTGCTTGAAATATAAAAATCGTGTAAATTTATTTTGAAGTTTTTCGATCATGACACTATATTTGCTTTCATGTGGATTCCAAATAATGGCATTCGTTTCAAGTTGACTTCTTACGAGAGCATTATATAAAATTCTAATAGTAAGTACATTACGGAAATCCCTGCACTGCCTTAAGATAAAGCCGAGATTCCTAAAAGCTTTTTTACAAATATTTAAAATGTGATTACGAAAATTAAGTTCCGAGACCATTTCGACGCCTAAGTCTCTAATGTGTGTAACTCGAGGGATTACGAGGCCGTTCATTTGGTAAGCATAATTATGAGGGGCTTTTGCACGACCATAACTCATGACAACATTTATTCACATTTAAGCTCAATTTGTTTTCTATACCCCACCGTGCCACTCTGTCAATGTCCCTTTGCAAACTTTGACAGTCAGAAGTATTGCTTACTTTCAAATAAATTTTAAGATCGTCGGCAAATAGCAAACACTGTGCCTCCTCAACGACCGTAGGAAGATCATTAATTATTAAAATAAAAATAGAATAAAAATAAAAATATCATTAAAATAATTTGTTTGTTGCTTCATTTTACAAAAAAAAAAGTACCTTTATCACCTTCAAAAACTATTTACAAGTCATTAATGCTGTACCTCAGTAATTATCTGCACGCGCCACAATACATTTAGTACAAGTAAGAAGCGTATAAAAGTTTTATATGCCGTAAATTTCGAACACGCCATACATTCATCACAGAGAGAAAAGCTGGTCTATAAAGAATTCCGCTTAAATAATTATTGGCTTCACAAAAAATTGCGCTTGCCTTAACTTATGTTGAGTTATATATAGCACGTAAATTATGTATTTATTCATGTGATATGTATAATTTATACATATATATATATATATATATATATATATATATATATATAATACAAACAAACACACATTTGAAATGTGTGTTCTTTTGTATAATTCGCTCTAAGTATATAAGTAAGTATGTATAAATCAATAATTTGTAGGTCAAGTAATAGATTCCCTCCGTGCGGTATTCGAATCCACGACCCTTAGCGCTGCAACATATCGCTAAGCAACTGTGCTATGGAACCGCCAATAAAAAATTCGCAAATTACACCGCAACCATATGAAGGAGAATGCAGCTTCACATTTCTTGTGTGTCAATGTGGGCCAAGAGGAAGGCCAAAGCAACTTCTCGACCTGCGATAGATAGAAATACACCATCTTGCATATATTAGGAATACACAGACTGGTCACGAAGAGCAGTTTCAAGGTGAAATACATTTGGTACTGCTATCGCCAATTGACCTTCATCTTACAACCAGAACAGATAAATTCCAGAGATTTTGAATCCTTTTTTTAAACTTAGCACTTAAAAAAAGGGCTCTAAAGATTTGGATGAAATTTCGTGAAATAGATGATGTTTTAAATTCCAAGCTTCTAGATAGGTGTCATCGCTGAATTATTTTAGCGCTGAGCATAGCTTTGTCGCGTGGATAATATAACTAAAAGTATAAGGAATAAAGTAAAAATCAAATAAAAACTAAATTGAGACAAATTCCACTCAATTCTGAATAAATCTTGGTATTTAGAAAGTACTAGAGGTGGCAGTACAAGAATATCTACTATCACATATCATCTTATGGTTGTCGCAAAAGAAGCGTAAAATACGAGGCAGCTCAACGCTGCTGTGTTTTGTATGGTGAGTGTAGAGAACCGGAGACCCTTTTTACTGGAAACGAGGCACTCCATCTTAGTCCTCACGGGTGACAACGCATCTGCATTTTGATTCTTAATCGAAGATAGATGTAGATGTCTATGGGCCACAGCAACCACTTACCATCAGGTGGACTGTGTGCTCGTTTGTCACCCTTATCCTATAAAAAAAAGATATTCCACCACCTCCCATGACCCCTCCACCGATCCTGAGGTCATACGGGCTGAATCTCGGGAGATGCGGGCGGTACTTGCACGTGGCCGTTTCCTGCGCGCACTTTCTTGACTCCCTACAAATATTTCATCTCTTCCTTGTCCCAAATTTTACGTCATTCTCACCCGTCTGACGGTACTATAACGCCTACGTCGTCGGGCCCTCCTCCCAGCCTTCTCTCCTGCCTTATCCTGCAATCGTGCCACCTATGCGCAAACTCGCGCAACAGCCCATAGTTCACACCATCGCTGACGAGATCCGAGTGGTACATCGGTCCTTGAACCGTACGAAGTAATCCATCCTCCTCAGTCGTATCGCACTCACACATATTATTTTCACACAGTCTCATGTCACTCAGTCTCTTCCAAAAGCATCCATGTCCGGTGAGGTTTTGAGAGGCTTGGTAGTTCGTTGAAACCCAACCTCCGGGAAAAATTGATAGACCTCGCGTCCTTTTGAATCATTTATCCATCGATCCTGCCAAACACCGATCACCTCAGTCTAAATTTCGCGCTTCCGTCTGTTCAACTCCTCCTTGGGCGCGGTCTTACGTGCTATATATACCCATCCTACCAGCACGGATGACCTCCAGTTCAGCAGGGAGAACGCCAGCCAGCACCGGTAAAGCCGCCGTGCTAGTTTGTCAATACGCCTTAGTCAACAATATAGTGGCTGATCTCGCAAAAGAAGACAGTGGAAAACAAACTAGGCTATATGGGTAACAACGTCTTTCTAGTAACAGCTAAATCATAAAAATAAACTGCGGTTACCAATCCGCTCGCCAAGAATGGCAACTATGGCAAATATTTCCCACTATGAAACAATCTCTTCAATCAAGTCTTTGTTCAGCAACGTATCTCAGATAGGGCGTAACGGAAACTGTAACTAGCTAATACATTAAAAAAAATTAAACTGAAACTTTAAAACTTGAGATAAAATGAAAAATATTTTTGAGAATAGTTTGAGAGTGTTGCAAATCTCAGTTAAAATTTACTTTTCAACTCTATTAAGTACCATGAAGCTATCTTACAAACAAAGTACTGTTTGACGACAGTTTTATGATAAGAGAAGTCTGTCTTAAAAGAAATGTATTGGGAAAACTCCGCAGGGGAAGTGAAATCTTTTGCAATAAGCCAACGGTCGATCTGTTCCGGTAATAAATTTGTTAGAGTGGTGTCACCGACGTTTTCATACAAGATTACCAAACTTAGTGTCATACAGGTCGTGATCTGCAACAACGAAATAAAGAATGCTTTTATCAATTTAGTGGCAGTGTAAGAATATCCACTACCTCAAAAGACAGTTGCGTCCTCATGGTTGACACCAATGAGGACTTGGATGGAATACCTCGTATCTACGTAATATATGTCTTTCGTTCTCTACACTCATCATACGAAACTTAAGCTGCTATTTTGCACTGGCTTTCTGGGGGAGCGTTGTCCTTCCCAGGTCTAGCTTACCCATTTGTGCTACAACCATAATATAGTTGCAGTGTGGTTGGCGCAAAGCACGAAAGTGTTTAAGTTTCGTGAAAATAAATTTTACATAGCTAAATAAGATGTTTACACTTGAATCTGGTAATAAATTTAATATCTTGTAACTAGTTTCATGCCACTGGTTTAGTAATGTAAATGAGGCTTTAAGTCTTTTATGACTTATATGAAATTGCACCACTGTGCTTGTGTTGTGCGTTAAATTTAATAGTTGATATTCTTCCATCGTAGAGGTGGTGTAAAAATATCAACTATACAATATCATCCTGTGGGTGCCGTAAGATGTGACACAGGGAAAAATCAGAAGGTGGATCTTGACACCTACGCACAGAATCAAAGTGTGTCCTGGCTAGTTGGTATTGTTTTTCCGTAAAATAAGGATCGGTGTCAGTCTCATAGCTGGATAGCTTGTGGTTATTAACTTGGAACTCGGCCCATAATTTATCAAGGGATTCGAGTCGTTCACTCAAGTACTTACGAGTTTTTTTTATAGAAGAGGGGGCAAATGAGCATGCGGCTCACCTGATGGTAAATGACTACCGCCGCCCATGAACAACCGCAATACCAGGGGAATTGCAGATGTGTTTCCGGCCTTTTAGAAAGGTGTAATATCTTTCTTGAAGGTCCCTAAGTCGTATCGGTCCGGAAAAATTACCGGTGGTAAACAATTCCAAAGAGAATTTGTACGTTCCCTTCCAGGTGACCACGAAACTGCACACTCGATAGTGTCGACGCCGAGGATTTCGATGCTAGCTCAGGCAGCAAGGGGAGTGCCTTGAAACTGAGGAGATACGACAAAAGGGGTTCCTTTTAACGGTAAATACGCAAACTTGTGTCTTCTGGGGATTAAAGTGGATTAGATTTAGTCGCCACCAATCTGAAACTTTTTTCAGCAAAGACTCGACTTCAGACACAAGTTTGTCCCAGCATTCGGCGAAGTATTCCCCAGAATTATAGGCACGGCCGGTATGTAAGGCATAACCAGTGCTGTCGTCTGCATAACAATGATTGTTACCAGATTGTTGCAACATATCATAGATATGCAGGAGAAACAGCGTTCGTGATAGCATGCAGCCTTGTAGAACACCGGCGTTGATAGGCTTGAAATCAGAACATGCACCGTCTACTACGACCTTGTTGCTCCGATTAGCAAGGAAACTGGTGATTCATTTGCACAATTTCTCGGGAAGCCTATAGGAAAGAAGCTTCGAAAGAAGCGCTTTGTGCCAGACCTGATCGAAGGCCTTCGCTATGTCCAAACTAACGGATAATGCCTCCCCATTGGACTCTACTGCCTCTGCCCATCTATGAGTCAGGTAGACCAGAAAAAATCCAGCTGATCGACCCCGAAAAAAACCGTACTGGCGGTCACTAATCAGCTGGTGATCCTCAAGGTACCTCATGAGCTGGCAGTTTATAATGGATTCCATTATTTTGGGGAACAAGGAGGTGACGGCGATAGGCCTGTAGTTGGACGGGTCTGAGCAGACGCCTTTTTTAGGGATTGGGTGGACCAAACCTGTCTTCCATGAATTCGGGACTCCGCCTTGGGAGTAGGAGTACCGAAAAAGACTACGTGAGAGCCATACTGCAGCTATATTATGGTTGTAGCACGAATGGGTCGGCTCGACCGGGGAAGGACCACGCTCTCACAGAAAACCAGCGTAAAATAGCAGCGTAACGCTGCTGTGTTTCGTATGGTGAGTGTAGAGAACCGGAGACCCTTTTTACTGGCAAAGAGGCATTCCATCTTAGTCCTCACCGGTGACAACGCATCTGCATCTTGAGTCTTTATTGAGGATAGATGTAGATGTCTATGGGTCACAGTAACCACTTACCATCAGGTGGACTGTGTGCTCGTTTGTCACCCGATCCTATAAAAAAAGACGCGATAAAACCGATGCCAAACCCGGAGCACACGTCTTCAACACAATAGGAGGAACTCCATCAGGCCCACTCGACTTGCTGACATCCAGGGAGAAGAGTGCTTTGCGAACCGAGCGCTCTGTAAACCGCACATCTGGCATGGGGCACGCACAACGCGGGGTGGTCGGCGGTGTGTTCCCTCAGTCATCTATATTCGAGTTGTATGCAAAGACAGAGCTTAACAGATCGGCTTTCTGCTTTGCGGCATGGGCCAGTGAGTCGTCCTCTCTGTGCAGAGATGGAAGAGATGGCTGACAGAAGTTCCCTTGGACAGCCTTAGCGAGAAACCAGAATGCACGGGTTCCCGAAAGAAGGCGAACTAGCTTCTCGCCAATTCTGCCGATGTGCTCAGACCTTGCCTTGACTATCACGCTTTTGTAGGACCTGGAGGCGGAGTTGAAGTCAAGTCAAATCAATTTAAGTCTTCTGGCTTGCCTAATCCTTGCTAAAGTTTCATTCTATCTTCTTGATCGCTTCAACAATGTCTTGTTGGCGCTGAAGTAGACTCTCTTTATTGCATATGTTCACTGTATGACTCATCGAGGACGAAAAATGTTTACGAGTACATTTTTTGTCTTCGGTGAGTTACACACACAATACACATGTTTACAAACACAGTTTTTTCTCGAATGTTGACGAGAACTGTCTGTGATAGCTGAAGTAGTAGAGCTTTGTCTAGTGGTCCGGGCCACTCTTATGTCTTCGCAAACCTAGTACGACCTTTTCTGCGCCTTTGTAATTGAATTGGTAGAACCCACTTCTGGGAATCCAGTCAACCGATTGCAGTTGCACAAAATCCACAAAGAACAAAAAGTGACGTCAACGTAAAGGCCACTGTACCTGAATTTTTCAAATGTTGATGGAATCCACAGGTTCGATCTTGCGTCTTCAAATGTCCAGAGAAACTGATTATCTCGAATGTCGACGAGAACGGTTCCAAGGACCAAATAAACTGTAGTATATTTAGAGTTTACAAGATGAGTGCAAAACGAGATGTAAGGGAAATTTAATGTACGAAACCAACTCAATGAAAGTCGTTCTAACACTCATTTATATTGTAAAGGAATATTCTTTATATAGTTATAATATGATTATTATAAAAATTATGTATAAGCAGAAGTACGGAAGTTATACATGTTTGCATAATTTACAAATAATACTGTTTCTATGTGACTTAACTTGATGAGTAAGTAAATCATTTTTTTTAAACTATTGTGCGGTAACGCGTACACTGACAGATTGACCGAATTAGCTGTGAATTTGGTATTATTTCAAATGTTCCTCTTTCAATAGTGCGTGCAGTCTATGTCATGTGTAGGCGAAAAAGCGTTTATTTTATATTTTTTATATGAGATATCTGTGTTTTAAATATTGATATGCAATTGAAAGCATATAGCGGCGGTGTTAACCGCCGAATTAGCAGAGGGAAACAATTCAAGAGATGGGCAGAAACGTCTTCCTAATAACAACTAAAAATAAAAAATAAACTGTTGTGAATACTTTTTAATTCGAGGAGAAAATAAAACTTCTTGATGCAGATATTATCGCCGTGTACTCCTCAATTGACAAAAAATAAAAATAAAAAATTGGCGGTGGTTACAACTTAAAAACAACAAAGAAAAAAAAAGAAATAAGTAAAACGTATGTAACGCAACTTCGTGCGTAACAAAAAACCACAGGCGTTTGCGTAGACATACCCCCCGGCGTTGAAAGCTTGTCTTTCAACAAAATTAGCCTTCCTTGTTGTTAGGTAAAGGGCAGATTTTGCAGAAAGGTCTTCGGACGATTCCGGTGGCAGTTCTGATATCGGCAACGCGGTTAATGCCGTCGGCTTCGGGATGAAAGGCTGTAATTCGACCCAGTCGCCATTTGAGCGGCGGTAAATTGTCTTCCTTCAGGACTACAAGATCACCCGTCCCTAAAGTGTCAGCATTGGAACGCCATTTTGATCTCTGCTGGAGTTCTGAGAGATATTCCTTGCTCCATCTTCTCCAAAAATGTTGACGAAGTTGTTGGATGCGTTGGTATCGACTCAGTCTACTGCTAGGGAATTCTTCATAATTTTGAGAAGGAAGAGAGGTGATGGGGCGGCCGATGAGGAAATGTCCCGGGGTTAATGGCAGTAAGTCATCAGGATCCGTGGAGAGAGGTGTCAGCGGACGAGAGTTCAGTACACCTTCAATTTGAACCAGCACAGTGTTTAATTCCTCGTATGTAAGGTTACAATTACCTAATAATCTCCGTAAATGATATTTTATTGACTTAACGCCTGCTTCCCAAAGACCGCCAAAGTGAGGGGCTTGCGGAGGAATGAAATGGAAATTTATATTTTCCTGAGCCAAATTCTCGGACAGTGAATTGCAATTGTCTTTTATAAAACGACCGATTTCGTTGTATGCGCCTACGAATGAAGTTCCGTTGTCGGAGTATATGTGTTTAGGTTTTCCGCGACGTGAAATGAATCGACGAAGTGCTGATAAGTAATTATTACTTGTTAGATCGCCTGTTAACTCCACGTGTACAGCCTTTGTCGCAAAACAAACGAAGATGAGAATATACACTTTCGTAAGCTTGCAACCACGGCCTTGACGACTGGCGGACATAATAAGTCCAGCATAATCGACGCCAACGCTCTCGAAGGGAAAACCGCCGGGAGTCACTCGACCCTGAGGCAGATTGCCCATAGGTGGATTTATAACCCTTCCCTTATAACGACAACATAAGTAACATTGTCGATAACAATATTTAGCTAACTTGCGGCCTCCGATGGGCCAATACATTTCTCTAATTGAAGCTAATAGTAAACGAGGACCGGCGTGTAAAAGCTTGACATGCATATACTTAAACAATAATTTGGTAAAACGATTGACTGTAACATAATCGGATGTTTCTTTTCATAAGTAAATAATGCATTTCCTAAACGACCACCGACACGCATTATTTTATTTTCGTCTAGGAAAGGATTAAATTTCAAAATAGTACATTTTGAAGGCAATTTTTTGTTATTATATAAGGTCACATATTCCTCGAATGACTCAATTTGTGACAATCTAATTAAAGTATTAAAAGAATTATGTAGTTCGTCGTTACTTAAAAATTTACTTTGTACCGGTTTCTTTTTACAAATATTAATAAATCTTAACACGTAGGCCATAGAACGTTGTAATCTTATAAAATTAGAGAATCTCTCAAAGTCAATTAAAGGTTTTTTCTGATCGGTAACAACTAAAGAAATCTCTAAGCGAGTTTCTGGTAGCTTATCACTTACAATAGGGTTAGCAGGCCAACTAGACATGTCACCCTTTAAAAACTGTGGACCAGACCACCATAAGTTAAGATTATGAATTTGATTTATGTTCGTACCGCGGGAAACATAGTCTGCCGGATTGAGATCAGTGGGAACATGTCGCCAAGTAAATGAACCTGTTTTTTCCAAAATTTCGGCAACTCGATTACGAACAAAGGGTTGTAATTTGTTAGGTAGCATTTTTAACCAACCTAAAACGATTGTCGAATCTGACCAAAAAATTACTGATCTTACTTGGATTCGAAGCGAACTTATCACCTTCTCATAGAGACGGACACCGACAAGTGCAGCGCAGAGCTCAAGCCGTGGTATTGTAGTCGGCCTTATGGGAGCTACGCGACTTTTGGCTGAAAGTAAACGCACCATCACATTATTTTTATTATTAGAACTACGGACATACAGACATGCTCCGTAAGCCACTTGAAATGCGTCACTAAAAATATGTAAGTCTACATTAATATATTGATTGCAGATAACACTGCGTGGAATTCTTAAATTGTTTAAAAATGATAAGTTTTCTACAATTGAAAGCCATAATTTAATTATTTCCGAAGCCAACTGTTCGTCCCATGTAAGTTTAAGTAACCATAATTTTTGCATTAAAATTTTCATAGAAATTATGCATGGGGTCAGAAGACCCAGTGGATCAAAGATTTGTGAAATAACCGAGAGTAATCCACGTTTGGTAAAATTATTTAAAACGATTTCCCTCGTCGAAAAATACAGTTCATCAGACTCGATTTGCCAGCTGAGACCTAATGTTTTACAGGGTTCCGTAGAACCAATATTTAAGTCGAGCGATGAATTGTTATTATTTAGTATTACTCGAGGTTCATTTGATTTCCACTTACGGAGGTTCATGCCAGCTGTGGCCAGTTCAGAAGACACCTTGTTATGTATGTCCAGCGCATCTTGAATGCTGTCCCCTCCAGTTAATAGGTCATCGACGTAGAAGTCATGGATTATTATTTCGGAGATTTTATCGTCCTTGCAATCCATACCAATCTGCTTAAGACATCTGGTGGCGAGATAGGGTGCACTGGCTGTGCCATACGTAACGGTGTTTAACTGGTACGCTTTCATGGGCTCTGATGGATCATTTCTCCAAACTATTTGTTGGAGAGGTCTGTCATCAGGATGTACGACGATCTGTCTATACATCTTTTCTACGTCTGCTGATAGCACGTACTTATGTTGTCGGAATCTAAGTAGTATAGATAGCAGATCATCCTGTACAGTGGGCCCCACTAATTGCAAATTATTATATGAAATACCGGAAGTAGTCGGACTGCTCGCATTGAAAACAACTCTGAGCTTAGTCGTTAAGCTGCTTTCGCGAATCACTCCATGGTGTGGTATAAAATATGCTAACCTCCGTGGATCAAATGAACATTCAGACATGTGTCCTAGTGTTAGATACTCTGACATGAATTGAGTATAATTATTTTTAAATTTGGGTTGACCCTTAAACCTACGCTCAAGAGAAAGGAGGCAAAGCTTGGCGCGTTGTAGGGAACCGCCTAAATTATCACGTGATTGTTTCAGTGGTATTCTCACACAGAAATGACCGTCTTGTAGACGAGTTGTATTTTTAATAAAATGTTCTTCGCACATTTTCTCCTCCGCGGAGAGAACTGATGTATCATGGCAAACCTCCTCTAGGTGCCAAAAACGCGTCAATAGGTTTTGAATATCATCGTTATTATCATTGTGCGAAGAGACGTTTTCCCTCAAATTTAGTTTTACTAAACACGACTTAGTGTTAGAAATCGAATACGGTACTTGGCCATTATTAATTAAGGGGCCTAGCCAGGAGACTAGCCATCCTAACCTAGATTCAATGAGTACCGGCTTTCCGTTTCCTAAACTAATTTTACGTACCCCTAATAGGTCCCAAAAAACATCCGCACCAATAATTAAATCCACCGACGATAGCGTGTGGAAGCGGGGATCTGCTAAACAGAGGTTACTAGGTATGTTAATGTCGTTTAAAGGTATTTCCTGACTCGGTACTTCGTCCGTTATATGAGGCAAAACGAAACAGAAAAGATTAGTATTAAAGTTTTCGTTCAAAGACTTTATAGGCACGCAACACATTTTGCCTATGTGAGACTTAGAGTTATTAATTGCTAATAAAGATTCGTTAACATTAACTATCGGTAACTCTAATAATTTACTCAATCTTTCCGTAATTAGGCAAGAAGTGCTACCGCTGTCTAGAATAGCGCGAGCTAAGTATTCCTTATTATTGTGACCGTATATTTTTATAAGGGAAGTGGCTAAAAGTACCTGATTTTTATTTCGTAGGTAGGTCGATACTTGCGCAGACAAAGTGATATTATTATTACCGATATGCTCATCTTCGCAAGATGTACCAGGGAGAGATAGTGGACCTTCCTTAGGGCGAGAAGATAAATTGGGAGTTGTCTTGAGCTTCATATCTGAAACGTGAATCAAAGTATTGTGCTTTTTTTTACACACTTTACAGCCACTCGACTTACAACGGTTTGCAAAATGACCAAAACGTAAACAATTATAACAAACCTTAAACTGCGGTAATAATTCTAATCGTTGTTCAGAAGAAAGCCCTAGAAATTTTGAACAATTGTTTAGACTGTGCTCAGCCTTACAGTTAGGGCAAAGTTTGAACTAAGACATTTCGCTTTTCTCATTTAACCAATTTTGGGTCTTAGTGACTGACACCATGCTTTTAATTTTATTTTTATTTTGGTTAATTTGGGGATTGCGAGACAGTTCCAAAGTTTCTAATAGATCTGCACGATTTTGTATAAATGATAAAAATGACGCAAATGAAATAATTTTGTTATTATCTAAGTGACCTTTGTACTCTTCCCATTCCCGGTATGTCTTACTATCTAATTTGTGAGTAATAATGTGGATGAGTAAGGTGTTCTAGTGATTTATGGGCTCACCTAATGACTCAAGTGCACGTAGATTTTTACTCACGGAGTCTATCATGCGCTTTAAAATGAATGACGATTCCTTAGTAATTACCTCAATGTTAAATAATGCCGTTACATGGTTTTGAATTAAAATACGTTTATTATTAAAACGTCCGCATAATAAATTCCAAGCCACCGAATAATTACTCGCCGAAAATTCAATAGATTGTATTACGACGGCGGCTGTCCCTTCGAGCGACGCGCGAAGATAATGAAACTTGTTGATATCATCGATATCATCATTTGAGTGTATTAAGCTAGAAAAAGTATCGTGAAACTCAAGCCAGTTGTCATACGACCCGCTAAATTTCGGAAGCTGAATAGTAGGCAATTTAACAAGCTTATTATTGTTAATACGTGAAAAATCTTTTTCACTGCCTAAACATTCAAGATTATTTTTATTTTGTCGAATGAGTTCGTGAGCTTTCGAAAGAATTTTATAATACGTCGATTCGAAATCATTCCGCTCGTTTATTTGACTATTGATATCGTCCACTATACACTCCAATTTCAATTGAACCTCATCGTACTGTTCGTATAATAATTCAATTTTACTTACGCGCAATTGCAGTTCGCTAATCTGAGACGAGCTCAATGTATCCTCTAATTCACTGAGATAATTATTGAATGCCGTTAATCGACCTTTGTAACTTGCCCTTTTTTTAATTAATTCCCTTTCATCGGTCATTTTGAGATACAGGCGAAAATTATAATAATATCTGGAAGTTGAACAATTATTGAGAAATTATCACTAAATATAACGAAAATAAAAAATAAAAACACTGCACTGGTTATTTCCTTTTGTTTTCTTCAAAATTTCTTTGTCTCCGTCTTCAAGGTGACCCCGGACGTTCCAAGTTGTATATACTTGTTGTAAATCTCTAATTACGTAGATATTCAGTACATTATAATTTCTCGATGAAAATCCTCAATAGCCGCTAGAATCCGGCTCGAAGGACCATGAATACTTTTTAATTCGAGGAGAAAATAAAACTTCTTGATGCAGATATTATCGCCGTGTACTTCTCAATTGACAAAAAAAATTGGCGGTGGTTACAACTTAAAAACAACAAAGAAAAATAAGTAAAACGTATGTAACGCAACTTCGTGCGTAACATAAAACCACAGGCGTTTGCGTAGACAGTTGTCAACCCGCTTTACAAGCGTAGCAAATATGGCAAATATCCTCCCTATGAGGTAATATATGGGGGAGGCTAATGTTCAGTAGTGGACTTTAATAGGATGTAACGGCAACGGAAATATAGATTGCATATTATACAAACTTAAAAATATAATGAATTACGATCGAAATTCGGCCGATAGGTAAATTTTCCCAAACTTTACCTCTACACTAAGATTCTCCTTTATCGTGGAGGTAAAGTGGGGAGGCTACATATATATATTTTACAAGAAGAAACATCCAGACCGGGAATGAATATTTGTAGGCCATACAAATGTTGTTTTGTGCGGGATTCGAACCCGTGACCCTAAAGCCACGTATCGATTACGCGCTCCTGGCGCGCTCACTATGAAGGACCACGCCAAACAGTGCGCGCCTGGCGCGCGCGGCATCCGTTACAGTGTTTGGCCGTTCCACATGGACGTCGGTCGTGTAGGAACAGCTGTCGCTTTCATAGTTCCATGCATCTTCTCTCAGCGTTTTATTATGATAAAAACGACTTTTGCTATTCCACAGAAGTTATTTTGAACCATATAATTTTATTAATTTACGGCAACTCTGGTTATCCATAGCTCGGAACGCAACGAACACACGAATGATGAAAACAACCGTCCCAACTGGTACGTACACCAAAACTAAACTACTTTGAAACGCGGTAAAAGCCGACACCTGATGAAACGGCACGCTCCATGTTTGAGTATTACAATTCCCAACGAAAAGTTTGGCGCGCGTACCAAGGCGGGATCCATTTCGTGCGGCTGGAACGCACGCCAAATGTTCGACCTCATGGAGCGCATAACCGATACGCGGCTTAAGCGTAAGCCACTGCGCCATGGAACCGTCATGATCATTAGTTATGAGTCAATAAATAGTGTAATTTAATATGCTTATTAATATACGTATTGATATCGCATTAAAAATATTTATTTCTCTTAAAGAACACATTGTTCACTTTTACAGAGATTAAGTATACATAAAAAATTATATTAACAATATTTACACGGTAGCATGCATTATATAATTCTATTTGTTTTATTCTTATATATCCTTAATTAATTAGTTACACTTTTATTTAACTTAATGCAAACATATGTTTGTATTGTATCGTAATGTTTAAAAAATATGAATATTGTATTAATACAATATTCATATGGTAAAGTTGAAGATATGCAGTCATAAAATTGTATCTACAACATAAGATTTCAGCTTATTTTTTTAAAGTAGTTTTCTTATTTAATTATAATAAATTATTTGTTGCTAAATTAGAAACAAAATTAAACTTTATTATATACAATATTACAAAACTATAATAAAAAAACTAAAACTAGTAACTTAATATATAGTCCCACTCCCCGCGGTACCGTGCCAAGAACGCTGGCTGCGTTTCCCCGCTGAATGGCTATACTTAGCCTTTGAGCGAGAAACGAACCAGCCCTCTTATCACTAGCAGCAACGACCAGCCGCGAATGGAGTGCCTTTAGGAACTTCACCGCGCGTGGACTCCACGTACCGATAGTCTCTACAGCAAATGGCACAAATATGTAGTCATCTCTCAGAGACTCATATTTGCGCCACTTATTCAGTTCAGCTGCCTGTGATTCCGCCCCAGCTCTAAACGAGATACCCCTGCGATGAGAGGCTGCCAGAGTGTGCAAGTAGCATCCCACACTAAGGCTTTACCTCTCTCCCTAGGGACCAATGTCATATCGTCGGGTCTCCTGCCATCCCTCTAAAACCGAGGGAAGATTTATAGAGACAAGAACTTTTCGGATGACATCATTCAAAGAACCGTGCTTATGCTTAATATTATTACAATCTTTTACAGTAGGTATTCGATAGATTATTATATAAAAGAACACACTCACACATTATATTTTTATTGCCATAAGATCTCGTCCGAGGTTGCCAGATTTGAAGTTTGTTTTTGTTTTTAAGGTTATTTTTTTTAAATTTATTTATTCAAAGAAACTTACAGCTTTTATATCACATTTGAATGTAAGATGAATGTTAACAATACATTAGCCAGAACAGTTTTTAACGTTGAGAATTACATTGCGAAAACTTTAAACATAATTAAATGAAGTATATATTTGAGTTTTAAGATTTTTGAAGGATATACTTACTGCATGCCTAATATCAATATTAGTAAAAGTAATTTTATAATTAGATAGGGGACAAGAAGTACACACACCACCTAAGCATGATCAACTTGCTTAATAGATGTAATATGACCGTTTAGTTTGCGGTTAAATATGTCAATATGGTTATAACGCTCATTATGTGTGTTGCAAGCACGAACCAGAAAACGGTTTTTCGAATACTTAGTTCTGCAAAAAGGAGTAGAGAAAACTGTGTTGGAGCGAGCACTCAACCTAGGGCACCTAAATGAAATACGACTTAGAAGGAAGGGGGAATCTATATAGTTATGTAAAAGTTTAAACAGAAACACCTGATCTCTATGTTCACGCCGTAATTCTAATGAATGATGTAGCGCAGAATGATCTTTAAATTTGTAACTAAGTCTTTTCAGAAACTTATTTTGAATCCTTTCAACTTGTTCCACATACATACATATACATAAACTCTCACGCCTGTCACCCAGAGGGGTAGGCAGAGATTATGGACTTCCATTTGGCACGATCCTGACACACCTCTCTCGCTTCCTCCATATCCATATACCTACGCATACACGCTCGTCGGTTAAAGGTAATCTTGATTTGGCCCATTTTTAATATATCGCCAATTTGGTCGATAAACTTTCGCCTAGGGCGACCCTTCCCGACTATGTCGTTCACCTCTGCAACATAAATTTGCTTTGTCACTCTTTCTTCATTCATTCTTTCTACATGGCCAAACCACCGAAGCATTCCTTTCTTAATCCTGGTCACAACATCATCTTGCAAACCACACTCTTCTCTTATTAAACAATTTCTCACTCTGTCATTCAGATTCATCCTTTTTTTTTTTTTTTTTTGCGGATGGAAAATCATCTAATGACGCCTTTCGCTGTGGGTGGAGCGGAAGGGAGTGTCAGACTTTTACTGACTAAAAACCATCCGTGTTCCTTCAGTGCCCTTACGTTCCGGAGCCGCGGTATCTCTTTCGAACAGCCCGCAGCCCCGGCAGGCGTCGGCCCTTGCGGGCCCCTTCACGCTGCTGACAGCTCTTTGAGGCGCGCGTGGAACAAAACGCGCCGTCGACACGGCCTGTCGTCGTTAGACGGACGGACGGCGAGCTACCCATTGCTCGCCGTCCACAGGCCCGCGCCTACGGTGGTCGGGGGCCACGACGTAGCCCCCGACGCCCGGGGCGTCTCCCGCGGCGGCCGGGAAGGAAAGCTGTTGCTCTTTCCTTCTCCCGCTCCGCCACCTCCTTCGCTAGCATCACTGCTTCGCAGAAGGTGGTGACGGCATCCCATTCCGTCTCGCTCCGGACCATGGCTTCGACCAGAGCCGGACGCGAGAGGTCGCCGCCGCCTATCGCCGCTACGAGGACACGGCGGTGCTCCGCCCAAGCAGAGCACACCTCCACGGTGTGCTCCACCGTGTCCTCCGGTCGATCCTCGCAGTGGGAGCACCCGGGCGTTTCCTCCCGCCCGATTCGGTGCAGGAACCTCCCGAACACACCGTGTCCGGTGAGGACCTGCGTCAGGCGGAAGGTGAGGACGCCGTGGCGTCTCTCAAGCCACTCCTCAAAGAGGGGTCTTATCGCCGCTATAGTGGCGTGCCCAGCACGGGGTTGCGACAGTCGCTCTCTCCATGTCGCCATGAGATCATGCCGGAAGTCTGTCCGCTGCGCGACAACTTGCCGCGGCAGCGGGGTTTCCCCCCGGCATAGTGCTGCCGCGCGCCATTCGTGCAGGCGCGCGAGGACTATCGCCTCCAGATCCCATGGCGGCAATCCGGCAAGGAGGCTCGCCGCCTCGCGGGAGATCGTGCGGTAGCCGCGAACCATCTTTACGGCAACCACCCTTTGGGGCGCGTTTAGGTGGTGGACGGCAAGCCGCGCCAAACCACGCGCCCACACCGGGGCCCCGTAAAGGGCCATGGACCTCACGATCCCCGCGTAGAACCTCCGGCAGGAGGCGTTTGGCCCCCCCAGGTTCGGCAGGAGCCGCCTGAAGGCAGCCCCGGTCCGTTCCAGTTTGGGAGCCAAACGTCGGAAGTGCTCAACGAAGTTCCATCGGCCGTCGAGGACGAGTCCTAGGTACTTCAACGTCGACTCGACGCCGATGGATACCCCTCCTACCATCACTGAGGATCCCGGTGGTGGCCTGTTCCGAGGACCATGGAAGTGCATGGCCTCGGACATGTGCAGAGCCACCTCGAGACCCAGTTGCCGGATCCTCTCAACGACTATCGCAACCCCGCGTGTCATAGTTTCCGCCGCCGCCTCGTACGACACCCCTTGTGCCAGTACCAGCGTGTCGTCAGCGTAGCAAACTACGCTGACGCCGGTAGGGAGGTCGGCGCGCAGCACCCAGTCGTAACCGATGTTCCACAGGGGCGGCCCCAGAACCGAACCCTGTGGGACACCGCACGACATCTCTCGCCGGTTCCACTCTCCGTTTCGACCGGGGTAGATGACGGCCCTGTCCGTCAGATAGTCCCCGACTATACGACGGAGATAGGTCGGCACCCGGTGATACCGGAGTGCCTCCCTAATGCAGCTCCAGGGCATGGAGTTGAAGGCGTTGGCGATGTCGAGAGACACCGCCAAGACAACCCCCCCCCTGGCCACTGCATCCCCCGTCGTGAGGGCTCTCACGCGCATGATGGCGTCCACCGTAGAGCGCCTCTTGCGGAAACCAAACTGGTGTTCCGCAAGATCCGGCCCCGTCCCCGCAAGGTGCTCGGCGAGGCGGTTTGCAATTACTCTTTCAAAGAGCTTGCCCACCTCGTCGAGCAGCACCACGGGCCGGTATGCGGACGGAGAGTCCGCAGGGCGCCCCGGCTTCCGAATGAGGACCAGCTTCCCCGTCTTCCAACGAAGCGGGAATTGGCCTCTCTCCAAGCATGCGCTTAGGAGCCCCTCCAGTCGGGGCCCGAGAGCCTCCGAGGCCAGGACCCAGGCTTTGCCAGGCAAGCCATCGGGTCCTGGGGCGGTATTCCTGGCCTTGAGCCTACGTACCGCCACTCTCAGGTCTACCCCGGTCCCTTCCGGGATGTCGTCGTCGTCGTCCTGGTGGTCCGCTTCCGGCACCGCAGGTGGCGGAGCCATAGGCGGGGGCGGATGTTCCCCGCGCGCAGGGAACAGAGCGCTCACCACATCCTCCACGAGCTGAGGCCGGAGACTCTGCGTCAGCGGGGGGGCCCAGGTGCGGAGTTTATCCCGCACGATCTTGTAAGGGCGCCCCCACGGATCTCTATCGAGAGTCTCCAGCATCTCCTCACGGGCCCGATCCCGGGCCCGCAGGACAGCCTCCCGGAGGGCGGTCTTTGCCGCTCTGTATCCCTCGTACAGCTCCGCCTCAATGGCTGCCGCATTCGGTGGACGAATGCGGAGCCTGCGATGCCTGGCGTACAGGTGCCGCGCGGCGACACACGCCTCGCGCAGAGACGTCAGCTCACGCGACCACCAATACACCTGACGCCGGGCGCTTCCTGGCCGGACGCGGGGCATTGCCACGTCACATATCTCGGACATGGCCTCCTGGAACCACCCTGCCTCATCATTGACGTCGGCAGGCCTGTCCGGTGATGACACCCAGGCCTGCACGATCGAGGCTTCCAGGAGGAGCTCCCGGTCCAGCTGCTTCAGCGCCCAACGCGGACCACTCGGGGCCTGTTGGACTGGCGCGCTCGAGGGCTGGGTGGAGACGTCAAACCGGATGTACCGGTGGTCGGAGTAGGTCTCCACCCCCTCCATGACACGCCAGTCAATGGCACGCGGCGACAGAGCGGGGCTAGCGAACGAAATGTCCACCACCGACTCGCCCCGCATCCGCACACACGTGGGGACAGAACCCCGATTTAGGACGACCAGGCCTGTCTCCAGAGCCCAGTCTTCCACCATCCTACCCCGCACATCTGTACGACGAGAACCCCAAGCCAAGTTCTTGGCATTGAAGTCCCCGAGGACAAGTACGGGGAGGGGATTACTTCCGACGACGACTGCTCTCAGCTCTGCAAGAGAGTTGTGAAACTCGGCGAGAGATCGGTTCGGGGAGAAGTACACCCCCACAACGACGAACTCCCCGAACCGTGCTGCTACGCACCCCTGACCCCTCCTGACACCTTCAAGGGTCGGGGTACCGGCGGCGGCTGAAGAAATGATGGCCACTGAGCCGTTAAGATCCGCCACCCAGTCCTCCCTAGGCCAGACAAAATACGGCTCAGCGACCACAGCGATGTTGATCGACCACTGCGCCATGCTCTGGAGCAACAGATCCTGAGCGCAGGCGCAGTGGTTGATATTCGCCTGGAGGAAGCTTAATGGGGCCGTTATAGGCATTCCATTTCAGCTTCCTCCACGGGGCGCCTCTCTGCGGGCGTCGGTGTCGCGGCGGCGGCGGCAGCGACAGTGACAGCGGCGGCGGCGGCGGCGGCAGTCGCGACTGCGGCGGTGGCCACAGAGGCGGTGGCGGCGGAGGGCCCTCCCCTACCCGATTCAGATTCATCCCTAACATACTCCTTAATGACCGCATTTCTACAGCATTTATTCTACTCTCTTGCTTCTTCTGCCACACCCAACTTTCACTACCAAACATTAAAGTAGGTACTAACACAGCCTTTTTGGACACATTCTGACTTTTCACAATAGAGTGTAGAGCCCCATTCACTCTATTTCCTACATTCACTCGTCGTTCTATATCCTTATCATATCTACCATCCCTGCTAAACACACATCCCAAATATACAAACTCATGTACTTGTTCTACCAACTCCCCTTCTATTCTTATTTCACATATCGTTTTACTTTCATCTCTTTCAAAAACCGTAACTTTCGTCTTACTTGCGTTCACTTTCATTCCCTTTTAATGTCCTGTTCATTAATGTAACCATCATTTGCAACTCGGCTGCCGACGACGCAAGTATGACTTGATCATCTTCCTCTTCTTTCGGAATTTCTATTTCATTTAATTCAAACGTCTCATCATTCATAAACACGCTTTCAAAGTATTCCTTCCATCTCCTTAAACTCAAAACTTCGTCATTCAGAATACAGCCATTCTGGTCTCGTATAGCATTCATTCTAGGCTGTTTTGAATGTCCCCTGGTAGTTCTTATGAGTTTCCAGAACATTTTAATGTTTGCCTGGAAGTTATTCGATATTCTTCTATCATTCTTATCCGTTCTTTCTTGCTTTTTTCTTTCAACTACTTCTTTTACTCTCTTATTTAGGTGTCTAAAAACTGCCTTTTTCCTTTCAATATCATCATTTATACTGCTAGAATTACTAGCCTTGGTTGCTAGTAAATCTAGCCATGCTTTCTTCTTTGCTTCAACTTCCATCCGTACCTCATCATCCCACCATAACGTGTTATTTTTCCTTTCATTCGTTCTCTTACATACACCACATACGAGACTTCGGTAGCTGCATCCACTAAACCTTTCTTGACATTATACCACATAAGTATACTAAGTTGTTCCACATAAGTAGCGTAAATAGGGTTCCACACCGTAGATGCGTATTTAAGATGACTTCTTACTAAAGAATAATTAATAGTTATGAATAGTTATGTGTAATACACTTTGGTGTGAATGTTATTGTTGAATGTATGTTTTTAGCTATTATTTTTTTTATAATAAGGCATGTGTTATATGGATATAATTGTTTAATGTTTAAAAATTTAGTTTTTCTGTATAGCTCCTTAGTTGTGGTTAGGTAGTTCTAATGAAATAGTGTTTTTATTAGTTTACTTTCTGAATATATTGATTATTGATTTGAAACACATCCAATCGGAGTGTTCTAATTGCACACGAATATTACTATCATGGATATGTAATACCACAGGCACGTTAATAAAGCGGTAAAGACGGATTGTATCTATTGTAATAATTTATGTACAAGAAATGAAGTAGCAGTTTTATCATCATCATTATTAAAGGTCTTTACAAGTTTTTTTTTTTTACAAAAGAGGCCTCCTCTTACATACGAGCATGCAGTTCACCTGATAGTAAGTATCGTCCGCCGCTCACGAACAACTGCAACACCAGGGGAATTGCAGGTTGTGCGTTGTCAGACTTTTAAAAAGAAATAACCTCGTTTCTTGAAGATCCCTAAGTCGAATCGGTCCGCAAAAATCGCCGGTGGTAGATGATTCCACGAAACAGTCGTGCAAGAAAGAGTGAGTAAATCACACAGTTGTTGACCGCTAAGCAACCAGACTGTGTAGATGGCATCGTGAGCTATGTTCACTGCTGATCATAGGCCTTCCCCAAGTGATACCACAAAATACAGTAGAGAGAAGCTTACATTCTTCAAAAAATAGCTCAGAAATTATCCTTTCACTAAAGGTGAATTCAATAATAAAACTTGCAAATTTTATCCTGAATCCATTTAAATGTGGTCAGACCATTACTTATTATTTGTGCTGCACATGACATGGGTAACAAGCCAGCTCACTCCACCTGATGTTGTGGACCATAGACATCAACATCTGTCCTCGATTAAGAATCAAAATGCAGATGACTTGGTTCCCGTAAAAGGAGTCTCCAATTCTCTACACTTACATACATACAGCCATAATATAGCAGCATCATGGTTTTACCACGTTTAAATGAGTATTTTTTTTTTTTATAAGATAAGGGTGACAAACGAGCACACAGTCCACCTGATGGTAAGTGGTTGCTGCGGCCCATAGACATCTACATCTATCCTCGTTTGCGAATCAAAATGCAGATGCGTTGTCACCCGTGAGGATTAAGATGGAATGCCTCATTTATTCAGTATAAGTTGAATTGTCTATCATTTGTCAACCTTATATCTATAAAAAATATTTCCGTTGAGAAATCTGATAATCTCTATACTAATGCACTAAAACAATCAAGTTTCTTAACTTAATCCGTATTTTCACTAAGATGAATCAATTATTTGGTTCTCTCGAGGAAATTGTGAAATTATATCCGTTTCCTTGTTACGCCAACAATATTGTTCCTGACAAAGGAAAGGGATCACATACAAACGTTAATTACTTTCATACGACAGCGCCGCCACATGCTTCTAGGAACATAGAGTAATATGGTAGAGAGTAATAATTAAATGACTAGTGGCCTGGAAGTTGATAGCACAGACTGCTACTGAAAATGTTGTGAGTTGGATTATTGTCGTGAAACGTGATCACTAAAGATTACTTGCAGTGGTTTTAATAAGGATGACAAATAAGCACACAGTCCACGAGATGGTAAGTAAATGCTGTTACCTATAAACGTTCACATCTATCCACGATTAAGAATGACAAAATGCAGATGCATTGTCACCCAAGAGGACTAAGATTGAATTCCTCATTCAAGTAAAAAGAGTCAGTGTTATTTGCACTCATCATTCGAAACAGAGCAGCATTAGTCTGCTATGTAATGCTGGTATTCTGTGCAAACGTGGTCCTTCCCAGATCAAACCGACCATGCAGCATGGCTCTGCCACTTATATTTTATTTTGAAAATTCATAATATTAATAGTATTGTTAAAACCTTGTTTATTATAAACATACGTGTATTTACTAAACAAATTAAAACAATAATGATTTCTTATATTGACGTAAAGACTATACATTAAATGAAACTATTTTTTATGGTTTTATCGCGTTTAATTAAATTTTTTAATTCCTGTCATTTTGGGTGCTTTACCCCACCCATGTTCAAGGTGATGAGGTGCTTGACGTCCCGATGTCATAGTTAGCCTGGCTACCTTCAGTTTTTCAATATAAATTTTTGGTCCGATCTACGCAGAATGAGCTTACATTATCTTGAAATCTTGGAATGGTATGCTTGGGTTCGAATTTAATTTTATTAATTATAGGATCCCAAGCAGATGGCAGCACACATCTATCTTATCATTGAAATTGATATTTTTTTAAATTCAATAGCCTTGCGAATCATCCTTGGTAGGAATCGGTGTTCCATTGCGAGGATTTGTGGTCTATCAAATCTAATGTAATAGCGGGGACGATCTTGAACATGTTGACATACTGCAGACTTCCCGAAACGTCGGTGCTTCGAGTTAGCTATATGTTCTTTCACGCGGGTTTTTATAGATCTTTGGAGGATGGTAAAAATTGACTTATCTTCTTCGGCGGCTTGAAGTATGTTTTAATGGAAGCTCGCTTCAAGATGTAGCCAACCTTGTCTGTGACTCCTCTGATGTAGGGTAGTACAGCAGGCACACGCTCGACTGTGGCCGGCTTCACTCGGTCACTGTAACGTAGGCGCGGGACCCGAGGCTTATTTTCTTGCAAACGCTCAGCGGCCAGATGTTTTCTGTCACAGATCCCTCGTGCTCTCTGAAACAAAGATTTTTTCACGGTAGCTAATTGTGATGGATGATGATGCGATTCACTATTTAAATATCGGTTGTTATGGGTCTTTTTCCTATACACAGTGTGACCAACAGTGTTATCAGGATTTCGGATGACTAAAATATCTAGAAAAGCTAAAGGATTGTTTGTCTCTAATTCCATTATAAATTCTATTTTAGAGTTATGTAATGGAGTTAAGGTGGTCTAAAAATGCAGTTACTTTGTCAGATGGTAAAATCGTGAAAGAATCGTCTACGTTCCTATTGTAGAATCTTGGAGTTACAGGAGCAGTAAGGAGGGCTTCCTCCTCAAAGTCCTTCATAAATGTGTTGGCGATTACGGGAGATACAGGTGAGCCCATCGCCACACTATTTACTTGGTTGTAGAACTCTTCCTTCCACAATACATAGCCAGATGTGAGGCAATATTTGAGTAATACTGCATATTCTGTAGGCATGTTGTTATCATCTAGCTTCCCAGTTACAATGGAGATGCAGTCTTCAATAGGTAAGCATATGAATAGTGACTGGACATCAAAACTGACCATAGTTTTACTGTCAGCAATAAGTAGGTCTATAATTGCACTAACAAAATGGCATGAATCCTTTGCGTGTGCTCTTGTATGTCCTCTCAGTGGTGACAATATTTTTGCCAAGTGTTGAGCCAACTTATAAGTATTTGAATCGATCTGGCTTACTATGGGACGTAGTGGAGCGTTTGGTTTGTGTATTTTCGGTAACCCATACAACATCGGTCGTGTGGCACATGATGGTATTGTCGAATTTACGTAGAGATGTAATTTAGAGAAATATTATGATATAATTTAGAGAGTTATTATGTGTACGATTATAAAAGTATTATTTTTACAGGGGAGCCAATTGGAAATTATCAGATTTTATTTCTTGAATTTCTCAAGCAAATCACGACCGGTTGGTACACGTAATACATCATTACATGCGTATTTGCAACCTTTATAACTTTAAATTAGTTATTTTTCACTAATGTTTAGAAGAAAGCACATAGAAGCAAATAAGTTACTTTTGCATATAAATTATAGGTGTGATGACAATGAATTGTATGAAATAAAAGCGAAAAGTCGAAAAGAAACCAGGATTTTATAAATTTATTTTCTTAAATGAGATACATAAGTCTTTTAGTTTATTTGTATATCAAAAGCATCATTTTGAAATAATTAATATTCTAAGTACGTTACCCCTCTTAAAAAAAATTCTGTTTAATAAATCAAAAGTATAAATTCTCCTTCAAAAACTAAAAATATTATAATAATAGTAACAAGATATCATAGTCATATCTTCCTATTTATGAATGATTACTATGATATTCACAACCATATAGATTACAATAGATATCAATACTAATATAATATTTATAAAAATAATATTAGTCAAATGAAATGTTATTAAAATAAAAAAAATCTAAATAACTAAAAATACTATGAAAGTTTATAAATAACATAACAATCTTAAAAAATTGCTAAAAAATTAATTAAATTATTAAGCACGGCAAATCTAAAGATTTGCATAATAGCTTCCATAATTAGTATTACATTTTTTTTTTAATAATTTTATGATACCCTGCTTTTTTGTCTCCAATACTTCCAGTTTTTGAGTATATAATTTCTTTAAATTTGTCACTGTTGCAGTTTTACGAAGTTCCCTTCGTAGTATATTATTGTTGATAAACGTATGATATTATATTATACAGATAAATTAATTACTAGCGTCTATTTAAATGAAGCGTCATTTAAAATAAAATAATATTTCTTTCATGGCAAGATAATTCGAGGGAGATGGATGTTATTCCATCTCGCTTCCTTATAGCCGCCAAGGCCGTCTATATTAATTACGTCAGAAGTGGTCGTGACGGAAAAGTCTTACACTTTTTCTCACCTAGCCACCACCCGACAAGTTCATACCATCCGATAAGGATATTCGTTCCAAAAAACGTTAACAATTTATGTTGAACAATTTTTGTGAAAGGCATTTACGTGACAATTTTGGCTTTTCCTTATATAGTTGTATGTATTAATTTACTGGCATCTGATCTTCCATTCAAACACTTTATAGACGTCTTCAAAGAAAAAGTGAATAGGCTTTTGTTAAGCTAAATCTGTGCGCTCTACAATAATTTTTTCATGGAGGAGGAGACAAACGAGCATGTGGCTCACCTGATAGTAAGAATACCCATCGCCCATGAACACCTGCATCACCAAGGGAATTGCAGATGGGTTGCCGGCTTTTAGAAAGCAGTAGACTCTTTTCTTGAAGGTTGCTAAGTCATATCAGTTTGCTTATCACTTACCATCAGGTGAGATAAAAGTCGAGCACTAGTTATATTAATAAAAAAAAGAATTTCCTTATACCGCCATACAGCAAATAAACAGTAATAAAAAATAAACACTAAATGTTAAGAATGCAAAATATAAAATTACCGTTTATATATCTAAAATTTATGAAAATGTCTTAATGTTGAATTGATAAGTCAGGCATAACTGTAGTTTATGATATCTTTACACACATGTCGTGAATGTACTTAACGTAGAAAAAAAATTCTGAAAGCCACAAACTAGAACATAAAATGAGTTTATATTACAGATAAACTTTCGTCATACTTGATAAAAATTTAAGACGCGGTATAAAATTCCCAACGATACTGATGTGATAACTTTTAGTATCAATAATATTAAGATTTTTAGGAGAAGTTCTATTTTTCATACATAGATATATTATTATTTCCCATTAATCAAAACCCGATAACGCTTAGTGTGTGACATCTTTTAGTGTCATAAGATGCAATTATCAGGTTCAGACCCTATAATTGTTTTATATGGTGGAGCCTTGCTACAGATATATTATAGTTGCAGCACCAATGGATCGGATCGACCGGGCAAGGACCGCGCTCTCACAGAATACTAGCGTGAAATAGCAGCTTAATGCTGCTGTGATTCGTACGATAAGTGTAGAGAACCGGAGACCCTTTTTACTGGAAACGAGTCATTCGATCATAGTCCAAAAGGATGACAACGCATTTGTATTTTCATAATAAACCAAAGATAGATGTAGATAAAAGCTTTTAGAAAAATTTACTTCGCAAATATCCGCGTTATAAAATAAAATGATGTGTATCTATGGAACACAGTATCCAATTACCATCAGGTGGACTGTGTGCTCGTTTATCACCCTATCCTATAAAAAAAGATGGAGATACAACATTTCCGTTTTCGCGACGCACATTTTAATAAGGTAGCAGTGTGGAAATTACGAGAAACATGGAACCGCATTGGAAAATTCACTAGATGGTAGAAATCCTTTCCTGCCTAAGAGCCCATTAGGGTGGGAATAACCATCTTTATTATAAAAAAGAGTAGCAAACAAGCACACAGTCCACCTGATGGTAATTGGATACTGGGGTCCATAGATATCTACATTTACTTTCATTTAAAAAACAAAATGCAGACGAGTTGTTACCCCTGAGGACTAAGATGGAATACCTCGTTTCCAGTAAAACGGGTCTCCGTTTCTCTACAATCACTACACGAAATACAGCAGCATTAAGCTGCCATTTCACATTAGTTTTTAATAATTTATAACATAATTTTTTCCATATTGATCACAGAATCAACAGCACGTTATAAATATAAATATTGGTAAATCCAATTAGGCATACCATCCATGATTATACGGAATTTTCAAAGTAGTTTAAATACATTTCCACAGCACTATCGGCTTCAACACCTTCGAAAACCATGAAAATGACACCCATGATGAAAAAATTGATACCTATTGCAGCCGTCATCTTGGATTTACATTTCAACAGCACTATCGGCTTCAACTTCCTCGAAAACCATGAAAATGACATCCAAGATGAAAAAAATTTATATCTATTGCAGCCGCCATCCTGGATTTACATTTCGACAGCACTATCGGCTTCAACACCCCCGAAAACCATGAAAATGACACCCATGATGAAAAAATTGGTACCTACTTCAGCCGCCATCTTGGATTTACATTTCGACAGCACTATCGGCTTCAGCACCCTCGAAAACCATGAAAATGACACACATGATGAAAAAATTGATATCTATTGCAGCCGCCATCTTGGATTTACATTTCGACAACCCTATCGGCTTCAACTCTCTCTAAAACCATGAGAATGACACCCATGATAAAAAAATTGATACCTGTTCCAGTCGTCATTTGGATTTACATTTCGACAGCACTATTCGACTTCAACACCCACGAAAACCATGAAAATGACACCCAAGATGAAAAAATTGATATCTATTGCGGCCGCCTTCTTGGATTTACATTTCCACAGCACTATCGGCTTCAAAACCCTCGAAAACCATGAAAATAACACCCATGATGAAAAAATGTATACCTATTGTAGCCGCCACCTTGGATTTACATTTCGACAGCACTATCGGCTTCAGCACCCTCGAAAACCATGAAAATGACACCCATGATGAAAAAATTAATACCTATTGCGGCCGCCATCTTGGATTTACATTTCGATGATATTCAACAAAATAGAGGCAATAAGTAAGTTTGCGAATATCAAAATGTTATTTGTCATATACTGAATTTGATTTTAAGCCTCTAAGGGACCGTTGCGTTTTTTTCTTTTGAGGTATGAAATCCCAAAAAGAAATCTTTATATCCTATATGTTACGCTTGTGGTATTAAACCAAATATAATTATCGTTTAGATGTTGGAAAATATATCTAATATAACACAATAAATTAGTAATGGCAGAGCGACGTACGAAAACCATTTCCTTTCAGACAGAATTCATCGAAATTATACTCATCCATTCTTCCATCCTGATTATTTTGTAAGTGAAAGATTGTGGAAATAGATTAGGCTTGCCATTGTTTACGAAAAATAAAATCATATATCAGTTAATAAAGAGAACAGTCTCGCATTCTTCTCGCGTTTTTATTAACTGAATTTATTATACCTAAAATATGTTGCTATATCCATCTCCACGGGAAAGTTCGTATACTGGTACTACATATATGATATATATACTCGTATTTTCTATCAAAAGGCCACTGTTTAATTCTTAAGAGGCCAAAACAGGTGAAAATCTGAGGATGCAATGTCAGTACTATATGGTGGATGTATTGATACGTCCCAACCAAGCTCTCTAAATTTTTGCTGAGTGGCCAAAAATGTGTGTGATCTGGCATTTTCATAATTAAAAAAAACTTCTTTTCTGTTGATCAATTCCGGCCGTTTTATCTCAATTCCTTGCTTAAGTCTGATTAGTTGTTGGCAGTAGAGATCTAAAACGATAGTTTTGCCCGGCGGTAAAAGCACATAATAAACGATACCCTGGAAGGGTATCCCTCCATACACACAGCATCACCTTATTGCGTGTTAATCCGGGTTTCATTACAGTCTATGAAGCTTGATTACCCTTTGATCATGACATTTTTCGAACGTTCTTGTAGCAGATGATTTACTTTTTATCACCAGTGATCAATCTTTTCAAAAATGGTTTGGTTATATTACGTTTTAATAGAGAATCGCAAATGATTACACAATTCATTAGGTATCTTTCAGTGAGCTCCTGTGGTATCCAAATATCGAGATTTTTGGTATAGCCAGACTTTCAAATGAGTCAAAACTGTTTTGTGGTTATTTATTAATTCCTCGGTTATATTATAACTACTAATATGCCAATCTTGCTCCACTTTTTCAAAAATGGTATCGACATTATTCTTATAAGGGCGATCAGTGCGAGCTGCATCTTTGACATCAAAAATCCTGGACTGAAAAACGTTTGAACCAACATCGTGCTAGTCGTACTGACGCAGTGTTATATAGTAATGAGTCTAAGGTCCATTAAATTAAAGATAAGTCAATTTAAAGCCATTTGCCAAATTCTATATACTTGCAGTCTGTGGGTTAACTACACGCAGCGGGCCATCTACGCTATCCGAGTACAATAAAATAACTCATTCAGGTTGCAGGTGTCGCTCAAAAGTTACTGTAGTGCATCTGCGGTGTTTTTATTAAAGAGAGAAGAAAACCAGCATGCGGCTCACATGATGGTAAGTGACTACCGCCGCCCATGAACAACTGCAACACCAGGGCAATTACAGATGCGTTGCCGGCCTTTTAAAAAGGAGTAGGCTCTTTTCTTGTAGGTCCCTAAGTCGTATCGGTCCGGAAAAATCGCTGGTAGTAATTGATTCCACAAGGAAGTTTGCGACGAAAAAAACATCTTCTGTATCGCTCAGTGGTAGACCGCAAATCATCTAGATGGTATGGATGGTATAGCGAGTTTTGTCGCGATGTGCGATTGTGAAATTGGGCGGCTGGAATTAATCCGAACAATTCCTCAGAGCACTCCCCATGGTAGATGCGATAAAATACTCAGAGTTGCAACATCTCTTCGCAGCGCCGGTGAATCATGCTGATCGAAAAGAACTCGGTCGTCGACGATTCGAGCTACTCTGGATGCTACGCTAGACGTGGTCAAGTGGAAGGAACTGGCATTGGGGAGCCCCATACTAAAGATGGGCACAGTATTCCATGTGAAGCCGAACCTGCGCCTTGTAAAGTTGCAGGCGGTGTACTGGCATTAAATACTGTCCCGCTCTACTAAGCACGCCAAGCTTTTTAGATGCCGATATGGCCTTCTCTTCCAAGTGACCACGAAACTACACGTCAATCGATATGTCGACGCCAAGGATTCCGATACTGGCTGAAACAACAAGGAGAGTGCCTTGAAATGTGTGTCGTATCTCCTCGGTAAACGCACAAACTTGTGTGTTCTGAAGATTAAACTGGACTAGATTTAGTCGCCCACAATTCGAGACTTTGTTAAGCAAAGACTCGACTTCAGACACAAGTCTGTTCCGGTACTCGGTGAGGTTTTCCCGAGAAATATTGGCACGGCCGGTGTATAGAGCATCACTAGTACTGTCATCCGCATAGCAATGAATGTTACCGATTTGCACATATCATTGATATGCAGAAGAAACAGCGTTGATAGCACACAGCCTTGTGGAACACCAGCGTTAATAGGCTTGTAATCGGAGCATGCACCGTCTACTACGGCTTTGATGCTCTGATCAGCTAGTAAACTGGTGATCCAATTGTACAATTTCTCGGGAAGCCCATAGGAAGGAAGTTTCTAAAGAAGTGCTTTGTGATAGACCCGATCGAAGGCCTTCGCTATGTCCGAACTTACGGCCCCCTTAGTCTCGATCACCTGCGCCCATATATGTGTTAGGTATTATGTATGAATAATCAAATTCCAAACATTATTCAAAAATACTTCGATTGTCATAATTAGGATACATTGCATATAATTCGAATAAAATAAATTATAATGTATAATATCTGAAAATTGTATAGCATATACTCGTGAAATACTAGTCGGTCAGCTGTATATATAAATGCGGAAACTGCGTCAACTCAAAATAGAATTTACTAAGCGTTACTTCTGTCCAAAAAATATGTACTTACATATTTTGTAAGTACATATACCTTAAGTTGAAGAAATTTTGCATGTGAAGAAAAGAATCTGAAGACGGGGCTCATAATTTTATAAATCGAAATGACCATAGTTGATTATAATTTAAAAATTGATCTTAGTCTTCTGTCCTGGCATTTTCACAACTATTTTCTGCAATTTAATAAAAACAAATCAATAGCCTCAAACTTTATCAGGTCAGGAATTAATTCAGTCACTTAAAGTGATCTTTGCATTAATTGGTTTTAATTGGATTTATTTTCTGTAGAAGTTTATCTCGATTATGAATATTAAATAGTCTATAATCAAATTCCATCAGATTCTTAAGCACATGAGCTCGAGTGTTGTGTCATTTAACCAAATACATAAATGTGAAAATGAAATGATGACATTTAAATATCATCATATTAAAAATGATATTATTATTATTATTACCACTATCGTTAGCGCTCCTTTTCGGGGTTTTAGATGCGGCATCGGCTGATCGCAAGATCCCGCCCTTTATTGACAGGTGACGACGTACGATCGCTGTCGTATCCAAGATTACGGCTTTTTGTATTTTGTTCCTCACACTCACTGAGATTCCTAGTTTCGCTAAGTTCTCAGTAAGGGATTTAGGAACAATTCCTGTGGTGGAGAGAATCAGCGGGACGATATGGACCTGCTGCTGCCTCCTTAACTGTCGGATTTCTTTAGCCAGCCGCTGGTATTTAACCATCTTTTTGGTGCTGTATTTCTGCACATTGTGCGAATTTGGAATACCAATATCCAACAACCATGTCCGCTTCTCCTCTTTTTCTACTAATAGTATATCCGGCTGATTATGCTCAACTGTCCGATCAGTTAAAACCGACCTGTCCCAAAAAAGATGGGCCGAATCATTCTCAAGTACCGGGGATCGGCTGTACTTCCAGTAAGGCTGTCTCCTTTAAGAGACCGTGTTTTACTGCCAGTTCTTGGTGTATAATTTTTGCCATATTGTCGTGGCGCTGGGTGTACTCGATTCCAGCAAGAGCTTGGCAGCCGCCAGTTATGTGCTGGATGGTCTCTGGCTTTTGATGACACCGTTAGCACTGGTCATCTTCGATGCCTGTCTTGACAATGAACTTAAGATAATTTCTCGTAGGCATCACCTGATCCTGAATCGCTACCATGAATCCCTCAGTTTCAGCAAAGATCTCACCATGTCTAAGCCAGTTGTTGTTCGACGCCTCAATGTCGACATATGGTTGACTCAGTTTATTTGCAAATCGACCGTGAAGAGGCTTTGAGGCCCATTGCCGGAGTTTGGGTTCTTTGTATTCAGTGTCAGTCTCTAACGGTTGAATATTGTCGGCATGAAGGAGATCGAGCGCCGTTAGACGGTCATCGGCCTTTGTCACTGCGTAATGTAGGGAAGAGGACGTCCGAGAAAGATAATAATTTCGGAGACTCTGAACCTGTTTGACACACAGTCTACGAATATCTATCAATCCTCTACCGCCCTTAGCTCGAGGTAGGGTAACCCGCTCAACGGCTGATTTTGGATGATGTACTAGATATTTAGTGAGCATGACGCGAGTAGACCTCTCAACTCTCTCCAATTCAGTCTCTGACCAGTTGACTACGCCGAACGTGTAAGCTAACACTGGGATGGCAAAGGTGTTAATTGCTTTAACAAGTTCGGATGTAACCTTGTTAAAGCAATTTTTTAAGGCCTGAGTTGAGGATTCCTTTAAACCTTTGATTGTATACTTCAATCGTCTTCGACCGGATTTCACCGTGTTGGATTCGATGTAACTGGAGAATGCCTAGATATTTATAGGTGTCATTTTCTGTCATTACGTCGATCTTTCCACCTGTCTGAAGATCAACACCTCTAGGTGGCTCAATAAGTCTGCGGTATACGTTCATAGTTCTGCACTTTTCAAGCCCAAATGACATATCAATGTCACTAGAAAACTGCTCGGTGAAATGAAGCAATGTCCGGAGCTCCCGTTCATTTGCCGCATAGATCTTAATATCATCCATGTACATTAGATGAGTCAACTTTCGGTGATATCCTTCAACCCTTTTTATGAGAAACCCATGTCCTGTTACGTCTAGGAGTGAGGAGAGGGGATTGAGCGCGAGGCAGAACCATATTGGGCTAAGTTTGTCACCTTGGAAGATTCTTCTTCGTATCGGTATGTACCCTGTTGTTAATTTTTGGTTAATGCCGTAGTTTAGATGAAGAGAAGTTGCCCAGTTTGTCATAAAATATTCCAATAGAATAACAACCTCAGGATTAATCTTATAAAGTTTAATTTCAAGTATCTAGGATTCATTATTACATTAACTTTTTTTAGAATTATGATTATTATAAAATTTAAATTAAATACTCTATTATTATATTAACATTGGATATATGCATTAAAATTATTATTATTATTATATATTTACAATTAGTTGCTGGGCAATGCATCCTACAACAGTGTTGCAGATAGGGACAGTATACTCTGTCACTTATCGTTTTTAGAATACTGTTGGGGCTGGCCCTAACCCTGCGCAACAGAGATGCATCTCTTTTACGCATATTTGTGTAAAAACAATCTACAGGAGCTTGAGCAAACATCGCTGATGCGCTGCAGCGACGGGACAGCCCCATCAGCACCCGGAACGCGTTGTTATATTGGATCCGAAGGCCTCCATAGGCCCGTTGCGTGTAGTCCCTCCATAGGCTGCACGTGTAAATAGATTTGCAAAACGCTCTAAATAGAGTGAGTTTAACATCCCTTGAGCATCGCGCGAACCTGCGAGCAATCATATTTGCTCGAACTGATAGAGCCCTGCGTTCCCTTTCCATGTCAGTATTATCCTTGAGGTCGGACGTAACCATATGACCTAAATATTTAAAAGAGTCTACCCTAGTTAATGGTGGATTGTTTAATTTAATGGGAGGCACATTACTCGTACGGTCCCGTCCGGCCCCAAAGATCGTATACTGACTTTTTTGTACATTGTACTTCAGCCCATGTTCGGCCGCAAATGCCTCACAAACACTTAACAATTTTCTTAACCCACATACTGATGCACTCAGAAGCACCATGTCGTCTGCATAACTCATGTTGTTAACACAAATTCCATCTATATGACATCCGACCTGCATGCCACTAAGCGCCTCAATAAGTCCATTTATATAAAGATTAAATAACTTTAAAACATTAAAAATCCATCACCCAGGAGAAGCTGGAACGGGTCGCTAATTAAATATGTTTTTTAATATATTGTAATTTCCTTACATTGTTACTTATAATATAATTTAAGTTTAAATATCGCAGTAATTAACAACATTCATTTTGCAGATGAAGTATAATCCGTATCAAATGTAAGTTTAATTTAAGCTTTACAGAACATCTCAATAAGCTCAATTAACGATGTTGTAATTAGATCTATTTTTAGGCGCTTCTCGACATAATTGAAAAGGTTTTCTAAGCTTACAAAAGTGAACTTTCTAAGACTTTTAAGGCTTGATAAAGAAAAAGAAAAAAGAATGAATTAAAAAAATTGTCACCAAATACAATTTTGAATGATAATAATTTAAAGTTTAAAATTTTGTACAACCGACTTTAATAAAAATTATTAAGAATAACTCAAAAACTATGATAAAATTTATGTGGGACCACATTAGAAGCACCAGTTTTCAAATAAAAAAAGAAACTAACTCTGTGTTTCATAAAACAGCGTGGTCGCGATAGTGCGGGTGTTGGTATTTTTCCGGGTCGAGCCAAAATTGCTCATTCGATTATTTGTCAAGAAATTCTCATTTGCAACCCGGATTGCAAATTGGCGGTGTTTCAAACTCGTTCCAAAAGCACTTTAAGTCATTAGTTCTGCGCCTGACTTCCCTCCAGTTAAATCGGACTGTCCCATTACACTATGAGATGAAAGCAAACCTGCGCTTGCGCATACACTCGTGCACTATAAACCAGTCGTGCGCAGATGGTGTTTCCGTTGGACTGGACGCCGTGATCGAAATCTATCGTTGCAACAATCTAATAACCAATAATCGATCTGGAGTATATTATTATAATGTAAAAATGCATAAATACCTAGTTCTTATTTATTACGTACGTCAAGTACAGCAATTTCATTTCTGTAGATGGTATTATTACTGTAGAAAATAGCTACCTTGCTTGGATCTAAGTAATTAAGTAACAAAGGTGTAAGGGTCTGTGGACAATGGAACAATTGAAAGACGCTACTGCTCTAAATACAAGAAAGAGAGTATAATAGAAACAGTAATTTGTGTTAAATTTATATAGTACAATATACATTATAATTAATAGAATCAGGCGTTACTTTGCGGAAATCCATTATATAAAAGCTTTTAGAAAAATTGGATTCGCAAATATCCGTGTTATAAAATAAAATGATGTGTCTTACCTAGTATGAAGAGCACCTCTTGCCCTCCCACAATTGCGTGCACTATCCCCATCACCACTAACACCGTCAACGACGGCCGTAAGCTAGGCGGCGCGTTTCTCGTGGCCACACACGGGTTGCAGCTGCGACGAGTGAATGCATTGGATGACGTAAACATAGATAACTGCTCATTTGAACTGGTTTGTGCGACAGTACACGCTAAAGATAAATGTTTATTTTTATGTTGCGTTGTTTACATCCCGCCTAAGACTAATGAAGATGTCTACATTATGTTTTTTAGGATAATAGAACAACTGTGTGTTAAATATAAAAATATTATTTTGATAGGTGATTTTAACTTAAATTCAAGTAATGATAATGTTAAAAATTATTTTGAATATTTTAAGTCCTTGGGAACTTACTCAGATGAGTAAAGTACTTAACTGCAATCAGAGTCAATTAGACTTAGTGTTGTGTTCATTAGGATTAAGTGATGTTGTACAAGTATGCGAAGCTGACGAGCCGTTAGTGCCGGCGGACTCGTATCACCCACCGCTCGTGGTGACCCTGGAGCTCGGTGCTGGCGGGGCGCCGTTGCCGCCTGTGACGGCCGAGCCCATTGCTTTAGACCGTGAGCCATCAGCAAGCCAAATTGAACCACAATGGAATTTTTATAAAGCTGATTTTTACTTATTTTATTCTTTATTAGCTTCCGCTGATTGGAGTTTGATTACCGAGACACAGGAACCAGAGGAAGCTTTGGAGTCTTTTTATAGTGTTTTTTACGGTGTTTTAGATAATTGTGTACCGAAAAAGCGGAAAATGAAAGTAGATCAAAGACATTACCCCGAGTGGTATACTATTGATTTAATTAGGGATAAAAAATTAAAGGCTAAGCTTCACAAGCGATATAAATCGACCGGATCTCGTGCTGATTACGAAGCTTTTTCTACTTGCAGGGCGCGAATTAGGAAAAGTATTGATAGCGCATACCTAAACTATCAGAATCGTGTGCAAAGTAACTTGGCAAAGGATCCTAAGTCTTTTTGGGATCATATTAGGGCAAAAAAAGGGGCAGTTAAACGTAAACAAATATTGAAAGATGGAGTAGCATTGTCAGATCAAGAAAGTACGACTGAATTTGCCAAATACTTCTACTCAGTATACAACAGCGAGCCAGCACGTCTGGACGTAGGCGAGGCGGTGGCGGCTGGCGGCGCGAGCAGCGCGCGCGTGCACGTGCCGCAGCTACAGCTCAGCGAGGTGCGCGCGGCGCTTGTACGGCTCAAACCAAAGCGCTCGGCGGGCCCGGACGGTATACCGGCGTTTGTGATGAGAGACTGCCGCTCAGTACTAGCGGAACCGTTGTTACACATTTTCAACTTATGTCTAAAGAATTCATATTTTCCAAAAAGTTGGAAAATCACGCGCGTTATTCCAATACCTAAGGGGGGTAACAAATCTACGATTGAATCCTTCAGACCAGTGGCGATTCTCTCAACACCTGCGAAGGTGTTTGAGGGAGCCATCCAGCGAAGTGTCCGGGAACAAGTTGGACCGCAGTTATCGGACGCCCAACACGGCTTCCGGACAGAGAGGAGCACAACCAGTAACCTCTTAAATGCCATGACGTATTTAGTTCCTCATGTCGATGCAGGGTTGCAGGTAGATGCCGCCTACTTTGATTTCAGAAAGGCGTTCGACTTGGTAGATAACGATATCCTATTGTCAAAGATGGCGAAAATTGGCTGCACACCTAAACTGCTTCATTTTTTTGCGAGTTACATGAAAGATAGAAAACAGTATGTAGAGTACGGTGGGTACCGGTCGGAGCCTTACTTTACTAGATCTGGTGTGAGCCAAGGCAGTAATTTAGGGCCGTTAGAGTTCAACATAATGATTAACGATTTACCAGAAGTAGTAAGAGAGGCTAAGTGTCTATTATTTGCAGACGACCTAAAATTGCTTTTAGCCATCAAGAGTGAGGATGATTGTAGCCACCTTCAGCAAGATATCAACCAAGTAGTAGAATGGAGTCACAAAAATAAGCTGCAGTTTAATATTTCAAAATGCTCTATTCTATCATTTAGTCGATCAAGGGCACCACTCCATTACAACTATAAGGTGGATGGCGAGCTAATGAAGAGGGAGGAATCAGTCCGGGATCTTGGGGTACAGATGGATGTCAAATTGACATTCCGGGAGCACATCTTGAACATATGTAAGAAATCTTATAAACGATTAGGATTTATCCTTCGCAGAGCAGTAAATTTTACCAACATAAAAGCCATCTCAGTGCTGTATGATGCTCTAGTAAGGAGTCAACTGGAGTGTAACTCGGCAATATGGGCTCCACATGAAAATAAATACAGTCTTATGCTAGAACGCATTCAGAATAAATTCACGCGATTTGTATATCATAAGCTTTATGGGGTTTATCCCTTCTATCCCTTGATGTACCCAACCTTGTTTGTTTTGGGCATGGTTGGATACAACAAGTTGGAAACTAGGAGGGATCTGGCGCTGGTAACCTATATTTTAAAGGTGTTCCGTGGTTACATTAGCAACCCGGGTGTGCTGCAGTGGATAGGCTTACGCATGCCTGATAAATATGTACAGCGGCGACGGCGCCCGAGCTTGTTCGCGGTGCCGCGCGGCAGGACTAAACTGGTACGCAACACCCCCCTCACGCGAACGATACACATACTAAATTTGGTTGCTGAGAAGTTGGACTTATTTTCATGTTCAAGAAGTGAGTTTGCAAAAGTGACATTATTCATAATATGTTATTCTCAAATTGAATTATACAATTGATTGTAATGTGTTGTTATTTAAATTAATTATTGTGTGTTGTAATTACTAATATTATTATCTTTTACCATTTAAATTATTACTTTATGCTTTATGATGTATTCCAGTAACATATTTTAATTGTATTATTATTATTATTATTTTGAATTGAGATGCTACATTTATCGATTTAGGTTTTTCCCTGTAATGGTAGATGTTAGTAGGAAATATAAATAAATAAATAAATAAACACTGCGGTGATGGGATTAGTGGTGACGGGGATAGTGCACGCAATTGAGGGAGGGCGGGAGGTACCTCTGCGTTTCGCTTGGTGTGTGCAGGTGGCCGGAGGCCCTTTTTACTGGAAATGAGGCTTTCCATCTTAGTCCTCACGGGTGACAACGCATCTACATTTTGATTTGTAATAGAAGATAGATGTAGATGTCTATGGGCCGCAGCAACCACTTACCATCAGGTGGACTGTGTGCTCGTTTGTCACCCTTATCCTATAAAAAAAGCGCTAAAACATTTATTTTTAAGCGCTTTATAATTAATTTGTCAACTATGTATTTAAACAGCTATAGCTATAATTGCCAGACATCATTCATCCTTCAAAACCATTGTCCAAATTATCAAGCCGTTGAGCTATTTAATTAGTTACCTACCTACTTAAAAGAATTGATTATTTAAAGCAAAACTCAAAGCCTTCTTGTTAGAAAAATGTTTATATTCGGTGCCTGAGTTGGTGTTAAATGAGAATAAATAGAGATAATCAATTATTTTAGATAACGCACTGACTTTTTATCTCAAAAATTGCTTTTATAACCTACATACGATTAATTACTTTTATTGACATATTGAACTGAATTTAATACTTATTTATTGTTTTATTATTTTTTACTTTTAGTTATATTATTGTACTTTGACAACTATTAATAATGAATTGTGTTATAATTGAAAATTAGAAATAAACTATTTTAGAGTTGAGTTCGGTTTTAACTCAATTTTAACTAGTGATGTAATTAATATTTCTATTTATTATATGCAATATATAATTTCAAACACAATGCAAATTCTTCTATGAATAAGTAAATAAATATATATTAGGTTATATTAGGTAGGACACTTCAATATTTTTGAGATACTTCAATATTTTTTATCATGATATTCAACAAAATAGAGGCAAGAAGTAAGTTTGCGAATATCAAAATATTATTTGTCATATATAGCCATATACTTAATTTCATTTTAAGCCTCTAAGGGACAGTTCCGTTTTTTCTTTTGAGGTATGAAATTCCAAAAAGAAATCATTATATTCTATATGTTACGCTTGTGATATTAAACCAAATATAATTATCGTTTTGATGTCGGAAAATATATCTAATATAACACAATAAGTTAGTAATGGCAGAGCGACGTACGAAAACCATTTCCTTTCAGACAGAATTCATCGAAATTATACTCATCCATTCTTCCATCCTGATTATTGTGTAAGTGAAAGATCGTGGAAATAGATTAGGCTTGCCATTGCTTACGGAAAATAAAATCATATGTCAGTAAATAAAGAGAACAGTCTCGCATTCTTCTCGCGTTTTTATTAACTGAATTTATGATACCTAAAATATGTTGCTAAATTCATCTCCACGGGAAAGTTCGTAAAGTGGTACTAGATATATTATATATATATATATCCTATCAAGAGGCCACTGCTTAATTCTTAAGAGGCTAAAACAAGTGAAAATCTGAGGATGCAATGTCAGGACTATATGCATCCACACATTGAGACGTCCCAACCAAGCTCTCTAAATTTTTGCTGAGTGGCCAAAAATGTGTGTGATCTGGCATTTTCATAATAAAAAAAAAAAAAAAACTTCTTTTCTGTTGATCTATTCCGGCCGTTTTTTCTCAATTCCTTGCTTAAGTCTGATTAGTCGTTGGTAGTAGAGATCTAAAACGATAGGTTTGCCCGGCGGTAAAAGCACATAATAAACGATACCCTGGAAGGGTATCCCTCCATACACACAGCATCACCTTATTGCGTGTTAATCCGGGTTTCATTACAGTCTGTGAAGCTTGACTACCCTTTGATCATGACATTTTTCGAACGTTCTTGTAGTAGATGATTTACTTTTTATCACCAGTGATCAATCTTTTCAAAAATGGTTTGGTTATATTACGTTTCAATAGAGAATCGCAAATGAGTACACGATTCATTAGGTATCTTTCAGTGAGCTCGTGTAGTATCCAAATATCGATCTTTTTGGTATAGCCAGACTTTCGAATGAATCAAAACTGTTTTGTGGTTATTTCTTAATTCCTCGGTTATATTATAACTACTCATATCCCAATCTTGCTTCACTTTTTCAAAAATGGTATCGACTTTATCCTTATAAGGGCGATCAGTGCGAGCTGCATCTTTGACATTAAAATTCCCGGACTGAAAAACGTTTGAACCAACATCGTGCTAGTCGTACTGACGCAGTGTTATATAGTAGTGAGTATTAGGTCCATTAAATTAAAGATAAGTCTATTTAAAGCCATTTGCCAAATTCTATATACTTGCAGTCTGTGGGTCAACTACACGCAGCGGGCCATCAACGCTATCCGAGTACAATAACATAACGCATTCAGGTTGCAGGTGTCACTCACGGGCAACTGTAGTGCATCTGCGATGTTTGTTTTTAAAGAGAGAAGAAAACCAGCATGCGGCTCACATGATTGTAAGTGACTACCGCCGCCCATGAACAACTGCAACACCAGGGCAATTACAGATGCGTTGCCGGCCTTTTAAAACGGAGTAGGCTCTTTTTTCGTAGGTCCCTAAGTCGTATCGGTCCGGAAAAATCGCTGGTAGTAATCGATTCCACAAGGAAGTTTGCGACGAAAAAACATCTTCTGAATCGCTCAGTGGTAGACCGCAAATCATCCAGATGGTATGGATGGTATTGCGAGTTTTGTCGCGATGTGCGATTATGAAATTGAGCGACTGGAATTAATCCGAACAATTCCTCAGAGCACTCCCCATGGTAGATGCGATAAAATACGCAAAGAGTTGCAACATCTCTTCGCAGCGCCGGTGAATCATGCCGATCGGAAAGAACGACAAGGTCAATTGAAAGGACATGGCACTGGGGAGCCCCATATTAAAGATGGGCACAGTATTCCATGTGAAGCCGAACCTGCGCCTTGTAAAGTTGCAGGCGGTGTACTGGCATGAAGTACTGTTCCGCTCTACTAAGCACGCCAAGCTTTTAAGAGGCCGATATGGCCTTCTCTTCCAAGTGACCACGAAACTACACGTCAATCGATATGTCGACGCCGAGGATTCCGATACTGGCTGAAACAAAAAGGGGAAGGTCTTGAAATGTGTGTCGTATCTCCTCGGTAAACGCACAAACTTGTGTGTTCTGAAGATTAAACTGGACTAGATTTAGTCGCCCACAATCCGAGACTTTGTTCAGCAAAGACTCGACTTCAGACACAAGTCTGTTCCGGTACTCGGTGAGGTTTTCCCGAGAAATATTGGCACGGCCGGTGTAAAGAGCATCACTAGTACTGTCATCCGCATAGCAATGAATGTTACCGATTTGCAACATATCATTGATATGCAGAAGAAACAGCGTTGATAGCACACAGCCTTGTAGAACCCCAGCGTAAGTAGGCTTGTAATCGGAGCATGCACCGTCTACTACGACCTTGATGCTCCGATCAGCTAGTAAGCTGGTGATCCAGTTGTACAATTTCTCGGGAAGCCCATAGGAAGGGAGCTTCGAAAGAAGCGCTTTGTGCCAAACCGCTTCTTTCGAATGTATATATCCGGCCGATTATGCTCAACTGTCCGATCAGTTAAAACCGACCTATCCCAATAAAGTTGGGCCGAATCATTCTCAAGTACCGGGGATGGGCTGTACTTCCAGTAAGGCTCTGTCTCCTTTAAGAGACCGTGTTTTACTGCCAGTTCTTGTTGTATAATTTTTGCCATATTGTTGTGGCGCTGGGTGTACTCGGTTCCACAAAGACCTTGGCAGCTGCCAGTTATGTGCTGGATGGTCTCTGGCTTTCGATGACACCATCGGTACTGGTCATCTTCGATGCCTTTCTTGACAATGAACTTAAGATAATTTCTCGTAGGCATCACCTGATCCTGAATCTACGCTACCTTGAATCCCTCAGTTTCAGCAAAGATCTCACCATGTCTAAGCTAGTTGTTCAACGCCTCAATGTCGACATATGGTTGACTCAGTTCATTTGCAAATCGACTGTGAAGAAGCTCTGAGGCCCATTGCCGGAGTTTGGCTACTTTGTATTCAGAGTCAGTCTCTAACGATTGAATATTGTCGGCATGAAGGAGATCGAGCGCCGTCAGACGGTCATCGGCCTTTGTCACTGCGTAATGTAGGGAAGAGGACGTCCGAGAAAGAAAATAACTTCGGAGACTCTGTACCTGTTTGGCTACAGTATACGAATATCTATCTATCCTCTACCACCCTTGGCTCGAGGTAGAGTTTCGCCGCTCAGCGGCTGATTTTGTATGATGTACTAGATATTTAGTGAGCATGACGCGAGTAAACCTCTCAACTCTCTCTAATTCAGTCTCTGACCAGTTGACTACGCCGAACGTGTAAGCTAACACTGGGATGGCAAAGGTGTTAAATGCTTTAACAAGGTTACGTCCTTTAAGGCCTGAGTTGAGGATTCCTTTAAGCCTTTGATTGTATACTTCAATCATCTTCGACCGGATTTCACCGTGTTGTATTTGATGTGACTGGAGAATGCCTAGATATTTATAGGTGTTATCTTCTGTCATTACGTCGATCGTTCTACCTGTCTGAAGATCAACACCTCTAGATGGCTCAATTCATCTGAGGTAAACGTTCATAGTTCTGCACTTTTCATATATTAATGTCACTAGAAACTGCTCGGTGCAATGAAGCAATGTCCGGAGCTCTCGTTAATTTGTCGCATAGATCTTAATATCATCCATGTACATTAGATGAGTCAACTTTCGGTGATATCCTCCAACCCATTTTATGAGAAACCCATGTCCTGTTTCGTTTAGGAGTGAGGAGAGGGGATTGAGCACGAGGCAGAACCATAATGGGCTAAGGCTGTCACCTTGGAAGATTCCTCTTCGTATCGGTATTCACCCTGTTGTTATCTTTTGGTTAATGCCGTAGTTTAGATGAAGAGAAGTTGCCCAGTTTGTCATAAAATATTCCAATAGAGTAACAACCTCAGGATCAATCTTATAAAGTTTGAGTACCTTCCCCAACCAGGAATGCGGCACAGAGTCGAAAGCTTTCCTTTAATCGTGTATTTTCTACATGGTAGAGCCATGCTGCAGCTATATTATGATTGTAGCACGAATGGGTCGGCTCGAACGGGGAAGGACCACGCTCTCACAGAATACCAGTGTAAAATAACAGCTTAACGCTGCTGTGTGTCATATGGTGAGTGTAGAGAAACGGAGACCCTTTTTACTGGCAAAGAGGCATTCCATCTTAGTCCTCACGGGTGACAACACATCTGCATCTTGAGTCTTTATTGAGGATAGATGTAGATGTCTATGGGTCACAGTAACCACTTACCATCAGGTGGACTGTGTGCTCATTTGTCACCCGATCCTATTAAAAAAAACCAATATAAGCCATGTGAAGTCGTCTCGACTTTTTATACGCTTGTCCTGTGACTACTGAGTCTATCGTGAGTTGTTCTTTACATCCCTGCGATCTCTTAATGTACCCTTGCTGTTCTGTTGCCAATAGAGAGTGATAGTCTAGATGTTGGTAGATCTTGTTAGAGAGGCAGGAGGTCAAGGTTTTATAGATAGTGCTGAGGCATGTGATGGGACGGTATTTCGTAGGGTCCTGTGTATTTGCATCCTTGGGGAGTAGATATGCTATTCCAATGGTTAGGTAGGAAGTCACTTGCTGGGGGTCAGGTATGAAGCAGGTAAAACACATCGCCAATGGTTTGTGTAAGACAGTCAGCTTCTTTAGCCAAAAGTTATGGATCTTATCGGGTCCAGTGGCTTTCCAGTTGAAGGATTTGTACACCGCCTGAGTGACATCCTCTTCTGTGATTTCCACGTGTGGCATTTGTGGTATCTCATGAATACGCTGTTCTTATTTTGCAATCCATGTTGCGTTTTCCTCGTGGCTCACCTCTTCTGACCAGACGCTACGCCAGAATTTCTCTAATTCCTTCTTTCGTGGAGGAGGCCCAGTCGTACCTTCATCGTCCTGTTGGAGTCGCCGATAGAACAGCTTTTCGTTTCTTATGAATAGAGCATTGTTTTCTCTCCTCTTCCGTGATTTTCTGTATCGTTTTAATCGGCGAGCTTTGACTGCTAGTTTCTGTCGAAGAGTATGTAAGATGTCTCCAGCTGTTCTATTTGGCGGGTCATATTTCGTGTGTTTAGACATATCCTTCTTCAGCGCATGATACGTAGCTACGACTTTCTTGCTTCTATTACCATATATTATATATATATATATATACTGCGTTAGGTGGCCTATTTGGCGACGAAGCGTGTCTACTTCATGTGTAAGTCGGCGCTCCCAAGCAGGAGTTTTCCTTTGAGTAGAAGCTCGCACTGTAGATACACCAATTTTTCCGCCTATTGATCAGACTATCGCTACACCTGCCGCATAGATGGTTGTATGAATTGCATCAAATGTATTTTCAACTTGCGCTAGATGTTCAGGAATTATGATGGTGTTCATAAAGGTAAGTCCGCGACTGCCAATTTTTTAGAATCATTTTGTAATTAAAATAATAAAAAAATAATAAAGATCCCTTATTACGGCCTACTATTGTAGGCCGTAATAAGGGATCTTTATTATCAGTAAGGATCAGTACCCAGGAACTCCGTTAAAGCTTTTTTAAATTCTTCTCTGAGGGTTCGTAAGGTTTCAGACTCTACGAATTGTTCCCTTAGAATTTCGCAAGGTTGCAAATCAATTCTGATGGAGCACTAATAGTAGAACTAGGCTCTTGGGCACTTATTTCTTCAGGTACATCACGACCAGGATGGAGCTCTGTTGAAACTTCTGCTTTTAGTTGCTCCAGCCGTTCCGTCGCAATCTTGCAGGTACGTAGGACCTGACGTTTCTGGTCCATGACTCTTTGTTCTGTGACTTTTTCACGCAGTTCTGGATATTTCAGAACAAAGAGGCGATACATCTCAGCCCTATGTCCTATCAGTTGTTCTACCAATCTGGTTGCTTTATAGTAACAGCGCATGAAATCCTCATTCATTTGTACATTCCACGCCAAACGCTGTCGAGGGAGACCCACCTTGGTGGTCATGGGTTGTAAACCACTAGAAGCACTTAACACGGGGGGATGATTAAGAGGAGGTGTAGGATTGTGTGGAAGGGGAGGGGAGTTAAGGGTATCAGCAGTAATATTTTGAATGACCGCAGCCTGCTGATGCAACTGACGGCGACTGACTTATTATTATTATTATTATTTATTTAATTTCAAGTATCTAGAACTCTTTCTTATATTAACTTTTTTAGAATTATGATTATTATAAAATTTAAATTAAATACTCTATTATTATATTAACATTGGATATATGCATTAAAATTATTATTATTATTATATATTTACAATTAGTTGCTGGGAAAATGCATTCTACAGTGTTGCAGATAGGGACAGTATACTCTGTCACTTATCATTTTTAGAATACTGTTGGGGCTGGCCCTAACCCTGCGCAACAGAGATGCAGCTTTTTTACGCATAGTTGCGTAAAAACAATCTACATGAGCTTGAGCAAACATCGCTGATGCGCTGCAGCGACGGGACGGCCCCATCAGCACCCGGAACGCGTTGTTATATTGGATCCGAAGGGCTCCATAGGCCCGTTGCGTGTAGTCTCCCCATAGGCTGCACGTGTAAAGAAATGTGCAAAACGCTCTAAATAGAGTGAGTTTAATATCCCTTGAGCATCGCGCGAACCTGCGAGCAATCATATTTGCTCAAAATGACAGAGCCCTGCGTTCCCTTTCCAAGTCAGTATTATCCTTGAGGTCGGACGTAATCATATGACCTAAATGTTTAAAAGAGTCTACCCTAGTTAATGGTGTATTGTTTAATTTAATGGGAGGTTACATTACTCGTACGGTCCCGTCCGACCCCAAAGATCATATACTGACTTTTTTGTACATTGTACTTCAGCCCATGTTCGGCCGCAAATGCCTCACAAACACTTAACAATTTTCTTAACCCACATACTGATGCACTCAGAAGCACCATGTCGTCTGCATAACTCATGTTGTTAACACAAATTCCATCTATATGACATCCGACCTGCATGCCACTAAGCGTCTCAATAAGTCCATTTATATAAAGATTAAATAACTTTAAAACATTAAAAATCCATCACCCAGGAGAAGCTGGGACGGGTCGCTAATTAAATATGTTTTTTAATATATTGTAATTTCCTTACATTGTTACTTATAATATAATTTTAGTTTAAATATCGCAGTAATTAACAACATTCATTTTGCAGATGAAGTATAATCCGTATCAAATGTAAGTTTAATTTAAGCTTTACAGAACATCTCAATAAGCTCAATTAACGATGTTGTAATTAGATCTATTTTTAGGCGCTTCTCGACATAATTGAAAAGGTTTTCTAAGCTTACAAAAGTGAACTTTCTAAGACTTTTAAGGCTTGATAAAGAAAAAGAAAAAAGAATGAATTAAAAAAATTGTCACCAAATACAATTTTGAATGATAATAATTTAAAGTTTAAAATTTTGTACAACCGACTTTAATAAAAATTATTCAGAATAACTCAAAAACTATGATAAAATTTATGTGGGACCACATTAGAAGCACCAGTTTTCAAATAAAAAAAGAAACTAACTCTGTGTTTCATAAAACAGCGTGGTCGCGATAGAGCGGGTGTTGGTATTTTTCCGGGTCGAGCCAAAATTGGTCATTCGATTATTTGTCAAGAAATTCTCATTTGCAACCCGGATTGCAAATTGGCGGTGTTTCAAACTCGTTCCAAAAGCACTTTAAGTCATTAGTTCTGCGCCTGACTTCCCTCCAGTTAAATCGGACTGTCCCATTACACTATGAGATGAAAGCAAACCTGCGCTTGCGCATACACTCGTGCACTATAAACCAGTCGTGCGCAGATGGTGTTTCCGTTAGACTGGACGCCGTGATCGAAATCTATCGTTGCAACAATCTATATAACAAATAATCGATCTGGAGTATATTATTATAATGTAAAAATGCATAAATACCTAGTTCTTATTTATTACGTACATCAAGTACAGCAATTTCATTTCTGTAGATGGTATTATTACTGTAGAAAATAGCTACCTTGCTTGGATCTAAGTAATTAAGTAACAAAGGTGTAAGGGTCTGTGGACAATGGAACAATTGAAAGACGCTACTGCTCTAAATACAAGAAAGAGAGTATAATAGAAACAGTAATTTGTATTAAATTTATATAGTACAATATACATTATAATTAATAGAATCAGGCGTTACTTTGCGGAAATCCATTATATAAAAGCTTTTAGAAAAATTGGATTCGCAAATATCCGTGTTATAAAATAAAATGATGTGTCTTACCTAGTATGAAGAGCACCTCTCGCCCTCCCACAATTGCGTGCACTATCCCCGTCACCACTAACACCGTCAACACTGCGGTGCTGGGATTCTAAAAGCTTTTATTCAATATACATTGTAAATCAACAGGAAGCGTCGTTTGCAGTCTGGTTATCTTTATGTTTATAGGTCAGTCATTTTAGCTTAGTACGAGTACCTCAAGTCTATATTTTAACCGACTTCAGAAAAAGAAGAGGTATTCAATTTGACTGTATTTTATTTACGTGTGTTACCTCAGACTTTTTTTCCAGGTGGACCGAATTTGATGTTTTTTTTCTTTTAATTTGGTGCTTCTCCTGTGGTCCCGTCAGTAGCGGATTATTCTAAAGGCAAACCAGACACGTGCCTAGGGGCACGAGATTAAAAGGAGCGCATCTTGCGCAGATCGTCGCTCCATCTAGCCAGGGGATATTCCACACTATCCGCGATTACATTATTATGTCAGTTACTATTATAATAATACTATTATACTCTGCCAGTCAAATGAAAGGCATTATATTTTTCTAGCATTTTTTTAAGTCGCCGCTTACAAAATCCACAAAATATTTGAGCTATAGATAGTTACTTGGTACAAGTTGTAAAGTAAGTCCAGCAGTTGGCAGTACGGTGGGTGTCGTAAGTGGCGACTAAGGGAAACGAACCAAGCGATGGGCAGCACCATCGTACTAGTAACAACTATAAAATAACGACTAGAAAAATCTGCGGTTGCCAACCCGTCTGCGAAGCTTGGCAACTATAGCAAATATCCCTCGTATGAGACAGTGTAAACAGAGGCTTATGTTCAGCACTGGACTTTAGTAGGATGTAACTTTTTTTTTACATGGTGAAATGCCTACGCATACCCGCCTCGCGGGGGCAACGACGGGTTATGTCGGACTCGCACCGACTAAAAACCTATGGTGTTCCACCTTCGTCGCATATTGGCAGGGCCACGGGAACGCTTTCGCACACATCCGCGGCCCCACCTGCGTTGGCCACCCCATGGCGGCATCTCCTCTGGAGAGGACTACTCCTCCCCCATCTCCCTCTCAGGTAAGGCGCAACAGAACACATGGCGCGCCCTCTCGCAGCAGCCCACCGACACACATCCGAAGTGGTTCTCGCCAAGCCCACTCGGAGTGGCCACTTCGGGCCGGCCCTACACCCCGGGCCAGCCAAGGGGTTCCTCTTTGTTCACTGCGGGGTCCAAGCTACGGCTACTATGCCCCCCGGCACGACAAAGCGGGAACCCGTTCGGGGGGGGGATAGGATATAACTTAACCTAACTTGAAGGTATCCGGGCTAACTATGAAAACGAATTTCTTAAACAAATTAGGTTTGTTTAAGAAATTCGTTTCAATGTTTATTATAAAAAACTTCATCCCCTGTTTTTTCACCCAAAAGGGATAATTTTTTTAATCACAATTATTACGTATCCTCTACAGAAGTATATTCCATTTAATGAAGGAAGAAACATTAAAATTAGTTAATTAACAAAGAAGTTATAAGTTATAACCTTCTCACGAGAACATTAATAAACAATTTAATGTACGGACGATTGGCCGAATTCGACGAATGAAGTTGGCCTATAATACGAATAACCAATTATTTAAAGAGTCATAAACCATAAATACATACGCTTTTAAAATAAACGATAAAAGGAGACAAAAATAGATTTAAAGTGCCTTTTTCTTACGATTACGTATAAAATTTATGTCGAATTTATTTGTTATACTTGATATGATACAGCTCTGGTAATATTTTATATGCAGGTTACTGATTTCATAAAATGGTAGGTCATCGTGTAGTTTTATATGAACAGTATTATAGCTAAGCACATCCCAATGGATTAGTAAGTTGAAAGGACAATTGGCTGGCCATATGAACTAAGAGGAATCCACATAGCTGGCCCGTGGCTACTCCGAGTGGGCTCGGCGAGCCCTCTTCAGGTGAGTTAGTGGACCGCGGCGAGAGGGTTGTCTCCTCCCCTACCGTAGCCAAGGTGGAGTTGCGAAGGAAGAGAAGTGTTGGTATAACTAAGCACTACTCGCCGTATCCTCCACGAATCTGGCGGGACCGCACCGTTAATGGGGTGGTGGTAGGGCTGCGAGAGATAGGAGTGACGACATTGCGAGGCGCCGCTCTATCTGCCTTCCGCAGCCGAATCGCTGTTGCTGAGGGAGCCATAGACCAGATACGCTGCCGGGGTCAGGAAGGCTTTTGAGTTCTCGTTTGTTCTGGCCCCACGGATTTCGCGTATCGGACACGGGGGCGTTTGTTGCACAAGTGAAGTTAGACTTAGAATTCAAGTCGCACCATGCGCCTTACATGAGAAAAAGGTGGAAGAGAAGTAATCCTCTCCCGAGGAGGGGCAAGCGCTTGTTGGTTATGTGCGAAAGCGTTTCCGTGGCCTTGCCAATATGTGACAATGGTGGAATTCCATAGGGTTTTAGTCGGTACGAGTCCAACATAACCCGTACATGCCCCCACGAGGCGGGTACGTGTAGGCATTTCCCCATGTAAAAAAGGTGTATTTATTTGATTCCCCAAACAACGCTGCGAAGACTAAATCCACGTAACTGAATAAGCAAAAGCAATATAACATAACTAAGATAACCCGTCTTTATTTTTGACTGGCAGTTCATCAAGTAACTGTCATAAAAGTACGTGTAAACATTATTGATTCTTTTTTTTTATTGGTTCGTTAAAGTCCAAACTTAGACGTGGTCTTCTCCAGCTGTAGCGAGGGTTTTCCTCAATCGTTACGCTTGGCAGATGGATGTGCAGCTCCAGTACAAGAGCTTCGATGCTACTGCCCGTCGCTAATCTAGATATTTTGGCGTAAGGCGTAAAACGAGATGGTTATTTTTTTTAATAGAATAAGGGTGACAATCGAGGACGCAATACACCAGATGGTGAATGGATGTTGTGGCCCATAGACATCTATATTTATGCTCAATTACGAATCAAAATGCAAATGCGTTGTCAACCCTGAGGACTGAGACGGTATGCCCCATTTCCAGTAAAAAGCTTTATCGTGGCTTTACTGCATATGCCGCCATTTATCTATAGCTGAATTACTTTTCTGTCCTGTCCTATAGTCGCTTTTTAGGATACCCACAGAATGAATTGGATTGATAAATTCTTTTACGCTGTCACCATACGGAAATTTTGTTGTAAGTTATTATTTTAATTTTGACTTAGTTACTCGTTAGTAGACTTGATAGCCAGCAATGTAATAAATTAGGGGGAGGACGACCTAGTAAGACATATAGGAATTCAATGGATGCAGGTGGCTCAGGATCGTGCTTTGTAGCGTTCTTTGGAGAAGGCTTATGTTCAGTAGTAGACTTGTGAAGGGATGTAATGATGATGGTGATGTATGTATTAAACTAACATTTGCTGTCAACACAAGTTTAATTTTTAAAGGGCTATTTTTCAATCGTTAGATAAAATTCATTGATCAAATAAAATTATAACCCGACAGAATGTGAATGTCAAGCAATTGAATCATCATATTCACAACTGTCGTTTTTAATTTAATTATGTTGTATCTTTGAATAACTTTGATCTAACGATTGAAAAATCTCTAATCATAACTTAAGTGACAATTACGAAACATAAATACAAAAGATAGAAAACGTTCTCAGCTAGTGCCAATATTTGCTTAGTTGAAAGAAAAAGTCACATAAGCTGTTAGTAAATCCACTAAGTTTTAGAATACTTTAACCTTTGTAAGTGTCTGCGTGAAATAATAATAATATAAGACTAAAGCTCTTTTGAAAGGTTAAACAAGCAACATTTTAAAAAGAAAGGAGAAGTAAATTCGCATATGTTAACGAGGTATCAAAATAAACTGCACTTTCCAACATGTAGAATAAATCAAGCAAAAAATAGTGTGATATTTATGACTATTACAATATATAATAAAATACCGGATAACTTTAAGAATCTCCCAGTAAATATATTCAAGAAGAAACTGACGAAATGGTTAATGGAGAAACAATTTTATGATATTCAAGAACTTATTACATTGCGGAATCTGTGAAGGAATTAGTGACGTTTAACAATAGTGACGCGAAGAATCTGTGTAGTGTTGGTGTAGTGTAATTTAATTAACTTATTTCCATTTAAATATTTGCACACCCAAATAGTGGGTAGAATGTATTAGCGCCTTAATATTGCAACAACACCTTTTTTGTAACTACATTCTTGTAAATAAATGAAATTTGAATTTGAATTTGAATTTGAGTAACAATCTTACGAACGGAATTTTCAAACATTCTTGTGAACATGGTTTGCATGTCAAAATTTTTTTTAAATTGTTTCAAACCCTGTTTGGGATAGAATAAAACGAATTTTACGGATTTTGCAGCTTTTATTATTATTTACTTTACTATTTTTTTTTAATCTGCCGCCTTTTTGAGGGCTTTTTGGACATAGATTTTAAGTATTTTTCTATTGTATCTATAACAAATTATGAACTACATGGTCTACATAAAGAATTTATGTGGGCTATTTATGTGGTTTTCTCATCTGATTGGACGGCATAAACATTAAAGAAAATGGTGAAATACCTTAAATATAGTAAAATTAATAAAGATAAAATACACAAATAAATAAAACCCCTACCAGATGGAAGCCCTCGACAGGGGAGACCATGCGGCCGAGGGTTAGGGGAAAGGCAAAGAAACCGGCGGACGATGCAGGAAGTAGCGAGGGCTTAGATTAATGATAGGTCTTCAAAGCGCTCAGAGTCAAAGCGCGCGATGACCTATCATTAATCTATGATCGAGGGGCACCGCCTTCTGCATTTGAGACCGGAGCGGTTCGTTACGGAGTCCCAGTTGCCTTAAATGATAAGGAATTTATTATTAGTATTAACAACACTCACGGTCACGGTAGGATGGGTTCATTTGATGTCTTGATCTCATAGTAAACCCGGGCTACCTTTAGCTTTTTAGCATTAATTTTGGCCCAATCTACGCAGGTAATAAGAAGTCTTGTAGGGATATGTTTGAGTTTGGATTTAATTTTATTAATGGAAACCCAAGAAGATGGTAACACAGCCATTTTCTTTCTTACATCAGTGTTATAATGCGAGTATGTGTCGTACATCAAATCTAACTTAATGGCGAGAACGATCCTGAACATGTTCACTTACTGAGGACTTCGCGGAGTCTGCGTCTTATGACAGCTATAATATTTTAACGCGGATTTTAATTGATATAGAAATCACATTCACGGATATTCCCTCTTGTAAATTTCTGCATCTTGTAGAGGTTTATTACATACACTTCATGGATAGTCAAAACTGATTTTTATTTTTCTTGTGTTGACGCTCATGATATCCAAGAGGTGAGGTGGGGTTAGGAATACTGATAGATAAAAAGTTTCAGAATAAATCTAATTGTAAGCAACAGACAGTGTGCAAGCAAAGGATGCCATAAACGTGTCGCTTATCGACGTATATCGACCAAATGAGAGATATATTGAAGATGCGCATAATTAAGAGTACCCTAAACTAACAAGCGTGTATGTGTAAAGACCTATGGATGCGAAAGAAGCAAATGAGGTGTGTATCAAGATCGTTCCAAATTCAAATCACAGAAAGAAACTACAACTGAGCGTAAATAAAGTAATGAAATTATTATTAATTACTGGAAACGAGGAGTTCTATCTTAGTCCTCAGGGGTGACAACGCATCTGCTTTGTAATTCTTAATCGACGACAACTGTAGATGTCTATGGGTCACAGCACATACTTACCATCAGGTGGACTGTTTGTACAAACAATATAACTCTTATTCTTTAAAAAATCAAGAATTTGTGCGCAAGCACAGATGCACTCTGTTTTTTCACACACTCATAGTCCTATGGGATGGAAACGCGACACGGCATTTTCGAGGTATGGATGTAAGACACCGCCAACTTCCTTAGTGATTCTGACCCAACCCGTGATTCTAACCCGGAACCATATAAACAGCAGTCGCACTTCCGACCACTAGACATACAAGGCAGTTAATAATACACAGACAAATTAATTACACTTCTAACTTGTCTACATACGTTTCTGCATTTTGTCTTAATTGCATCGCTTTTCAGAATCGCAATATAGTATTATAAAAATCAGTTATATTACAAGTTTATATTAAAGTATTGTAACCACATGAAAGTGGATTTCATATATAACGAAACATATTAAAATAGCAATATGAGAAAAGTTTACAGACGAGTGGTTTGATTTAAAATGTAAAATTCTGAATAAAATTAAGTATAATATTTAAATATATGATACAAGCTATATGAATATTTGGTCCTTACTTTTCAAATATGGCTACTACTAGTATAAAAGAGAACAGATAAGCTTTCTAATGAATAAAAATTTAAAGACATTTAACCAATTAACTTGCGCTGAAAAACTTTGGAAAGGTATAAATGGTTTTTTCGAAACAAGTAAACAATCAATGGTTAGAATTTTACTTTAAATAAATATTTTATATTTTTAATTTAACTATAGAAATACGGGAGCAGACATTTCACCGTAATTTGAAATGTGTGCTCCCATATTATTATTTTTTATAGGATAGTGTGACAAACGAGCACACAGTCCACCTGATGGTAAGTGGTTGCTGTGACCCATAGACATCTACATTTATCCTCAATAAATAATCAATATGTAGATGCTTCGTCACTTTAATTTCATTTAAAAGTAAAATTATTCAATTCTCATCTGTTTATGTCGCCAAAGAGCAGTACATTCCTGTGTTCCAATCTGAAGGGTATAGAGAGCTGGTATATTTACAGGTTGAAGGGCTATAGACCTTAGTTTTCAGATCTTTCAGAGTATACACATCACCGGTTAAGTAGTTGTGGTAATAATAACACTAGTGCTTCAAGCCTAATTTGAATAAACTATATATAATACTAGCTGACCAAGCAGACGTTGTTCTGCCCTTTCCAACGATCCTTCCTAAAAAAATCCTTAAATTCGCAATAAAAATTTTGAGGGTCATTTATCGGGATAAAAACTATCATATCTCTCAAGTTGAACCAAAATGCACACAGTGTGCAAAATTTCATTGAAATCAGTTCAGTAGTTTAGGAGTCCATCGCGGACAAACAATGTGACACGTAATTTTTATATATAAAGATAGTATAGTTGTAGCACGAAAGGGTCGGCTTGACCAGGGAAGGAATACACTCTCACAGAATACCAGCGTAAAATAGCACAACCACGCTGCGTGTTTCACAGAATACTACTGGCTTTGCAATAATTTCCAGCGCTTGGGGCTGCGGTTCGAATCCCGCACGGAACAAGTATTTGTATGGCCTACAAATAATTGTTCCGTGTCAGGATGTTTGTCCTTGTGTAATTTATATTTGTAAACTGCCTCCACGATACAGGAGAAAATCTTAGTGTGGGGTTAACATTTTTTTTTAAAACAAACAAACAAAAACTGTAAAATAGGAGCTTAACCCTGCTGTGTTTCGTATGGTGAGTGTAGACAATCGGAGATACTTTCTATTGGACACGAGGCATTCCATCGTAGTCCTCGCGGGTGACAACGCATCTGCATTTTAATTCGTCGTCGAGGATAGATGTGCTCATTTATCACATCCTATAAAAGAAGCTTCAATCATCAATATGAAAATTTTGATAGTATCATATGATGACTAAAAATATCTAATTTTTAAATTTGAAAGGTGCAAGACATCTAGTAACCGAGGTCTTGCAAAACTTAGCTCCGACCGCATGTAAAGTTTTCACTAGCGTTTCATATCCTCCGCTGTATGAACTCTAAACAAACGAGGATTGGAATACCAATCCTCTTTTTCTTTAAGTGCCTAATAGGCACTAATAATGACCTTTTTATTTGAGTTAAAAGTTTTCAAATCTTTCGATTAGAGGACAAGGGCGACTGAGTGTTGACTTCATTAGATAGCTTAGAAAAAGAAACACAGTTTTTTTTATAGGATAGGGTGACAAACGAGCACACAGTCCACCTGATGTACACATGGTAAGTGGTTGCTGCGGCCCATAGACATCTACATATATCCTCGTTTGCGAATCAAAATGCAGATGCGTTGTTACCCGCGAGAACTAAGATGGAATGCCTTTTTTCCAGTAAAAAGGGTCTCCGGTTCTCTACACTCACTATACAAAACACAGCGGCATTTGATGCTAATTTACGCTGGTATTCAGTGAGATCGTCGTCCTTCCCCGGTCGAGCCGACCCATGCGTGCTACAACTATACTACTAATATAGCTGCAACTAGCTGAAAACTAGCCCTGGACAAAGTATCACCTACGCCAAATACATTTAAAGTTGTTGCAAAAGCCTACAAATGGCCACAGTGGACACTATAATCAGCCTACGTCAAATGAAGTTAATTAAGTTATTGTTGGACAGCCATTTTCTAAGCGGGATATTGTAATTGAGAGCCATGATAACACATTGAATCGAATTAGTGAAATCCATCGCTCATACGATGCATTTCAGTACCCACTTTTGTTTTGCTACACCGAGTTTAGATACTTTTTTTATAGGAGAGGTGGCAAACGAGCATGTGGCTCACCTGATGATAAGTGACTACCGCCGCCCATGTACAACTGCAACACCAAGAGAATTGCAGGTACGTTGCCGGCCTTTTAAAAAGGTTTAAGCTCTTTTCTTTAAGGTCCCTAAATCGTATCTGTACGGAAAATTCACTGGTGGTAATCGATTCCACAGGAATGTTGTGCGAGGAAGAAAATATCTTCTAAATCGAGCAGTGGTGGACCGCCAATCATCCAGATGATATGGATGGTATCGTTTGTCGCAATTTGAGCGGGTGGAATTACTCCGAACATTTCCTCAGAACACTGCCCGTGGCAATAAGAGTAGTACCTTGAAATTGATGAGACACGACAAAGGGGCTCCATTTAGCGGTACACGCGCAAGCTTGTGTCTTCTGGGGATTGAACTGGACTAGATTTAGTCGCCCCTAATCCGAGACTTTGTTCAGCAAAGACTCGACTTCAGACACAATTTTGTCCCGGTACTCGGTGACGTTTTCCCAAAAAATACTGGCACGGCCGGTATATAAAGCATCACCAGTGCTGTCATCTCCATAGCAATGTATGTTACCGGTTTGCAACATATCATTGAAATGCAGGAGAAACAGCGTTGGTGATAGCACGCAGTTTTGTGAAGCACCAGGGTTAATAGGCTTGTAATCGGAGTATCGAAAAAGATGCGTTAGAACCGAATCTCAATGACAGAGTGAGAAATTGTTTGATATGAGAAGAGTGTGGTTTGCAAGATGATGTTGTGACCAAGATTAAGAGAGGAATGCTTCGGTGGTTTGATCATGTAGAAAGAATGAATGAAGAAAGAATGACAAAGCAAATTTATGTTGCAGAGGTAAACGGCAGAGTTGGGAAGGGACGCGCTAGGCGAAAGTTTATCGACTAAATCGGCGATATATTGAAAATGGGCCAAATCAAGAGTACCTTTAACCAACGAGCGTGTATGCGTAGGTATATGGATGTGGAGGAAGCGAGAGTGGTGTGTCAGGATCGTGCCAAATGGAATTCCATAGTCTCTGCCTACCCCTCTGATTGACAGGCGTAAGTGTTTATGTTATAACCGGTGCCAACTCTGGAGCACATGTCCTTACCACAATTGGCGGGATTCCGTCAGGCCCACTCGACTTGTGGATGTCGAGGGAGAAGAGTGGTTTGCGTCGTGAGCACATCAGCCATTTTTTCTATGTTCCATTTCTATACCCCCGTGTGATCCTAGAACCAAATAACCGCTTAAAAAATTCGTTGTTTGCGAAAATCTAGACGGAAAGGTTGAGTTATATTAGAAACAATCAGGCGCAGCTTAGATCGGACAGTTATATACATTTGCAAGATGCTATAGGGAGACAGGACGTTGATGCTGATCAGCTGTGTCAAAAGGCCATCCCATGGCACCATACCATCAGGTACACTATGCCCGTTGGTCGTCATTGTTTGCTTTAAACATCTGGTATTTGTTATAACGTAGTCCTCTGATGAGAGTCATTGGCATAAAATTTAACCTATAATAAAAACTATAAGCCGGCTTTAAACGACTAAAAAGATAAAATTTCACATCCGAAGTCGGTGCTAAGACATAACTTATTGAATTGTAGCCCCGACTTCAGAATGTGTTTTTTTTTTTAGTTGTTTAACTGACTTTTACTTCTGAGTGGACGAAGAAATATCACTGTCTTATAAACTTTTATGGAACATAAATTTATCGTCACCTATTTTTCCATCCTTAGGGATGGAATTTTTTGTCCAAATTCGTTGGAATCCAGCTCTACATATGACCTAATTAGTAAAAATCGTTTTACAATTGATTAATATATCGCAAACATACGAATATAGTAGAATTGTTAACATCCTCCTTTTTTTGTCGGCTACATAAAATATCCGCCTCATTATACTAAACGTGTTTTATTGACAATATCAGGCTTAAACAACTGTATATGACTAGATTAATAAAAGAACCTAGACGAAAAAATGATGTAATCATACCTAAATATTGTGTATTAGACATAGTCTCTATTGTATTATGTAAATAATCTTTATAAATTAATATTTTCATCGCAAATCTGACGCTTTTTATTTCATTATATAAGTAAACCTAAGAAATATGATCAACCTCTTTGCTAGTATTTGGCGGAGACGATATGGTATAAATTATACGTTCCTTTCATCTTTGCATTAAATTCGCGTCGCTTAACCTACATTAATGTTTAACAAATATTATCAAAGTAATAGCTAAGTATTTATTAATGTACATACTCGTAGTTAGCGCCTTGAATTTTTTTTTTGTCGTTTTGTTTTAGGTATACCTTTTTTGTTGTATCAATTCGTTCTGCGACAATTAGCTAAATATAGGTATATTTTTTTGAAAATTAACCCCCACACTAGCATTTTTCCCTGTATCACACAGACAGTTTACAAAGAAAAATTGCACAGCGACACACATCCAGACCCAGAACAATTATTTCTAAGTCCATACAAATACTTGTTACGTGCGAGATTTGAACCCGCGGCCGCCAGCGCTGCAACTAAATGCTAAGCCACTGCGCCCCGGAGAAGTCTTCGAGCAAGATTGATATGCATTAAATTAAAATTTTTAATGGTTAAAGGTTAAATTTAGAGATAAAAATAAAGGTTTAATTAGAAATGAAACGCGTTAACGGATTAAATCGTAATCATGATTTTCCTCCTGTTATTTCTATTCTAATACCTCCTCTATATTTTTACTTAACATATTTTAATATAAATTAACAATAATGTTAAAAATATTGTTACGTGGTAGAGCTACGCTGCAGCTATATTATGGTTGCAGTAAGAATGTATCAGCTCGACCGAGCTGGGACCACACTCTCACAGAATACTAGTATAAAAAAGCAGCTTAACGTGTTATGTTTCGTATGGTGAGTATAGAAAATTGGAAACCCTTTTTACTGGAAACCAGGTATTCCATCTCAGTCCTCAGGGGTGATAACGCATTAGCATTTTGATTCTTCATTTAGAATAGTTGTAGATGTCTATGGACCACAGCATCCACTTACCATTAGGTGGACTGTGTGCTCATTTGTCACCCTTATTCTATAAATAAAGATATTATGGTAACGGGTTCTATCACGCAGGGATATGCTGACAGTTTCAAATGAGCAATGATGCGACAGAAGGAAATGAAACAAGATATAGCAGCAGCATCTTCCTTATAACAACTCCAAAAATATTAGTATACACTTGCGTACCCGCCTGCCAAACGTGGCAACTACGGTAAATATATCCCATATAAGACAATCTATGTAGGAGGCCTATGTTCAGCAGTGAACTTACATAGGCTCTCATAACTTATTGACTTCTAGATACTTGATTAACTTTTAGTTACTTAAGAGTGTCTTACCCTACATAAAAATATTTTTACTTTAAAGGTTACCCTTAAGTGTTAATTGAACTTCTTCGTGTAAAACAAATTTGCTCTAGGATAATAGACAAAACTTTTTTGATGTTGTTTTTTTATAGGATAGGGTGACAAACGAGCACACAGTTCACCTGATGGTAAGTGGTTGCTGTGGCCCATAGACATCTACATCTATCCTCGTTTGCGAATCAAAATGCAGATGCGTTGTCATCCGTGAGGACTATACTTTAAAGGTTACCCTTAAGTGTTAATTGAACTTCTTCGTGTAAAACAAATTTGCTCTAGGATAATAGACAAAACTTTTTTGATGTTGTTTTTTTATAGGATAGGGTGACAAACGAGCACACAGTTCACCTGATGGTAAGTGGTTGCTGTGGCCCATAGACATCTACATCTATCCTCGTTTGCGAATCAAAATGTAGATGCGTTGTCATCCGTGAGGACTAAGATGGAATGCCTCTTTTCCAGTAAAAAGGGTCTCCGGTTATCTACACTCACCATACGAAACACAGCAGCATTTAGCTGCTATTTAACGCTGGTATTCTGTGAGAGCGTGGCCCTTCCCCGGTCGAGCCGACCCATTCGTGCTACAACTATACTACTAATATAGCTGCAGCATGGATCTACCACGTATAAAACGTTGTACATATTATAAACATGTTTAATATTTTTTTTAAACAATAATAATCTAAGTTAACTTTAGACGCTACAAAAGTAGCAAATTATTGAAATTAAACAAGATACTCGTAATTTAATTTATGATGGTTACAATTTATCCTACTATAATATTATAAACGTGAAAGATTGTGAAGATGTATGGATGTTTGTTACTCCTTCACGCCAAAACTATGGATTTTAATGAAACTTTACAATTATATAGCTCATACATCAAAATAACACATAAGCTATAATTCATAAAGATATTGTGTAAATTGTTTAAAATATAACGATAAATGTTAAGTAACTCAGAAAAAAAACACGACGTCTGTCTGCACACGCATCACGCAAAAACCTGTTAACCGATTTAGATGAGACTTATTAAGTGATAGAGCCATGCTGTAGCTATATTACTGGTATAGTTGTAGCGCGAATGGGTCGGATCGACCAGGGAAGGACCACGCTCTCACAGAATACCAGCAAAATAGCAGCTTAACACTTCTGTGTTTCGTATGGTGAGTGTAGAGAACCGGAGACCCTTTTTACTGGAATAGAGGCATTCCATCTTAGTCCTCACGGGTGACAACGCATCTGCATTTTGATTAGCAAACGAGGATAGATGTAGATGTCTATGGACCACAGCAACCACTTACCATCAGGTCGACTGTGTGCTCGTTTGTCACTCTATCCTATAAAAAAAGATGGGACCTTCACTGGCAGATAGCTGATGTTATAAAGGGTAATTTAGGCTTATTTTATTTTAGGGTTCCGCGCAAAATAATTCCACGCGGGCGATTTTGCGGGGAATAGCTAGAGTTTAAAACTGAAGTGACAAATGAGCTCACATTTCACCTTGTAAATGGCTGCTTCAGTCCACAGACACCTGCAACTTCTAACAAATAAGGCTACATGTGCATTGTCACCTCTAAGAACTAAGATGGAATGACTTACTCAAAATGGCTCTCTGTACATGTCTGTCTCATTCATACCGGAACATAGCAGTGCAAGCACTAACACATCCTTGCTATTTTGCCGCAGAAAAAGGTAAGAAGGTGATACTTACTCTGTCAGACTCCTGGACAGAAAAGGAATCTTAAAACTTATACTAGCCAATCCTTAAAAAAAAGTTCCGCTGGGTTTCTTGCTGGTTCTTCCCAGGACAGAGGTATTTGCCGAACCAGTGGTAAATAAAAAATGACTTTCAATAAGTATTATGTCATAATCAATATTGAATAAAAATTATTCTATTTTAATCTATACTTAGATTAATTTACATTGTTTGTCATACTTGCCGTCACACAAATCCATAACTTTGATTTACCTTCATAACTTATGAACCACTTAATCATGTTTTAAGCAGACATGCGACCTTGATCAACACCTGATCGTAGAAATTAGAGTCAATTACGTAATATTGTGAGAGTTTAATCGTAGACTTCGGTTTTTCAAGTGAAGACAACTTTTAATTGGATATCGGAGCTTAGTTCACTCTTCCAATTTTAGAATCACTGTACGTTTTGCCTGTGTAAGTAACGCAACGGCTTGATAAATTTACGAATAAATTATATCTTTAGTACCTAATTCATATTTATTTTAGTTGTAGAATACTTTTTTTATAGAATAGGGTTACAAACGAGCTCACAATCCACCTGATGGTAAGTGGTTGCTGTGACCCATAGACATCTACATCTATCCTCTATTACAAATCAAAATGCAGATGCGTCGTCACCCGTGAGGACTAAAATGGAATGTCTCTTTTCTTATAAAATGGGTCTCATGTTCTCTACATTCACTATACGAAACAAATCAGTGTCAAGCTGCCCTTTTACGCTGGTATTCTGTGAGAGCGTGGTCCTTCCCCGGTCGAGCCGACCCATTCGTGCTACAACTATACTACTAAGTACAACTTTACTAGTAAGTAAGTACTGTGTGGTGGCCGTCAAGAGTATTTTAAATACCAAATAAATAAACATGAAATATCAGCTTAATACTGCCGTGTTTCGTATAGTGAGTGTAGAGGACCGGAGGCCCTTTTTACTGGCGAAGAGGCATTCCATCTTAGTTCATTTTAGTCCTCACGAGTGACAACGCATCTGCATTTTGATTCGCAAACCAGGACAAATGTAGATGTCTATGGGCCATAGCAACCACTTACCATCAGGTGGACTGTGTGCTTGTTTGTCACCCTATCCTATAAAAAAATTAAATGTAATACATAAAAATTAATATAATACATATAAATTTGGAGAAATAATTCCACTTCTAATAGTGGCAATATATTCCACCCTAAGTGGAAGAAATTTTAATAGAACTATTTAGATGACGTTGCGATTGTGATATTCCATAGTCTAATCAAAAGAGTAAAAAATTGTTTTTAACAAAAAGAAAATGACGACTACAAACAAACGAAAAGAATAAATCTATTCTTACGGATTTTTTTTCGTTTAATTTACTTATTTTTAATCCCCGAAGTTTCGCGTGCTTTACAGCAGTCCATGGTCACTTGGGCGAATGAGAACGTCCCAACGTCGAACATATCCGTCAGATTTCGATTTTTAATTATTAATTTTGGTTCGATCTACGCAGAATGAGTTTACAGTATCTTTAAGTGATATGCTTAGGTTTGGATTTAATTTTGTCTACCGACTACAAAAAGGAGGAGGTACTCAATTCGACTGTATTTTTTTTTAATTGCTAAGTGGACGAACGATAGCTCGATGTCTTTTCTTCGTAAGCTTACTTTTGAGTAACATCTCTATAATTAATTTGGAGTGGAATTATTTAAATTTACTAAGAGGATCTAGTAATCTATACATATAATAAATATGTAAATAGCAGATGTCTGTAAATTTTAGATTTATATAACAAAAGTGATTAAGAGGTACTAAAAATAAGTAATTAAATACATTTCTGCCATTTATAGAATTTTCGTCTGTCTGTTTATTTGTTTGTTGACGTATCACGTATAAAGTACCAATTTATATCACAAGAATTGTTAAAGAAATTATAAAGTGTATCTTCAGGCTACATTTAGTCTTTATTTCATTAAAAAAAAACATATTTATTTATTAAAATTATTTCATTAAAATTAGTTCATTCCATCAAAGTTATGATAAATATTCTGAAGTATGGCTACGAAGTATAGGTACGAATTTATTCAATGGTGGCGTTCATTTAGTCATCAAGTACATTTCAAACTAATATCATATTATAAATCATAATTAAATGATGTAAAATAATGTTCTATAATGATATAATTATACCTAAAACGCAGTAAAGAAAAGATTATATAAAGAACGTAATAAATATATACAAAAATATATTAACCTTAATCTAAATCTACAGTACAATAGTTAACCAATTTCATCGATAGATGGTGATGTTGCACAAATGTGATACAAAAAGGCAGGTTAAGGTTTTTTCCTGTAGATGTGTTTCACATTTGCTTCTAATGTTTATATTACACGCTGCCCTACTGCGTGTTGACAATCTCATTTATATTTTACCGCTACTATGTAACAAATCAAATTTCAAAAGAGCTATTAACAATTTCGTTAAAAGCTCTTTTAACGAAATTGTTATTAGCTCTTATAATATTATATTAATTAGGCATCAGTGCATAATTCATATAATATAATATAACCCCGTTATAAGTTCTTTTATATTTTTATTGTATCAATCGCGTCAATTAATCTCTTATTTTTAGAATTGATGTTTACAGCGCCATCTCTCTTTAAATCTATACATATAATAAAAATGGTGATAATAACATGTTGTGTCTGTTGTTGTACATTGTATAGTATATTAATTTGTGACTAAAATTATTATGGGGACTGAAAATCATTATATAAGTACATTTTTATAATGTTTAAAATTGTACTGACAGTCTGTTTGTTTATGAACGCATGACGTTTTGGGTAAACATATTATTTTCAATGAAATCCTTAACAAAATCATAAAGCGTATTATCAAGTGCATTTAGTCTTTGTTTTATATAAATTGGTTTATTCTATCGAAAGTTGTGATTATTATTTTGAAATGTAAGTTCGAATTTGTTTAATGGCGCCATAAAATCTCAGCAATAGTAATAAAAAGATTCGTGTGTAAAAAAACGTTCTATTATAAAATATTTATACTTAAAACACAGTAAAAATAAATATGTTTTCCTTAAATTAAAAAAAGATGTTTTCTCACAAAGAACGTAATATATGGCGTTGTACAAATTTCAACCTTTTCTGAATTGCGTTGTTAAGATTTTTCGCCGGTGAATCATATTGAGACTCACTGAAGCAAATTATGTCCAAGAGTCGATAAAACTGTAAGAGCCGTGTAGGCTAACATCACAAACATCAACAGAAACAAATATCAGAAAAAAAAATACTACGTACGCCCAAGTTATGCAACAAAACACTACTAAAAGTAGCAAAATTGCAATAAAATGTGTTGATATTGTTTTATACCCAGAATCCCTCTAATACGAAATAACTTTCCTTTCAGTTTTAAGATAGGGATGATCGATGTTGCAGATGCAGAAACATCGATGATGACATCGATGTTGCAGAAACATCGATGTTGGCATCGATAGCTCAACATCGATGTTCGATGTTTAGCCTACTCAAAACATCGTTGACCATTATCGATGTTTTTTGTATATGTGTAGATACTTACACATTGTTTCAAAATTATGTGGGTATACACAGCAAGGGAAAAGTAACAATTAACTTGGATATCAATTTACGTAGAATAGTTATTATGCAACAACCGACAACGACACTGCAAAATAAAGCGAAAGCAGTGACCATATACCGTGTAGTGGCGGTCAAGAATACCACTACCCCATATCCTCCCGTGGGTGTCGTAAAAGGCGACAAAGGGAAACAGGCAGGAGATGGGCAGCAGCATCTTCCTGATAATAGCCAAAATTATAATAAAAAAACTGCGGTTGCCAACCCGCTCGCCAAGCGTGGCAACTATGGCAATATACCCCCCATGATGAAAGTTACGAAGAGACGGCCCCCAGTCCCCGGCGGCCCCGCTATTCCTGGCTACGGTGGCGACCATGGTAACGGCGGGGCAGGGGGTGCTAAGAATCTCCGGTGGAGGTTCGGTTGCCACCTTAGACGACTCGACCTGGCAACGTACAACGCACGCACCCTGAGGACTGAGGAGAAGATCGTGGAGCTGGAAGAAGAGATAGACAAGTTGCGCTGGCATATTATAGGATTATCCGAAGTCCGAAGAGAGGGGGAGGACACGGTAATCCTCGAATCCGGTAACTTGCTCTATCACCGGGAGGGCGACCATCTGTCCCAAGGAGGTGTCGGGTTTATCGTCCACAAGTCTCTCGTTAACAACGTTGTAAAGATCGGGAGTGTGTCGACGAGGGTTGCGTACCTTATACTCAGAATCACCAAACGGTATTCGCTGAAGGTCATACAGGTTTACGCACCAACCTCGGCACACCCCGATGGGGAGGTGGAGGAAATGTATGAGGATATCTCTAGAGCCATGCATTCCTCCAAAACCCAATATACGGTGTTAATGGGAGACTTCAATGCAAAACTAGGCACAAGAGAGAACGGTGAGCTGAAAGTAGGGAAATTTGGAATAGGGCAACGGAACCCAAGGGGCCAGCAGCTGGCCGACTTCATGGAGAAAGAGGGACTCTTTATGATGAACTCTTTCTTCCAGAAGCGGCCCCACAGGAAGTGGACCTGGTCGAGCCCCGACGGTTCGACAAAAAATGAGATTGACTTCATTATGACGACCAGACGACAACTGTTCAGTGATGTCTCCGTGATCGCGAGGGTGAAAACTGGTAGCGATCACCGAATGGTTAGAGGCACACTGAACCTAAACGTTAAGTTGGAGAGGTCTCGTCTAATGAAGTCAACGCTCCGTCCCCCTCGTGCTCTGTTCCAAAGTCCCGAAACCTTTCAGCTCGAGTTACAAAACCGTTTTCAGTGCCTAGAAGACTGCAATGAAGTGGACGATATGAATGACAAGCTCGTGGAAACTGTCCATGCGGTCGGAGCTAAGTTCTGCAAAAGCCGCCGCAGAAGAACACAAAAACTCTCCGATCACACTCTTAATCTCATGGCTGTTAGACGGGAGATGAAGCTACATTCTTCAACAGACTTGACAGCATACAGGCATCTGAACAGACAGATCTCCAAATGCATGCGGCGGGACTTACGCAACTTCAATACAGCTCGTATTGAAGAAGCGATCGAGCGAAACCAAGGCTCCAAAGTCTTTGCCAGAGATCTGTCTGCCAGAAAGAGCCACCTGTCAAAGCTGAAGACAGAATGTGGCAGCATCGTTTCCGGGACACCTGAGATTTTGAGTGAGATTGAGAGGTTCTATGGGCAGCTGTACACGTCATCGTTGGAGCCACACGCAAGTGTGAGTAACGATCCAAGAGCGAGTCTCATCCGACACTATTCCGAAGATATCCCGGACGTCACTCTGAGCGAGATTAGAATGGCTCTCCAGCACCTTAAAAACGGTAAGGCCCCAGGCGAGGATGGAATTACAGCGGAGCTTCTGAAAGCGGGTGGAAGACCGGTACTTGAAGTCCTTCAGAGGCTCTTTAATTCCGTCCTCCATGGTGGCACTACACCGGAGGCGTGGAGCAGAAGTGCGGTGGTCTTGTCCTTCAAGAAAGGTGACAACGCTCTCTTGAAGAACTACAGACTGATTTCCCTTCTGAGCCGCGTCTACGTGCTGTTTTCGAGAGTCATTACGAATCGTCTCGCGCGCAGACTTGACGACTTCCAGCCTCCCGAACAAGCTGGTTTCCGAAAGGGCTTTAGCACCATAGACCACATACATACCCTTCGGCAAATTGTACAGAAGTCTGAAGAGTACAATTTGCCACTATGTCTGGCGTATGTGGACTATGAGAAAGCCTTTGATTCCGTCGAAATTTGGGCGGTGCTGCAGTCCCTTCAGCGGTGCCAAGTTGACTATCGGTATATCGAAGTGTTGAAGTGCTTGTACAGTAGGGCTACGATGGCTATCCGAGTACAGAACCAGAGTACGAAACCTATCCAATTGCAGAGAGGTGTAAGACAGGGTGACGTCATATCCCCGAAACTCTTCACCGCTGCATTGGAAGACGTTTTCAAGCTTCTGGACTGGAAAGGATACGGTATCAACATCAATGGCGAGTACATCACTCACCTTCGATTTGCCGACGATATAGTCCTTATGGCAGAATCGCTGGAGGACCTGAGCACTATGCTCAATGACCTCGATAGTGTTTCCCAACGGATAGGTCTTAAGATGAACATGGACAAAACAAAGATCATGTTCAATGTCCATGTCACACCTATGCCGGTAGTTGTTGGGAGCACTAAGCTCGAAGTTGTTGACGATTATGTTTACCTGGGACAAATAGTCCGACTAGGTAAGTCCAACTTCGACCGAGAGGTCAATCGACGAATTCAACTCGGCTGGGCAGCGTTCAGGAAGCTACGACACATCTTCTCGTCAGACATACCTCAAAACCTGAAAACGAAATTGTACAACCAGTGCGTGTTGCCAGTGATGACTTATGGAACTGAGACGTGGTCCTTCACTGCTGGCCGTATGAGGAAGCTCAAGGTCGCTCAGCGAGCTATGGAGAGGGCTATGCTCGGAATTTCTCTGCGTGATAAACTTAGGAATTAGGATATCCGCAGTAGAACCAGAGTGACCGACATAGCCCAACGGATTAGTAAGCTGAAGTGGCAGTGGGCCGGCCATATAGCTCGAAGAACCGACAACCGATGGGGAAGAAAGGTTCTCGAGTGGCAGCCTCGTACCGGTAGGCGAAGTGTAGGGCGTCCCCCCACGAGATGGAGTGACGACCTGGTAAGACATGCAGGAAGTCGATGGATGCAGGTGGCTCAGGACCGTGCTTTGTGGCATTCTTTGGGGGAGGCCTATGTTCAGCAGTGGACTTGTGAAGGGCTGTAATGATGATGATGAATGATGAGTGACCATGGTGACATTACAGGTGACACTTGACGATTAAGTTTGACACACCATAAATGACATTTTTTAGGTTAACGATGCGTTCAAGAATCATTGAATGAATTATTCAACATTGTTAATCTTCAGAGCAGATGCAAGATTTATTTGATATTGATTTCGCGGGTTTGCATTGTTTGCAAGTTCCCAATTACCGATTATGGGTTCATTGCCATCATTGTTTCCATGTTTGACACGTGTCATGTTTAATTTTTAGCATCGATGACCATCTAATAGCTGAGTGGGCAAGACGTTTAAAATAGGGATGTATTTTAAGAGTTTTTCCCACTCAGCGTGTGTTATGCGATGATCGTAAATAAAGCGCAAGGTCAAACTTTACGCGTTGTAGGAGTGGACCTCAGTTCTGATTGTTTTGCACATGGCCAACTATATTGCTTTTTCCCGCGTTAGTAGTCCCCGTAACCCTTTTCTGTATGTCCCGCCTAAGTCTACTTCTAACGTCGTTTACACAGAAGCTCTATTATAAACGACTTAGAACTTTGAGCATATCGATTTATTTTGTTACAACTTATTGATACAGTAATGATATAAATCGTTTAATATTCTCTTACCTTAAACGTCAAATTCTTTAAGTAAAACCTATATACGCGAGCTACGCCGCAGTCACAGCTAGTGATAAATAAACATCTAATGTGGCATCGTCGCTTAACCAACTTTCATGTTTAACAAATATTATCGAAGTAATAGATAGGTATTTATAAATTACATACCGGGTTACGTTTTTCCTTTTCAGGTACGGAACCCTAAAAACGCTGCTGGAATTAAAAAAAATTAAGCGGACAAATGCAAGTATGACTTGCGCACCGAGCGCTACCTTACAAACTCGTATTTAGAAAGTTCGTCCATTACGGGAATCAAGTCTCGATTTGTTCCGAGTATGATTAAAATTTTTGAGTAAGTGTTTAGTTTTACTAGTATGTTTTAAGTTTCTTTCTGGAATGTATAACTAAAACGAGTGTAAAATTGCATTTACAGGATCGGTGTGCTTCGTCTTTGGTGCTATTGTACAGCTACTTTTGCCAAAATAATTAACATTACCAATTTATTATTATTGTGAGACCTTGCTTCTTGCCAAATTTCAGGATTATTGGCAAAGGCGAGTATCAAAGTATTTAACATAAATGACCGTATTTATTTATTGCATTGACTTAGAAGCTTGATTTTTTAGAGTTCCAAAAATTATAGATAAAATTTTAATACATAAGATAGAAGTGCTAATATGTAAGATATTTGATATTAATTTCATCTTGATACCTCTACGCGCTCCTGAGAAAAGGGGTATTGACAGACAAACAAAGTAATCATATAAGGGTTCCGTTTCTTGCCTTTTGAGATACGGATTCCTAAAAAAGTTTCAATTGGAAACCCAGTCTTTTATATTGACAACACCTACTAGCGTACAGTACAGTACAGTAGCGTACAACGTTCGCAATGTTGAGGTCATCAGGAAAATTGGCATATTTACATTTTGCCCTTATTTGGTATAGAAAATATTAAGCACGAGAAAGAGCTATTCTCTAGTTAATAATATTAAAATAATTTAGGATAGTAAAAAAAATATCTATTATTGGTTTTATATCATCATCATCATCATTACAGCCCTTCACAAGTTCACTGCTGAACATAGGCCTCCTCCAAGGAATGCCACAAAGCACCTGAGCCACCTGCATCCATATGAGTTCCTGCATGTCTTAACAGGTTGTTACTTCATCTAGTGGGAGGTCACCTTACATTTCACCATACAGCTCAAAGAAACGACAACCGATAGGGAAACAAGGTTCTCAAGTGGTTTTATATATACAAACATTATTAATGTACAAAATTCTTACTGCAGTTCTCCACAAACTAGGTAGAATTTCGTTAGAGCTTTGAAACCGACGCTCTATAAAGTTACCAGTTAATGGATACAATTAGCTCGCTCCCGAAATACGATTATGGGAATTTATTTTTCAAGTGTGTTGTTTTGTTAACATAATATTTGTAATATAATTTGTGCTTTGTGAATTTTTATTCAATATTATACAACAAATACAAACAAACACTCACGCCTGTCACCCAAAGGGGTAGGCAGAGACTACGGACTTTCATTTGGCGCGATCCTGACACACCTCTCTCGTCTCCTTTACATCCATGTATTTACGTATACACGCTCATCGGTTAAGGGTACTCCTTATCTGGCCCATTTTCAATGTATCGCCGATTTGATCTATAAATCTTCGTCTAGGGCGTCCCTTCCCGACTTTGCCGTTCAATTCTGAAACATAAATTTGCTTTGTCACTCTTTCCTCGTTCATTCTTCCTACGTGACCAAACCACCGAAGCATTCCTTTTTTAATCCTAGTCACAACGTCATCTTGCAAACCACACTTTTCTCTTATCACACTATTTCTCACCCTGTCATTCAGATTCGGCCCTAGTATACTCCGTAATGACCGCATTTCTACAGCCATTATTCTACTCTCATGCTTCTTTTGCCATACCCAACTTTCACTACCATACATTAAAGTAGGGACTAATACAGCATTATGAATTGCCATACGTGCCTTCTTTGACACATTTTAACTCTTCATAATAGAGTGTAGAGCCCCATTAACTCTACTTCCTGCGTTTACTCGTCGTTCTATATCCTTATCATATCTACCATCCCTGCTAAATAAACATGCCATATATACAAACTTATCCACCTGCCCAATCAACTCCCCTTCTATTCTTATTTCACATAACGTTTTACTTTCTTCTCTTTCAAAAACCATCACTTTCGTCTTACTTGCGTCCACTTCCATACCCCTTTCTTTTAATGACCAGTTCATTAAACTAACCATCATTTGCAAATCGGCCGCCGACAATGCAAATATGACTTGATCCTCGGCGTACAAAAGGCATTTGACGGTTAACTCACCCATTCTCAACCCACATTCTTCAACTTTCAACGTTTGCAAACAACTGTCCATAAATAGGTTAAACAGCCACGGGGAAGCTATACAGCCCTATCTGACACCTTCTTGAATGCCAAACCAGTCCAAGTAGGCCCCGTTCATCCTGACACAAGCAATAGAGTCCCTATAAAGAGACTTTAATGCCTGTATCAGACCAGCGCTCAACCCAAATGAGGTCAGTGTTTGCCATAACACGTTACTGTCCACTCTGTCATAAGCCTTTTCCAAGTCCATGAACGCACAAAAAACATTCTGGTTTTTGGCCAAAAATTTCTCCGCAATCATGCGCATGGAAAAGACTTGATCCGTACACCCCATCCTTTTTCTAAATCCAGCTTCCACATCCCAAATTTAACCATCAGTTTCTTCCATAACTCTTCCAATTCACACCTTAGCATACGGTTTACCTACAATGCTAAGCAAGCTGATTCCATGGTAGTTTTTACAGTCCTGCTGCGAGCACTTTCCCTTAAATATTGGGACTATAACGGCTTTGCCCCAGTCTTCCGGTACCCACTTCAGTTCCCAACATAAATTAAACAAGGTGTACAGCAGGCATGAAACCACACCCTCCCCAGCCCTTAGCATTTCGATTGATACTCTATCATATCCGGCTGCCTTACCTGCTTTCATGCTTTTCATTGCTTTCATTATTTCATCTACACTTAACTCTCTACCTCTCTCCATTTCTTCCGAAATTTCTATTTCACTTACTTCAGACGACTCTTCAATCTTAAATGCGCTTTCATAGTATTCCTTCTATCTCTTTAAATTCGAAACTTCATCATTCAGCATGCAGCGATTATCGTCGCGAATAGCATTCATTCTAGGCTGTCTTGAATTTCCCCTGGCAGTTCTTACGAGCTTCCAGAACATTGTAATATTTGCCTGGAAGTTATCGGATATTCTTCTATCATTCTTATCTATCATTTCTTGCTTTTTCCTTCACCTTCACCCTTTACAAAGTGGTCTTCGAACCGGATCTAATGTTCAGCACGCCGCCTGCAAAAATGGTAAAAACTCGAAGCACTACACGCAAGGAGCTCGAGAGCAAAGAGGACGAAAATCAGGAAGTCCAGTTACAAGTGCAGCCTCAGCCAACTGATGGAAATACACAGAAGGATAAACAGAAACAGCCAACTATATGATGTTGCGGGTAGCAGCGTCAAGCGCGAGTACCGCTTGCAACAGCCGCCTGCTTCGCGCACCGGGGCTAAGTCAACGTCCACCTCGTCCTCTCTGATGGCCAGGAGAAAGAAACTGGAACTAGAGATGGCTAAAGAAAAGGCTAAAATTCAAATGGATCTCATCGATAAGCAGTTTCAGGTGGATATAGCAGACCTTATGGATGAAAAAGAGGAAATATACAGTCCACATAGTGACCCGCACGACGACACCAAGAATAAGAAAGTGGAGCAATGGTTTGAACAAAGGCAGCTCGAGCACGAACCCCCGTTGCACGCTCCAGAGTTCGGTGATCAGCCGGGCAAGCAGTGTCCGCCGGCGGCACCCGTTGCCGGCCCATGTGACGGAACGGTTCATATGCTCGCGAGCGCACTACAGAATCTATTCTCGATCTCTGCAAATAATGGGACAAACAACAACCTGCTTAGTTGCATGTGTACCCCCCGGGACCTACCTAGTTACTCAGGGGATTCGCTGGAATGGCTCCAGTTCAAGCAGGCTTATGACGAGTCTACCGAAGTGTGCGGGTTTAGCCCGAAGGAAAATTTATGGCGCTTAAGGAAGTGTCTTCACGGGCCAGCTAAGGAAGCAGTCTCAGCTCTCATGATAAGCGCTACATTACCCGACGTAGTGATAAAAACTTTAGAGCTACTATACGGTAACGCAGACACCATTCTAAGCAAAATTACCCAGGGCCTGAAGAAACTACCACCTATGTCGAACGAATACAACAAAGACATTGTGTCGTTCTCAGTTAAAGTTCAAAATTTCATCGCAGCTGTGCACGCCGTCGGCCGAGAAGAGTACATGCAAGGAATGCATATTTCAAATATTATTTTATCCAAGATGCCTACCGTACTAATATCGAAATGGTCCGATTTTAGTTTTGCTATAATAAAGGAAGGAAAGAAATCACGTTTGAATATATTAGGCGATTTTTTAAATCAAGAAGCTGTGAAAATTTCGACTACAGCGAACATACACGCCACAGAGGCTCGCAGCGTCGGATTTCAGCAGCACTACAAGAGTAAACCTGACAGCAACATCACCAGTCGTCCTCATGCAGTATTAGTGCAGTCAACGCACAGTGACATTAAGTGTTTATTTTGCAACGTCGCAAAACATAAATTAACTGAGTGCAAAATGTTTAAAAAAGCGTTGCGCAAAGACAGGTGGCGTCACGTTAAACGCCACGGCGTATGTTACAAGTGCTTAGTGTCGCGCCACGATCGAGAAACGTGTCCCGCGGCCGTCTGCGACAAGGACGGCTGCGGCGAGGCACAGCACCGGCTGCTGCACTACGTGCGCGACGCCGGCCGGGAGCCGCGCGACGCCGACCGGGAGCCGCGTCCCGCCCCGCCCGGCGCGGGCGACACCGGCGACACCGGCGACGCGGCCCACAGCGGCCACACTTCCGGAGCCGCAGCTGCTACCGTGACACACATTAACTCTGCATACAACGTGTTATTGAAAGTAGTACCTATAAACATACACGGACCTAATGGTGTAATCAGCACGACTGCATTGCTCGACGACGGATCAACAATAACATTGATAACCGGTTCCCTCGCTGCGCGGGCCGGCCTGCGCGGCCGCACTGAGACTATGCGCGTGAGCGGAGCGTGGAGCGGTACCGATGTTATTGTTGATTCTACTGTTTTGTCTATAAATGTGTCTGATAAAAATAATTGTAATATGTCTACCATTAATGCACGAAGTGTAAACAATTTAAAATTGCCTGAGCAAAATCTTTATTCAATCGATTGTAGTCAGTATGCTCATTTGAAAAATTTGAAACATGATTTAATATTTTGTAATAATAATATTAAACCTGAAGTACTAATCGGCCAGGATAATCATCATTTGTTAGCTCCTATTGAAATGTGTATCGGTAAACGTAATGAGCCGTCCGCTACTCGCACCACCCTAGGCTGGTCCTTACATGGAATAGCGCGCGCACCGCCACACGGCACCCGCGCCTCGCACCCGAGCCCTTTGCTGTGCTGCAGCGCGGGGCCCGCCGCGCCCGCCGCCGGTGATGCCGAGGACTTGCTTCGCGAACTTCATGACGAGGTAAGGCGCTCATTCATGCTCGATTCCCTAGGTGTGTGTAGCAAACCCCGTGAGAACAGCGAAGACGTGCGCGCGCGCGCTCAGGTGGAGCGCTCGGCAACGCTCGTGGCGGGCCGCTGGCACGTCGGGCTTCCGTGGCGCGATGAAGGCTGCGCGTTGCCCGATAGCTACGCTAACGCTTGCAACAGGTTCAAAGGAGTAGAAAAAAAGATGGTGGCGAACCCTGACTACGCCAAACGTTACTCTGAACGAGTGGATCACCTTTTACTTAATGATTTCGCTAAAGAGTCGACTGATATTCGGCGCACACCGCGAACGTGGTATTTACCACACTTTGGGGTCGATAATCCTAATAAAAAAAAGTTGCGTATCGTTTTCGATGCAGCAGCGAAAAGTCACGGAAAATGTTTAAATGATTACCTATTGCAAGGTCCCGACTTACTCGCGTCCCTATTCGGCATTATGGTACGTTTTAGAGAGAATAGGGTCGCTGTAGCCGGGGACATTAAAGATATGTTCCTGAGAATTAAAATAAGGGACGAGGATCAAAATTCCCTTAGATTTTTGTGGAGACCTCGCCCCGAACAATCGGTCAAAACTTTTAATATGACTTCGCTCATATTCGGTGCTAATTGTTCCCCATTTATAGCACAGTACGTGAAAAACAGGAACGCGGAACGTTTCGTTTCGTCGCTGCCCGCTGCTGCCGACGCTATCTGCAACCAGCACTACATGGATGACTATCTGGACAGTTTCCCGGACGAAGCCACCGCGACGCAGATGGTAAAAGATATTGTTTACATTCACAAAGAGGGCGGCTTCGAAATATGCAATTGGAATAGTAACAGTGTAGTAGTGTTGGACAGCATACCAAAAGACACCTTAGGTACAGTGGCGGTAAGTCTCAAAATGGGTCAGCAGTGTGAAGGAGAACGAACGCTCGGTCTTATTTGGTATCCCGCTAAAGACGAGCTGGGGTTTGATTTATCCTTCAAGCGCATTCCAGAGTACGTAGTGAACGGAGCACAAGTGCCTACTAAAAGGGTTATGCTGCGAGTAATTATGTCTATTTACGATATTTTTGCTTTCTTGTCGCCGTTCACAATACAAGGAAAAATAATGCTTCAAAATCTTTGGCGATAAAACATTGGCTGGGACGACGAGATTCCCAATAGCATTTTTAATAAATGGAAAACCTGGATCGATTTGCTAAAGGAAATGAGTAATGTACGCATTCCTAGGTGCTACCTAAGCCCTCTAGGTGCGAGCGAGACAGGTGATCGCATGGCAACGGACACAGCTGATATAGTAGCAGGTCAGTGCTCCCCCGCGCCCCGCGGCCCGCCTACGCCCGCGCAGCCCGCTACGGCCTCTACGCGACTGACCGGGAGCTACGAAACCGCGCGAGCTACGAGTGCTACGAAGTACAATAACACACAGCTGCATGTTTTTTGCGATGCATCTACTAAAGCGATGTGCGCTGTAGCTTATTGGCGGTGGACGTGCAATGGTAATGTGTTTGTTGCATTTATAGCAACTAAATGTCGAGTTGCGCCGGTAAAACCACTGACTGTGCCGCGACTAGAGTTGTAAGCAGCGCTTTTAGCGGCGAGACTCGCCGATACCATTGTTAAGAAGCATAAGTTGAGCGTGTTACAGCGATTCTTTTGGAGTGACTCGACCACGGTTTTGCACTGGATTAATAATGACGCGAGAAATTATAAAACATTTGTAGCAAACCGGTTGGGCGAGATTGATGAGGTCACTAGTAGTAAAGAATGGCGATACGTGCCTACTGAATTAAATGTTGCGGATATAGCTACACGCGAAACCTACGACGACGCCACTTTTAAGAGTGTATGGTTGGGGGGCCCTACGTTTCTGCGTGATGATGAGTCATCGTGGCCGCGTCACGTCATTCGTCCTGTCACTGATGTCGAGACAACTGAATGTGTTAACCTGGTAACAAATGTGGTTACTACGGACATCCCTAGTGTCGAGCCTACTCCCGATCCGGAACGGTTTTCTTCGTGGCTGCGGTTGCTCAAAAGTACAGTCGCTGTTCTTAGATTTATATGTAAGTGCAGGAAACGTACCGATGACGATTGCGAATTAATGGAACAGGCTAAACGTTTGCTGTTCCGGCGGGTACAGAGCGAGGCCTTCGGCACGGAAGTGAGCGCAATTAGAGAAGGTAAATGTTTGCCCCGCAACAGTCGTATTCTCAACTTGTCACCTTATTTGGACGAGCACGGCGGACTTCGTTGCGGCGGACGCATTGGTGCGGCACTTGATGTCTCTTCCGAAACAAAAACCCGAGTATCCTCGACGGGCGACATCGAGTGACGCGATTGTTGGCAAGACATTTCCACATAAAAGCTGCTCACGGAAACCAGGAGACAGTGGTAAATAACCTAAAGCAAAGGTACTGGATCATTAAAATGAGACCCACTGTTAAACATGTAGCTGCCGGATGTATGATCTGCAGAATAAGGAAGGCGAAACCGGAAATGCCAGTGATGGGCGATTTACCTCCCGCTAGAGTGGCGCATCACCAGCGAGCTTTCACACACTGCGGTGTGGACCTATTTGGACCGATGGAGGTGGTGGTAGGGAGGAGAAGGGAAAAACGGTACGGTGTCATATTTACATGCCTTACAGTTCGGGCTATACACCTGGAGATCGTGCATTCCCTCACTACTGACTCACTAATTAGGGCCCTCCGGCGTATGGCTGCCCGCCGAGGGTGGCCACGCTGCTTTTACTCCGATAACGGAATCAACCTACGTGGCGCTGATGCGGAGCTACTGAAGTCGATCCAGGAACTTGACGATGAGACCCTGAAGAACGAGGCTGCTAACAATGGGACGCAATGGTCTTTTATCCCACCGGCGAGCCCCCATTGGGGGGGGGGGGGCGTGGGAGCGTTTAATACGTAGCGTTAAGGTATCTCTAGGGGCTATACTCAAAGAGCGTGTCCCCAAAGATGAAGTTCTCGCCACCTTTATGACTGAAGTCGAGAATATAGTCAACAGCCGCCCCCTTACTCACGTGTCTGTAGAACCTGGTAGCGACGAGTCGTTGACGCCAAACCATTTTCTGCTGGGTAAGAGCTCCGACTTACCTGCTGCAGGTGTCTTTGATGACTCTGACCTGTACCTACGAACACAGTGGCGAAAGAGTCAACGCTTAGCTGATATGTATTGACGCAGATGGGTAACAGAGTACCTACCGGAGCTGATACCTAGAAGGAAGTGGAATGAGGAGCGCGAACCGCTAAAGGTAGGTGATCTCGTGCTGGTCGCGGACCCTGGAGCGCCACGCAACGTGTGGCAGAGGGCGATCGTGGAACAGGTGTTTCCAGGCAAGGACGGCCGGGTCAGGTTGGTTGAAATCAGAACCAAATCAGGGACGCTGAGACGTTCAGCGGCGCGCGTCGCTAGAATTCCTTTGTCTGAGTAGTGCTGAGCCAGCACTGGGTGGGGTGTGTTAGCGACGTGCTCAAAAATCGTTATACAAATTTGTATTAGCTTAAGGTGGCGGGTATGACGGCCCAATCATCTCATATGTTTTAAATATTATATTAAATTTTAAGGTAGAAATCGAACGGTGACGCAGTCAGTCAGCCTTTACTATCGCTCGCGACACACGTACCTTCGCTCTCTCTCATATGCTTTGTTCGTGTACCTACGTTGTGTAATTTAAAATAAACGGTTTTAACGAATTTTTGGTTTTCGAGTTTCCTACCATTTTATCGCGCCAGTGCACCCTTTACAGTTAGGTTATTTGTATATATCGAATTAGGTAGTAAATATTAAGTTCGTATTTAGAAATACATACACAACAGTTTTAACAATTTAAGGCCTTCGTAAGTAGATAACAACTTTATGACGTGATACAGCTCTATTTATTTAAGTTTTATCAAAATAAAAGGTATTCAATAAATTAATAGCAAAACCAAAGCGTCATGAGTTGTTCAGTGAACAGTATTCCTAAGTACACCGTCTTTAGGAGCTAATCTTGGTAACTGAGATACTTTTTTTATGTGTTTATTAATAAGAAACGATCTTGAGATGCTGATATCGTAATATCGTAATGTATCAAATGATTACGCACTTGAACTCGTCCTTGATCAACGTTTACGACATACGGGCCTAAGAGACACTATGATTATATTAATAAGATGAGAACTGGCAATAGCATCTTGCTAATAACAACTAAAATTTATAATAACCGGCCGAGTGCGAATCAGACTTGCCCATGAAGGGTTCAGTAGCAGCAAGTAACATAATATAAAAGTTCTTGTATTTCTTTGTAACTTTGATCGATGTAAGTAGTTGAAATTAATTTTATCCAAAGAAAACAGTATCGAATTGTAAACGAACAATACTTAGCAATTGGAAAATATATAGAAAAATTAGCTACGCGCGCACGAGTGTCAACAACGTCTGCCTTCACGTGTTTGCCCCGCTCGGGGAAGCGCAGTCAGGAATTTCCACGCCGCGCGCTTCTCACCCGCTACCGACCAAGCCACGCCCCGCACGAATTATAATTATTATTTACTTATTCACCTTTTACAGATTTATTATTAGACAATAATGGTTCACGCTTTATGCAGAAGGTTTATGTTTATGAAATTAACTGCTTTTTTATTTTTATATTTGAGTTGATTGAATGAAAGGTTAATTGCGGTTTACGATTTATGACGTATTGAAAAATCACTTACTAGATCTCGTTCAAACTAATTTTCGGTGGAAGTATACATGGTAATGTACATCATATATTTTTTTAGTTTTATAATTCTCTTATTTTAGAAGTTACAGGGTGGGGACACAAATTTTACCACTTTGGAAGTGTCTCTCGCACAAACTATTCAGTTTAGAAAAAAATTATATTGAAAGCCTCAATATCATTTTTGAAGACCTATCCATAGATACCCCACACGTATGGGTTTGATGAAAAAAATTTTTGAGTTTCAGTTCTAAGTATGGGGAGCCCCCAATTTTTTTTTATTTTTTTTATTTTTGTGTGAAAATCTTAATGCAGCTCACAGAATACATAATATAATTACCATGTTTCAACAGCAAAGTTCTTACAGTTTCGGAAAAAAGTGGCTGTGACATATGGACGGACAGACAGACAGACAGACATGACGAATTCATAAGGATTCCGTTTTTTACCATTTGGTTACGGAATCATAAAAAAACTGCAGTTGCCGTCTCGCCTGTGGAGCGAAACAACTTTAGACGGCTCCGTGGCGCAGTGGCTTAGCAATCAGTTTTTGCGCTGGGGGCCGCGGGTTCGAATCCCGCACGGAACAAGTATTTGTATGGCCTACAAATAATTGTTCCGGGTCTGGATGTTTGTCCTTGTGCAATTTATGTTTGTAAACTGCCTCCACGACACAGGAGAAAATCCTAGTGGGGGGTAACGTTTAAAAAAAAAACAAAAAAAAACAACTATTATAAATTTCCCCATATGAGGCAATATATCTACATTTTAATTTAAAATAAAAAAAAATCAGTGTGGTGGCTGTATAAGACAAAAATCATCATCCAAAACGATGTTGAATGAGGCGAATATGGAAAAATTCACTCTGAACAATTTTATTATACACTGGAGGCATTTTACATATTTAAATTTTGTTAATGGTCAAGTCTTCAGAGTTACAGGACAATTATTATGCCACGCAAATAGTTGTTCAGAATTAGAAATCATTACCTGCAGTGTCACAACTAGGCTATTTCCACGACCTCGTGACCAAGGCCTTTAACTTCGTGAAAACGTGTTTAAAAAGCGCGCAGTGTGTTCTGGCGCGCTTTGTCTGAGGATGAATAAGGGTAGAATTTGGCCTTGTTATGTTCTGTGAAGAGGCTGCATAGGATCGGCTAGCCCTGTGTGGCACTGCAGATACTTAATTTCTTACTAGAATGGGTGACATAAGTCCTCCTGATGATAAGTGGAAGCTGTGGCTCAAAGACAACTACACTCACTATAAGAAACACAGCAGCATTAAGCTACTTAATAAATTTGTGAAAGCGTTCCCTTAATTTTTTTAAAAGTAATTTGTTATCCTTAGTTCATCATAAAATTAATAAATTATTTAAGAATATACTGTACATTACCTACGATATTCTGCTAGCTGTGAGCGAACCTTCAGCAAACTGAAAATAATTAAAACCTATTGTTTTGGCCAAAAATGGTCATTTGAGACGACATCCAATCACCTTCGACTTAGTGAATCGCCCGATGGTGTTAAGTGTCACGCGCGCCGCTGGGAGGGGGCATCGGTGTGCAGCTTCCCAGCGTTTTGGCGTTCGTGGGCGAAAGCAGTAGTTGGAGAGCAGCGGTGCGGGCAATTCGTGTACTTTGGAGACCGCTGCATATATTCCGCGCGACCAGTTTTTTGGGTTATGGTCTAGATTTAGTATTTGTGCGCGTTATTTCGGTACCGAATTGTGATTTCGTGAAGACCGCCTCGGTTTAGTTTGTCTAAGTTGTACGGTCATGACAAGAGGCTTGTATGGAATTTGACTGATAAAAGTAGTTTCGTTTGAAAGTAATTGCGCCAATTATATAGTGATTGCGTGTTGAAGTGCATTTTGCAATATTTAACTTGCTTGTAGTGCGAGGAATCTTGCGCGCGCGCCGAGTACCGGTTGATTGTTTTTGGGAGGTCATTGTTTAATTGTACCGTCGCGTTAAGTGCCTTTTGTGTGTTGACTCTGTAGTTCGTTTCCCTGTCAGCTAGGTTAATTTTGAATTCTTATTGCCGCGTAGTATTTAATATCGAACGAAGGAATTTAGTGTTGTTTGTAACGCTGAACTTTGTGACTCGTGAAGAGATCGCGTTAGTTCCCTATTTGCAATTTTGTGATAAATGAATCCGGAACCTTGAATATTGAATTTTAAACTACTGTTCGTTACTTGTGTCGGGTATCAAGTTTTTGATTTTACGATGAACGTTGAATTAGTTGAGTTGAAGTTAGGTAAATGTACAATAAAGTCGATAGACTGAAATAGTGACATGAAGAAAGAAGTTGTCCCTTGGTGACGCCTGCTGGAGTGATGCAGCATTTTGGGGCAGGATGGGACCAGGCCGCTGCCCGGTCACCTCAGCTGGGCCAGGTCACATAAATAAATACTACCAACACACCACTTTACATGCACTATACACCTACCTACGGCCTGACCGAGCCTTGGTGCGGTCTTAGCTTTCAGGTACGTACTATTTATTTACCTAGCCTTCTCCATATTGTGTAGTATGATAGGTCAATTGTCCATATGGCCATTTGGGCCCGAACCCTCGGCTGCCCGTCGAGGAGGCTACTATGGGCCCTAGCCAAGGTGACCTTTCCAGGGGCAGCTGGGGGCCGTAACACCTATATTATTTCAATAATGAGTCAATAACATCTATCTGACCTCACGATTCTAGCCATTGAAAACAAAACTGCCTTTGAGACAGGCTTTGATGAGCAAATAGATACTTTCGGAAGAGACATACATACATTTGAGATTAAAGGAAATTGGAAATTGTCATTGTCTGATTACTATCGCAAAAATAACACCGGTGTAATTGATACCTGGAAGAAATCACGCTGTGTGAAGCTGTAGCAAAATTATAGAGAACAAAATGCCGAGACCTAAAGATCCTAAATGTATTGATTGTCTGTTGTCTTTCCTGGTTATATGTTTTCTATATAATAATAATAATAATAATAATTCTTTTAATAATAATAAGTTGTTTACTCACAAGTAATAAATTTCTGTGAAAAAAATCAATTAATACCCAACCTTCAATCAGGTTTTAGAAAAAATTACGGAACAGCAACAGCTCTTATTAATGTCGTGGATGATATATTATCTTTTTCGGATTCTGGAGAAGGTACTATTCTCACTTTATTAGATTTTTCAAGGGCCTTTGACTCAATTAACACAAACTTACTGATATATAATTTTACGACACACATATGTTCATACAAATATTTTAATACAAATTTTCTATGGAAAAATTTGAAGTCATTCGCGTTACCGTCATTTAAAAATTCGAATGACTTACCAGAACACTTTAGTGATCCTGACGAAATTAATCGTCACTTTTTGAGTATACCGGAAATAAATAATATCGTCAAATCATTTAATGTAAGGAATCTGGAAAGCAGAAACTGTATCTCTAATACTTTTAGGTTAATACCAGTTCATGAAAATGTGGTTGCAAAAATTATAATGGGTATTAAGTCAAATGCTCAACCGCATTAATATGGATATGATAATTCTAACGCTTCCGAGAACTTTAAATGTTATCACTGCAATTATTAATAAATCCATAACAGAATCTGTTTTTCCTTCTTCTTGGAAAACTGCACTTATTCGTCCAATACCTAAAAAAAGTAACCCAACAAATGTAGGTGAGCTAAGACCCATTAGTATACTGCCTTACTTATCAAAAATACTTGAGAAAGTTGTTTACTCACAAGTAATAAATTTCTGTGAAAAAAATCAATTAATACCCAACCTTCAATCAGGTTTTAGAAAAAATTACGGAACAGCAACAGCTCTTATTAATGTCGTGGATGATATATTATCTTTTTCGGATTCTGGAGAAGGTACTATTCTCACTTTATTAGATTTTTCAAGGGCCTTTGACTCAATTAACACAAACTTACTGATTTCTAAGCTTTCATATTATTATGGTTTTGATAATGAAACACTCAAGTGGTTTAAAAGTTATTCATCTGACCGACATCAACAAGTAATTTTAGACAGGCATAATGGTAAAAACTTTATTTCTAAGCTTCTTCCTGTCGATAGAGGTGTTCCTCAAGGATCTGTGTTAGGGCCTTTGCTTTTTATTATTTACAGTGCTGATATAATAAACTTTCTCAAAAACTGTAAATACCATCTATACGCTGATGATTTACAGGTATATATTCCCATAGATCGAAAAAATATTAACACATTAGTAAATAAGTTAAATCAGGATATTCAACGTGTTTGCGATTGGTCACAAAATAACTCCATGGTTCTTAATCCTTCAAAGTCAAAATTCCATATAATTGGCACTAAAAAGCAGGTACATGATATAGCTATAACTGAACCTGATATACATGTTAATGGAGAGAAAATTGCACAAGTTCATGAAGCACGAAATTTAGGCATTCTTTTTGACAGCAATTTGAGGTTTGAAAATCATGTGATTAATTTGGTACAAAACTGCTTTTACAGGTTAAAAGTTCTATATAGATTTAGACCATTTATCACAGTTAATTTACGTGTAAAGCTTTGTGAAACCCTAGTTTTAGCTAAATTAAATTATTGTGTAAGTGTTTATGGACCTTGTTTGCTTAAAAAATCACAAAAATTAATCCAGAGGGTACAGAATGCTTGTGCTCGCTATTGTTTTTACATACCGAGACGAACTCATGTTACATCATATCTTAATGCCTCGAATATATTAAAAATGCAGGGGCGTCTCAAACTTTTTTATGCTTCTTTGCTATTCGGCATAATAAATACAAAGAATCCAGAATATTTATACAAAAAACTTAATTGGAGAAATGACCAACATGTATATAAAACCCGAATATGCTCAAAGGTTTTTTGCGTCCCTAAACACAAAACATCGGCTTTCCGAGGCAGTTTTAAGTTTATGGCAACTAAGTGTTGGAATGATCTCCCACCACCACTACGCACTACGAAAAGTAAATCGAGTTTTAAAAAGAAATATAGACGTCACTTACTAAGAGAACAAATACTGTCATAAGCGGCTTATTTTTACCTAATTGCAGGACCGCCCTGTAAATACTTAAAACAAATAATAAACATTGCTATGTAGTAGGTGGGGAAACAACTTATATGAGGTTAAAGAAGTTAGGCTTGTTAATATCAATATTATTTTATAATTTATATTATTTATTATTAGTTATATTGTTGTAATAATTATTTATTTATTTAAAAAAAATGGTAATAAAAATATATATATTTGATTATTAATTTGAGCTGGCTAATAGTCGGGGATCCACGGTATGTACCCTAATGTGAATAGTTGTGATTAAAGGGATGCGCGCGTACTGTACTGTTCATATGTTGGGCGCTGGCAGAATAACAGCGTTGTAGGCAACTGCAACATTTATGCTGAGCCAGAGCCCATTCATTGCTACATTATGTAATTCTTGTCATTCCTGTATGTACTCATTTTAACTTTATTGGTGGTAATGAATAAATGCTTATTATTATTATTATTATTATATGAAAAAGTTTTTACCTAATAGGTAATAAGGAGTGCAAGTTTTTTTACCAAGTTATCTCAAATGCTGGAGAGAGGAGGCGCCACTGTCAAGTTTTTGTCCCGGTCCCAAAAAAATCGTAGATCCGGGGTTGACATCTGTCTTCGATTAAGAATCAAAATGCAGATTCGTTGTCATCCCTGAGTACTAACATTATGGTTCGCTTGGTCCGCTTGCTACTTTAACTTGCAGTCAGTGACTGCCTCATTGGTTTCGTTGTTTTAAACGTGACTGCTGAGCATGTAGCTCCCAGTTTGGGGCGGACCAAAATCAGTTATTGTTTTTTTTTTCTATCAATAAATTCTGAGTAGCATCCCAGATTTAGAAAGTTTTAGTTGTTTCACGCCTGTGCATCGAAGAGCACGTAAAACCGTTGGTCCTATGCTTGATCTCTCCCCGGTCGTGTCGGATTGTCATCTCATCGGACTATTATATATAGTAAGTAGTAATATATACAGTGCAACTGGGCTTTCTTACACACGCGAGCCCTTTAATCCTGTCCTGCGTAGAGGGCTAGTTTCCGTTGAGACTGTTAGACCTTATTCTAATTAATGTTTCTATTTAATTTGCTTTGACTTAAAACATTAGAAAAAGCCATATTGTCAATATAGAGTTTATAAAACAAACTAATATAAAATTTTACATTCGGTTGAGCCACGCTGTAACTATATGTTTGTAGCATGAATGTGTCGGCTCGACAGGGGTAGTACCACGCCCTCATAGAATAGCAACGTGAAATAGCAGCTTCATGTTCTGGTATTCTATATTAGTGAAACGAGGCATTTCATCTTAGTCTCAGGGGTGACATATGCATTTGCATTTTGATTATTAAATGTAAATGTCTATGGGCTAGATTACCCACTTATCATCTGGTGGACTATGTGCTCATTTGTCACCGTTATTCTATAAAAAAATAGTGCATCTCTATGCATAATTAGTTTTCCCTATTTTATGATAAGGTTGACAAACGAGCACAAAGTCCACCTGGTGGTAAGTGGTTGCTGTGGCCCATAGACATCTACGTCTATCCTCGATTACGAATCAAAATGCTGATTCGTTAACCTTTGACGTAGTGCGTCTCGACTCTGGGTATTTTACGTCTACCGTAAATCAATACATTTTTTTTGTCATTTTAAATAACGTCGGTAACGTCGGTACAGCTAAAAAAAATAAAAAAAATCCTACATTGGATAAATAATATTTAATTAGCGGAAACAAATGGTTCGAAATTTAACCAAATGCAAGTATATTACGTCTTAAAATACAGCACAATATGCAACAATATCGAGCTACTGGCTCATATAGTGTTAGACATAAAAGCACAGTAAAGTTAAAATTGCAATAGAGTGCTCCACATACCAGCTCACTTTATGCACCTCGTAACATAAACTACTTCCACTGCCCGTTCTTATTAAAACCAAGCATGGTAAATTTTAGGAAGGGAATTGTTCAAATTAGCAACTTTTATAATTAATAAATTTCTTATGGTGGTGAGTGTAGAAAAGTGGCTCCACTTTTCAACAGTAACCACACGAAACACAACAGCATTAAGCTACTGTTTTACGCTAGTTTTTTATTAGTTAGTTCGTGATGCTATCCCGGTCGATTCAACTTATTCCTGCTACAACTCTACCACATTTGAAAATTGAATGTTTTATTTACCTCTAAACGTGAAAATAGTGTACAAACTGCGTGTTGCCAGTGATAACGTATGGACGTGAGATGTGATCCTTCATTGTAGGACATACGACGAAGTTCAAGTTTGCTCAGCGAGCTATAAGTTCTGTGCGTTATAATATATCTGAAGTAGAACCAGACGAACTGACATAGCCCACAAGATCAGAAATATGAAGTGATAATTGGCTGGCCCCCAGTTTGAAGAACCGACACCGATCGTTTTACCAAGTCACGTATCTGTGAAGTAAACATGTGAGGACACCAAAAACTAAATAGTTTATTGGGGCAGCATGGTGAAAATTTCACTACCAACCATTTTATAAGAGGTAACTTAGTTGTAAATAATAGGTTCGAGGCAAGTCAAAAGATGATTAATTATTTTTATTTTTATTATTAACCAGTGCTCGATTACAACCTCACCCAGTGCTAAGTGGTAATGAAGGACAAGATGGTTAATCTCACTGTCATAGTATAACAAACGCCTATTTGTTCTTACCTTAAAGACGTTCAGATTATAATCGAACGGAAAGAAAGACAGGCGGAGTGGACATCAGAGATGTTAAAATTAATTTGTGTAATAAAATAAAATAATGTAGAGAGCTTTAAATTTAAAAAAAAAAACAATACTGTGGCATTCCATTACTGTCACCACAATTCTGCTGGTTTGCAATTATACGCATATCGTCCGTGCGTCCGTTCACACGTGACTTAAATAGATAAAAATTGTACTCACATACGTGCCTACGGTAGCAAAAACTCTCTGGCTCAATCATGAGGGAACTTTTTATATAATTTACATATTTATTTTAGGTTACAAGGATATGTAGACATGACAAATTATTTTGTAGAAAACGTAGAACTAAAACTATACAAAAGATAATTAATTATACACTACATAATAATATTAGCGATTATCATGCGATAACTTCGTAGAGCCACACTGCAACTATGCTGACAAAACATAGCTGCAGTACGAATGCATCGGCTCGACCGAGACCTGATCAATTTCGTACCGTGAGTACAAAGAACCGAAGACCCTTTTTACTGGTAATGAGGCATTGCATCTTAGTCTTCCTCGTACATGTAAGTATATATTCAATTATATTATTTTTTCCAATTTATGTTCAATTACAAATTTATATACTTATCAATGGTAGATCATATAGGACACAATAAGCAATAGTTAACACCCCTAATGTATTACTTATAATTAACAAATAAAGGTATTTGTTAATTATAAGTAGTTCATTATTATTATTATAAAGCCGTCTTCCTTATTACCTCGTATACAGTTTTATTTTTGTTTGATATATGCCTTTCCAGTGTGGTCGAAGTCAAAATATTTTCATTCAAAAATGGCCTTTATAAAATTTTTTCAAAGCTGGTCTCGAAAGCTAAGCTCGCTATCGCTTCCATAAGTCATTACTGCAGGAGACCTTGAACGACTAAGCGGCAATAAACTATCAAATTATTTTTTTTTCCAACAGATACAATTTACCATACTATTATTATTACTACAGCCTATCAAGAGTCCACACTTGAACAAAGTCCTTCCCCTTAGATTGCTTCATAGGCAGATATTTCCCATAGTAGCCACGCTGGGCAATCACAGTTTTTTTTATTTTTAATACAGTTCCTCTCTGTTCTCTCATACGACACACATGGAAAATGATATTCTTACACTGCCACTACACGCTTTTGCTACAATTTAACTTTATAAAATTCCAGTGACCCGCCCGGTTTCGCCTGGATAGGATCTATTAATGTGGTGTTATTTAAATTTAAGATAATCAAAGATTTATTTATATTATCAATTTTTTTTTCAAAAAAGCTCGCATTTTCGTATATAATATAACATAGATCATTTCCTTCGTTGATTTCTATCTGTTTATAAAGTTTCATTACAATCAGTTCGGCCATTCCGACGATAGTTTGGACAGACAGACAAACAGACAAAAATAGTAAATATCAAATAGCATGCAAATAACCACCTAAGCTGAATAGAAGCCAGTTATTTCAATATAATAGACAAACACTTTAATTTTATTTATGTGTTTAGATAATAAATGCACAGATAAAGAATATTATCTAACAAAGTCCGCTATGTACAAGCATTCTTATCTTTAAATAATCATCTCATTTAAAATTACCTTTTTTATTTTTATTCTTTATTCATGAGTTATGAATATATGCAAAGGCAACTTAATAATATTACCGGTAAACTTGTTGAAATATATGTACATCTACATATAATAATTAAAAACTAAACATTTTATACAACCGATTTCAATATAAATTATTAAGAATAACTCAAAAACTATTAGTCAGACCTTGATCAAATTTATATGGACTACATATGAAGCACCAGCTTTCAAATAAGAAAGAATCATCAAAATCGGTTCACCTAGTAATAAGTTATGAGTTAACACACATAAAAAAACATACAGTCGAATTAAGTACTGTCTCATTTTTGAAGCCGGTAGATAAGACCGCATTTGCCTTCATCACTACGATTTTAAGGGGGAAGATATATTTTACCCATTATAAAATAAAAATCTAGGAGTTTACTTGAGTTATCTCGTATAATGTCCAAGAAATGTAATACGATGATTCTCTAATACTACCACCGACATTTTACAAACGGCCATTACACAGTTATTCGTAATTTACTGCAAAGACAAATAAATAATAATAATAATACTTCGATATCTTGATTAAATTATAAATTCTAATAATTAAGCCATCAAAATTTTAAGAGCGGAAACTTTGTAAGCAAACTTCAAAATATATTTAAGGTGTTAAAATAATCACAAACTTTTACCACTGAAGCTAAAATGTTGTTATTCATTCGGTTTGATTAAATAAAGCGCCTGAAACAGCTAGAAGATAATATTATAACGGCAATGCTTATTTTATTGAAAATAATGAACTGAATTCGATAAAACTGTTTTAATGTTTTTTTTTAATGATGATTTCGAAGTTAGATGAAATTGAAATCATTTTGTAGACTGAAAAAAATAACGTGGATATAGATATTTATTTATAAAAAAGATGGTGCGTCTGAGTTCCGCGGCGCGACTGGAGTTTACGATGCCCGAGGAGCACCCAACACTCCGTGTGTTATTTCGAATATATATATCGCGTTAACTTCAGAACTTTGATAGCGAGATTTAGGCGTCGCTGCGTTTCGCTTACGGCGCGATGACAGCGACGCCACAGTTTTATATATAATTTATGTATTATATTTAATGTACTCGAAGTTTTAGAGTTTATTAATATCAATTTTGTCGCGTTTAGGCAACCTTGCGTCAATTTCACCATAATTTTACCACGTTTTTATTAACTCGTTTTCGTGAAGTCTGTTAGGTTCGAATTTAGTAATTGATTTTAAACTATTTTCTAGATGAGCTAGAGACTTGAACATAGCTCGGAATCAGACGACAATGTAAGAAAGAAAAAAATAAACAAATATAAGTTTAATACTTTTTGTCAGTTTAAAAACATGTTAAATACATATATACATATGGAGTTTTTGTATACATTTAAAACATGTGCGTGTAGATTTGTACACACGAACGACTTGAAATGTCTTTACCACAAATCATTCCTCTTTTATTTTATATTTTACATAAGTAGGTTAAAGTAAGCCAAAAAAAAACATTACAAGAAAACGTGTTTTTTTAAACACAGCACAAAATTTTTTAATAAAGAAGTTCTATTTAAAAAAAATTTTACTCAAATAATTAAAACGTGGCACCTCGAGAATCAAGTCAACCAAGTTGTTCGATAAATAACCTATAAAATGTAGTAGATTAATATATACGATACGATATTCATATATTATTTTACACGCGTTCAGTATGAGATGCGCAATTGTGTTGCGCGCAGGGGCAATATAACAACTTCACTTTTTAAAAATACTCGATTTGTCGCTCAACGAATTTTTTTGACCGTGGTCTATAATATATGAATATCGATTCCCAAGGAGTAAATGCCAAAATACAATACACTGACTAACATTATAAACTTAATTTAGCATTATATCTCTTAACACCAGAAACCTAATAAGACCCCTTACCAGAGTTACTATCTTTTTATGGATCAACCCTAGCCAGGCCCAACCACTTGTTACATTAAGTTACTATGCAATATTTATTTCAATAACTGAGAGAAGATACAAACTCTTATTAAAATGTATTTACAAATGGATAATCCAATTATATTTAATAAAATTAACTCTAAATATTTCGAAGCAAATAGATTATCAATTATTTTTTCATTAAAGTTTTCTGCTCTACATACATATTGACGTAACTCCATTTTCTATCCCCTTATTGGAATTTCATATAATTAATTTCGTCAGCATGTTGTCAAATAGGATCATACACAATGTTCATCATCATTACAGCCCTTCACAAATCCACTGCTGAACATAGGCCTTCCCCAAGGAATGCCACAAAGCACGGTCCTAAGCCACCTGCATCTATCGACTTCCTGCATATCTTACCAGGTCGTCACTCCATCTAGAGGGGGGACGCCCAACACTTCGCCTGACGTTGCGAGGCTGCCACACGAGAACCTTTTTTCCCCATCGGTTGTCGGTTCTTCGAGCCATATGGCCGGCCCATTGCCACTTCAGCTTACTAATCCGTTGGGCTATGTCAGTCACTCTGGTTCTACTGCGGATATCCTCATTTCTGAGTATATCACGCAGAGAAACTCCGAGTATAGCCCTCTCCATAGCTCGCTGAGCGACCTTGAGCTTCCTCATCCGGCCAGCAGTGAAGGACCACGTCTTAGTTCTGAGACGTGGTACATGTGATACACAATATGATCACTGGTAATTTGAGTCACATATATGTAATACCTACACTATCATAGTTTACTGATATTACATTGAATCAAAATTTAGATTATACAAATGATAGAAGAGTATACATATATTTAAAAATTAAAAACAGATCAGTATTAGCAAAATTATTTCTTTATAATGGCATGTCAAATATTCTCACTGCCTATTTATATTCAGCTCTATTTGTGCATTTTTAATGAATACATGATTACTTAATGTAGGCCAAGTGCCTTACGATGTGTCAATCTCGTGAGAATTTAATGATTATTACATAACAATATTAACACAATGTATTTTGATATTTTTGTTGATTTTATTATATTTTTGTCTTCATCATCCTGTTAGTGATGGGTCATGTATCTCAACTGCTGTAATAAGAATTCACCACATTAGTCACGCATAGCTGGTGAATTGATGATTGTAGTTGCAGACGTATAGAACACAAGACGTTAACTAAAATATTTAAAAGAGTGTGCTCCACAGCCAAGCTTCTGATAAAATGAATAACTTCAAGTATAATCAATATCAAAACTGACAAAATGAAACAAAACAAGTCAAACTTTCAATTAAATTTTAACAATAATTTTACAATATCAGATCAAGAAGTTGCTACGGTTTTTGAGCAATATTTTACTGATATTACGATCTTGTATACAAAGTAATTGAATTCCCCCACTAATGATGCCAAGACATTATTCAAACAAATTTTTTAGGTTTGTTTAAAATAATTTTCATTGCATAAAACATTATCAGGACATAATGTTATGTACACATTTTAAAACTATTATGTTAAGAAAACAGCAGACTTATGGGGGATTTCCGTTAAAGTTATTGCGTCAATAATAGATAAAATTGCACTTCAATTTGCTATTATTATCAACAATATTATGGAATCTGGTGAGTTTTCTGATTTATTTAAATCTGATCATTTATATTGATGAAACGATTATTTAAATCATTTCTTTAAATCTCGTACATTGGACCCCACTAAGTTTAAACTTACTTCTATACTGCCAAGGCTCCGTAAAAATACTTTATAGGATATGAGCAAGTAAGTTAAGAACCCTGTTTTATGGCATACTTTGGGGGAGGCCTATGTTCAGCATGGGACTTGTGAAGGGATCTAATGAAAAAGCATAATGATGAATGATGAGGAAGTTAAGATGGCGAGAGACTGGTTGTAGCGCCAGGATGAAGATTTAAAAACCTTTTTGCTTATAACGAGGTGAAAAATATCATAACAATCATAAACCATCACTTCAGTCAACCAGAGGGGTAGGTAGGAACTACAGACCTCCATTGGGCACAATCCTGATACTCCACTCTTGTTTCTAACATCCATATATATACGAATACATACTCGTCGGTTAAAGGTGCACTTAATTTGTCTCACTTCTATATTTCGTCAATTTGGTCGACGAGCTTCCGAATAGAGCGTCCCTTACCGACTCTGATACCCACTTTTGTGGCATCAAAACATGTGCATTTAATTTTATATCGAGACATTCTATCAGTTAAACTGTATGCTTTTATGTCACTATTTACGTTTATGTGAACGAATAATATAAATGGCCAATAAATATAACTTTTTATAAAACACACTGTTCTCATATTTAGTATGGAAGCAAATATCTATAAGTTTCTCACGGCTCGTTTAACAAAGTCGAATGTAATATAGTTGTAGCTTACTTTTCACCGGTAAGTTAAGCGGGAAACCACTGAAGCATATGGCGATATAAATGCATTGAACCGACTAGATGATGTTATCTATACATATAATAAAAATGTAAATAGCCGATGTCTGTACATTTTAGATTTATAAAATAAAAGTGATTGAGAGGTACTAAAAATAAGTACTTAAATACATTTCTACCATTTTTAGAATTTTCTGTCTGTTTGTCTGTCTGTTTGTTTGTTAACGTATCACGTATAAAGTACCAATTTATATCATAAGAATCGTTAAAGAAATTATAAAGTGTATATTCAAGTTACATTTAGTCTTTATTTCATTAAAATTAGTTCATTCCATCAAAAGTTATGATAAATATTCTGAAGTATGGCTACGAAGTATAGGTACGAATTTGTTCAATGGTGGCGTTCGGTGAATCATCAAGTACATTTTAAACTAATATCATATTATAAATCATAATTAAATGATGTAAAATAATGTTCTATAATAATATAATTATATCTAAAACGCAGTAAACAAAATTGTTATATAAAGAAGGTAATAAATATATAAAAAATATATTAACCTTATTGTTACCGCCACTTCTCAAATTAAAATATTCCGCATTATTGGTCAATCTTATTGACGAATCAGATTTTCTCTATAATACCATTCATTCATTCCTTATTGCGACCGACAACCTGGTAGAAGAAAAAGTGTAAGTAAAAACACGCCCGCACGCGGAAGCATATTGTGTTACGCTCGCTACTCGCATATCTATTTAATTATCATACACAAAAATCACGGCCGTGAATTGTATAAAATAAGTGTAAATTCTAAAATACTAGAAAAGGTGGTTTGCAAGCAGATGACAGAATACCTTGAAATCAATGGCGTACTGCCTGTTATGCAATCTGGTTTTCGCAAGGGCCATAGCACTACTACAGCTTTGCTTGAGGTAATCGATAATCTACTTGCAGCTCAAGATAGAGGTATGTGCTCAATTCTGGTGCTCTTAGACTTCTCCCGAGCTTTTGATTCAATCGATCAGTCATTGCTCCTGGCAAAGTTGTCATTCTATGGCTTTGATGCTAATGCGGTCAAATGGTTTGTCAGTTATCTCACTGGAAGGCAACAACGTGTGGAAATCATTACAAGTGACGGTACTAGGATTCAATCAATCCCCCAGAATGTTACACGAGGTGTTCCACAGGGCTCGATACTTGGGCCTGTTCTTTTCACGCTATATTCTGCTGATATCGTAAAGAAAATTAAACACTGTCATTACCACCTATATGCTGATGACCTACAAATGTACCTTTCCTTTATACCATCGCCATCAGGTCTTCTTCAGGCTATTAATAAAATAAATAACGATTTAGACGCTATTTCTGATTGGTCAAAGTTAAATTCATTGGTTCTAAACCCTGACAAGTCAAAGTTTATGTTAATAGGATCAAAAAATATGATTGCTAAACTTGTAAATGTCCCAATAGATTTAAAAATTGGAAACAGTTCTATTGATCAAATCTCCGAGGCTAGAAGCCTTGGGCTTAAGCTTGATAACCACCTGCGTTTCGAAGCACATGTCAGAGAAAGTGTACGAAGCTGTTTTTATAGATTAAAAATCTTATATAAAATCAGACCATTCTTAACAGAGCAAATGAGGATAAGACTATGCGAGTCTTTGATTTTGTCCAAATTAAATTACTGCGACGTGGTATTTGGACCTTGTCTATTAAGTAGGACTCAGAGGCTCATACAGCGTGTGCAGAATGCATGTGCGAGGTTCTGCTTCCACATACCACCTCGTACGCATGTTACTCCTTTTCTAAATAATGCAGGTCTATTAAAAATGTCATCGCGTCGAAAATTACACCTTGCTACCCTATTATTTGGAATAATTGCATTAAAAACTCCTCGGTACTTGTATGACAAATTAGTGTGGGTTAGCGAACAATCAAAATATCCTAAACGTAAATGTACTAAGGTCTTTGTTATTCCGAAACATAGAACAATGGCATTTAGAGGGTCCTTCAGGTATGCAGCTTCTCGTTGCTGGAACGATCTGCCGCCACCAATACGTGCTCTAAAAACTATAGGAATATTTAAAAAAAAACTGATATTAATGTTAAAACAAGACTGTAATCACAAATAATAAATAAAAATTTACTTTTTTTACGTATCCAATTTAAAGGGCCTCCATTTAATACTAAAAAGATATGATGACTGTAAGATTCACTGTATTTATTTATTTTTTATCTCCACACTAATTTTCAGATCACTTTCTGTTTTCGTTTCTTTTCGTTTCTTTTCGTTGATGGTGTTGTTAAATCTTCTTAGTCTTCAATTAAATTCAAATGTTTATTTTATTAAGATTAGACGATATATTTCATGTTGTTGAGTTGTTGAGCACTTGATCATGTATGTGTACATATAAGTATGTATGGATGTATAGATATATATGGGTTCATATGTAATTGTATGTTTATGATTGCTTAAACAATGTATTATTATTTCCAAATAATAACTCTTATTATGCTGATTCTGTCCCCACACTGAATATTTTGATCTAATTATAATTAGTTTTAGCTTTAGGTAATGTATGACCGTCCGTGAAGCCAATATTAGGCTCTATTTGAAAACCAGCGCTGCTGTCATCTAGTTCAGCAGCTGTTAGCTGAAATAGGGACCTAATTTGACTTTACACAAATCCTGTTTTTTATATCTCGTGTTATTTTTTTTTCTTTGTGATGTCAAATAAAGTTTTCTTTTCTTTTCTTTTCTTTTTAAATCGCGGAAGAAAACTAGGAGTGTACCACGCGAGTGTCAACCTCAAGTACAAGAAGAAGCTGACGGCGTTCTCCAGGTGCGTACCTTCAGTTTTATGTGTCGGTTGCAAATTTCAATGAAATCCAATTCCATCTACCTATTACAGTCCACTTTATATCTTAAACAAAATTTAAATGCGTGTACAAAGAATTTTACATTTCATAAAGAGTCATCAAAATATATTGTAAAATATTTTAAAACTATTGATGTTAAGAAAACTGCGGATCTGTGGCGGATTTCCGTTAAAGTCATTGCGTCTATAATAGATACAATCACGCCTCATTTAGCTAGTATTTTTAATACTAGTATCGAGTCTGGTGTGTTTCCTGATTTAATGAAGTATAGTAAAGTAATACCTTTATTTAAATCTGGTAGTACATTAGACCACGCCAATTTTAGACCTATTTCTGTACTACCAACACTTAGTAAGATTTTTGAAAAAATTGTTCTTAATCAAATATTAAATTTTTTTAATATAAATAATTTACTTCATAAAAATCAATTTGGTTTCACATGGAGTCACTCGACAACTGATGCCGGTGTTGAGCTGATTAAATATATCTTTAATGCATGGGAGAATTCACAGGATGCTTTGGGTATATTTTGTGACCTATCCAAGGCCTTCGATTGTGTTCACCATGAAACATTAATCAGGAAACTTCAACACTACGGTGTAAGAATTGATGCTTTTAAATTAATTATTTCATATTTAAGTAAGAAAATGCAAAAAGTTGTCATTAACAATATGAGCTCTTCCGGATCGATGGTACAAATGGGCGTGCCTCAAGGCTCAATTCTCGGCCCCTTTCTGTTTCTTGTATACATTAATGACTTACCTTACATAGTAGGAGATAACCATGATATAATATTATTTGCAGATGAAACTACTTTAATTTTTAAATTAAGTCGACAATTACTAAAATATGACGAAGTAAATAATGCTATATCTAAATTAGTAAATTGGTTCAATGTTAATAATTTGCATTTAAATGGCACATAACGAAATGTATGAAATTCATGACTCCAAATGTCAAACAATTAAATACTAATGTAATTTTAAATGACTGTTTCTGAGTTGTTTTTAAAAACTGAGTCTTGTAGATACCACCATTTTTCTCGGTTTCAGACTTAGTTCTGCAGCATATGCTGTAAAAAAGATTAGAAGTCTTACTAGTGTTGAAACAGATAGACTAGTTTACTATTTCCATAGCATAATGTCGTATGGTATTTTGCTATGGGGACACGCAGCTGATACTGAAATTATATTTGTTTTACAGAAGAGGGCCATATGAGCAATTTATGGTTTAAAGTCTAAAGAGTCGCTGCGACAAAAAATTAAGGAAATTAATATATTACTTTGGCCTCTCAATACATTTATGAAAATGTAATGTACGTACACAAAAATAAAGGTAGTTTTACAAAAATAAGTGATATTCATTCCGTAAATACTAGGAACAGACACAGGCTAGTAGTACCAGTTACTCGACTCCATCGAGTCAGTAATTCATTCTTGGGGCGATGTATACGTTTTTACAACAAAATTCCAGAAAATATACAAAATTTGACTTGCTCAAAGTTCAAAAACTTTATTAAACTAAGTTTGTATAAAAAGGGTTATTATAATATTAAGGAATTTATGGATGATAATAACCCCTGGAAATGAGGTGATCGCTACCAAGCTATTTCTATTTTGTTGTGTTGTTAATTTGTGTAACATTATGATTGTAAGCTGTTATTTAAAAAAAAAAGTCCCGCTGGGTTTCTTGCTGGTTCTTCCCAGGACAGAGGTTTTTTCCGAACCAATGGTAATCAAACGAAAGAGTGACTTTCAATAAGTATTATTTATAATCTATATTGAATAAAAAAGTTTCTGTTTCTGTTTCTATCAATTTTAAACCACGCGTCACCACTTATTATCTAAAAATCTAAAGTACAATAGTTAACCCATTTCATCGATAGGTAGCAGGTTGTGATTTTTTCCTGTAGATGAGTTTTTATATTTGCTGTTAATCTTTATATTACTCGCTGCCCTACTGTGTGTTGACAATCTCATTTATTCTTTACCACCGAGTACTCTACGTGTTAAATCAAATTTTAAAAGAGCTATTAACAATTTCGTTGGTTTCGGCGAGGATCAAACTTTCTTTTTTGCTTACGATGCAGGCCTGATTTATAAGTTTTTTATGTTTTTTTATTGTATCAATCGCGTCAATTAATCTCTTTTATTTTTAGAATTGATTTCAACAGCGCCATCTATCTTTAAATCTCTATACATGTGATGATAACATGCTGTCTCTGTTTCTGTACATTGTATAGTATATTAATTTGTGGCTAAAATCATTATGGAGACTGAAATTCATTAAATAAGTTAATTTTTAGAATTTTTAGAATTGTCTATCTATCTGTCTGTCTGTCTGTTTATGAACGTATCACGTCTTAAGTAAACATCTTATTTTCAAAGAAATCGTTAAGAAAATCATAAAACGTATCTTCCAGTTCATTTGTTTTATTAAATTGGTTAATTCTATCGAAAGTTATGATTATTATTTATTTTTTTATTTATTTATTTATTTATTTATTTACACTTTATTGCACCTTAATTAAAGGATTACAAAGGGCGGACTTAATGTCTTTAGGCATTCTCTCCCAGTCATTCCGGGACGTGTGGAAATTAGGTGATAGGTGACAAAATAAAATAAACAATAGAGTAAATCAAGAAAAAAAAAACTACTGTAAAACTTAAAAATAAACTAATATTATATATATAAATACAATAAACTTATATACTTTAAAATATAATACAGACAATATATTATATTTACATGCAAGTATATAGATACATAAATATATACATATTATAAATACAAATAGATATATAACATAAACCTATAAATAAAATAACAACAAAGGTAACCAAATTGACCATACTAACTATCGTTAAAGTGCTTGTGTACCAATCTTTTAAAGGCAGTCTTATTAGATGTATTTCTGACGTCATCGGGCAAGGAGTTCCAGAGCAGTGCAGCCTAAATGGTGAATGGTGTTGATTATTATTTTGAAATATAGGATCGATTTGTTTAAAGGCGCCATAAAATCTCAGCAGTAGTAAATAAAATGAGTCGTGTGTAAAAAAACGTTCTATTATAATATATTTATACTTAAAAAACATTAAAATTGTATGTTTTTCTTAAATTAAAAAAGCATGTTTTCTCACAAAGAACGTAATAGATGGCGTTGTACAACTTACAACTTTTACTGAATTCCGGTGTTAATATTTTTCACCGGTGAATCGTATTGAGACTCACTGAAGTAATTTACGTTAACGAGTCCAATTAAGCTAAAAGAGCCGTGTGGGGTGTGGGCTAACAGTACAAACAGTATCAGAAAATAGAAACCAGAAAAAAGACATGTACGCCCAAGCTAAACGTAGCAAAATTGCAACAAAAACAAAATGTCATGATGTTGTTTTATACCAAGAATCCATCTTATATCAAATAACTTTCCTATCAGTTTTAAGCGTGTTCTGTTCCCACTTCCCAGTCAGCGTGTGTTATGCGATGACCGATGACCGTAAATAAAGCGCAAGGTTAAACTTTACGCGTTGCAGGAGTGGACCTCAGTACTGATTGTTTTGCACATGCCAAACTCTATGTTGCTTTTTCCCGCGTTAGTAGCTCCGCTAACATTTTTCTGTACGCCCCGCTTGTTTACTTCTAACGTCATTTACACAGAAGTTCTATCACAAACGACTCAGAACTTTGAGCATAACGATTTATTTTGTTACCACTTATTCATACAGTAATGATATAAATCGTTTAATATTCTCTTATCTAAACGTCAAATTCTTTGAGTGAAACCTATATACGCGAGCTATGCCGCGGGCACAGCTAGTATGAAATAAATGTAGCGATCAAAACATGTAAGATAAGATATATACACATTTTTTTTTCGAGGTACGACAGACGACAGATGCCATTTTCGCATTACGCCAATTGTGCGAAAAGTACAAGCGCGTGCATAGAGATCTGCACATGGTTTTTGTCGACCTTGAAAAGGCGTACGATCGGGTTCCCCGTGAGGTCCTGTGGTGGGCGTTAAAGATGAAAGGTATGCCTGGGAAGTATGTGAGGTTGGTCCGTGCTATGTACAGAGCATCCCGTACATGTGTACGATCTGCCGCGGGAACTACGGGCAGTATCGATGTGGCCGTAGGGCTGCACCAAGGGTCGGCACTGAGCCCTTACCTCTTCCTACTGATTATGGACGCTTTGACGTCGGACCTGCAGGATGAGGCACCCTGGTGCATGCTCTTTGCCGATGACATCGTGCTTGTCGGGGAAGAAGGCATCGAGGTACAGAGCAGACTGACGGGGTGGCAACGGAGGCTGGAAAGTGTTGGCCTGAAGATCAGCAGATCCAAAACCGAATATCTGTGCTGTGATTTCGGCGGTCTTTCCAGTCCTGTACCCATGTCGTTGGATGGCGCTATACTGCCTATCTGCTCAGATGTCAAGTACCTCGGTTCCCTCATTCAAGGCGACGGCGGAATAGATAGAGCTGTGCAGCATAGGATTAACGCAGGGTGGATGAAATGGCGACAGGTCACAGCCACAACGTGCGATCCCCGAATGCCAATAAGGCTGAAGGGGAAAATTTACAAATCGATCATCCGACCTGTCGTCATGTATGGAAGTGAATGCTGGGCCGTCAAGAAGAAGGATGAAAATAGACTGCATGCGAATGAAATGAGAATGTTACGATGGATGTGTGGTGTGACAAGGATGGATAAGATAAGGAATGAGTATATAAGAGGAAGTCTGAAAGTAGCGCCAGTGGTAGAAAAGGTGAGAGGAAGCAGATTGGCATGGTTTGGGCATGTGATGCGGAGGAATGAAAGTCATGTCACAAAACGAGTGTTGAATATGAATGTGGAGGGACACACGGGCAGAGGAAGGCCGAATAAAAGATGGATCGATTGTGTGAAGAGTGATATGAGAATGAAAGGAGTAAGTATGGAAATGACGGCTGATAGAGAGGAATGGAACAAAAAGATTTACTGCGCCGACCCCAGATAATGGGAAATGGTTTAGAGAATGATGAATTAAATGGGTGTAAAGATTTTAAAACGTTATTAAATTAAACGAACTACGATACGACATGGTCAACGAACAGCAGCATCCAACTTTTTTTTATAGAATAAGGTTGACAAACGAGCAACACATCCACCTGACACTAAGTGGTTGCTGTGCCTCAAATACACCTACATCTATTCTTGATTACAAATCAAAATGCATATGCGTTGTCGCCCGTGAGGACTAAAATGGAATGCTTCGTCTCCAGTAAATAGGGTCTCCGGTCCTCTTCACTTACCATATGAAAATTACCAGCATTAAGCTGCTATTTTTCTGTGAGTGCATGGTGCTTCCACGGTGGAGCCCATAAGAAGAAGAAGTAATAAGACTACTATCTCTCTGTAACTCTTCAAAATGGAATACAGCAGTGCACGCACTGTTTAGAGGCAGAAATATTTTAGAGGGTGAAGAACAAATCAACTCCTAGATAGAAAAGGGATCCTACCACTAGGGATTCTAATATATTAGTAATGGTTAGGTTATTATTCTTCTGTCTTCGTATATATATATATATATTCAGAATGAAGTTTAAAATGTTCTCTATAGATAATTAATAACTTATTCGATTGTTTAGTCAAGAATTACCCGATCAGCAGCCCGTGATTGCAAACAATTTTAATCGAATCTGGAGAGGTGTCTTTCATCAAAAGGCACTGTTAACACGGCAAAAACCGTTGATAAAAGGATTTCCGTATGGAAGGAAATTCGTTCTATTTATTGAGTGGAAAGTTTTCCGAAATTATCTTGGAGATTTTTTTTACATTTGAGATTTTATATTATTTTATATATACACCCATATTTTATATTACGCCCGAGTAGGAGGGTCATTTTTTTGAGTTTATGTATTTATGTGTTATGCCTATTTATATGGCACGCTCTGTTGCCTAAAATAACTTGGTGGATTTTAATATTTTATAGAGTTTCATTAGGTTAGCCTTGTTCCAAAAAGCCTCGGATTTTCCGATAGAATCTGATTTGCTACAAACGTGAGATCAGATAATATTGTGTCTGTTTTATCGCCTTTTTTTCTTCAGTCACTGTCATAGGACGTCACGAGCGAGGCTCATCTATGGTGGATGTTTTTTTACGTTGAAATTCGGCGCACCAACGTGCAACTGTAGCTACGACGGAGCAAATTCGTAAGGGGTACCCCTAACTAATTACTTAAACCTGGGTTGACTCGTTACTTAGAAAAACTTTCTAAAGGCATAATATACTTAATAACAGCTCGTTATTTAATATAATCTGCTTTGATAAACACTCTATAAGTAACCACAAACAATTGATTTTAATTTAACAAAAATGACACCAATTTATTTTTTAAGTATGTTACAGACAGTTTTTGCATAGCTATTCCAAAGAATTAGCTTATTTTCAATTATTTTTCCGCCCCTCGTAAGCAGGTAGTCTGAATACTTTGATCCTTAAAAAGGCACGAGACGTTACATTATTTTAACAGGAAAACAGCGAAAGGTTCACATGACAAAATGTCACTACCTTGTTATTAATGGAAAGCGACTTAAATTAATACAACCTTGTCGTTTGAAAAATGACCTGTCAGCGTTGGTGTGTGAACAAAGCTAATTTTATATGTGCATGTGGACATTTTTATAGTATACTAGCGATCCACCCCGTCTTCGCATGAGTGATTTCTGTATCTCAACAACAGTGTCACCTACCGGGTCTAATTTTAAATCAAAATTTTCATGCGATTCCTTGATGCTTTAGATTCACAATTAGATTCTCTATTCATTTTGTGATTCTCTTTCCCATAATGTCTACTGTGTACGTGATAACAGTGGCCGCCATTGTGCTCTCTCTAAGCTTTGATGAACGCAAATGTTCAACAGGCAATATTGGATGAAAAGCTGTACTGCTCTAAGTAATTACTTATTATTTAACTACATAACACACTAATTAAAATCAAGAAATACCTATTAAAAGCCCATTGTTGAACATAGGCCTACCCCATTGACTGGAGCTACATTTGCCCCCATATATCTAAATTAGCAAGCAGACTTAGTTCTGCAGCATATGCTGTAAGAAAGATTAGAGGTCTCACAGATGTTGAGACAGCTAGATTGGTGTATTTTAGTTACTTTCACAGCGTAATGTCTTATGGAATTTTGCTATGGGGTAATGCGACTGATATTGAAGCTATATTTGTTTTGCAAAACAGAGTCGTTTGGGCGATTTATAACCTAAATTGTAAAGAGTCACTCAGATAAAAATTTAAAGAAATAAACATATTAACCTTGGCATTGCAATATACTCGTATTTATGAAAATGTAATGTATGTACATAAAAACATAAATAGCTTTAATAATAATAAGGATGTGCATACTTTAAACACTAGGAACAAACATAAGCTTGTAATACCAGTTACTAGACTCCACAGTATCAGTAATTCATTTATGGGGCAATGTATACGCCTTTACAACAAAATCCCAGAACTTATTCAAAGTTTGTCATTAAACAAGTTTAAAAGTTTTATTAAAGAAAAACTGTACAAAAAGGGTTATTATAATATCAAGGAATACATGAATGAAAATAACCCCTGGAAATAAGGTGATCGCCACCATGCTGTTTCTATGAAAAATTATTTAAAAATTGTATTAACGTAATTATGTTTGAAAAAAAAAGTCCCGCTGGGTTTCTTGCTGGTTCTTCCCAGGATAGAGGTATTTTCCGAACCAGTCGTAAATAAAAAATGACTTTCAATAGGAATTATGTAATAATCAATATTAAATAAAAAAATATTCTAATCTATTCTATTCTATCCAATCGCAGAGAAGTGTAAGACAGGGTGAAGTTATATCCCCGAAACTCTTCACCGCTGCATTGGAAGACGTTTTCTAGCTTCTGGACTGGAAAGAATACGGTATTAACATCAACAGCTAGTACATCACTCACCTTCGATTTTCCGATGATATAGTCCTTAAGGCAGAATCGCTGGAGGACCTAAGCACTATGCTCAATGACCTCAATAGTGTCTCCCAACGGATAGGTCTTAAGATGAACATGAACAAAACAAAAATCATGTTTAACGTCCATGTCACACCTATACCGGTAGTTGTTGGGAGCACTAAGCTCGAAGTTGTTGACAAGTATGTTTACTTGGGACAAATAGTCCGACTAGGTCAGTTTAACTTCGACCGAGAGGTCAATCGACGGACTCAACTCGGCTGGGCAGCATTCGGGAAACTACGACACATCTTCTTGTTAGACATATCTCAAAACCTTAAAACGAAATTGTACAACAAGTGCGTATTGCCAGTGATGACTTACGGCTCTGAGACATGGTCCTTCACTGCTGGCCGTATGAGGAAGCTCAAGGTCGCTCAGCGAGCTATGGAGAGGGCTATGCTCGGGGTTTCTCTGCGTGATAAACTTAGAAATGAGTATATCCGCAGTAGAACCAGAGTAACCGGCATATCCCAACCGATTAGTAAGCTGAAGTTGCAGTGGGCCGGCCATATAGCTCTAAGAACCGACAACCGATGGGGAAGAAAGGTTCTCGAGTGGCAGCTTCGTACCGGAAGGCAAAGTGTAGGGTGACCCCCACTAGATGGAGTGACGACCTGCTAAGACATGCAGGAAGTCGATGGATGCAGGTGGCTTAAGACCGTGTTTTGTGGCATTACTTGGGGGAGGCCTATGTTCAGCATTGGACTTATAAAAGGCTGTAATGATGATAATGATGATGACTCCTCTCAACCATTTTGGTTTTACGTCAAATTCTTTCACAGTTACTTCCATCTCACTCTGGAACAAATTGCCTGTTTACCTAAGAATTAACGTAAAGTGAGTAATTTTTTAAGTTCCTTGAAAACTATATATCTGGAAAATGGCCGTCTGGCCAAGCTAGCAGGTAGGCATGCAATCGATACTAACACTACTTAATCTAACACTTTTCGTACGTCAGAAAATAACTGATGTCTGGTGGCCCTGGAGTCTTGTCCCATAAAGACTAAATAAAGAAATTAACAAGAAATCTCAACTTTTATAACACATTATGCAAGAACTTGTCTCTTAGAAGTGTAATTAGACTATAGCGATGCATAAAAGCCTAGTTATTTATCAAATGAGCTATTTGCTACTTCGTTATGGTATTCGCTAGGGCTTTTGCTTTTAAGCTCATCTTCTATATATTCATTACCACTACTCGAAGAAAGGATAAAGTTGTTATTGAAAATCAACCATCTAAAAAATGTAACTAATACGTGCTGGATGTATGAAAATTACTTAATTTAAGTAATAATACTGCCGCTTTGTATTGGACATTTAAATATTATAACAACACTTTTGCATTGGAACAAAAAGTGATATATACCGAACTTTGTTTAAAATTATTGTATAATTCTTATTTCGTATCATTCCTTTTATTTATAAAATATCAAATATTACTCGAATTATTATATACTTTACGGGTTTATTTTCGAATTATTCTAACGATAATTTGATTTGAGATCTGCAAAGAGTTAAAAAAACACATTAACTCAACATTGGCTTATCCTGCTCCTTTTAATATCGATATTTCTTTTCTATTCTTAGTTGCGTTCAATACTCGCAATACCAAGACGTGCCAGATGGAGAACCAACACCAGCTTGCGCTTCAAGAACTTAAGGCGTCCAAGCTGCAATGTGAACTGTAACTTAATTAAATAAATAGATGATAATAAAAAGGAAACAGTTAGGCTTATTACCAAAAGTACATAATTGATATGTGATATAGTTAAGATATATATATATATATATATATATATACTTGCTGCATTGATCAATGAATTTGATCAATGCAGCAAGGAATATGAGGAAGCTCTCAGGTTTAATACTGGGTTGATGTTACAGTTCAATAAGGCTACTAACCAAATAACAAAATTTAAAACATACGTATATAACCTAAAAGCTTCCCAAATTCAAAACCTGTATCTCTGAGGTTATGCAATGTAATACTTCTAAAATAATACTGCAACCTGCAACAATAGATTTGACTCGTGACGACAATTCCACTTCAGAAAAAACAGTAAATATTAATTGGAGTAAAATCAAATTAAAGAAATATAATATAAAAGTTAAAAATACACGAGGAAAATACAAAAATTAATAAAAATAAGATCAATACTAAAATTATGTTAATGTATGTAACGAACAGCAAGCATGATATATGAACTTAAGCGGTGGATAGCATAAAAATGTAAAGGAACTGACGTATAATGCCTTGAATCAGAAATTTCATCACCTTACTTTTTTTATTACTCCCAAACTGTGTCCAATAAAAACAAATCAGCCCAAAACGAAATAAAAGAACACACACTGCTATGTACAATCTGGTAAAGACATATAAATATAATGAGGAGCGTTTTGACTCCTTAGTAAAACATCAATGTGAGTGTCAGCGTTCAATACCAGTTTCTTCAGAGTCGATGTATGCTGATATTATTACACCACCACCAAAAATTTATGACAGTGCCATAGCAGAGGAGATTAAAATAAAAAATAATTCAAATATTTAAAAAAAACTAATGTGATTGTGTATAGCGACGACATGGGAAAAATCTAGTAGTCCTCCCTTAATTGCGTTCACCGCTTCACCATTAATTCCAAATCCATTACAACATAAAATTCAAACCACCGTCGATAATACGACGAAGTGTTTTGCTTCTAAACAAGGCATCCTCAGAGGAAATATACCCTGGGTTTGTGATTTTATTGTATCCCAAGTATATGGAATAAATGTCTTTAGGCATTTTCTATCAGTCAATTTTTTGAGTGGTAAGACTTTAACGTAAGTGCAGGAAAAACAAAATAGAATAATAAACACAACGGATAAGCAATTTCAAGGCGCCAGCGGGAACTCATCTTAGTTTGCTCGAATAATACGAAATTTTAGGAGAGTGTTTTCTCCTTTAGGCTACACGCATTACGTGTACTAACTATATAACACCAGAATGAAGATTAATGCATCTTAAATGCATATAATAGCTTAACGGCATTAAGAATAAAATTCTTTACAATTCATCGCTTAGACTAAGATATGGATTTGTGGAAAAAAAATCGGTGAGGATAATCTACACAATCTATATATCTATAACATCCCTTACGTGTCGTAAAAGGTAACGGAGGTAAAATAAAATAACAGATGAAGAGCAGTATCTTCCTAATAATTCAAAATAATAAAAAACTGCGGTTGCCAACCCACCTGCCAAGCGTTATAACAATGGTAAATAATAATAATAATTTACTCTAGTGCTGGACAGATTGAAAGTGATCGTTTTGACACATTAATATATGGGGGCAATATCTTTCAACGACCTTAAAAAGCACTTCACCTCGGCACCTATAGGTGAGAACTCTACTAAATATATAACTATTTCACTTATCTGATCTCTTGACAAAACCGATGCAAACTGCTTTGCTTCTTCTCCAATAACTGATGAAGATGTTCGTAAAATTATTTACTTCATTAAATCTCAAGCAGCTGGCTATGATGATGTGAGTAGATATATGATTTTTCCCATACTTGATAACATTCTCCCAATCATTATCTACATCATCAATTTTTTTTCTACTGGGCTTTTTACATCTTTTTGGCGTAAAGCTAAAGTTTTTCCTTCCTCTTCCCAAGTTAGATAATCCCAGTTCTGTTAACCATTTTCGACCAATTTCTATACCCCCTTTTTTTCAAAGATTTAAGGATCAGCTGCACACAAACAGATATCCAGCTACATATATAAAATAAACTTCTTAGTCCTTTAAAATCTTATTTTCGTCCTGGACATAGTACAACCATAGCTTTCCTTAAAGTTCACGAGGGCGTACGAGAGGATATGGAGGAGTCAAAATTAGCAGTTCTCGTTTTAATTGATTTCTATAATGCCATCTGTACAGTCTATAATGACATTCTTCTTGATATCTGTAAATACATGGGTTTCTCTTCGTCAGTGTTGGATTGGTCTGATCCTGCTACTGGCGTTCCACAAGGCGGAATTCTTTCTCCTTTATTATTTTCTATTTTTATAAATATCAAAACTGTAATAATTTCAAATGCTCCTACCATCTGTATGCTGACGATTTACAGCTGTATGCTCGGATTGATCCATTAGAGCTCAACTCTGCAATCGTAATTTTAAATCTAGATCCTCATGCCATCTGTGATTGGTGCACATGTTATGGAATTGTTAAAGTTGGTATATCTTATGGAATTGTTGTCAATCCTGATAAATGTCAAGCCATAATTATCGGTAGTCCTTGTCGTCTAGCTAAATTTGATTTCAATTCATTGGAGCCTATTGTTTACAATAGCACAAATATTCCTCTTAGATATGTAGTTAATAACCTTAGGTTAATTATTGATGCTAATTTAAGTTGGCAATCTCAGGTAGCTGAAATAAGGCGGAGAGCGATAATCATCCTGCGTGGCCTTTATCGTTTCAAGAATTTCCTTCCAACCAAAAATACTAAGGCTATGTTGGTGCGAACACTTGTTTTACCGGTCATTGATATTGCTGATGTGTGTTACCCTGATGTGAGTCAAGTACTTCTGTGTGTATTTTAAGCATTAGTGTATTAAGAACAATCAAAGAATACCAGCATAAAACAGCCGCTCAATGCTGCTGTGTTTCGTATTGTAAGTGTAGAGAACCGGAGACACATTTTACTGGAAACAAGGCATTCCATCTTAGTCCTCACGGGTGACAACGCATCTGAATTTTGATTCGTAATTGAGGATAGATGTAGATGTCTATGAGCCACAACAACCACTTAGCATCAAGTGGACAGTGTGCTCGCTTGTTACCGTAATCCTATAAAAAAATATTAACCAGTGGGCATGTTACGGGTTGTTTTAAAGATCATGATATCGATAAATCTATACATATATATAAAATTCAAGTTTACAGACACTGTTATATCAAATAACTTGTTTCTATTAAGCTCATGGGATTATTTGCATGCTATTGAGATTATGTAACCATTTAAACAAGTTGCAGCCGTTGAAGAGACCCACTACTTGTTTCACCGGTTGAATGTAACGATGAACGATGCACGAACAAAAGCAAATAAAGAAATTTCTTTCTTCCTTTTTTTTCTTATTTCAACCCATTTTTATTAAAAAAAAAACTCACAGCAACCTACGTGTGTCAGTACATTATTATAAAATAAATAAGTGAAATAATAAAACATTCAATTACTGAACGGTCTTTCAAACAGTAACATTTTTATATTTGTCAATAAAATAATCGTATAATATATTAATGCTGAGAGAATTATTAAATTTACGTAAATATTTTATTGACAATAAAATACATATTGACAAACAACGTTATTTCAATTCAATCTTATTTTATTACTAGCAGCTAAATTGTTTAGATATTGTCAATTTGCTGGCTCAAAAACAAAAAATAGAATTATGAAGTGTAAATATTTTATTTAATACCAGTGACCTGTCCTAGCTTCGTCTGGGTAGGATCTATTATTAGCGTTATTTACTTTTAAGATAATCAAAGATCCTTTATGGTATTTAAGTATTCATGAATAATAATATTTTGTTTATTAAATATTTATTATTTTACCTATAATTATTTGCTTTTATATATAATGCCTTAATATATATATACTAACGATGAAAGAGAACAACCACCTTTTTTAAAATAATTTTGTTTAAAAGCTTACGTAAGCTATTAATCGAACATCGACTAAGTGCCAATTTTATAAAAGCCATGTGTGAAAATAAAATCGTAAAAGGCCCTCACGACACAGGCATGCCTTGTGTGGGGACCACAGAACTACACACCCTAGTTTATACACTCGAGGTTAGTTGGTGTGATCATATCATAGATTATAATTATATACTAGAGAAATAAAATTTGCCGTACTTCCATTTTTTTTAATCTTATATCGTAAATTATAATCTGTACCACCTTAGCTATGCATAGACATAATATAACTACAAGATGGCTCTCCCACCTTAAAACTAAATATAATAATTCATAACTATTAAATATATATATTAATTTCTACTAATATACATATATAGTCTAGTTTCTGTGATGTTAATGCTGTTAGCCTATGCGGCTCTTACAGCTTAGTCAAACTCAGAACATTAAAATTGATAATCTCGAAGGAGTGGGATAATATTATGTTCAGTGATCGCATCATCATAACATCAACATCAAATATTCCTCGATGTCGCCGAAAACCGCAACATTACATGGGTGAGTTGTCTAACCGCCGTCTGAACAAGGGAGCGGACCCCGGTTCTGATGGCTAACTCGTATCATTCGATGTTCTGGGCGGTGAGAACTGCCCAGGGACGCGGGTGTACGGTGTGTACGCGGTGTGAAGAAGGGGTGTGCGGCGGGCCCGTCTACGGATTCGCTGCGTCCGTTGTTGTCCTAACAGTATTTGTGGTACTAGGTAAATGTGTAGTGTTTAATTGTGACTGGCCGGCAACATTTCGGTCGTCGGCATCTAGCAGAGCAGGGGGTTCGATTAGAACGTTGCGGTGTCTTCGAAGGGTTAGCGTAACGTTCGGAGTCGGAGCATAGGTGGCTGCGTTTACCACTAGCGGGTTTGGATTTGTCTCGGCCCTCTCGAAATAGCGCCGAGACATATCCTTGAAACATTCAGAGATCGTCGAAAGTTGACAGTCCCTGTGTAAGTCAGAGTTTCGCTGATACAACCGTGCTTCGGAGGCTATGCGAATTTACCTATTTTGGACAACTTGGAGGTTATATAAATGATTGTGGTTTAAAAATTATTGTGGTTTATGTGTGCAAAAATTACGCTTGCGTAAGACATGACAGGTCTTACGCACGCTTTATAAAGATGGTGTTTATGTTTTAAGGACAGTTTGCTCCTGCTGTTCACTAGCGGGTGGAGGCGACTAATGACAAATTTGGCACGGTTGCGAATATGTTTCGCGAATGTCATACCGTGGTCAAATGTGACCCCTAGATATTTGGCCGTTGATTGTCAGGGGATCTGGTGGCCGTATAGGGTAATCATACCGAAATTTTCTTGGCGTTTCTGATTTGACGGTTGAAAGTGGAGACCTTTGAAAACATATTGCTACACTTTTCTTAGGATTCACTGCGATTCTCCATAAGGGGAACCAATCGCTTAGCCGGTTGACGACTGTTTGGCGCATCTTGGTAAGGTATCTGTGATGAGCGACGAAAAGTGCCATGTCATCTGTGAAAAGAGCTATATTCACTACTGGGTGCTTCGGGAAGTCACTCGTGAAGAATGTGAAGAGTAGTGGGGAGAGGACGGCACCTTTTGAGACTCCAGCCTTGAGGGAACGCTTTGTAGAGCGAATACCCTCTATTCGATAGCGAAAGTGGCGATTGGCAAGAAAGGCTCTGATGATGTAGATGATAAACTCAAAATGCCTGATACTTATACATCTTGTAAAGCAAGCCGTCGTGCCAGACTTTGTCAAACGCTTTTGCGACATCGAGGAAGTTAGCACCGGTAATGGTGGTTTTGCCACAACTTTGTGGAAGGTTTAATGCTTTCAGTATGTTTTCTGTAAGGCGATATAACTTGTCGGTGCACGAGTGTTCAGGTCTAAAGCCGAACTGCTCGGCTGAAAGAAGCTAGTTGATGAAGACGTATTTACGGAGGCGATTCAATATGAGTCATTCGTAAACTTTCCCCAGTGTGCTGAAGAGGCTAATTGGTCTATAACTAGAGGCTAAGTTTCTCTGGTTTCGGGATTCTTATTAGTTCTGGCGAGTACATCACTCACCTTCGTTTTGCCGACGATATAGTCCTTATGGCAGAATAGCTGGAGGACCTAAGCACTATGCTCAATGACCTCGATAGTGTTTCCCAACGGATAGGTCTTAAGATGAACATGGACAAAACAAAGATCATGTTTAATGTCCATGTCACACCTATGCCGGTAGTTGCTGGGAACACTAAGCTCGAAGTTGTTGACGAGTATGTTTACCTGGGACAAATAGTCCGACTAGGTAAGTCCAACTTCGACCGAGAGGTCAATCGACGGATTCAACTCGGTTGGGCAGCGTTCGAGAAATTACGGCACATCTTCTCGTCAGGTATACCTCAAAACTTGAAAACGAGACTGTACACCCAGTGCGTGTTGCCAGTGATGACATACGGAACTGAGATGTGGTCCTTCACTGCTGGCCGGATGAGGAAGCTCAAGGTCGCTCAACGAGCTATGGAGAGGGCTATGCTCGGAGTTTCTCTGCGTGATAAACTCAGAAATGAGGATATCCGCAGTAGAACCAGAGTGACCGACATAGCCTAACGGATTAGTAAGCTGAAGTGGCAATGGGTCGGCCATATAGCTCGAAGAACCGACAACCGATGGGGAAGAAAGGTTCTCGAGTGGCAGCCTCGTACCGGCAGGCGAAGTGTAGGGCGTCCCCCCACTAGATGGAGTGACGACCTGGTAAGATATGCAGGAAGTCGATGGATGCAAGTGGCTTAGGACCGTGCTTTGTGGCATTCTTTGGGGGAGGCCTATGTTTAGCAGTGGACTTGTGAAGGGCTGTAATGATGAATGATGATGATGATTAGTTCTACCTCTTTCCATGCATCCGGGCATGAGCAACTCGAAAGAAGAGCGTTGAATATGCCTACTAGGAGGCAAACTAGCGGCGTGGAGAGAGATTTTAAAAAGCATGTTGCTAATGCCATCAGATCCAGGTGCTGATTTCTTTTTAAAGCTTTTAATAAGCAGATCCTCAGCTCAGTATTGAGGCAGACTCCGAGAAACTGAAGAAGGTCATCTCGGAACTCAATGGCAAGAGTGTTGAAGAGCTGATTGCGTGAGGTCGTGAGAAGTTGTCATCCATGCCCGTCGGTGGTGCAGCGCCCGTGGCAGCGCTCGCCGCTGCTGCAGCGCCGGCAGCTGAGGATAAGAAGGAAGAGAAAGAGACCAAGAAGGAAGAATCTGAGTCTGACGATGAAGATATGGACTTCGGTCTCTTCGACTAATCGGTTTTTAACATTTGTGCGGCGCACGCGGTTTTCATTCCAATTTTGGTATAAGAGTTATAATTTCTGTGACTTCGTAGACAGTCACAGGTTCTAGGAGGTCACCCGCAGGTAGTATTGCAAACTTAAGCTCGAGCTCTGCTTTGACCTCTATAAAGCGGGCGAGATCTGTAGGTTCACTAGCGGGAGTACATTGGCTTTATAAACTGTCAGCGAGACATTCCGGCCTTTTCGGAGTCGTCAAAGGTAAGATAGGGGTTTTTTGACCTGATGAGAAGCGATATAGGTGAGGATTGTTCTGTTTTTAGAGCTCGCGGCAACTGCCAGAAGGCAGTTAGCACTTATAGCTAGAAGGCACTTATCCTGCCTAAACTCTTTTACGCGCTGTTTCACCTCGTTTTGGAGGTTGCGCAGTCGGAATTTGTTATCTAAAATATGATAGTGATCGTATTGTTTTAGAACTGCGTTGCTTTCTGTAATCTGTTGTCGAATACCACTCGAAAGCTTCATGTATTGATTGCTTGGCACACTAATCCTACGAGAGCATTCCTCAACTGCAGAGGTGAGGTGGGCCTATAGGGCGCTAATCGCCTCATTGGCCTCCTCCGCCGTGTCCATCTTATCCGGGATTTTGACTAAGTGCGAGGAGGTCGTAGACTCGAGTTTGATCTCGAGTTTAGGCCAGTCCACGATGGTTTTGGTCTAAAATACCTCACCTGCGGGCTGGCCCATCTGCATTGGGATGAGGTCCAAGTCGAGTTCTAATATTGTTTTAATTGACAATATTAACAAACGGACGTCTTTGAGTATCGTTACGTCAAGGACGACCTGTTGGTGACTGGTTGCGAATGGGTAACGGTTTGGAGTCTCAGGTGCGATAACATCGAAGTTTAGTCGCTCCGTGAGATCGAACAATGCGTTACTATTGGGATTGCTTGTAAGCGAGTTCTAGGAGGAAAGCTTATTATTGAGGTCTCCAGCTATTAAGACACTAGAGGCTAGGTTAAATAATTTTGCAAAGTCTGATTCAACTTTGCGCTTGAGTGGCGGTAGATAAGCTGATACGATCTTTTGTAGTAGATCAATTTGCCTCCTCTAGGGCTGGTTAAACTATAATTTCTAACTAGTGTGTAGTTTGCGATCTTAGGATCGCGATGGCTAATCTTTAAAAGGGTCTCTTGTACCAGCATGACGTCTACATCACGTTTACGCAGGAAGAGCGCGATCTCGTCTTTTTGATCTCTAAGGCGGTTCGCGTTAAAGAACGCGACAGTTAGAGAGTGTGGTTTAGTTCTACCTTAAGATTGTACTGCCATTTTGATTTTTAATTAAGATATTTAGGCGCACTGGAAATAATATATTACGTTGATAAGTCCTATGTATTCAATCGTAGCGACGAGCTTGTCCTGAGGTGAAGTAGCTCCGCGGAGTTTGCGAGCCAAGAAAGATAACTCAGCAACGTTGATGTTGCTGATGAAGCCACAGACCAACCAGAAGTCAGCGGCGAAGGACGACCAGCGTTGTGGGACAGGCTTCGGTTTTGGGGCTTGGAGAGGGGGCACTGACTGTGAGGCGATTAGTGCCGGCGGTTTCACCGAAGTGTTGGGTTTTGGCGCGAAAGGCGCGGCAAGGCTAGCATCTTGCTCGGCCACCCCGGCAACTGGGTCAGGCTTGGTGGCGACTTAAGGCGAGGGTGTGTGTACCGAAGACGGTGCGCGTTTAGGGGCTGGCAGCCCCATATACACATCAACAGAACAGATCTATGGATATTTTATATTTCATCAAATATCGAACGAAGAATTTCGTAATATAGTAAATGGAAAATGAGGTTATTTTATGGTCTTTAATAAAAAATGAAAATCATTTCGTAATTTTTTGTTTTAAACATAAATGTTATTTTTTTTTAATCGCCGTAGAAAATTTGTATGATAATAAAGGTCATTTTTCCTAATAAAACTATTAATTTTATTTAAAATTGAAAAAATCTTATAAAATCTAATTATTAATAATCAGTATTGCTACCTTTGACATAAATTACACATCTACATCGATAGTTCATACTTAAAATTAAATTGTTAATGTCTTGCTGTGGTATGAAGTCCCAAGTTATTTGCAAATGTTCGTAAAGTTGTTATCCCGTCGTCAAATTTGGCGGAAAATCTCTCAAACCTTTTCGTTGTAACATGCCCCAGGTATGCTTGATAGGATTTTAGTCGGGCGACTGTGAAGGCTAATCCAAAACTTAGTCTCGTATTGTGGCCGACACCAACTGCACCGTATGGGTCCATTAACGTGCATGAGCAGAAATTCCTGGCCCCTTTGGATTCTGGGTGGGAAAAGAACAGGCTGTACTATCTACTATTTGTGAATAAATGGTATCTTTCGTGAACTAACAAACATTCTGGTGGCCGATTTTTCAAACTTCATTTAAAATTTATTCATAATAAACAGGAGGTAAAATTAAAAATTTTGTAATTGACTTCAACATAAATAAAATGAGAACATCATCAATGTAGTCAAAGTTAATTAAATATGCATTATTAAGGGTAACTCAAAAACAACTTGGCAGATCTTGATCAAATGAATAAACTTCGGTACACATAAAATATATTCGATTTGTGAACCTTCCCCTTTTTTGAAGTCGACTGAAAATAAAACTTAAAAAACTTGAAAATTACAGCTGCATGAATAAAATAGTTCTATTGTTTGACTTTTATATTCAGTCAGGTTATATTTTATTCGATGGTAAATTTTTATCTGATGATGTAAAAATTGGCCCTAAACATGACAAAGTGTTATTTGACATAAGTAAATTCTATTTATATACATGATATTAGAAACTTCCATCCAACCATTTAGTGATTAATAAACTATTTGCATCCTTTACAGCCCTTCAAAAGTCCACTGCTAAACATAGGTTTCCCGCAAGGAATGCAACAAAATATGGTCCCCCGTCTCCTGCAGCCATCGACTTCCTGCATTTTGTACCAAATCATCACTCCATCTAGTAGGCAGGAGGGGGGCAGCCTATATATGCTCACCGGAAATGATATTTCCAAAAATTTATTTCGGTCAAGGCGGCCAGTCTCAAAGGAGACTGGCAATCTGCGCAGGACAGGATTAGTGCCTAAGTGTAAGCGCAAGCACAGGTGCACTCTCTATTCTCTCACTCTCATATCATTAATAGTCCATTGAATGAAAACAATTTAAGCAATTTTATCGCTTTTAATCTTTTTAACTTTTTTGGTTAATGTTTAGTTAATAAGTACGGGTACTGTAAGTTACTCAAAAAGTCAGGAATCTGCTCTCCTTCAGCTTTCAGAAACTCCGCCGTAATTTCTTCCTCACACTTTTTATGATGCAAGAGAGTGATTCTAATGTTGCTCAGTCTGACGAACGAAATATTACTAAAATAGTCTCGGAAGATATTTGCTCTTAGATCACCACTCATACTAACGTGTAGCTCCAACAATAATGTATATTATATCTGTATTTATAACCCCACTCAATCTTACTCAAAATCTTCGATCATCCAGAATTGACGCAGTCCAACTTTAATGATAATTGATTTTCTAACCTATAAATTCCTTTTATATAATATGCACAGACATATTATGTCTACAAGTCGTTTGAAAGACACTCCGTGCATAACAATGGGTTTGATAAGAAGGTCCTCTTGATATCCAATTAAAACTTTTCGCAATTATGTTGAGGAGGCCTGTGATTAAAAACAACTTTAATTGATTAATTTGTTAAAGATCATTTGTCCAGCTTAATTTGTTATCGAAATGCATACAAAGTAGCAAGATCAAAATCTACTTAAAAATTAAAAAAAATCTTTTAACGGTAAACTATACTGTTTAGGGATGAATGATAATTCCATCCATCAATTACAGCCTATCAAAATCTACTACTGATTACGGGCCTCCTAATTCATTACCTCGTAGGGTGGTTTTGCCACAGTTGCCACGTTTGACAGGTGGGTTGACAACTATCAACCGACATTTTTTTAGGAATTTCCCACCACGCAAAACCACATTATGAAATTTACTGTCACTAGCAGTTTTCCCACATCGACACAATTAAGGGCCCTTTAATCATTCTTAAATAGTAATTATAGTATAATTATAGTAAAGGCTGAATCTGAATAGTAGGGTGAGAAATTGTGTGATAAGAGAAAGTGTGGTTTGCAAGATGATGTTTTGACCAGCATTAAGAAAGGAATGCTTCGGTGGTTTAGCCATATAAAAAGAATGAACGAGAAATGAGTGTCAACGCAAAACTATGTTGCAGAAGTGAATAGCAGAGTCGGGAAGGGGAGGTTGCTTGTATGTATGAATGTATATGTACAATGCATATACGTAATAGAGCCACGCTACAGCTATATTATGGGTGTACCACGAATAGGTCGGCTCGACCGGGAAAGGACTACGCTCTCACTAAATATCATCGCAAAATAGCAGCTTAATGCTGCGGTTTCGTGTGGTATGTGTAGGTAACCGGAAACTCATTTTACTGGTAATGAGGGATTCCATTTTACTCCTCGGTGATAACAACGCATATGCATTTTGATACTTATTCGACGAAAATGTAGACACAGCAGTTGGACTGTGTGTTCGTTTAAAACCCCTTGTTCTATAAAAAAATGAATAAAGTATAGGATATAACTTTATCACTACTTTTATATTATTTATAATAACTAACGACCCGCTAGTCTATTATAAATTATATCGCGATGATTCCTGGATCTCGACAACAGTGTCACCTACCGGGTCCAATTGTGAATTCGAATCATCCAGGAACTCACTCCCTAACACACACAAAATATTTCATCAGTCCAAGCATTTAGGAGGCTACTTAGGTAAGGTTACTTAATAAATAGCAAAAGAACCAAAGAAATTATCATCATCATATCACCCTGTCTTACACCTCTCTGCAATTGGATAGGTTTCGTACTCTGGTTCTGTACTGTAAAGAAATTATACTTAAAATTATTATCTATACCTAAGGAATTTAAATTACGTAGTCGAATAAAAAATTTAATATACGACTTTAATGGGAAAAATATTAATTTAGCTTGTGCGAACGTCCTATTGAAATAGTGCATGTTACGAGGTGCATGAAGTAAGCGGGCTGTGGAGCGCTCTGTTGCGAGCTTAACCTTATTGGACTTTTATGGCTAGTGCTATAAGAGCAACTTCGTCGTATTGCATATTGTGCAGAAATTTAAGATAATAGCCGACATAGAAAAATTTTGCAAATTTATTGAACTATTATATTCTTTTTATTTTTGTTAGAAAAGTTCAAGTAAAAAGAAAAAAAAATGTTTATTTAACCTGAACATGGGATTTTCCATTGCCGGTACTTCTAAGCCTACGGTTACTTCTCACATAATACGAGTGGATTTAGAAGCAATGTTCAGTCCGCTACGCTGATGTATATTGGTGGACTTCACACATCCTATCTTTAACATGGTGATATGCTTACGCATACTCGCCTCACAGGGGCAATGACGGGTTATGTCGGACTTGCACCGACTGCCCCCATGGTGTTCCACCTTCGTCGCACATTGGCAGAGCCACAATTTCGCATACATCTACGGCCGGATTTCTGATTCTCATTTTCCTTCTCGGGTAAGGCGCACCAAGAACATAAGACACGCCTTTCTCCGCGGCCTCTAACTCTACATATCCTGGAACTATTTTATCACTAAGACATGCAGGTTTCTCACGTTGTTTTCCTTACTCTCTGAGCAATCAAATGAATAGTAAATTCAAATTTTAAGCAAACGCTTAGTATTACGCATTTCAATTAACAATTTCATCGATTTCAACGGCCATAGAATCTGGGTTACTCGCATACTGGGCAATTTGTAGGCGCCCGTGAGCTACTAGTTAGTTAAAATAATATGATTTCATCACCACTAGAATCTATCACAAGTCCACTGCTGCACACAGGCTTCCTCCAAGGAATCACACAAAACTCGGTCCTGAGCCACATGAATCCATCGACTTCCAGCATATTTTACCAGGTCGTCACTCCATCTAGTGAGCGGCTGCACTACTCTTCGCCTGCCGGTATAAGGTTGCCACTCGAGAACTATTATTCCCCACCAGTTGACGGTTTTTAGAGCTATATATCCTACCCATTGCCACTTCAGCTTACTAATCCGTTGGGATGTGTCGATTACTCTGGTTGCACTGTAGATATATGATGTATTATGTATTATGATGTAATACATTATCAATTTTATTGTTAACTATCAACGACATTGATATGGTTTTATTTCACGCTAATTAATATAATCAGGCTTTACTTTGCAAATATTCATTTTATTAAAGTTGTGAAAAAAGAATGTTGTGTCTTACCTAGTTTGAGGAGCACCCCCCTCTCTCCCTCCATTGCATGCACTATCCCCTTCACCACTGATCTCAGCCTTACTACTCCTAACATCACTACACTAGGAAAGACACACCACCGTCGATAATATGACACGTGTTTCGCCTATAAACGTGGTGTAATAATGTGGGTTTTAGGCGTTTAAAATGAAAGACACGTTTCACGGAAAGACGGTCCAAGGTATATTGTCAGAAAAGAGGGAAAATATATTGTTCACACATAAAGTTCCGCGTAAGCTGAAATTTACAAGTGCGTGGGAACCTGTTCAATTTTACACACCCGTGGGACCATTTTCTTGCTTACATTATTTTGATCACATTACAACTCAATAGGTACACACAACCCTATACATACATGTATAGGGTACACAACCTCATTAAGTACAAACCCCATAAAAAATTTAAACTAAGTACCATCATAATGCTAATCATAATGCTATTTCTTATACTAACCTTACAAATTTTAATTAAAAAATTACAAACTCTTTATTACCAAAATTACACTAATACTTATTTATTTATAATAAAAATTTAAATTTTAAAGTAATTTAATTAAATGTATATCTTTTTTATTTAATGCATGTTGTTTAATGAAAATTTATATTATTTAATTTAACAATAGAATAATTTGTTGTTGTTTTTTTATGTATGTAATACCTCTTTATTATTTTTCATAAATTTAACCTTTTTTCTTCTATTACTTCATAAGGACCCTCGTAAACACAACCGAGCTTATTACCTGTTTGATTCTTTATTAATATTAAAAAGACAGAACTATAATTATATGAATTACATTTCTTATCCTGCTTTAACTTTCTTATTTCTTCACTTTTTAGTAAATATTGTTTGGCATGTAATTGTGCTTTTTGCAAACGGTACTTCAATTCTTCTTTAATAATCGTCGAATTTGTATAAATAATCGAGAGAATTTTTTAAGTTAATAAGTTGCAAAATTTTCCAAAGACCAATTCATAGGGAGTATACTTGGTTTCCTAATGTACGCTAGTGTTAAACGGAAAACAACAGTATGGGACCTATTCACTCCAATCGAACTTATTGTTCACATTGGATTCTGAGATAAGCGGCCAAGTTTTTATGTGTGTGTTTTTATTACGCGGTGGAGTGCATCTTTTTAATATCTAATAAATTAGAAATTTCGCTCATTATTTCAGACATAAATTCTGTTCCTTTATCACTTAAAATTTGTTTGGGTATCATCATTATCATCATCATTACAGCCCTTCACAAGTCCACTGCTGAACATAGGCCTCCCCCAAAGAATGACGCAAAGCACGGTCCTGAGCCACCTGCATCCATCGACTTCCTGCATATCTTACCAGGTCGTCACTCCATCTAGTGGGGGGACGCCCTACACTTCGCCTGCCGGTACGAGGCTCCCACTCAAAAACCTTTCTTCCCCATCGGTTGTCGGTTCTTCAAGCTATATGGCCGGTCCATTGCCACTTCAGCTTACTAATCCGTTGGGCTATGTCGGTCATTCTGGTTCTACTGCGGATATCCTCATTTCTGAGTTTATCACGCAGAGAAACTCCGAGCATAGCCCTCTCCATAGCTCGCTGAGCGACCTTGAGCTTCCTCATACGGCCAGCAGTGAAGGACCACGTCTCAGTTCCGTATGTCATCACTGGCAACATGCACTGGGTGTACAGTCTCGTTTTCAAGTTTTGAGGTATACCTGACGAGAAGATGTGTCGTAATTTCCCGAACGCTGCCCATTATATTTAAAGTTATCCTACTAAAGGTTGAATCAGCTGTAGACGTAATTGTTAAGGGTTCTCGTGTATTCGTATTTGAGATCTTTTGTTCAACTAAGAAATTGTTTGACATATTTCATGACGTCGTTTGGCATTCCTGGCCAGAAATAGAAATTCTTAATGTTCTTAAGCATCCGAGGCCACTGCGTGGCCACTCGAGGGCAGCAGGTGGAAGTCATTCAAAATTGTTTTTATTTCTTCCTTATCAGTGACTCGTGTTACGCCTCAAGAACCTAATAAACGAGATGACGCTTCATTATGCTGTGCAGCAAACATCTAATATGTCTAACATTTGTCTTTGCTAAACAAAGTCTCGGATTGGGGGCGACTAAATCTAGTCTAGTTTAATCCTCAGAAGAAACAAGTTTGCGCGTTTACCGCTAATAAGAACCCCTTTGTCATATCTCCTCAGTTTCAAGGTACTCCCCTTGTTGCCTCAGCCAGTATCGGAATCCTCGGCGTCGACATATCGAGTGACGTGCAGTTTCGTGGTCACTTGGAAGAGAAGGCCAAATTGGCCTCTAAAAAGCTTGGCGTGCTCAGCAGAGCGGAACAGTATTTCATGCCGGCACACCGCCTGCAACTTTACAAGGCGCAGGTTGCCTCACATGGAATACTGTCCCCATCTCTGGGCTGGGGCTCCACAGTGCCAGCTCCTTCCACTTGACCGCATCTAGCGCAGAGCGGCTCGAATCGTCGACGACCGAGTCCTTTCCGATCGGCTCGATTCACTGGCGCTGCGAAGAGATGTTGCATCTCTTTGCATTTTCTTTCGCATTTACCACGGGGAGTGCTCTGAGGGATTGTTCGGATTAATCCCAGCCGCCAAATTTTACGAACGCACATCGCGGCAGAACTCCCGATACCATCAACACTATCTGGATGGTTGGTGGTTCACCACTGTGCGATTTAGAAGATGTTTTCTTCCTCGCACAACTTCCTTGTAGAATAGTTCAACACCAGCGATTTTTCCGGACCGATACGACTTAGGGACCTTCAAGAAAAGAGCCTACTACTTTTTAAAAGGCCGGCAACGCACCTGAAATTCCCCTGGTTCCCCTGGTGTTGCGGTTGTTCATGGGCGGCGTTAGTCACTTACCATCAGGTGAGCCGCATGCTCGTTTGCCCCCTCTCCTATAAAAAAAATTACTCTTATTTTTTATGATGTGTAATTAGATTGTTTTTAACTTTGAGCACATGCTTTCGAAATCTCTCTCTAACTCCTCTGGGGCTGATAACTATCGAGAATAATGAAATATCGCTGATTGCGACGGTACGTATGTGCATAACGAGCGTCCGATATTAGAATATCCTTATCATTTTTATATTTTGTGTTCAAGTTTTATGAAAAAGGAAATTCAATGATGCTATTTGGTATTTTGATTATTTCCATAGCCGCGGGTTGATCATAACTGCGGGTTATCGAAATATCAACTAAAGATTTATCATTTTTTTGACATGGCATTTTACTTTGATTTCTAGTTCAATCTCAGACAACTTTTTCACTCTCTGAGATACGACTTAATGCGTCTACATTTGCATTATGTCGACCTGAGACGTATTCTACGCTAAAATCGTATTCCTCTAAATACAATCGAAAATTTGTTAAGATACATTACTATTACAATCTATCTATATTATTATACTTCTTAGTTTTTGCAAGACACAGTCATACAATAACAATTATAAAATAATAAACAATTAATGAATAAAAGTGAATATAAAATCTTGTTGTGCCTTAATACAAACATGCCACAGTTGTGCTTACGTAACTTTATTTATAGTATTGCAAAAATATTGCATTATTCTATTTTTATATAACAATCATGTGTATTTAGCAGGGATGGTAGACATGATAAGGATATAGAACGACGAGTGAATGCAGGAAATAGAGTGAATGGGGCTCTACACCTTATTGGGAGAAGTCACAATGTGTCCAATAAGGTACGTATGGCAATTCACAATGCTGTATTAGTCCCCACTTTAATGTATGGTAGTGAAAGTTGGGTGTGGCAGAAGAAGCACGAGAGTAGAATAAATACTGTAGAAATGCGGTCATTAAGGAGTATTTTAGGGATGAATCTCAATGACAGATTGAGAAATTGTGTGATAAGGAAGAGTGTGGTTTGCAAGATGATGTTGTGACCAGGATTAAGAAAGGAATGCTTCGGTGGTTTGGTCATGTAGAAAGAATGAATGGGGAAGGTGACAAAGCAAATTTATGTTGCAGAGGTGAACGGCAGAGTCGCGAAGGTACGCCCTAGGCGATAGTTTATTGACCAAATTGGCAATATATTGAAAGTGGGCCAAATCAAGAGTACTTTTAACCGACGAGCGTATATGCGTAGGTATATGGATGCGGAGGAAGCGAGAGAGGTGTGTCAGGATCGTGCCAAATGGAAGTCCATAGTCTCTGCCTACCCCTCTAGGTGACGGGCGTGAGCGTTTTTGTTATGTTTAATAAAAATAGCAAACAAAATCGTTACGCATCCGACCACTTTTTACTTATGTATATATTATACCGGAGACGGTTCATGCAATATAACTTTTTTAAGTATAATAGTAAAAACTATATAAAAGCTATTAAAATATATGATTTACAATAACGCTGATTGGATTTTACCTCTAGTCTTTTTGTGTATTACTTGTATGAATCTTTTTTGTGTTAATCTTCTTGGCTACACTTCTGTAGATTGTTGGTGTGATGTTAATTTTTGATTTTGTTCTGTATTATTTAGGCTCAATCGTCTCGGCTACACTGCTGCTGATTGCTGGTTCCGCTCGCTGCAGTATAATTTCTTCTATTGTTCGTTAATGGATGAAATGTTTTTATCTTCATGCCTTCTTATTTTTTCACAAAATATTATTTTCGATCTTTGATAGTTGTCTTCGTAGCACTATACATACTTTTTAATTTTTCAGTGAGCTTCCATAAAATAATTCCTGTGGTCTCGTATTTGTCGTGTTATAGTTTTTTTGACTTCAGTTAATTTTTTGTCATATCCGGGATTGTATCAATTCAGTAACTGGTTACAGCCCACAAGTCCACTGCTGAATATTCAGTAATTGAATTATATTATTACTCCAAAAATATTTTTCCAAAAATTTTGCAGGCCACGGCGGTGTGTTTGCACTGTCACAGCGTACCACTTGGCAGGGTCGCCAGGCCCAATGTGGGTTTTAAGTATTTATAATGAAAGATATGTTTCACGTAAGATGGTCCAAGGTGTATTATCAGAAAAGAGTCAAAATATAACGTTCATACATACAGTTGACTTAATTTTTCTTCCGCTTTCCAGATAAACAGTCGCACAAAAGTTACTATAATTGACAATATCATCACACTTACCTTTTTCTATAATAAGCAAAATATTATACATCTAACAGAATAACGGTATAGAGCATACAAGTGTTAAATTAAAACACATTCCTAAGATATTCCCAGCACGACCTCCGTTAATTTGAAATTTCTCATTTAACTTTCAAAAGTGGTTTGTCTGATTCTAATGGACATAGTATAATATTATACAATTTATAAACTGTCGTATGTTAGGGATGAATCTGAATGACAGAGTGAGAAATTGTTTAATAAGAGAAGAGTGTGGTTTGCAAGATGATGTTGTGACCAGGATTAAGAAAGGAATGCTTCGGTAGTTTTGCCATGTAGAAAGAATGAATGAGGAAAGAGTGACAAAGCAAATTTATGTTGCAGAGGTGAACGGCATAGTCGGGAAGGGTCGCCCTAGGCGAAAGTTTATCGATCAAATTGGCGATATATTAAAAATGGGCCAAAATCAAGAGTACCTTCAACCGATGAGCGTGTATGCGTAGGTATATGGATGTGGAGGAAGCGAGAGAGGTGTGTCAGGATCGTGCCAAATGGAAGTCCAAATTCTCTGCATACCCCTCTGGGTGACATGCGTGAGTGTTTATGTAAACTGTCGTAATTTATTACATAACACTTAATGCTTAAGCTGCTTAAGCCTTTACTTTTAGACTTAGAAATAATACTATTTAACTGATAGTTAAGTACCATTCTTCCAGACCGGTCAGATTAAGCAACTTTCAAATAAAAGCCCACTTTTTTAATAAAAAGAGGGCAACGTACCTGTAATTCCCTTAGTGTTGCAATTTTCCATGGGTGGCGGTAGTCACTTACCATCACGTGATTCACATGCTCGCTTGCCGCTTCTTATATAAAATAATTTTAAACTTTGTTAAACGAAATACAAGGTTATATTAGACAAAAACCATAACAAACAGATTTTGTATGCAATGGGCCGCAGAGCTCAAAAAACAGACCAACAGATGGAGTAGGAAGGATCTCGAGTGGCAGTCTCGTATCGGTAAGCAAAGTGTTTGACTTTTTTTTGACTTGGTAAGAAATGCGGGAAGTCGATTGATGCAGGTGGCTCAGGACCGTGCTTTGTGGCATTTCTTGGGGCAGCCTATAGTCTGCTGTTGACTTATGAATGATGAATGAAGTTATACAGGTAAAATCCATATCACAAGTTTATCAAGGTACAACCAAGAATTTGTATAATTTTCTTTCTTGTTCAATTTCAGACCTTAAAAGTCCCCTGGACTCGGGCTTCTTCGGTTGTAGGAAAGATTTGTTATAATCGTCAGTTTGATAGGCCAAGCGTCTCGCATCTTGAGTCCTGCTGCTCGTTTCATTATTCAAATAGTCGCCTCTTATGACGCCCCCTGAGCGAAATAAAAGGTCGGGGGAAAAGTTTCTCCGTATTTTTTATATAGAAATTCAAGACATTTTTTTTTCAAAGTATTATTACATTTAATTATAAAATATATATATATATGCCATTTTGTTTGGTAACTTGTTGTCATCTTGTAGGTAGTGACATAATCCTGTTATTGTAGATATCTTGGGAAATTTTGATAAAATAAATGCGACATGTAATTATGACAGTCATTTCTTGATGTTAAACTAACAGTACCCAAATAATTTGTTTTAAGAGACCGAAACAGCTGAAAATTTGAGGGTGCAAGGTCAGTACTATATTCTTTGTATAGGATAAGGGTGACAAACGAGTACACAGTCTACCTGATGGTAAGTGGTTGCTGTGGCCCATAAAATATGGAGGATAAGTGTTATACTTACCAACTTTCTCAATTTTTGCTGAGTGGCCAAAAAAGTGTGTGGTCTGATGTTATCATGATGAAAGACCACTCAGTTTCTGTTAATCAATTTCGGTTGTTTTTTTCAATTTCTTGCTTAATTTACATTACTTGTTGGCAGTAGAAATTTGAAGCGATAATTTCGCCCGGTGGTAAAAGCTCATAATAAACGATGGCCTTCCAATTCCACCATATTCTATTCTACCTTATTGCGTTACTACCATTTGACCATAATTTTTTTCGTACATTCGTGTCGTGGGTGATCCACTTTTCATCACCAGTGATCAATCTTTTCAAAAATGGTTCGGCGGTTTCATTACGTTTCTATAGAGAATCACAAATGAGTGCACGATTCATTAGGCTCTTCTGGTACCCAAATATCAAGCTTTTTTTGTGTATAGCCATTCTTTTTAAAATAGGTCAAAACTGTTTTATGGTCAACCCTCAATTCCTCGTGTATGTGGTAACTATTTTTTTATAGGATAAGGGTAACAAACGAGCACACAGTCCACCTCATGGTAAGTGGTTGCTGTGGATCATAGACATCTACATCTATATTCGATTATGAATCAAAACGCAGATGCGTTGTCACCCGTGAGGACTAAGATGGAATGCCTGGTTTCCAGTTAAAAGGGTCTCCAGTTCTCTACACTCACCATACGAAACACAGCAGCGTTAAGCTGCTATTTTACGCTGGTGTTCTGTGAGAGCGTGCTCCTTGTTCGGTCAAGCCGACCCATTGGTGCTACAACCATAATATAGCTGCAGCATGATTTTACCAGATCTTGCGCCACTTTTTCAAAAATGTCATCGACTTTATCCGTATGAGAGCGTCTTTGACATCAAAATTCCCGGACTGAAAGCGCTTTAACCAACTTTGTGTTACTCTTACTGACACTGCATTACGGCATAAACTTTAGAATTTTTTTTGGCGGCTTGAGTTGCATTTTACCCTTTTTTGTAAGTAATAAAACTTCTGAATGTACGTGTAAGTACCTAAAAATGTATATATTATTCATTAATAAAAATTACAAAAATAAAAGTAAATAAAATATGTAATAAAATAGCGCTGTTAAACATTGAATAAAACTATTTTTACGGATTTTATCGCGTTTAATTTACTTATTTTATATTCCCGACGTTTAAACAATTAAAAGTATTTTTTTGAGTCTCATATAAGTTGATGTCCATTTAAATCGATCTTCAGAAACAAGATGATTCTTGTTTCTTTTTTTTTGTCATGTCAGTGAAAACGTCTTAACTTCAAATTAATCACAATTTGTATTTGCAATTTATTTACAATTCAACGCCGGCATTATATTGCATTAATGTCATATATTCATATACTTTCATTTTATTAAATTTATTTCATAAATTCAGTTACTTATATTTTATATATCATTGTAATTGGGTGGCTCGGACCATCCGTAATAATTATTATTTATTTTTACTCTCGAATCAGTTAACCATTTATTTATTTATATTTTTTCCGTACTGTGTGCCACAATCTTTCACACAGGCGAACTCGTGTACAATTATAATTTAATTACAAAATAAATTTAATTGAGTACTATTATAGTTATAACATTTTTAATTTCCAGAAATCAGAAAATATATAAAATTGAGACATCTAAAATTATAATCACATAATTTACGATTTATACAGTAATTATTTTGTAGATACATCAAACATTGATATTTTGTAGATTCACATTATAGTCTCTATTTTTTTTTTGTTTTTCTTGAAAATAACATATTTCCTGTTAACTTGTAGATAAAATTGCCTTGCCTATGTGTGTTCACCTATACGTCCCTGAAACGACCAACGGGGTTTTTGTTATATACTGTATATATTATGAGTTTATTACTATCGGTGTCCAGCCGATACACGCGGCAAGTGGAGTCGCGCGCGCACCGACTGGCAGGGTCACCATGTAATAACGTTATTTAATAAGGCAACATTTATGTACCAAGTCCTGTTTATTACCGACTTAATAGATTTTTACACACATTATTGGATACCGTGAGCCACACTACATTTCTATTTTACGTTCGTACTTTATTAGAGCGTGGCCATAATACAGTTGCAGTGTAAACTCATCACACTGAAAGGATATATCATATTTAACTATTCCGTATCACACTCAACAGGTCACAAAACGCTACGAGTATGTAACAAACAAGTGTTTGAATTTATAACTATGTAGTAACATAGACGGTCGTCGACAAGGACGTCTTGGAATTAGCGTATGCACAAACAACTTTAACGTAGTGTTTCAATTTAACACTCGAACGTATCCAATTAAGTAGTTCACAGAAACTAAATATTTAGAATTCAAATAAAGTACTCGTGTATTTGAATATTCATGTTTATATGCAAAGTAATTACATAAATCACGTTGTAAGCAAGTAATAAAAATTATAACACACAACTGTCACAGCAAAATGGAAGACTTAATCGAGGACTTAGACGTTTATGGGTCACAGCAGGTATCACGTGAATTGTGTGCTCGTTTGTCAACCCTATTCTATTAAATAAAAAGGACCTCAATGAAAGAAAAGTAAAGTTACGGCCTATATCTATATCGAGCTACTGTTCACACGAGACCTCTTGTCTCTGACAGTGTTAAATAGCAATTTTTCCACCGCGCCAGTGCATATTGGCGGACATAACATATTAACTTAATTTTAACATGTGCCCTTGTTCCTTTGGGTTGGCATAGCATGTCTTCCTCTTCCATTTTCCTCTATTATTAGACGCCGTGTCTTAATTCACTATTTTCTTACGCGTATTATTTCTAATACAGCATATCCATCTTTTCTTAAATCTCTTTATATCCATCCACTTTTATAGTAACACCTTTCCTTACTATGTTTTACTAAATTAGAAAGCGACGGGTAAATCATAATTTATTGCAATTAACAATATCATTGGTGGCGGCAAAAATCGAACCTAGGTAATCCGAGCGCTTAGCCTCTTAATCGATTAGAACCAAGAAGCAATCAATTAGCGCAGGGAAAATTGTGATCGCTAGTTCTTTCACTTTGACTGGGTGTCTACCAATTCCCTTATGAAATTAAACAAGCATCAATGTAAGTAAACTACAGCAATTGAATTGTCAGGAATATTCTCTGCCGTGAGCACCAAGCGACCAAAGATGGTGATCCGCAGGCTACTGCTTCACCATGAAGATGCGCATACCTACTTAGAGCTGAGAACGAAAGACTTCCTGAATAGCACATCGGTTAAGTTTTTGTGTCAACCTCGTTACAGACCCGATTTGGCACTGAGTGATTTTTTATTCCCTAATATAAAAAATCGATTGCAGAATCTGAATTATCGATTAGCTCATATTTTAGGTCTAAATTGTTAACGGGAAATAGTCACGCGTAAACAATACGCATGTTATAGTTTCAAATTGGACAGTATTGACCGCAGTAATCGTATTTTTCACCATTATGCATTGTTTACGTTTCTACATTTCGAATACTAATGATATCCACCCCTCTTGAGATAAAATAATGGTTGCGTGCCCTGTTTAATTACTTTGCTGTTTTCAGTTAACGAGCCATGAAATAAATAAAGTAGAACCTTGACCTATAAAAATATATTGCCGTAATTTACTTAACATCAATTTATTTTAAAACTTTTTATCATCATCATTCATTGCCACAGCCTAGCAAAGTCCATTATTGAACATAGTTCTCCCCAAATATTGCCAACTAGAGAGGATATTTGCCACCGTTTTATTATTTTGAGTTGTTATGGTTTTGGATAGATGGCGCTCTTCGTCATACAGTAAATGCCTCATCACGTGGCGGGAAACAGCGTCAAAGGTGCAAGATGTCTGGCATTGCTACTTATCCACACGTGATAGAGAAACATATTATGCTATTGGTGCATATAGGTTGACTCGAGTGGGGAACCCTTTTTTAGGTAAATGAGGCATTCGATCTTAGTCCTTAGGGGTGACAACGAACCTGCATTTTGATTCTTAATCGAAGAAAAATTTAGATGTCTATGGACAGCATCTACTTACTATCAGGTGGACTGTGTGCTCGTTTGTCAAACCTGTTCTATAAAATATAATAATCCGCCTGCCATGCGCGACAATTATGACAAGACCTCCTTACAGCGGGACGGTCCAGCAATGGAATTTCACGTTACGTTAGCATTTTTAAGAATAACCCATGGTGATTACTTCCAAGTTTATTTCACTCATTCAAATTCATTCTTTCATCCCAACCCAACAGAATTAATGAATTCTTTTCAATTTCATTCATTCTGTTGGGTAACCCATTGAAGAATATTTCTACGCAAAAGAGAAGGAGAAAAGCTTATCAGCGTGGACTCGGAGCTGGATTAAGCTAATATGTTAAATGTGAACAAATGACTATACGGTAGTTTAATCTTACTCACTTATTACATTATTCATATGTACATGGTACTCAACACGGTTACACAAAGACATTTAAGTAGTAGTAATAGACTGGACATCAACAACAAAATAACAACACACAAACACACACACGCACGCACGCACGCACGCACGCACGCACGCACGCACGCACGCACGCACGCACGCACGAACGCACGTACGCACGCACGCACGCACGCACGCACGCAAGCATTATCTCCTGTATCGTAGAGGCAGTTTACAAACATAAATTACACGAGGACAAACATCCAGACCCGGAACAATTATTTGTAGGCCATACAAATACTTGTTCCGTGAGGGATTCAAACCCGCGGCCCCCAGCGTTGTAACTCATTGCTAAGCCATTGCGCCACGGAGCCGTCGTATATAACCTTTAATTTTTTTTGTTGCGATACGCAACACCTTCTGTAAGTTATTTGTATTATGCCTATAACTTATGCGCAAGTGCAAGCAATAAGTTAAAATGTTGTACCGCAATCTGATGAACAGTATGGCAGTGCATAATTTACGAATAAACAAAAATATTGAAATATATTTGATTATACAATATGCATTTTCCACGGAAAGTGCTCTGAAGAATTATTCGCCGAATTTCATCAACGTACATCGCGTCAAAACTCATGTTACCATCCACCGATTTCTATATAAAGATGTGGGTTGCGGGAAGTAAAGACTGTAAGAACCTCCGAAGGAGGCGGAGTTATGGCCGAAATAAGAACTTTTAACTTTTTGATTTTTGGCCATTTTGACACCCTAGTAGTGTAATGAGAACTTTTTGCCCCTATTTAACCATAGCCCCCATGGCATCCTCTACGTGATAGGTCATTCAAACTGATTAGGCCTAAAGTTCGATACACCACCCCACTCATTTCTAGTCTTTACTTCCATAACATATGTACATAACATTCATATTGTATTTACAATTTTTTTTATGGTGAAAGAGGACTTGTATCGGTGAATTTTTTAAGACAGCATAAAAGTTGTGGAATATGTCGATGCCAGGTATACTTCGAGATATTTCATTATATTTCGTGGGAGCCATGGGAGATTGCATACCAAGATGCGTTCTAGGAAAAGGTCTTCGATCTCCTTTTTGAAAATTGGTGCAATTCGTACTCTTTTCCACGCTTCTGTAAATATGCATTTATCAAGGGAACGAATAAGGATCAGCGTAAGAGGGAATGCAACACCTGAACCGCAATGTTTAGAGTATCCAACGTTTTAATTTTCTTCTTTAACACATTTGCCCATAAGAATTTAAATTTTGATAGCTGTTGAATGTTACTGTTTTAGTGTAGGTTAATAATTGGATGTTGACCAACCGCTTGGGTGTAAATTAAGAAGTGATTCGCAAATAGAAAAGCGATATCTGTAACAGTACTATCAGCTCTGTTGTTCAGCTTCATCAATGTGAGAAAAGATGACTCAAATATCTTATTCCGTTTAAAATAATTTCAAAATTAATTACGGTTTTGGAAATACTTGTCTCAGCGTTGTGTTTGCAATTATTGGGACAAATATTGTAGAGCTTATGACAGCGACTTCAAGTAATTTGGAAATTTAAATAGTCCCGAGGGTTGTTCTACTTACGGATTTTTATGAAGATTGTCCTTTTTCTGTCAGTAACTTAATTAAATTGGAATTGAACCAAGCAGACTTGGAACTACGTTTAGGAACTGATTTATCAATTATTATTTTATAGAGACATTTATAAAATACATCAACTATAGCATTGACATTATTTCATCCGGAAAGTATTTGCAACCAATCAATATTCTTAATTTCTTTTACAATAGTAATATGGGCTGTTTTAAAGTAATTGTAATCATTACGACTTTTATAGGATGCATGTGAAAAGTCATTTCTTCTTATAAGCAAGTTTGGGTATTAAGTTTTTACTACCGTAATATCAGTTAGGTTAAATAAGATTTACGAGTAGCAACCTAACTGATATTACGGTCTAAGTGTCTATCATCATAGTTGCATATACATTTAAATTGATTCAGATTGTTAATATACATAAAATCAATTAATGAGTGTCCGTGGGCATTATTGTGATCACACGATACAAGATAAACAGTTTTAATTAATACACCATTTAATAAAAGCCATAATAATATGACCCAATACTATTAATAATACAATGAAATCATAAACATGGTTAGATACATTGTCCGGATTCTCCAGAAACTTATTAAGAAACTCATTTTCAACTAGGGGAGGCATATAAATTACACAAACGGCAATCTTTTTTTATTTGTTTATTATTAGTATCCAACATTAGTCATATGCATTCAGCATCGTTTGTTTCCAAACTAATAACCCGAGAAGAAGGTATATCACGTCAGATAGCAACCACAACAACTTCTCCGTCGTGTTTAGATTTATTGTAACATGCACGATATCTTCGATAAACGTTAAAACGCGAATATAAGTCTCGTAAAAAGCAATCATTTTTTAATTTTTAGTCAAGATATTCTTAAGCACATCATTGGTTTTAGTTTTCAATTCACATACAGTTTGATTGGTGTAGGAGGCATAATATTCACTTTATAATATTTACTACTTAAACAATAAGGATATGACTATTTTCACTCTTTATTAGTAATGGTAAAGAAAGAAAGAAAGAATGAAAGAAAGATCGCAAATCTCAAGCACATCGCAATCTAAGCACAACGCCATACGTGGTAGAGCCATGCTGCAGCTATATTAGGTTGTAGCACGAATGGGTCGGCTCGACCGGGGAAGAACCACGCTGTTACAGAATACCAGCGTAAAATAGCAGCTTAACGCTGCTGTGTCTCGTATGGTGAGTGTAGAGAACCGGAGACCCTTTTTCTGGAAACGAGGCATTCCATATTAGTCCTCACGAGTGATAACGCATCTGCATTATGATTCGTAATCGAAGATAGATGTAGATGTCTATGGGCTACAGCAACCACTTACCATCAGGCGGACTGTGTGCTCGTTTTCACCCTTATCCTATAACATATATACACATAAATATATATATATATATATATATATATATATATATATATATATATATATATTGTTACAAACTTGGGGTTCAAGACAATTCAAAGTTCAAAACAAACAAAAAAACTGCCGATTGAATTACCAAAATTGACACTTTAATTACAGAACACTAATTGAAACTTAAAACCACACAATTGTACTACTGATCACTTAAGTTCGCAGTTCTATCGCTTCGAAGTATTCGTTTGTATCGCCAGTTCAATACTGCCCCGGTCGCGATCTATACCGACCTTATATAGGGCCTCAGGTAGTTTCTAGAACTTTCTACTATAGAAAATTCTAGAATGTTCTTGACTCTCCTAGTTCTGCTACTCGATATTAGAGGGCACTAGTGGTAGCTAGTGTCACCATGTACCATGTATTAATCGTGACGCGCATCGATGTATATATACACACACATTGTTGCGCTATTGTTGTTATATTACACCCTATAAAAGTCCACTACTGTACATACATAAGCCTCCCCATAGATTGCCTCATTAGGGTGATTTTTGTCATAGTTGCTTCTTTTGGCAACCTAGAAAGGCGCTGCTGTCCATCTCCTGGTTAATAATCTCCTGACACTTCTTATGATGACACTCACGACGACACGATATGGAGTATTGAATATCTATGTCTAAACCACCACTTCACGGTCAAATCTAAAATCATTCGCAGTCAACACCACGGTTTTAGGTGTATATGTGTGCGTCCAGCAGTGGAAGTTTACGGGCTGGTATAAAAAGAAAAAAGAAGGATGTGTGTGCGTCGGTGTTAATAAATTTATTATGATTTTTACGTCACATAAAATGTGCGCAGATTTCTGTCGTTATTTATTGTTCTGAGATTTATTTCTGATCGCAATTATTTCATTAGCTAATTTTCAACGTTTCAAATAGAGTTGCGGTAAAAAGTAACGCACCAAAAGTAAGAAACAAAGCAACGACCAACTAATAAATTATACTTTCCTATTTGCAGAAGCAATTTTTCATGTAATTGGTTTCCAGAACGGTGTTTTTGAGGCAAAATTACTTGTTATTTATGAAGATACTTAAGACAAAGAAGTCTTTGCAAACGTTTTTATAACAAATCAAATTTGCTTTTTTAGATTATTATAATTATTTTGAGATAATTGTTTTGACAATAGTATTATGGTTATAATTATGGAACTAGTCGTGTAATGGTAGCATAAAATAATCCACTACCCAATGTCATCCCGTGGGTATCGTAACAGTCGATAGATAGAAATGAAACAGCAGATGGACAACAGCATCTTCCTGATAACAATAAAAAAGTAAAAAACTGCGGTTGTCAACTCGCCTGCCAAGCAAGGCAACTATGGTAAAATTGTTATATGAAAAATTCATCTCTGGGGGAGGCCAATTGCAATTACAAGCTGTGGAGATTTTTACGTGGTAGAGCCATGCTGCAGCTATATTAATAGTATGGTTGTAGCATGAATGGGTCGGCTCGACTGGGGAAGGACCACGCTCTCACAGGATACCAGTGTAAAATAGCAACTTAATGCTGCTGTGTTTCGTATGGTGAGTGTAGAGAACCGGAGACCCATTTTACTGGAAAAGAGTCATTCTATCTTAGTCCTCACGGCTGACAACGCATCTGTATTTTAATTCGCAAACGAAGATAGATGTAGATGTCTATGGGCCACAGTAACCACTTACCATCAGGTGGACTGTGTGCTCGTTTGTCACCCTTATTCTATAAAAAAGTGGAGTTTTGATAGGCTGCAATGGATGGATGAGATGAAAATGTGGCTGCCTGGCTCTCGTTTTATGCATATCTGGAGAAAAACTATCGGTTGAAAATTATTGGTAAACTAGACCTTGTTAGGTCAAAGAACTTTATTATTATTTACAGAATTTTTATTTGGAATGTTCTTAATTTTTCATTATCTCTACTTTTTAATCACCCCTAGTAAGTGAAAAGAAAAGAGCCTATTACTTTTTAAAAGGTCGGCAACACATCTGCAATTCCCCTGGTTCCCCTGGTGTTGCAGTCGTTCGTGGGCGGCGGTAGTCACCATCAGGTGAGCCGCATGCTCGTTTGCCCCCTCTCTTATAAAAAAAAGTGTTAATAGCACTTAAGTCAAAGACGCCATAGCAAGCATAATATTTGCTAATACTGTAGCATCGAATACTAAATATTATTTAAGAAAGGTTTTTATTTTCTTAGCAGTTTTCAAGAAAACGAGAAGTTTTTAAATTTGCGTGTATATTTTTTTGTATGTAACGTGATATCTTCGTCAATTGAGAACCGATTTTGATAAATATTACGGCCTACGGCTGCTCCCTTAAAGGTCAAATCCTCAGGGGCCCATTCAGCTGAGTTTCGACGAGCAGACGTAGGTAGGGCCTCCTCCAGGCCAAAGTGGAAAATCTCTAATTACACTAAACTCTATGGGGGAGCGTTCTATACTACGGCCAGTTGACCGGGAGGGTATTAGACGGAGCTTACTTACCTATATCCAAGGCGACTGGTCCGTCCGGAGTCGATCAGGTCGCATGTGGTTGTGTAGTGCAAGGGAAATAAGGTGATGTGATGTGTATCTGGGTGTGACTGATGGTGATTGACCCTAGACTTTGGCCGTCGGCAGCAGCCCGGGCGTGGACACCGCTCCAAATTGAGGGAACCTTCCGCGGCGTGGTCCACAGTCACTTTCCTCGTTCGTCACGATGACAGTCCATTAACTCTATCGTACGATTAATTAACTTACAGAAGCCATTAACTCTCGTTTGTTATAAAGCCTAACACACAAAACTGACAGGGAGTGCCCGGATCAAAGGTCACTACCGCTTCGCGTAGCAACAGTTATTTCTAGACTATCAAAGGCCGCGCTAGCTAATATTGTCGAATGCACTTATACAGATTCTGAGTCGGACCCAATAAGTCCTGGGAAAGGCTATCCAACAAGGGATGCGCGTTATAAATCCTAGACAGGATATCTACTAGACGCCCTAACTATTCCGCGGTTCCCGCACAAAAATTGACAGCGTGCAGATATTAGCACAGCTAGCAGACGACTCTGCCTTTTTGTTCGCGACCCGCGCGCCATTGCCACGCTCGGCCGAACTTCAACCGGTATCGCGCCGAGCCGAGTGCCATCTAGCGTCGATTCTTGACAGCGTGTGGCGCGAACAACAATACTTTCTTAATTAAATAGGTTATATGTACTTAAAGTGTAGCCCCGTACAAATTTTCAGAAAAAGCTCTATTCCTTAGAGTATCAAAATAAAGAATGAAGTTTTTGAAGGAAGAATATAGACGACATTGTGATTATCATATTCCTTACCGTTACGGCCTAAGTACAGAGGTATTCCTATAGTTAATCTCATAGGGATACTTGCCACAATTGCCACGCTTTGCAGGTAGGTTGGAAACCTCAGTTTTTTTTTAAATTTACTATCAGGAAGACGCTGCTGCCCATTATGTCATGTATTGATATTCCTATGTCAACTCAAAAGGGTAAAAAATAACTTTTAAAGTGAAAGCCCACTTGAAACAACAACGACGACAGGTACTTACACATATTATATAGAAGATTTAGACCCCGACTTCAGGATTTGAAATCATTTTATTCTTTTTAGCTGTTTGAAATCGGCTCTTACTATTTATTAAAAGTATGTTTTTAATTGTTATAGATGTTTTATTTTTATCTGACCCGATATAAATCATTTATAATAGTTATAATAAGAAAATAAGATGCGCGACTGTTTTTTTAACCATAAATCCTCGACAGCTACCAAAAATTGAAGCATCATATCCGCAGCATATTAAAGGGGCATAAACGAAATACTTAAGGGATTTTGCTCTGATACTGACCATTAGTTTTTCGATTTAACGTGAGCCCATAAAAATGATCGTAATATTTCCCTAAGGGGTCAGCCGACCTACATTCCTGGCTGAACAATGATCCGTATTGAATTATGGACCACCTTCCCTTTTTACAAGCTTCGATAAATGCTTATTCGTGGTACAACAATTCTAAGAAATATTTTTTGTTTATTTTGAAGTGTTTATCTTATTCAAATGAAAACAAGCTGTTGGTTCATCCGATGGCCTTTTTTCTTTTCTTATTTTAACTCCAAATCAAAAGTAATGATGCAAACTTTGTTGCCTTTCAACTTGGAATACAACAGCCAGTGCACTGCTGCTTATCGACAGAAAGAGATAAGGTGACACTAATTTAGACAGATAGACCGTGTAGTTGCGGCGTAAGAATATCCACTACCTCAAACCATCCCGTGGGTGTCGTAAAAGGAGACACAAGGAAGCAAACCAGGAAATGGGCAGCAACGTCTTCCTAATATCAACTTAAAAGTAAAAGTTGCAGTTGCCAAGTCGCCTACCAAGTATGGCAACTATGGTAAATATCCCCCCTACGCTGCAGTCTATGGGGGAGGCCTTTGTTAAGCTGTGGACTTTTGATAGGTTGTAACGGTAACGGTAACTCAGATAGCCTACAAGACAGAAGAGGACCATATCAACTAATGATAGACACAAAATAACTATTTTATCGTTATCAGCATCATAATTATAGCCTAAAATTAACAGTAAAATCACTCTCTATTCGTCCTACTGCTGGGCATAAGCCTCTTTGTTCATAGGATTGGGTAATAAACGAGCACACAGTCCACCTGATGGTAAGTGGTTGCTGTGGCCCATATATATCTACATCTATTCTCATTTGCGAATCAAAATATAGATGCGTTGTCACCCGTGAGGACTAAGATGGAATGCCTCTTTTCCAGTAAAAAGGGTCTCCGGTTCTCTACACTCACCATACGAAACACAGCAGTGTTAAGCTGCTACTTTACGCTGGTATTCTGTGAGAGCGTGGTCCTTCTCCGTTCGAGCCGACCCATTCGTACTACAATTATACTACTTATATAGCTGCAGCATGGCTCTACAACGTATAAAAACTGTTCTCATTACTGAGAGGGTTTTTTTAAGACAAGTAAATATCCGCCACGCTGCCATAATGCGTGTTGGTGAACTTCACATGTCTTCGAAATATTTCTTTTCTTATTTCTCAAACATGTAAATTTCCTCACGATGTTTTCCTTACCACAGAGCACGTGGTAAATCAGCGCTTATAATTGCAATTAATATTTGTCACCCATGGCATCGCAATGACATGGGATAACTAACTCTCCCACGTCTTCTCAGCACGTCAACCGACTCTCTTCTCATGACAACGATCCTATTTTTTAAATTAGTTTTTTAAACATTTCCCTCTCCGCCTCTCACGAGGATTTTCTCCTGTATCGTGAAAGCCGTTTATAAACATAAACTGCACAAGGACAAAAATTGTAGGCAATTTCAATACTTGTTTCGTGTGGGATTTGGTGTCAAATTTAAACTTCACGTAAAACTTAAAGGAAATATTAAAAAAATATCTTATAATTTTTATACTTACATCCACACAAAAGTGTATTTTTCTTATAAACCTGGGCTTAAGTTTTAAATATTGCACGTTTTTTCAACAAGTTAAAGCAGGATTTGGGAATCCTTTTTGTGGGTCGTTTTTATTAATTCTTACATTGAAAGATAATGCTAAGATTTTTACTAGCTTTCCCGTATAATCAAGGTTATACAACATTTTAGAACTTTTTTGGGTGATCGAATTCAAAATAGGTACACCGTGTGGTGAAGGCGTATGTGAAATTTATGTTAGAAACTTACTTATCAATGATAACACACACGCAGTGTTCAGACGGATAAGTCTCGGGCGTCAACATAAAACACATTAGCCCATAATTGATTTTCTCGTAGCAGACGCGAGACACCTGAGACAGTATTCTGATCCAGACAACTAAGATTAATACCGATAGGTGGGGATTCGGAGAAAGATTTAACAGTATTTGCAAAGACTTTTATCTACTTGCGCAAATACGATTTTATTATTATAGTTTTCATTAAAAGATTGACCTTAATTTAACATCCAGGTGGTTTAATCTCCGAATCATACACACGCACTTCCAATTTAGAAATTCGTGACCGTGATCAGTTTCCTTGAAACCTTAAAGTAATTATATATATTAATATTTACATTAAGTAGTTAACATTATGTTAAATTAGTAAAATGAGATAAATATTTAATTTTAAAACTATAATATATTAATTTCTTTATTTTCTAATTCATCCAAATAAATTTGTTAATTTGTTAAAATTGAAATATAAATCTAAATATAAATCTTACAACACATGGTAGTACTGATACTTTATTCTTAAAAACAAAGCCCCCTTACTTAACAGAGACGGTAATATTGCTTAAAAAGTTTATTTTCACGGTGAAGTAGGAGCTAGTCCACACCCTGCCAAGCAACAAAGTTTTCTTTCCTACAATGACGTAGTAGCCATCCGTATGCGCCTTTACAAATATGCAAAGTACTATGGGTATGTCGTATTTCTTTAAGATTTACAGCAGTAGCGTGTTACAATTTACCCACTTTTCTTTAATATGGTTGAGCAAAGGACAGCACATGTTTCTTGTGAACAGGTAGTATTTGCATGGGCTGATGGTGTGCTCGTATTCGGTATACGCTAATGCTCCTTTTAAGTCCTTTTTTTGTATGGAATATACTTTAGTTACCGACAGGACAGTTATGGTTTTTCATTTTGTATATATACTGTGCAATACAAAAATAATTAAAAAATGACAAAAAGAGAATACTCGCGGGGTTTTGTTTGGCATTTCTTCTCCGATCAAAGAAACCTCAATTAAAAAGGTTAGTAGATATAAAAAAATTACATTCGACGAACGAAATTTTAGTTTCTTACGTCGAAAAAGTAAATATAATATTTCATTTCATTTCATTTTAATATACTTTGTGTAGGTTTATATATTATTACGTAATCATAATTATTTGTAAAGGTGCGTCCTTTTTCAATAAATCCTTTTCGGTTACAGCTTTACGCCTGTTGAACATTCTTTATATATTCGACGTGCTCAGTCCCGCTTTTCCTTCAAAAATCTACTCAAAGCTTTATTATTTGGAGCGCTAATTTTTTCCATCATATTTTCCGTCCGTCCGTTATATCATACCTATCCTCAAATGTCATCATCTTAATTACCTACTTGATGCTCGTACGTAACTTACTGAGTGAGTTTATTTGTTCGTTTGTTTATGAGATCGTAATATTTATGACTGTATCTGGGTCAGATGTCGTCAGCTGCAGTCCGGGGAGCACCAGTTTCCTTACATCCGCATAAAAATTACCAAGCTGATTGGTTTCAGTGAGCCATTACAAATATTCCGCCTTCCTCAATCACCAGTTATTATTATTCATCTGCCTAGTAATTATCCTATGATCCGATTCACTGTTATTTTGTTATTTCATGTAATGTGTAGATTATAAATAAATAAATAAATCGATGCAACTGTCTGTGGTACGAAACCAGGCAACTTAGTCAATAATTAACTGCCTGAGCATGAAGTTTAAGGCAAATCTTCTTAACTTAGGGGTGGGTTTTATTTTTCACCTGACAATGCCTTGTTTATATGGTTGCGAATTTCCGACTCGCGAGGGCAAGGACTCGCACTAGCTAAAACCCCATAGCGTTCCATAACCGCCACATATTGACAGGGCTACGGGAACACCAGCGCCGACCACCCCAATGGAGGCCTTTTCTCGGAAGAGAGATTCTCCTCCCCTTTCTCCTCAAGTAAGACATCAGGAATACAAGGTGCGACTTTCTCCACGGGCTCTAGCTCCCTGCGCAACGGACCCCCCTCCCCAAGTCTGATACTTGGCAGCCTGGTCAGGAAAAAACGAGCACTCGAAAGCACCAGATTTGTTCAGACTGGCGGTGGATCCAGTCTGTGGCTTCGCCACCAACCAAGTTTCGACCGCGGACGATATGTAGAGCGGCACCTCGTAATACTGAAACTCCTATTTCTCCGTGGCTTCACTACCATGACTTTAACTGTGCGGCCTTGCCAGAATCGCGGAGAATAGGGTGAGTGGCGCAACATTCCTCCTATTACTCGACTCCACTTCGGATGCAGCAATAGAGGGAGAGGGTACCCATCTCACAGTTGCCCACCAACACACGTCCGCAGTGGCCTCACCAAGCCCACTCGGAGTGCCCGCTCGGGCAGGTTTCTGCCTGAGTCTGAATATTTATAAGAAGGTGATATCTCTCAATTGTGTATATCGTTAAGCGAAAGAATCTTATAGTTACTAGTGTGTTCTGGTTTACAAGGTAAAGGAACTAAAACTGTTACGGTCTGTGAGGCATTTTGAATAGTCGTCATGATAATAAGCAATAAATTATTTCGCATCCAAATGCTAAAGATTTCTTCTTCGTTCTAATAATTAAATTATTAAAAATAAATACATAAATCAACCGATTTAAAATATAATCATTGAATCTGGCTGAAATTAATGTAGAGCTGGACTAGAATAGACTTAACTGAACTATGTAGGTACATATTACGCTTTCTGTAAATTATTGATGAGCTAATTCGGTTACATAACCATAGTGATATGGCGTAGTGGATTCTCTTGGGCCTCCAATACACGACGAAATAGTAACACTTAATGCAACAAATAGGACAATCGACAAAAATAAAAATTGCGGGTTATCACCCCTTTTAAACGAAGTGGGGGCTTTTCTGCAGGGCTCCGTATCGTTCAGGTGTAGATTTCTTTTTGACCATAGGTGTTATGTGAAGTTAAATAAAACTATTCTTTGTATAAGAAACAAGAGCTTCTTTGTAGAGTATTCCAGTGGCTCCAGCTCTCTCCATTGAGCCCGGTCCTCTGCAAATCTGGTCCAGTATGGCCCTAGATTTAGGCGGATATCGTCACTCCATCTGTTCATGTTTTCGGACGCCCTTGTCTTCTGATGTCTCCTCTTAAATGGAGCAAACAAATAACCATAGGGTTACGTGTTTGCTCCATTTATTTATTTTGCAACGTAGCATATGTCCTGTCCAGCTCCATTTTAGATAGTCTATTTGAGTTATTATATTTGTTACTTTTGTCTTCCTTCTTATTTCCACATTTTGGATTCTGTTACTAAGCCTGATTCCCAACATGCTTCTTTCTATTGCTCTTTCTGTTTTAGCAAGTTTTTCTTTATGTTTGTCCATTAATGTCCATGTCTCGCAGCTGTATGTCATGCAGGGGAGAATATAAGTGTTGAAAGTCTTTCTCTTGATATGTATGCCTAGATCTTTGTTCTTTATTATTTCTTTCAAGGACCAGTATTTCCTCCAACCGCAGGCTATTTTTTTGTTTATTCCTTGAACATGGAGTCTTTAGCAGATATAATTGGTCCTGGGTAAACATATTCTTTCACATATTCGAACTTGGTTCCGTAGACCTCTATGTTGATTTCTGTTGAGTTATTCAATAGTTTTGTTTTATCTGCATTCATTTCTAAACCTACTTCTCTGCTTTTTTCTGCTATATCTTTTACCATATGTTCTAGTTTCTTAGGATCTTTTTCAAACAGGACAATATCATCTGCAAATCTCAAATGATTGAGGCGGCTTCCATTGATTATAATACCATAATTAGCCCAGTCTAATTTTCTAAATGTGTGTTCCAACACAGCATTAAAAAGCTTTGAAGATAATGGGTCTCCTTGTCTCACACCTTTGTTTATTGAAAAGGGATCTCCTTTTAACTCTAATTTAATACTGCTTTTGTTTTTTTGTGGATGGATTTTTATTAGCTCTATATAGACATCGTCCACTCCTTGTTCTTTTAGACTCAGCTAGATAAAATTGTGTTTTAGGCTGTCAAATGCTTTGGAGTAATCTATAAAGCAGATATACAATGTCTTCTGGTATTCATTGTATTTTTCCAAGACTTGTTTGATTGTGTGGATGTGGTCAATAATACTGTAGTTTTTTCTAAATCCTGCCTGTTCGATCGGTTGGTTTTCATCTAAGACCCTTGTTATTCTTTCTAGAATTACTTTTGCGAATACTTTGTACACATTTGATATTAGGCTAATTGGTCTATAGTTGCCGATATCATCTTTATTCCCTTTCTTATGTAGGAGAACGATATGTGATTCATTCCATTGTTTTGGGATGGTGCCTGTTGTTATAATATTATTGAATAGCTTGATTGGGCTTATTTTTTCTTCAGTGCCTCTGATTAGCTTATTTGTTATATTGTCAGGTCCTGGAGCTTTTTCTAGCTTCTGTGACACGATGGCTTTATGTACTTCCTGCAAGAGCATTACTGGGACTTTTTTATAACTTGTATTAAGATCGTTAGTGGCATTCTTTTCTCGATCGGTGTCATTGTTTGAGTAAAGAGTTCGATAGGCGTCTGTGGCAAGACTCTGAATTTGTCTATTATTTGTTACTTGTTTGGATATGTTGCTGTTTAGTTTTGGTATCCATTCCATTCCATATTCTCTTAATTCCTTGAAAAATTTTTCGTTCCCCCTGTTCTTTGGATTTCATCTTCTAGTTTTTTCATTCTTTTTAATTTCCTATCCTTTCTAACATTTTCTAGAATCTGTTTTCTCAGTCTAGATATTATGTTACGGTTTTTTTTTTCAGTTTTTAATTTATCTGTCATTGGTGCTTTTCTTTCTTCTAGGAGCTTTATTGTCTTCTCACCAAACTTCACATCTTTAGTTACCTTTAGTTTCCGCAATTTTGATAGTTCTTTGTCCATGTAATCGTATTTTTCTGTGATACTTCTGTCAGTGTTTACTATTTCTTTCAGTGTGAATGAAGGATCTATTTTTTCTCTGTGTTGTTCTAATGTCAATTTATTTTTGAATTTTATTTCTAACTCTTTTTGGCGGATGCTTTTTTAAACGGCAGCATACCATGCGGTGGTTCATATTAAAATTTAAATTTTGAATAATGTGTGTATCTTGGAAAAAGGTTGGCTTATGAGTTATTATGAAATCGATTTCGTTTTTATATTTGCCATCAGGTGATATCCTGGTCCACTTGGTTTTGAGGTTTTTTTTTGAAGACTGAATTGAGTAATATTAAGTTATTTTGTAGTAGAAATTCAATAAGTCGGTACCCGTTTGCACTCCTCTTTCCATATCCATGTTTACCCATTATCAATTCTTCGCCAGATTCTCTGCAGCTAACCTGTGCATTAAAGTCACCCATGACTATAAGGAAGTTATTATGGTATTTTTTTATAATGTCAGACAGAGTGCAGTAAAAGTTTTCACTTTAACTTTCTAATGATAATTCTGTGGGTGCATATGCTTGTATAATTGTCCACGGTTTTTTATACCTTGGTATATTAATGTTAAGTATTGCTATTCTGTCTGAAATGCCTATGAGTCCTTGTATATAATTTTTCAATGTTTTTTTATTAACAAGCCCACTCCTCTTTGACCAGCAGTTTCATCTTTCTGATATAATATGTAATCGTTTCGTTCTGTTATTTTCTCATCTGACCTTCTCATTTCACATATGCCCAGAATATCAAATTTTATATTTTGTAACGCATTGTCCAATTCGAGTAAGCTTTCTTGTGTTCGCAAAGTTCTTGTGTGGAGTTTTGCAATGTTAAATGTTTCACTTCTTTTTGCTGGAGGGTTTTGGTCTAGTGCTCCCGCGGAGAACAGCCGTTGTGGGTGACAATTTATTTGTTGTTTTTGCTTCAATATATTTGATATAGCCGTTTCTGATTGTTTCCAGTTTACTAGGGCCTTAATTAGTTTTTTGAGGTATTTAGGTGGTGATCAGATCTTGTTTTTTCTACATAATTTAGTAAATTTGGACTAATATTATCATTTTTCTGTATTTTAGTACGAGATTTGTTTGTATTTCTAGCTAAATTGCTTATGCTGGTTTTTTCTGTGTTGCTTGGTTGGGAAAATCTGAGGGTACTCTCTTTCTTTTTCCTCTACTATCGTCCTACGGTTTTATCACTATGAGTTTATCATGTTTTAAATAGGCAATGTTTCCATTCCTTTTTTCCTCTAACACTTGGGATTGTAGTTGTTTACGCTTTTCCAGAGTTTCCTTGGAGTAATCCTCTTTAATTTATAAATTTTATGTGAGTGTCATCTTGTTCTTGAGTACAAGATGTTTCTTCCATTGTGTTGTAAAGGAAACTACGATTGGTCGGTTTTTGTTTTTAATCTTTCTTCTGATTCTATATACGTTGCTGATCTTGTGGCTATTCATTTGCACTCCTAGCTCTTCTATGGTATCTTTTATGTCGTCCACTAATTCGTTGTTTTTCGTTTCTCTTTTTCTAAGTATTTAATTTCCTGCTCCAGTTCTGATACTTTGTTTTTGAGGAATTTGTTTTTTTCAATTATTGCATTCATTTTCTCATCTTTTGCTTCAGTGACGTTCTTGGTTACCGCCTGTGTTATCTCGTCGGCTTGTTTATCCGATTTCTCATCAAGTTTTCGTAGAAAAAGTTCCATATTTTTATTCATAGTGATTTATTACTATGTAGTACTATGTAGAAGAAGAGCCTATTGTCTATTTATTAAAGATTTTTAGGTTATAATGACGATGAATGAATTTAGTTTTTTCGTGAAAGTATTAACGCCGGCACTATGATTATTACTTCTTGGTAATTTTACAGTATTTGTTTTGTTACAATGTCACTTAAATAATGTAGTTTTCAGTTTTCTTACATTGTGTATGAATTATTTCACACGGAGGTCTTTAGCGTACGTGTTTACACTTTAGCCACGAAACCGGAAGTCCATAGAGTAATTTACTTACATGTAAAAAACTTGATATTTGATCAAGATAATTTTTTTTTAAATTTACTGAGCGTTGGCTGTATAAAAATAGGTCTAAAATTAGTGGGTTCCAAATTACTGCCAGAATTAATTAAAGGTATAATTTTACTATGTTTCATTGAATCAGAAAACACACAAGATTCAATACTAGCATTGAAAATAATAGCAGGTTGGCGTGTAATCGCAGCTATTATAGACGCAATGACTTTAACAGAGATCTGCTGTTTTCTTAATATCATTAGTTTTGAAATATTTTACAATATCACCTGATAATATTGTATGAAATTAAAATCCTTTTTACAGACATTTATATTTTGTTTGAGTAATGACTCGGCGACACCAGAGGAGGCATTTAGTGATTTTGTAGTCAAGATCGGAATGTCGTAAAATATTGATCAAAAGCCGTTACAACGTCTTGATCTTGATATTATTTTGTCAAAAAATTGTTAAAATTTCATTGAAAGTTTGATTTGTGTAGTTTCATCTTGCCAGTTTGACTAATGATTATACTCCAAGTCAATTTAATTTTATTAGAGGCATTCTTAATTTTGTTTCTGAAATATAAAGACTTGGCAGCACAACACATTCTTTCAAATATTTTGGAATATTCTTTTACATATTCTCTAAATGAAACACTATGATTATATAATCTTTGATTGTAAAGGTCTTATAACTTTTGTCTAATCCTATGAATTCCTACTGTCGTCCACTCATTAATCGATTTGCGACTGTTTACAGAGAGTCTATTAGAAGTAAATGTTTTATTAGTTTAAATAATGATCCATATAAATAGTTAGTATTGTTATTATATAGAAGAAAATACAGCTTTTTGACTATACTACTTCTACATCTCTCTAAGCGATGTTGAATTATTAGAACAAGCACTCTGTTTGAACTTTCTGTTTTTTTTTGCATGTAAGGTAGCGAGACTAACTGTCCACAGTGATCAGAACTTAAATTTTGAATAATTAACTTATGTAAGGACTCAATATCAGTAAAAATATTATTTATAGAAGCTGCACTAGGCTCTGCAATACGTGTTAGCTCAAAGAACAAATTAACAAAGTAATATGATTTGAGCAATGATCTAAACTTAATACTCATGGGAGAAGTTTCAAGGAGATTGATATGAAAGTCTCCACATACGACGACAGGTTTATTCTGTTTATGAAGTTTAAGCAAAACTTTCTTCATTATTTTTTCAAATCAATCATACATAGAATGTGGGGGTCTTTAAAACACTGCCAACAATGAAGTGCTCGAACTCAACACTTGGCATTTCTACAGTTTGCTCAACAGAGAGGCTCACAATATCCTTACGTTCTTTACTTATTAATAATTTATTAGCTAATATTAAGGAGCCACCGCGTAATTTTTTTTCTCTGTTAAATCAACTGACCACCTGGTGTTTACTCAAATTAAACATATAATAATAATAATATTAATAAAATAATATTTGTTCCAAAAATGTTAAAACCAATTTTCAGTTATACAAAAAATATGTAAGTTGTTAAAATTTAAAAACAGTTCAATTTATAATTCTTTGCCCAACATGCCTTGCATATTTTGATGCACAAGGTGTATACAATTTTATAATGATTGTTTTTGTGAGAAATTATACAATTAACTATTTGTGGGCTACATTCTGGATAATTTAAATTGTTACTATGATTGCTAGAGATTACCTCTATTGTCTCATTTTCTAATTGAAATTACTTGGAACTGATTCCAAATTCAATATAAGGTATATAATTCAGTCTGGTTATTATCTGGTGATCGAAAAATGAATTGCCTGCCAAATAAATACATGCTAGAAATATATTTTTTGTACTTATTTTACTTAATCCAGGTATATCAACATTATCCTATTTAATAATTAATGTTTACTTTTGACAGGGCATTTTTAATAATTATTTTATTATGAAAGTAGTGAAAATTATATTTTTCTTTAGCTTGAAAGCGTATTACAAATATTTAATTAATTCTTGTGGACTTAACATTTTCAAAGCTGTATTAATAAATAATATTATTTCATAACGCATTTGTATTTTGATTATTTTTAACCGATGATAGATGTAGATGTTTATGGGCCACAGCATCTTCTCAACATTAAATTATACTGTGTGCTCGTTTGTCCCCCATTTTCTATAAAAAAGCAACACAGTCCACAATTAGGAGGCAGTTGCGCGGAAGACATTAAAGTCAGAAAAATCCTCTGTACACCCACATCATCCCGAGGGTGTCGTAAGAGGCGATAAAAAGTCATGAAACAGGGGATGGACAGCATGATTTTCCTGACAACAACATATAATAATTTTATTAATAGATCTACTATTGGTAAATTTAATTGTGTATGCCTTAAGCGCATTAAAAATATTACGTTTAACATGATTATATGTGAATTTTTAAAGTAGTTTAATTACACACAAGTTTTAACTAAAAACCTTATAATCATTACTATACTTCCATTTTTTCGATAATTTTATGTCAAATTTCAATTTAAAAAAAAGCATAAAAAATATAAAATTTCACGAATCATAAGATCGTGAAAATATTAAAAAAATTGTAAATTGTAATTCTATTAGTCAATAAGTTCCAGTAGCAGTCACCGAAGTACACCTTCAAGTCACTCCGTAAAGCCCCACAAGGTCTATTCATAACTAACAAAACGAGGCCAAACTCGGTACACCTAGTTCTACTCTTCCAGGAGTTCCAGTAGCATTCACCGAAGTAAGCTTTCAGGTCACTATATCAAGTGCGGAGGTAAGGTGTCATCAAAGCTAACAAAACAAGGCTAAACTCGGCACACTTAATTCTAACTCTTCGGAGAGTTCCAGTAGTATTCACTGAAGTAAACCTTCAGGTCACTCTATCAAGTTCAGAGGTAAGTTCTTATAAAAACTAATAAAACAAGCTAAACTCAGCACACCTAGCTCTTCTCTTCGAGGAGTCCCAGTAGCATTCACCAATGTGCACCCCTAGGCACGTGTCTAATTTGCCTTAAGGATAATCCGCCACTGTCCGGAGGTAAGGTCTCATAATAACTAACAAAACGAGGCCAAACTCGGCACGCTTAATTATACTCTTCGTATAGTTCTAATAGCATTCACTGAATCCGTCAAGGGGGTAAGGTCTCGTGGTAACTAACATAAAGAGCACAATCTCGGCACACCTAGTTCTACTCATCAAGGAGTTCCATTAGCAGATACCGAAGTTCACCTTGAGGTTACTCCATAAAATCCTAGACGTATAAGTATCATCATCGTCATTATCACTACAGCCCTTCACACGTCCACTGCTGAACATAGGCCTCTTCCAAGGAATATCACAAAGCACGGTCCTGAGCCACCTAATACATCGACTTCCTGCATGTCTTACCAGGTCGTCTCTCCATCTCGTGTGGGGATGCCCTGCACTTCGTCCGCCGGTAAGTTTAAATATAAGGATTTACATTAAAGGATTTATATATAAGTATATTTATAAATAAATCCTACGTACTTTTAGCCAAACAATATCTTGTTATAAAAATCTGTGATTATAAAAATAATAACCTTGGTCAAATATGTATCAAGTTTGGTTTTTGGAATATTTTGTATTTCTACAGCGATCTATATTTTTGCTACCTATTACCGATGCTGTAAGCAAACAATACAGTAATCAACTCACGACGGTAGCCAGGCCCGAGTGCAAGTGAGATGTGAGGCAAAGTGTATTTAATAAAATAAATTATTACAAGCTTGCTCAAAACACCGAACGTTTCGGCATTTCTCAGCCGTAAAAGGTTAATTATAACTAAACAAAACAAAATTAAACTGCTACTTACATTCAATGGCTTCCCATATGAAAGATGAAGAGATTAAAAAAAAAAAGATTGAGTTAAACAATGGACATTTTCCAAAGTTATCATGCATACTCCTTCATACGGGCTTAATAAATCTACACCATAAGCTACTAAAACCACTTTTTTATGTAAAAATAGCAATTATTCAATTAAAAAAAAAATAATAAATTCAACAACCAACTATCTATCTGAATATGTGTTTTTTATATAATTTATATGTTCAATATGATTGTTAGATACGATTTCATGCGACAAAACGTTGGAATTTTGATTTTAGGCGCTAGTAGATATTACCTACGCGATTTGCGCTTAAGGCATGCAATAATCTAATCTAAACATACCCTGCCGCCTGTAAACGATGGTAACTATGGGGAATATCCCTCCTGTGAGGCAGTTTTTGGGGACGGTCTACGTTTAGCAGTAGACATAATATTATAATACGCTGCACTGAATAAATAATCAGGTATAACTCAAAACTTGAAAACGAGACTGTAATCCCAGTGCGTGTTGCCAGTGATGACATACGGAACTGAGACGTGGTCCTTCACTGCTGGCCGGATGAGGAAGCTCAAGGTCGCTCAGCGAGCTACGGATAGGGCTATGCTCGGAGTTTCTCTGCGTGATAAACTCAGAAATGAGGATATCCGCAGTAGAACCAGAGTGACCGACATAGCCCAACGGATTAGTAAGCTGAAGTGGCAATGGGCCGGCCATATAGCTCGAAGAACCGACAACCGATGGGGAAGAAAGGTTCTCGAGTGGCAGCCTCGTACCGGCAAGCGAAGTGTAGGGCGTCCCCCCACTAGATGGAGTGACGACCTGGTAAGATATGCAGGAAGTCGATGGATGCAGGTGGCTCAGGACCGTGCTTTGTGGCATTCTTTGGGGGAGGCCTATGTTCAGCAGTGGACTTGTGAAGGGCTGTAATGATGATGAATAAATAATAAATGAATTGATTATAAAATTTACTTTAGATACCACTTTTTATACCTAATGCAATTTTAAAAGTATGAGTTAGAAGCCGGCCTGTGAAAATGAGCAATCATTATCCTCGCAAATTAAGACTGCATTAACTTTTATTGCCGAGTAATGGTCTGCACACAAATCGGACTATGGTTTCAGACTGTAATTTCGCAATTTTATTATATCGTTAGTGAAATAATAAATTTTAATTTTGCTGTCAAAATGACTGTGTTTTAAAAACTAAATTTGAAAACGTTCACATGTTAAATTCTATGAAATATCTTAGTAACTTATAGTACCGACAGCGGGAATTAAACTCATTCAGCCATCATTCAGCCCGCTGATTTCAGTATCGTTAGAGTTACTAAATATTACTAAGCAAAGACGATTATCGACGCCTGTCTGTGTCATCATCATCATCGTCATCATTACAGCCCTTCACATTTCTACTACTGTACACAGGCTTTCTCCAAAGAATGCCGCAAAGTATTTCTTTGTAATCACATAAAATTTTTAAATTTAACTTTTAATAGAAACTAAAAGCCGACTTTAAAGAACTAAAAAAATATAATAATATCACATTCTGAAGTCAGTGCTAAGACATAGTGTATCGAAAAGTTAAAGTGCCGTCTTCAGAATATGTTGTTATTTTATTATTTTTATTTATTGAACTTTTCCTCACCTTTTATTAAAAATTTAATTTTATGGTCATTTTGGGTGGACTAAGGAATGTCACAAGCTAATAACTAAAATATCGCATAAATAGTTATATTAAAAACTTCATGAGCTACTTTTGCCACTTTTAGATGTAATTTTTTTTTAATTTATATAGAACTACCTCTTAAGTATAACCTATATATTTATGGTTTACAATTAACAAAGACATTGCGTAAAAACAAGCAGTCGAATTGAAAACCTCCTCCTTTTATGAAAAGGTCTAAAAACTCCTTGCTGTTTTAATCTCATGTGAAGAACTTCTTGCATTTTGATTTAACGTTAGAGTTATAAACAGATGCTGGCATCAAATCGTAAAAAGATAACACCAATGAATCGCATCCGTATAAAGCCTGGGCGATTCACTAACGTTGGTTCTTATCTACAGTTTTCTTTTATTTTTATCAGACAGTAGAAGTATATGCCGTAACCGCCACGCTTAGCGGCCGAATCGGTGATCACAGTAATACGGCATGAACCTTCAACGCCGCTGCCTTTCACCTGTATGTATATTTTACGCCTGACGTAAACGGGATTGTGATCCCGCCATTTATTGGTTGCAATTTTTAGATCACGTCTCGCATTTCTCGATGACACTTTTACTACAGCCTCGGGATGACATGTGGTGATGTATTTACAAACGCTTGCACCCCACCACACATGCTTGATGTTAAGTTTATAATGAATGCCATAAAAGAAGTAGTCCTTACCGCAACTACTACAGCCTATCAAAATTCCACTGCTGAACGTAGGCCTCCCCACATGTTGCCTCAAAGGGTTGACATTTGCAATAGCTGATACGCTTGGCAGGCGGGTGCACAACCGTGGTTTTTTAGTTATTATTAGAAATACACTACTGCCCATCTCCTGGTTTATTTCCCTCTGTTGCTTCTTACGACACTCACGGGACGATGTGGGGTAGTGGATATTCTTACACCGATACTCCATAGTGTATTTTTGGTTTTATTAAAAGATACATAAAAGTATTATATTCATCATTTTAAAATAATAAACGTTGATAAATCTCATAGTTAATATCAGAAAGCAATATAAGTTCTCAGAATATGTGAAGTTCACGCGTCAACTGGATACAATATGCACACGAAGTGGTTTTTAAATTTCACTTGAGATTCGAGACCAAGATCGACATATTATTTCAGAAGTGGCGACTTTTTACATTGAACCACAATATGAAGTTGTATATTTTCCTTTAAAAAATTTCATCGTATTAATCACTGTTTGTTGGCGAACTTAATTCTACTTATATAAACTTTACCCTTGAAATACCTTTTTTAATGTGGAATTATTAAATATATATACTTAATTCCACATAATAATGTCCTCAGACAGAATTTTGGTCACGGCGGCCAGTATTAACGGAGTAAAGCCGCAGGATAGAATTATAGTGTCCAAGTGTATGAGCAAATACATATGCACTCTCATAGCCCTATTAGATAATGGATCAGGCGCAGAATCAAGTACTTTCCGAGGCACGAGGGTGAAACAGCGTCAACTTCCTCACTCCAGGCTGCTACTGAAAAATTCTTGTCAGAATAATCTATCTAATCTATCTATCAACGCATCTGCATTTTAATTCGTAAACGAAGATATATGTAGATGTCTATGGGCCACAGCAACCACTTACCATAGGTGGACTGTGTGCCCGTTTATCACCCTTATTCTATAAAAAATCTAATACCAGAATAAAGAATACCAGCGTAAAATAGCAGCTTAACACTGCTGTGTTTCCTATGGTGAGTGTAGAGAACCGGAGACCCTTTTTACTGGATAAGAGGCATTCCATCTTAGTCCTCACGAGTGATAACGCATCTGCATTTTGATTCGCAAACGAGGATAGATGTAGATGTCTATGGGCCACAGCAACCACTTACCCTCAGGTGGACTGTGTGCTCGTTTGTTACTCGATCCTATAAAATAAAATAACGAGCACAATATCAACACACCTTGTTCTACTCGTCGAGGAGTTCCAGTAGCAGATATCGTAGTACACTTTCAGATCTCCATAAAGTCTAAGACATATTGCATTTATATATAAATCCTGCGTACTTTTAGCGAAATAAAATATTGTAATAAAAATCTGTGATTATAAAAATAATAAAAGTATCTTGCCTTGGTTAATTATGTATCAAATTTGGTTTTTGGAATATTTTGTATTTCTAAAGGGATCGATATATTTCAGCACGAATCGCTATTAACAAACGACCACTCACGACGTCGGCTGATCCCGGAGTAAAAACGTACTCTGTGGCCGAGAGTGAGGCAAAGTGTATTTAGTAAAATAAATAAATACAAGACTGCTCAAAACACCGAAAATTTCGCTATTTATCAGCTGAAAAAAAAATAATTATAATTAAACAAAACAAAATTAAACTGCTATTTACATTTCATGGCTTCACACATGATAGACGAAGAGTTTAAAAAATAGATTCAGTTGAACAAATGATATTTTCAAAATTTTCGTGTTCACGCCTACATGCGGTCTTGATCAATCTACACCTAATGCCACTAAAACCGCTTTTTTATGTAAATATGGCAATTGGTGTATTAAAAAAATATAAAAATATTTTTAACAATCATTTATCTTTCTGACAATGTGCTTTTTATAGCATTTATATGTTCAATATAATGTTAAATACGATTTAATGCGACAAAACGTTGAAATCTTGATTTTTAGGCGTTAGTAGAACATATCTACGTCTGTTCAAATTTTTTTTTCAATAAAAATAAATAACTCTATTAAAATCAATTTGTTTTCATAAGGAGTCGCTGAATTGATGCAGGTGTTGAACTTATGAAATATATTTTAATGCCTTGGAGAGTTCACAAGATGCCTTAGGTACTTTTTGTGATCTTTCCAAGGCTTTCAATTGTATTCAACATGATATATTAATAATGAAACTACAAGGTTGAGGTTGTCAAAAATATTACGCTTAGACTTATTATTTCATATTTAAATAATAGAACTCAAAAAGTCGTTATCAACAGTAAAGGTTCCTCCGGATCAATTAGCATTCCAAAGGACTTGATTCTTGGCCCATTCCTGTTCTTATTTTATATTAATGACTTACCTTATCTTGTTGGGGACAACCACGATATAGTATTATTTGCTGCTTATACCTTTTTAATTTTTAAACTCAAACAACAGTCAATTAATTTTGACAATGTAAATAATGCTGTATGGAAATTGGTACATTTGTTTAACGCCAACAGTTTTCTCTTAAACGGCAATAAGGAAAAATTTATGAAATTTTCAATGCCTAATGTTAAACTTTCAAATACCAATGTGCTCTTAAGTGGGGAGGAGTTGAGTCTTGTGGATACCACTGTTTTTCTTGGTATTCCTATTGACGCAAAGCTTTAATGGGACCCCTATATATATTATTAATTAGCAAGCAGACTTACTTCTGCAGGATATGCTATAAGAAAGATTAGAAGTCTCATCAATGATGAGCAGCTAGATTAGTTTGTTTTAGTTACTCTCATAGCGTGATGTCTTATGGAATTTTACTATGGGGTAATGCGACTGACATCGAAGCAATATTTGTATTGCAAAAGAGAGCCGTACAGGCGATTTATAACATAATTTGTAATGAATCTTTTAGGTAAAAATTTAAAGAAATAAACATATTAATATAAATTAATATAAAATAAATAGTATCATCATACTTTGATGGGATGTGTGTATGCACTATTTTTAAATATGTTTTGAAACGGCGTTAACAGTTATTTTAATATCAAAGAACACACAAGTGAAAAAGATCCCTGGGAATAAAGTGATCGTGACCATACTCGTTCTATTAAAACTTACTTAAAATTTGTACAAACAAAAAAAAATATTGTATAGTGAAAAATGTTTAAAAAAAGTCTCGCTGGGTTCAATGCTGGTTCCTTCCAGAGCAGAGGTATTTTCCGAACTAGTGACAAATAAAAAAAATACTTTCAGTAATTATTATGTAATAATCTATATTAAATTATCATTATTCTATTCTATTATATCTCATTCTATAGACAATTAGTAAATACGTTTACTTCACCCCGTTGAAAATAATTTTTGTAAAGTAAACTTCACTTTACAACTAACGATTCTATCACGTAGAGAAACTGAGCATAGCTACCTCTTCATAACTTGCTAAGTGACTTTAAGCATCGCTATATTATCACTGGAAACAATGATTACCTCCTGCCTGCTTCCCCGCTTGGAGCCGTCGATTGAAGTTTTACGTCTTATTTGTTTACGTATTGAAGTTATATTATCTAGTCCCATTTACACATACTCGTCAACTAATTATAATATATGACGTACATTTTAACAGACAGCTTACTTTAACTTTTATTCTCAGCTCACTTTCATCTTGTTAAGTTAAAATTTGGCGACACAGATAATTTTCGATACTTGCCAACAAAACCGTTATTTAAGTAGTCACTTGTATCGTAACAGGGATTTGCCTCATTTTACCTTAGCTAAGTCTACAGTCGAATAAATGTGTTGGCTGCTGCCCATTTTTAAAATCAATTTAATGCATAAGTTCATTTTATAGGAGAGGGGACTATGGCACATCGCCAAAGTAATTGAAAGAGAGAAAACGGAAGCTTATACTAATGCATTACATTTAAACATAATGTAACATCGCTTGGTTTTGTTAAAAGAAAATCTGACTTTTGTTTTCAAAATTCAAAAACAAGATATTCCAAGAGCCTTGTGTTACCCAATAGTGAGCTTGTCAGTACGAGGCTGCCTACCGAGAACCTAGCTTTGAATTGGTTTTCATCCTATCTTCGCGGCCGCCAGCAATCAGTTAGATTAGGACAACAGTCCTCAACTGACATTAAAACAGGCGTGCCGCAAGGCGGAATACTTTCTCCTATAATGTTTTCTCTATTTATAAATTCTATCACTTTAGTTCTCAACTGTTCGCATCATCTGTATGCAGATGATCTTCAGCTCTATGTGCAATCTTGTGTTAATGACCTTAACGATAATATTAACAAAATCAACCACAACCTTGATGCCGTAAGAGATTGGTCGTACAGACATGGTGTTTCGGTTAACCCTTCCAAATGTAAAGTAATGGTTATAGGTAGTAGCAGAATATTAGCCAAGATTAATAACGATGATCTTTCTCCCATATTTTACAATGAAATATTGCTGCCATTTTGTAAATCTGTAAAAAATCTTGGCTTACATATGGACCATACCTTAAGCTGGGAAGTTCACGTTGCTGAAATAAGCCGTAAAGTTACTGCCACCTTACTTTCTCTTTGCGGTCTCAAAAACTTTCTGCCTTTTAAAACTAAACTTCTACTTGTCCAGACTTTGATATAACCCATTATTGATTATGCGGATGTGTGTTACCCAGATCTGTCTCAATATCTTCTCGATAAGTTGGAGCGCCTTCTCAACAAATGCATTAGGTTCATTTTCGGCTTACGTAAGTATGACCATGTCTTCCAGTACTGTTCTAAGCTTAAATGACTTTCTATTCGTCAAAGGCGTAGCTCCCGAATTTTACAAGAACTATATTCAATTTTAAATGACCCAAATTCTCCTTCTTATCTTAAGGATAACTTTCAGTACCAATATCCTACTCCTACTCATGATAGAGTTCCCCGTTCTCAAAATAGTCGTAAAATTCGTATTCCACCGCATAAGAGTGGTTTCTTTAATTCATGTTTTACTGTGCAGTCCATACTGCTCTGGAATGCCTTGCCTATTCATATAAAATAAACCAGTAACAAACATTATTTTAAAAGACTAGTTCGAGATTTCTTTAACAGGAATAATACCACCTGATTTATCCGACTTTTGTTTTTCTCCCTCTTTCGCTTTGTAATTGATATTATGTATAATATGTATTTTAATATGTATCATGTTATTTTATTTTGTATGTTATATTATTTCATATTTATTTAAATATTTTGTAGTATCCGTTTATATATTTACTATTTTTTTTCTTTATTATGAAGTAGATTTAGAAGTTAAATTTGTATGTTTAAAAAATATTTTATTTATTTGCTTCTTGTTGTAAGATATTATGTTTTTACTTATTTATTAATTTATTGAGTGGCGTTGCACCTACCACAGCTTGTCAAATCATCCAAGGTTGACTGGTAGAAAATGCCACAAGGCATTAAATCCGCCCTTTATATCCCTTATTATAAGGTAGATGTAAAAAAGAATAAATAAATAATGAAATAAATAAACCTATATCACTTATCAGTCGTAATTTAGTCAAGCTAGGCCTTTTGCCACTTTGTTGCTAATGCGTTGGGCGATATTATTCTTGTTCTTCTATTCCTGTAAATGAAAATCCCTGTCACGAGCTTTTTCAAACATAGAAACGTCGAGTAAATCTCTATAATGCATTATGATGGACTGAAAAGACATCACAGAGGATACTTATTCAATATTCATTTTGTCAAAATAGAGAGATCTTTGTACAAAAGTGTGTTTTATCTACTTTTTTTCGACTGCCAATTGGTTTATTATAATCTGCCATGACAATTTCGATCACCTTATACTTACTCAAATGGAAGGTCACAAAACACAAGAACAACAAAATTTTATGCGCTTTTTTCTATTTTAAAGTATGGGCAGATACAATAACAGTGCATCGACAATGTTACTATATCTTATGCTGAGTTGATGGAGACAATTTCGTTGCTGCGACATAATAATATTTATAAGATTTTGTTCGAAATTTGTTTGTAGCTACATATTAAATATCTTTTTTTCTATTTCATCATAATAGTCCTTTACAAGTCCATTGTTAGATACAGGCCTCTACCACGAAATGCCACAAAGCACGGTCCTGAGCATGTGGCATTTGTAGGTGTTAGGACTCATTTTCTACCTAGGAATCCCTCTGTCTTTAAATAGCAGTGTCTGTACTCCTGTGGTTCAGTCTGAAGAGTATTTAAAGCCAGTAGAATTAAAAGCCGTAAGACGTTGCATATTAGTCTTCAGAGGAAGTTTTATTAAGTGAAATATTTAAAAAAAAGCCCCGTTGGGTTTCTTGCTGGTTCTTCCCAGGACAGAGGTATTTTCCGAACCAGTGGTAAATAAAAGTGACTTTCAATAAGTATTATGTTACATAAACATACATAAACACTCACGCCTGTCATCCAGAAGGGTAGGCAGAGATTATGGACTTCCATTTGGTACGATCCTGACACACCTCTCTCGCTTCCTCGACATCCATATACCTACGCATACACGCTCGTCGGTTAAAGGTACTCTTGATTTGGCCCATTTTTAATATATCGCCAATTTGGTCGATAAAATTTCGCCCAGGGCGACCCTTCCCGACTATGCCGTTCACCTCTGCAACATAAATTTGCTTTGTCACTCTTTCCTCAATCATTCTTTCTACATGGTCAAACCACCGAAGCATTCCTTTCTTAATCCTGGTCACAATATCATCTTGCAAACCACACTCTTCTCTTGTTAAATAATTTCTCACTCTGTCATTCAGCTTCATCCCTAACATACTCCTTAATAACCGCATTTCTACAGCATTTATTCTACTCTCATGCTTCTTCTGCCACACCCAACTTTCACTACCATACATTAAAGTAGGTACTAACACAGCATTGTGAATTGCCATACGTGCCTTTTTGGACACATTCTGACTTTTCACAATAGATTGTAGAGCCCCATTCACTCTATTTCCTGCATTCACTCGTCGTTCTATATCCTTATCATATCTACCATCCCTGCTAAACACACATCCCAAATATACAAACTCATCTACTTGCTCTACCAACTCCCCTTCTATATCGTTTTACTTTCTTCTCTTTCAAAAACCATAACTTTCGTCTTACTTGCGTTCACTTTCATTCCCTTTTCTTTTAATGTCCTGTTCATTAATGTAACCATCATTTGCAACTCGGCTGCCGACGACGCAAGTATGACTTGATCATCGGCGTACAAAAGGCATTTGACGGTTAACTCACCCATTCTTAACCCGCATTCTTCTACTTTCAAATTTTCCAAACAACTGTCCATAAATAGGCTGAACAACCACGGGGAAGCCACACAGCCCTGTCTGACACCTTTATGGATGCCAAACCAGTCCGAGTAGGCCCCGTTGATCCTGACACAAGCACTAGAGTCCCTATATAGAGACTTCAATGCCTGTATCAGACCAGCGGTCAACCCAAATGAGTTCAGTGTTTGCCATAACACATCCCTGTCCACTCTGTCATAAGCCTTCTCCAAGTGAACGTACAAAAAAACTTTTTGGTTTTTGGCCAAAAACTTCTCCGCGATCATGCACATGGAAAAGACCTGATCCGTACATCCCATTCCCTTTCTAAATCCCGCTTGCACATCCCAAATTTTTCCATCAGTTTCTTTCATAACTCTTTCAATTAGTACCTTAGCATAAAGTTTTCCCACAATGCTAAGAAGGCTGATACCACGGTAGTTTTTACAGTCCTGCTGTGATCCTTTTCCCTTATATATTGGGACTATCACGGCTTTGCATCAGTCTCCCGGTACCTGCTTAAGTTCCCAACATAAATTAAACAAGGTGTACAGCAGGTCTGCCACCACTCCTTCTCCAGCCCTTAGCATTTCGAGAGATACTCTATCATATCCGGCTGCCTTACCTGCTTTCATACTTTTCATTGCTTTCATTATTTCATCTATACTTATATCTCTTATCTATTTCCTCTTCTTTCGGAATTTCTATTTCATTTAATTCAAACGTCTCATCACTCATAAACACGCTTTCAAAGTATTCCTTCCATCTCCTTAAACTCAAAACTTCGTCATTCAGAATACAGCCATTATGGTCTCGTATAGCCTTCATTCTAGGCTGTTGCGAATGTCCCCTGGTAGTTCTTACGAGTTTTCAGAACATTTTAATGTTTGCCTGGAAGTTATCCGATATTCTTCTATCATTCTTATCCATTCTTTCTTGCTTTTTCCTTTCAACTACTTCTTTTACTCTCTTATTTAGGTGTCTTAAAACTGCCTTTTTCCTTTCAATATCATCATTTATACTGCTAGAATTACTAGCCGTGGTTGCTAGTAAATCTAGCCATGCTTTCTTCTTTGCTTCAACTTCCATCCGTACCTCATCATCCCACCATAATGTGTTATTTTTCCTTTCAATCGTTCTCTTACTTACACCACATACTTCGGTAGCTGCATCCACTAAACCTTTCTTGACATTATACCACACAGTCTCCAAGTCTAAATCATTCATACACAATTCAGCCATACCACTTATATTTTCTCTCAATCAACATTTGAACTTCTCTTTCACACCTTGATCTTGTAACCTCTCTGTTCTTATACGCTGTAACGCAGTGATAGACACAGATGTCCGATGCCTCCAACGTCTGAAAAGACCATTAATTCGGCATAAGACCAAGTAATGATCCGTCCCTACGTTAGAGCCCCGGTAAACCCTTGTATCTACCACTGCGCTCCTCATTCTTTCATCAACAATTATGAAATCTATCATACTTCTATCATCACCTCTTTCCCATGTATACGTGTGAATCTTCTTATGACGAAATAAAGTGTTCGTCACAACAAGATTCATTTCCACGCATACGGTGAGAAGGCTTTCACCATTCTCATTTATACTTTCATCACCAAACGTTCCCAATATGCTTTCATAACCAAGCCTCCTCACCCCAACCCTTCCATTAAAATCGCCTAATATTACAATATTTTCATTAACCTTGCATTTCATTAGCACCATCCTTACCAACTCCCAAAACTGCTGTCGGATATAAGTGGGCTTATATGTGTCATGTCTGGGGCGTAGACCCCTAAAACAAACAACTTTTTTAAGCCCACTTTCATTCGTATCCATAGCAGTCTCGGGCTTACACATTCATACTCTTTCACACAATGACCCATTTTTTCTGAAAGGATGATACCAACTCCCTGGCATGCCCGCTCGGTCTCGTCTACACCAGACCAGTACGCGGTATACATGCCATGTGTAGTGGCATCCTTTCCCTTCCGTTTCGTCTCATTTACACATAACACGTCTATTCCTCTATCATACATCATATCGCATACTTCATCCATCTTATCATTCATTCCTCCACATACATTCAATGTAGCCAGACGGGCTTCCGCAATCCACTTTTCGCCCCTCCGGGGGACAGAACGTGACGGGTGGCGAACCTCGTCGCCGGTTTTCCTCCTGGAGGTTCTTCGCACCCCTGCCCCATTAAAGGGGCGCCGGGAACTCGGGGCCATTTCGTTAATGTTATGCCTCATGGTGCGAAAGTAAGTTGTGGTATTTTTTACGCCGCTACCACACGGCGAGGAGCCGAGTCAGTTCTTTCGGCTTTGTCGCTCGCTTAGCACCACCCGGGGGACACGTGTAGGGTGGGCCTAGGATTAGGTGGTCGAAGCCTACGGACGCGAGCGACTCATCCCCCCATTATGTTATAATCAATATTGAATAAAATCTCTTCTATTCTAGGTAGTGGAGCCACGCTGCAGATATATTATGACTGCGGCACGGATGAGTTGGCTCAACCGGCACGCTTTCACAAAATATTACGTGAAACAGCAGAATAATGCTGTGTTTCGTATGGTGAGTGTAGAAAACCGAAGGTCCTTTTTACTATTAATGAGGCATTCCGTATTAGTCCTCAGAGAAGATAACACATCTGCATTTTGTTTATTAACCGATGATAAATTTGTAATTTGTTCTTTTTTATCGTTTTTTTTTTTTGTGGTGTACAATAAAGTATAAATAATAATAATAATAATAAATGTAGATGTCTATGAACCGCAGCATCCACTTACCGTACTCATACTACTTATTCATAACGAACCTCTTAAATTTCAATATCATTATCTTAATCATGGCAAAATGTTATTCAATGTTATTTTATATAATCAAAATCACCAATCGGCACGTTAAATAACGGATGTGAAGAACAAGTGTTACATTTAGGTGGAATATGAGAGAGCTTATCACCCTTATTCTATAAAATATGGCAAAAGGGGCGCGGCCGCATGCCGCGCCCCTTTTGCCAACACGTGTGTACGCGAGTACGCGGTCAGTCGGTGGCCGCAGCGCGGTCAGTTGCAAATTTTAACAACAGGCCGCGTGTACCGCGTGAAAAATGATGTTAAATTCAGAGATTTTTATAGAAACAGCGCAAAATTATCCAGTACTTTATGATAATTCGCTACGTGATTACAAAAGCATTAGAATTAGAAACAAAATATATGATAATATTCCAGAATCTAAAAAGACTTCGCCACAGTTAGTCATGTTACTGACGTCCAATCGTAGTACAGACAACTCAGCGAATGGCGCTTCAGACCGCCGCTGCGACCGCGGTGGTATGTTGTTGCAGCGGCTGGAGTCGCGGCTCGCAGTTAGCCGTCTCCCACACAGAAGCGGCTTGCGGTGGCATAAAGCGTCTCCCACACAGAAGCGGCTTGCGGTGGCGGCTAACCGCGAGCCGCGACTCCAGCCGCTGCAACAACATACCACCGCGTTCGCAGCGGTGGTCTGAAGCGCCATTCGCTGAGTTGTCTGTTGTAAAAATTTGCAACTGACCGCGCTGCGGCCACCGACTGACCGCGCACTCGCGTACACACGTGTTGGCAAAAGGGGCGGGGCCTGCGGCCGCGGCCAGCCGCTCGCAGATCGCGACATGGCCGCGTGGGTTTGCAGACTCACTTACATTGCAAGCGAATACAACTGGCCGCTACCGCAAGCCGCTTCTGTGTGGGAGACGCTTTAAGGCATAAACATTTAAAATGACGCTAACATTCCAATTTCGTCAATATAACTACTTAACAATTCAAATTACTGTCTTTCTATAATCACAGGCAGCCGCATACATAAAAGTTTATAATGTAATTATTGGTAGCAAGTACAGGTTGAATTTAATGCATAAGCTAGAATTTTACATTAAATGGTAATTTCTATTCGTATATTTAACTCTATATTATTTTTATAACGTCAATTTCTGAGTCTGGATCACCGATTTAAAAGCGAGTTGAATCCATTAATGCGCTAAACCTGATACGTCGATTTGAGTGTACGATGTTCGCAAGCAGAGAAACAGCGGCTGTGAATTCAAATATCTTTTTAGTCGAGAAGTGTTTTCGGCTTTTTTAAGAAACTTATTGTTAAATGAGAAAGGCCAGAAATATCATGGCTCTCGAAATATGCAATATAACCAAATCGTTTCTACCGCCATAGGCGGTTCTAGTACCATGTTCTATTTATTTTTAACAGTGGTAGAGCAGCGCGGCAGCTTTTGCTGTCGCACGGATGGGCCGGCTCGAACCGGGGTGGTACCACGACCTCACAGAAAACCAGCGTGAAGTAGAGGTTTACCTCTGCGTTTCGCTTGGTGAGTGCAGGTGGCCGGAGGCCCTTTTTACTGGAAATGAGGCATTTCATCTTAGTCCTCACGGGTAACAAAGCATCTACATTTTGATTTGTAATAGAGGATAGATGTAGATGTCTATGGGCCGCAGCAACCACTTACCATCAGGTGGACTGTGTGCTCGTTTGACATCCTTATCCTATAAAAAAATATTTTAGCTTGTAATATAGACAATACATTGTGTTTATTTATGAAGTTTGTATTATGTGGTAGAGCCACTAACTGGTCAGATAACTGAGGAAGGACCACGATTTAACAGGATACCAAACTTAAATGAAGAGTTGAAGGATGAGAGCTGAAATTTGTTTGAATAATGAGTCATTGTATCTTAATCCTTAGTGTCGACGCATCTATGTTTTTGTTTACTATCGAGAATTATAAGACGTAAGTGTTTATGAGCTACAGCATCTGTTTATCATAAGGTGTACTACGAGTATGTGATTCGTTAGTTAAACGATCAATTTGACGATCTTTTATACGTCTAAAATATACGCCATGTTTTGACAATTCCTTATCATAATACCTCTATCTTAGAGCTTATTTAGAGTATTATTTCATACTAATGGGGAGTATGATTATATCATAGACATACAATACTTCTTATAGACCTTTTGTGTTTTTAAAAAATCTGGTATAATACAGTGAAACCTGAATAACTGGGATCGTAAGGGACCAGCAAATTTGTCTTACTTAAAGAGGTATTCCATTTACCCAGTGCCTCAAATATCCAGGTCTTACACAGTGTCTCAGATATATCAAATATCAACATTTACAGAGGGTTCCATTAATAGAGGTGAGAATAGAGGTTATTTTAGTTATAGAAGTGCTTTCGCTTCGTCATTTTCAAATAAACATCCGGACGAAAGCAACACCAAATTAAAACTGGAGGTCTCTTTTACACAATTAGCCAAGTGCGGAATTTGCGGTTAGAATAAGAATTAGTAAACAAAACGGTACACAAAATACAGTCTCAGTAAAAGAAGAAAAATATACTCGCTGTCTCAATTATAGAGGTAAATATGACGAATAAAATCAAAGTAAATAATCCCTGAAATTTAGTCACAGTAAAAGAGGTAAAATACACTCGCTGTCTCAATTATAGAGGTAACTATGACGATAAAATAGAAAGAACTATTACAGCATCAGCTTAATTCTGTGCTACGTAGTGTGTGTGTAGAGAACCAGTAAACCTCTGTACTAGATACTAGGCAATCCATCTAAGTCCTCAGGGGTGACAACGCATCTGCATTTTGATTCTTGATCGATGATATATCTATGAACCACAGTATCCACTTACCATCAAGTGCACAGTATATATAGTCAATAGAATAAGTGAAATATAATATAAAGGATTATTATTATTCTTTTTGACCCCGCTGGGGTGACTCCCTATTTATTTAACTATTCTGCTTAATTCCTATCTCTTCTGCTGAGGCTGCTTAGTGTTTAGGATTTTTACCTTCCTAGAAGTGGTGCTGAAATTTGTCTAGAGCGCATATAATGTTATTGGAAGCTTTCCTAATGCTGGCCTCCGTCTGAGATTTCAGCATTCACCTACATTCCCCTTTTTGCCAAACCGCGAGCTGACTGTTGGCCTACCATCCTGCTAACGGCCATTATCACCTTCGGGCCTGGGTATCATTGACTCCTTCCGCTACCTGGATGTCTGCGACCCTGCAAAAACAGTGCCTGGACTTCACCTTCCTACGTCAGGTCAGTGATCCCCATCCTATAACCTTACTTTGTACGGGTGCGGAAGTAAGATAAATAAAATAATTTATTATAAATCTTGACTGTTTTAAGAACCCTCCTACCTACTGAAACAACCTAACAGTACACTCATTTTGTTCTTAAAAACCCCGATACCACAGTCCCGAGCAAATACCGCCCCATCACGTTCATACTCACTTACAAGACACTTACATCCATTTGGGGTGCGACAATCACTCGTCACCTGAACTCAAATTACTTGATGTCGGGGCGGTGCACTATGGGAAAGCCCAATAAAAAGCCGTGTCATAACTGTTTTTAATGAAAGTCGTTGTTACGTGATGAAAATTATAAATTAATATGCTATTATAAATAAAGTTTCTTTTGAGGTATTTTTATTTTATTTTGTATGTTTAACATAAGTATAAAAGAGCATCAAAACTTAGTCATATTCGATTAGATGATTTTGACGAAATTCGTTATAACGATTCAATGCCAAATTACTTGAAGGTTTTCCATATAAGTTTATAAGTAGTATATATTTTTGGAATGCTTATATGCTTCTCCAAATTTTTCGTAAATAAAATTATATTATATTAGTTAATTAAACAAAAAATAACCTATATAATTTAAGATGTTATATTTTTACACTTTTTTACTTTTTTTAACAATAAATTTACCTCTTACTGATACTTGCCCATGTCGAGGTATTTATTGGATTAAGATCTTCACACATTATTCTGTTTAGGCTTAAAAAAATTGCACTTATTTTCAACTTTTTTAATACGGATCCAAAACACATCCAGAGATAAAAATAAACATTTTCAAAAACTTTTATTTCTTCGTAAAATAGCTTGGATGACAGTGTATTTATAAATTTATTGAAATGAGATAATATGTTAAACCGTTCTCAAGACCTAACTTACCTGTGGTCAAAAAATAGGTCTTGAATTTATATCTATATTGGTGAAATTTATATTTTTAGCTCAAAATATTTTTTCCATTAAAGACCCTATATATCCATACAACTGAAATATGAAGTTGTGAGACGAAACACACCCGGTCTTCCCACAGCGCCGTGGTCGTGGACCAAGGAACCATTCTTCATTGACGCGATCATTGGCAAGGTGGTTAAACGCAACCGTCGGAACTTCTCCGCCACCTGGATGGACTACAGAAAAGCATTCGACTCAGTGCCTCATACATGGCTGAAGACGGTTCTCGAACTGTACAAGGTAGAATGTACTGTAAGAGACTTCCTCGAGCAGTGTATGGGGCAGTGGAGTACTATCCTTTGTCATTGGGGCGAGTGCATGACGGCTACGGAGAACCGCATAAGGATAAGAAGGGGTATCTTCCAGGGTAATTTTCTGAGTTCAATCTGGTTCTGCCTCTCCTTGCACCCTCTCACCAACCAACTCAACCTTACCAGAGGGCCCCGAGAGGGGATTTCAGTTTTGAAAGGGCGGGACCTAACTTTTCTATATGGATGATCTCAAGTTATTCGCCTCCAGTCACTTCCATCTTATAGAATTGCTAAACATCACTTGTGAGTTTCGCGATTCCATTAGATTGGAGCTGGGAACGTATAGCTGTGGGATCTTCCATGTTTAAAAGTGAAGGGTTGCTAACTCGGAGTGCATAGATTTGTCTATGCCTATCAAAATAAACCAAACATACTAATACCTGGGTATGTCATAACACATCGGTGTCGATGTGGCGGACATGAAGCGTTCTGTTTTTTGTATGCCCTACAAGAGTGCTTAACAGGCTCTTGTCGGGCATGAATAAGGTAACTGAATAATGTAATGTAACTGTAACTGTTGGGTTATGCCCGTTCTTTTATATACCTTTGGCATACTCAGGTGGACTCAGACAGAAATTAACGCCCTGGTTAAAAAAGTCTGCACTGTTATTGTGTTTCACAGGATGCATCACCCGAGATCGTCAGAAATGAGTACTTGCTGCAGAAACTTGGTGGGTGCGGCTTAGCGAATCTGCGACTCAGCATGTTGCAAATGACTGCCAGTGCTCTGCGTTGCCTCTTTATATAACAGTCATCGCTCATGTTTTCTGTGAGCCAGTGCCCCAGATACTTAAATTCAAGTACTCTCTTTATTACTGACCCATATAAATTTACAGGCTATAAGTTGGCTCTTCTAAATAATACAATTAACGTTAATAAAAAACATTAACATTTATAATACTCCCCTTAGCATAAAATTCTTGAGATTGGGCTAGGCTTACCATAAAATAGTCACAAGGTGGCTCCTAACCCACAACTCTTCGAGCTTGCAATCCACCCCCTTAACTGCTGTTGCTTCAAGCTAGTATTTTGCTGCTATTTTACAATATAACGTGGTTTTATCCCAGTAGATTCGATCCAATCTTGCTGCAGTCATAATTCACTGTTGTTTGTCTCTACCACATGAAAATACCTTAACTAATACGTGATCATAATAAAGAGGCAATCAATAAATAATGTCCTCCAGACCGTATTTCGGTCACGGCGACCATTCTCAACGGAGACAAACCATCTGCGCAGGACAGGATTACAGTGGCCGAGTGTATACGCTAGCACAGATGCACCATCTACTCCTTAATTTCATGGGACAGTAAATCAACACTACCGGAGAGAAATCAACGGCTTGACGTGCTTTCTGAGGAACGGGTGTGAAACTCCGCCAATTTAACCAACCAATAACTGATTTTGGCCTGGCCCGTGATTCGAACCCAGGACCTCATGGTCTGCAATCGAGTTTACGACCACTAGACCAACGAGCCAGTCAATCACCGCCAATCAATAAATAAATAAAATTCTGATCACGTAACAAAATAATGTAAATGTGTATAGTGACTACACAAAACGATATTTATTAAAGCTTCTGATAGCCAGTCGTAATGGAGGTGGCACGTCGTGATATTTACGACACGATAAAACGACGATCTTTTTTATTGGAGCAGAACTTTTATGTGAGTGCAACAATTGATAACAGATTTTTATTATAGTGTGCACGCGCGATATCGCATTTGAATAATATGTCTGTGTGCCTCTATATACTAACTACTACTACACAAATATTAATAAAAAATATGATGATGTTTTATAACAATGACGGTTCCGTGGCGCATTGCCTTAGCAATGAGTTACAGTACTAAGAGTGGGGGGTTCGAACCCCGCACGTAATAAGTATTTGTATGGCCTAAAATTATATAAATGGTTGTTTCGGCTCTGGATGTTTATCCTTGTGCAATTTATTTATTTAAATTGCCTCCACGATACAGACAAAAATCCTAGTAACTTCTAATAATGTCTTTACTAAAAAATGACATACGAACTTACGTTCTACCTGATGGTAAGTGGCTACTGCAGTCAATGGACACCTGCGGCGAACTTCAAACAAAGAAGGCTACATATGTGTTGTTACCTTTGAAGACTAAGACAGAAAGCCTCACAGCATGTAACTATACTGGATCTTTTACTTCAGACCGGAACACAGGTAAAAAAAAAGGTAGAAAAAGAGTCTTATTACGCAGTAAATAAGATACACTAAGATAAGATGCTTTGTGGCATTCCTTGGAGGAGGCCTATGTTCAGCAGTGGACTTATGAAAGGTTGTAATGATGATGATGTTGATGAAGATACACTTCACAATGTTATATAGTGTCTGTAATGTAGAACTATGGTAGCTGTTAGTAGGGGCTAAGCGTTGGCTGCAAATTTGACAGTACTCGACCAGCCTGGGTTCAATCCCCAACGGCATTAATGTAATTGTTGGTTGCAGTTTCAAATACTGATTTACCACGTGTCCAGTGGTGAAGAAAAACATGGTGAGGAAACCTGTACGTCTAAGATTTTAAAAAATTTTCGAAGACAAGTGAAGTACGCCAACTCGCATTGGGGCAGATATTTCCTTGTCCTAAATCCCGTGATTCGTGTCGAGAGACAAGGAGACCTGTTACCTTGGAACATTTATAGTTTGTAGCCTTGCTTGACTTTTATAACAAAAATATTTAGCAGCTGGTGGTTTAAGAATATCTACTACCCGATATTATTTTGTGCGTATCGTTAGAGGAGACAGATATAAACCAATCAGGGGATGGGAAGCAGCGTCTTCTTAATAACGACTAAAAATTGGAAAACCGTGCAAATTTACGCCGAGCTCTTGGAGCTACCATGACCCTTTTTAAATCATCATCAATATAGCCCATCAAAAGTCCACTGCTGAACAGTGCCACCTCCATAGATTGCCTCCATAGGTGGGATATTTGCCATATTTGTCACGTATGGCAAGCGGGTTGGCAACCGCAGTTTTTTATTTTTATTTTAGTCGTTATTAAAAAGAAGTTGCTGCGATCCTCTGATTTGTTTCCCTCTGTCGCCTCTTACGACACCCAAGGAATAATATGGGGTAGTGGATTCTCCGACGACGCCACTTCCCGGAATTTTCTAATTATTCGTGTTTAAAACATTGAAGTAATATATACTACGTACGTAAGTACATATAATATTACTTCAATGCTAAAATTTCGCATTTTTTATAGAATAAGGGTGACAAACGAGCTCACAGCCCACCTGATGGTAAGTGGTTGCTGCGGCCCATAGACATCTACATCTATTTTCGTTTACGAATTAAAATGCAGATTCGTTGTCACCCGTGGGGACTAAGATAGAATGCCTCTTTTTTCCAATAAAATGGGTCTCCGGTTCTCTACACTCACCATACGAAACACAGCAGCATTAGGCTGCTATTTTACGCTGTTATTCTGTGAGAGCGTGGTCCTTCCCCAGTCGAGCCGAACCATTCGTGCTACAGCTATACTATAAATATAGCTGCAGCATGGCTCTACCACGTATAAAATTTGATTTCATTGAAAGCATTTACATTCATTATTCTATAACTATATTTTCAACAACAAAGGTTTGCACATTTGCGGTTAAAGCAGACGGATCAAGTACACTCATTGTATAATTGTCTACGCCGCAAATCTGTGTAGAGATTTCTTGTTTATGTGTTGATATTTTTAGAGACAAAATTTTAATAAATATGTTTATATCATATACAATATATTATAAATACCTTGTGGTTCCCGTTAATTACGTTATCAGAATCACTTTTAAAATGTATAGAAGTTACTATATCAGAAAATGCGACCATAAAAAATTAAATATATTTTTAATTGAAAATTGCACGCGGCGCGCCTATTGTACCGACAAATTTAGTTGAAAGCTATATATATATATATAATTTAATTTCAATAAATGTATTATTATTCCCAATTAAACAATATAACCCTTCCAATTTTAAAACGAAATTCCACTATTTCTTCTGTGGTTGCAACACGCCTGGAAACAGCTAAGTTTTATAAAAGCAAGTTGCATCTATAAATAAATACGTTCTTTCTGTTTTCTTTATTTCATATTAATTTTACATGGATAATCTAAATACAATAATAAAAAAAAACTTAAACTAGTAACTTAATTATCATACAGTCCTACTCCCCGCGGTATCGTGCCAAGAACGCTGGATGCGTTTGCGAATGGCTATACTATTTTAAATTTCGAATGAATTACTATCCCCAAAAAAAATAATTAAAAAATGTAGCAACAAAAATACAGATAAAAATAGTGTAGCCCTAGTTTCACAAATCTTTCCACCAGTGAAGGCTCAGCATAAATATTTTAGTGTCACGCTGCTTCACATTGGGTAATAAGTTTAGAGAACTGCAGATATATAAAACAATAAAGGAGGGTCATTATTTACGTAAATCCCCAAATAAATTAAAGTCGAATTGTAGAATATCGCAGAGTTTTATTGGTGAAGTTATTTTTTTAAACATTACCTTCGCTCTTTTGAATGCAACCTTTAGCAAGTATAAGGTGACAATTTTTTTATAGAATAACGGTGACAAACGAGCACGCTGTCATTTGATGGTAAGTGGTTACTGTTGCCCATAGACACCTACATATATCTTCAATTAAGAATCAAAATACAGATGGGTTGTCACTCCTAAGAACACTTACCATACGAAACACGGCAGCATTGAGTTGCTATTTCACGCTGGTATTCAGTGAGATCATGGTCGTACACCGGTCTAGCCGACCTATTCATGCTACAACCATAATATCGTTGCATCGTAGCTGTACCACGCGTAAAATCTTTTTCGTTATAAAATTAATCTACATCATCTTTTCATCCCTTAACCATGTACTACTGAACATAGGCCTCCCCCAAGAAATGTTACATCCATTGACTTACTCCATGTCTTACCAAATCAACACTATATTAATTGGGGGCTGGCCTACAATTTGCTTACCGGTACATGGCTCGAGAACTCGAGAACCTTTCTACTCCATCGGTGGAAGGCTCTAGCTATATCGCCGGAACATTGCCACTTCAGCTTATTGTTCCTAAGTATAAACTTAAAGAATAGCTTCTTGTATTATATTAACCTCTTTTTACCCAACTGCTCCAGAAAGACGGCAATGTTTTTAGAAATTCTATATGTAGGTCTATTTCTTTGGCACGCTCTGTAGTCTGTCTAAGCAATCCACCAAGATTTTACCGATTTGATTGTCGTGAGATTTGCCTTAGTTGTGGAAATGACATACGGTATTTTTTTTCCTTATCAGTACATTTTTTACGCAGTCCTGTTTTCTAAATTACTGTTTTAACTCTCATGCTTGTTTATAAGTTTAAATGTATTTATGTCAACTTCAGTGTTGTTTTTGTAAAGAACGAGCGGTTAATGAAGCCTGCGCTGTCATGATCGACGGTATTAGTCTGTAATTTTATACTGTGGTAACAGTGTTTATAGAAAACCTGTTAATTAAAAATACAGTGTACCTTTATTCTATATAAAATAGGTTTGTAATTTTGGTGTTTGATTATTTATTGAAATAATTAAACATTCAAATTCAATTTGGCTTTTATTTAAATTTTCCAAAAAATAGCATTTAATTATTTTTTTTTTTAAATTAAGAAAAATATTTATGATTTTGTTACATATGGCCGTATAAATCTATATTTTTGTGAATGAATATCGTTGTTCCATTTGACGTCGTTTCAAAATCTACTTAAAATCATTACTTAAGAAACAAGAATATAAGTGCATTAATGAGTGTCAATAATCTTCTATTCGCCAAATGTCGCTAGTTGTGACTGCAGAACACACAAAAGCATCCGTATAATGTGAATGATAACGTCAGTTTTGTCGCGATGTTCGTCAGTGAAACTTGACGGCTGGAATAAATCCGAACAATTCCTAACAGCACTGCCATGGGCAGTGCTGTTAGGAACTGTTCGGATGAACACAATAATACACATAAAAATCTTTTCGCAGCGCCAGTGAATCAAACCGATCGGATATAACTCGGTTGTCGACGATTGAACAATGTCAGTCAATTGAGAAATCATTTTTAAAAATAATAATATTTTATCTGTTTCTATAGCATTATACTAATACACAAAACAATGTCTCAGTGGTTTGATCTTTAATTATTTACACTTTTTAACTTTTATTTTAATTTTACTACCTTTAGTCATATTCATTTCTAATTTAATTAATATGAAATACAATTAATAATACGAGTATCTACTGGAAGAAATATAAATTTGAAAAGAAATTATCTTCCCCGCTATGTAATCTGTCAAATATTTCATCTTATTGCAAAGTGAAATCGCTCTGGTGGCAGCAAAGATCATGGACGCCCTCATTCGCTGGTAGTCAAGTTCCCGCCAAAACTCTTTCCTGTTATTTAATTTTAGAGTTAGCTTCATTGTGCAATTGTTTGTTGTTCTCAATAAATTAGAAACGAAATATCAATACATGACACGGAAAGAGAAAAAACCATGCATTTAGTTTAAGAACATATGAAGAAAGCATCCCGTGAAATGGTCGTCGTCATCATCATAACTACAGCCCATCACAAGCCAACTGCTGCACATAGGTCTCCTCCAAGGAGTGCCACAAAGTACGCGCCTGAACCACCTACATCCATAGACTTCATTCTATGTAATGGGAGCCGCCCTACACATCGGTTATCGGTAAGATAACTACTCAAGGAAATTTCTTCACAATCGACTATCGGTTTCCGCGCTAAGGGCCGGCTCATTGCGAATTCAGCTTACTGATCCATTGGGACAAATCGGTTAATCTGATCCTACGTTTCTTTCTAATATCACTATTATTACCATAGTAATAATTGAATATAGTACATGAGGGTAAAATGTTCATCCAGTTAATAATTATGGTTGTCATCATCATCATTACAGCCCATCACAAGTCCGTTGCTGAACATATGCCTCCCTCAAGGATGCCACAAAGCATGGTCTCGAGCCAACTAAATCCATTGATTTCCTGTATCTCTTACCAGGTAGTCACTCCATATAGTGGGGCGATGCCCTAAACTTCGCCTGCCGGCACAAGGCTGCCAATCGAGAACCTTGTCAATTAAACCACACAGTGGTCTCCATCAGCGTATATGAGGGGTCCCGGGATCTCCAATGCAATGTGATACTTCAAGAATGTTACAGCAATCTGCAACAATAGACTTGATTGTTGATGACTCTTCCACTTCAGGAAACACAGTTTGGATTAATTGCAGTAAAACCAAATGGAGGAAGTATATAAAAATTAATAAATACATAAGGAAAGTACAAAAATTAATAAGAAATAAGATTAATACCAAAAATTATGTTAATGTATGTAAAGAAAAGCAAGCATTGTTATATGAACTTAAGTTGTATTCAATTGAGGTGGATAACATAAAAAAAATGTTATGAGACTGAAGTAGAGTGCCTTAAAACAGAAATATTATCACTTATGAACTCCCTTCAAACTGTGTCCAATAAATATAAATCAGCCCAAAATGAAATAAAAGAACACATATTGGCTATGGATAATCTGGTAAAGAGTTGTAAATATAATGAGGAGCGGTTTGACTCCTTAGTTAAATATCAATGTGAGTCAGCGCTCAATGCCAGATTCTTCAAAGTCAGTGTGTGCTGATAATATTATACCACCACCATAACTCTATGACAGTGCCATAGCAGAGGATATTAAAATAATAAATAACTCAAATATTACTAAAAATAATATAATTGTTTATAGCGATGACATGGGAAAAAATCTAGGCATAACTTTAAATAACTCTTTAAAGGGACAAAAAGTTACAAATTGCTGCATGCCTGGAGCATCTTTTAGTAACATCCTAAATAAAATTATTGTTACTAAATTTTGCCCAAATAGTACAATAATAATTTTTGTTGGTAGAAGAGGCAGTGTCAACAACAAACAGTTATTAAGATATATTGAACAACTTAATAACTTAAATGTACACAAAATTGTCTTGTTCACACTGCCTTATATACAGGGATTGCCACAAGAAAATAATTTAAGACATAATTTAAATATACAAATGCATAATTTAATATGTAATAATAATTTAAATTTGACATATAATTCTAATGATAATAATCATAAATTTCATGTAATTGACATAGATAATTTAATAAAAAAGTTTTGGACAAAAGATAGGTATTACCTATCCAAATATAATTTAAGACTGATAGCAAATGTACTATCTTATTATTTACTTTTTAACTCAGCCAAGTTTTTGGCTACCAAGACTGCTTTTATTGAGCATAATCATTTGACATTTGATTTGGAATCAGTTCCAACTAATTTAAATTAGTGAATGTGACAATAGAGGCAATCTCTAGCAATAATAAGAGTTTAATTAATTTTGAATACAGCCCACGAATAAGTAATAAAAATTGTTTACACCTGGTGCATCAAAATATACAAGGCATGTTGGGCAAATAATTGGAAGTTGAATTGTTTTTAAATAGTAACGATATACACATCCTTTGTATTACTGAACATTAGCTAAAAGATTATAATTTCATGTTTAATTTCAGAAATCACCGGGTGGTCAGTTCCTTCAATAGAGAAAAAAGTATACGTGGTGGCTCCTTAATATTAGCAGATAAATCATTATTATATAAGGAACGTAAGGATATTGTGAGCCTCTCTGTTGAACGAACTGTAGAAATGGCTTGTATTGAGCTCGAGCACCTCATTATTGTAAGTGTTTACAGACCCCCATGTGCTACTTATGACCATTTTGAAAGGATTTTGGAAGAATTTTTACTCAAACTTAGTAAACAGAACAAGTCTGTTGTAATGTGTGGAGACTTTAATATCTATCTTCTTGAAACTTATTCCATTAGTATTAAATTTCGCTCATTGTTTAAATCGTATAATCTTGTAAATTTATTCTTAGAACCAACACGTATTGCTGGGCCTAGTGCGACCTGTATAGATAACATTTTTACAGATGTTAAGCCCTTGCATAAATCAATTATTCAAAATTTAAGATAAATCTTGTTAATTATTTACAGTCTAAAACCGAGAGAGTCTCTTAGAGATAAATTTAAAGAAATTAATATTTTAACTTTGGCCTCTCAGTATATTTACGAAAATTTAATGTATGTTCACAAAAACAAAGATAGTTTTAGTAAAAGAATTTATATACATTCTGTAAACACTAGGAACAAACACAAGCTAGTGATACCAGTTTCTCGACTCCACAGAGTCAGTAATTCATTCTTGGGGCAATGTATACGCTATTACAACAAGGTCCCGGAAAGTGTACAGGTTCTCTCTATTACCAAGTTTAAATGTTTTATGAAGCTGAAACTGTATAAAAAGGGTTATTATAGTATAAATGAATACATGGTTGATAATAACCCCTGGGAATGAGGTGATCGCTTCCAAGCAGTTTCTAAAATAAATTTTGTAAATAGTTCGTAATCATTTATATTGTAAAATTTATTTAAAAAAAAGTCCCGCTGGGTTTCTTGCTGGTTCTTCCCAGGACAGAGGGTTTTTTCGAACCAGTGGTAAAGTAAAAAATGACTTTCAATAAGAATTACACATGTAATGTATATTGAATAAAAATATTCTATTCTATTCTATTCTATTCTATTCTATTCTATTCTATTCTCCGTTCGGAACGCAACTGGGACCCCTCTCACGCTTTGCTCTGTTAAAGCACGTCCCGGGGTCACAGAAAACCAGCGTAAAATAGCAGCTTAACGCTGCTCTGTTTCGTATGGTGAGTGTAGAGAACCGGAGACCCTTTTTACTGGCAAAGAGGCATTCCATCTTAGTCCTCACGGGCGACAACGCATCTGCATCTTGAGGCTTTATTGAGGATTGATGTAGATGTCTATGAGTCACAGTAACCACTTACCATCAGGTAGATTGTGTGCTCGTTTGTCACCTTATCCTATAAAAAAAACTTTCTTTCCCATCGGTTTTCGGTTCTTCGAGCTATATTACCGGCCCATTGCCACTTTAGCTTACTAAACCGTTGGGCTATGTCGGTTACTCTGGTTGTACTGCGGATATCCTCGTTTTTAAGTCTATCACGCAGATAAACTCCGAGCATAATTCTCTCCGTAGGTTGCTCAGCAACCTTGAACTTTCTTATATGGCCAGCAGTGAAGGACCACGTCTCAGATCCATAGGTCATCACTGGCAACACGCACTGGTTGAACAAATTTCTTCTTCTTCGCCCTACACTTTGTTGAAGAAATTACGACACATCGTCAGTTACACCTCAAAACTTGAAAACGAGACTTTACAACCAACTATAGGCTACCTCTAATTTATAAGATGATGTTGACCTAAGAAGAATTCATCTCTATGAGCTATTGCGCTTTTGTGGAATTTACATGATTTCGAAATGATATGATTTTCCTCAGACGGGAAATGGAGCTCGGGTTGCTTGCATTCTAATAAAATTGGCAACGAACGCCTAATATCTGAATTACCACAACCTTATCTTCTTTTGTGGGACAAAGTGATAATAAATCTCGCATTAATAATGTTATGTTTTTTTTTAAATATTAGCAGTAATCTTAGCACTCGTTCATAGAAACATCCGCGAATGAGCGCCATGACCCTCAAAATGTGTTATTATATTCTGATAAAAAAACTCCTTCTCAACAATGTATTCATCATAATCTAATATAAAACTGAGTATTCAAAATGTAAATGTAAGTTGTAGATTGTAAAATATAACAATAAACTCTTTGATTCACTATGCCGACCTTAAAATTTTAAATTTCAATGTTTTAATTAAAAAGTTTCTTGTTACTTTGTTTTTTGAAATTTAAATTTATATTTTTAAGGTCAGTATAGTTGTTACTAACTGTTAAATTATTTTTGGCTTGGTTTGTGTTAGAAATGATTCACAACCGTAGTTGAATGACCCGTAGTGGAATGAACCTATGACTTATGGGTTTCGTAGTCCGTACTCTTAAGTATTAGACAACTGTTGCTCGATCTTATTAGATTATAGCCTATTAATATTCATCGAAAGATAAGCAAAAGTAAACTTTAAGTTGATGACAGATGTTTAATTTTCCACTTCGTGTAATTTTAGAGATTGTTTAATTTTTCAAAGCGTACATCTGAAACAGTTCTCACCAAATTGTCTCAATTTAAAGTTTCTTTTTTTTATAGGATAAGGGTGACAAACGAGCGTCCATCCACCTGATGGTATGGTGTAGCTGTAGCCCAATGCAGATACGTTGTCACCAGTGAGGACTAAAATGGAATGCCTCGTTTCCAGTAAAAAGGGTCTCTGGTTCTCTACACTCACCATACGAAACACAGTAGCATTAAGCTGCTATTATACGCTAGTATTCCGTGAGAGCGTAGTCCTTCCCCGATTGAGCCGACCCATTCATGCTGCAACTACAATATAGCTACGGCGTGGCTCTACTAAGTAAACTTTCACACACACTTCAGTGTGTGCCAACAATCACTTCGGTATTATTTATCCGTCCGTCGTACACATATAAACACAGACTCAAAATAAAAACTTCGGTTGCCAACCTGCCTGCCAAGCGTGGCAAAAATGGTAAATATCCTCACTACGAGTCAATCTATGGGGGGAGGCACATGTTCAGCAGTGGACTTTAAAAGGCTGCGACGGTAACGGAACGAACATAGATAATTTTCTTTAAAAATTATTGAAAAACAAAAACTAGCAACAGCTGAGATCTTCATCCAGCAGTGGACTTTTACGCGTCGATGGTGAAGAAGAAGCATAATAATACGAAATTAAGCAGAAAGTGTGATAGCCCAATCATAGTCAAAATGTATACGCATGCGCGAAATTATGCGCAAGCACACGTGCACTCTATATTCCCTCACTCTAATAGTCCGATGTGATGGCTATCCGCTATGACCGGTGAGGGATCGGGCACAGAACCGACTGATTTACGTGCTTTCTGAGGTTTAGGGGTAAAATAACAACTTCCTGACTTCAGGGCTCCTACTGAAAATTTCTTGAAATAAAAACTTATTTACTGAATTTTTGTCCCGATCCGGAAATCAAAGCCGGGACATCATGATCAGCAACCGCGTTTACGGCTAAGATACCAAGATTGCAGTGCACACACACTTGTCCACAAATTGTGCCGGGCTTAATATATTTTACATTATTAAATGAATGTGTTTGTTTTTAATTAAATTATTTTTGAATGTTGTGCCGGCACTACACTGTATTTATTTATTGAAATTGCAATTAATATTAATTATTCGCATACTCTTAAAGCGCTTAGCCCCTGAAATATCACATAACTGAATGTAAGTTGCAATCCTATTTGCCCTTGTCTATAAATGAAACCGAACTGGTTTCTCAAGTCCTCAATAGCAAAGGGTGTTAACGCTTCTGACACTTTAAGCCACTCTTACTCTATTGCAAAGCCGATCAATGTTTTGCTCGCCTGAAATATAAATGAACTAGGCCAGCTACGAAATGCTAGCATTTTTCTAGGTTTGCGTATTTTTGAGACAATTTAGGTATTCAATTTTTAAATATTAAGTTTGTATTCGAGAGTGTATGTATGCGTGTGTTAAGTATTTGTATGTACTCAAGAAGGTTTTTTATCGCAATGAATTTGCATTTGTATGATATGCCGTGTAGAGCTCGCATAAAATAAAACACTACCCGAAGTCATACCGTGGGTGTTGCAAGAGGCGACAAAAGGAAACGGAACAGGAGATGTTTAGCAGCATATTCCTTATAATTAACTTGTTACTACTACTAACTTGGTACTATCAAATCTGCAGTCGCCTACCGCTTGCAAATAAAATACACCTCTTATGAGGCGAGGCGACTTATGGGCAAGAATATTGACTTTTTGTGGAATTTTTATTGGCTAAGATAATTAAATAAATGAAACACACTCGAACAATTGTATGTTTTCATGAAGCCTTGCCCGTACGTACGTACGGGTATGGGTTTAGTCATAAGCATACGCGAGCAACGTGAATTTGTTGTCAGCACATCACTTATTGGTATTTTTTTTATATAATATTTTTATAAAGTGACTAAAGAACACACAGTCCATTTGATGATAAGTAGTTGCTGTGGCCCATAGACATGTACTTCATACCTCAATTAAGAATCACAATGCAGATGCGTTTTCACCCCTGAGGACTAGGAAGGAATGCCTAGTTTCCAGTGAAAAGTGTTTCCAGTTCTCTACATTCAATCAAAATACGAAAGCAGCCGCAATAAGCTGCTATTTTACGCTCGTATTCTGTGAGATCGTAGTCCTTTACTGTATGAGCCAACGCATTCTTGCTACAACTTTGGGTAAATTATAGTCTTAAATAAAACAATTTCTTGAATATGTAAAGTTTATATTGAGCATTAAATGACCAGATGCATTATCACCTGTGAAGGTTAAGGTGCCTTTCTAGTTTTTAATTTTAAAAATGATAAATACTTGATTCTGTAATAATATTTACTTTCTTTGTTATTTCACTGTGGCTGTGAGTGCGCTTAGTGACATAAATAGTTGAGAGAACCTAGATAGACTGTGGAAAGGCTTTCCACCTACTACCTACCAGCTCATGAGGTACTTTGGGGATCACCAGCTGATTTGTGACCGCTAATACGGTTTTTGTCGGGGTCGATCGGCTGGTGATCTTCTGGTCTACCTGACTCATAGACAAGCGGAGGCAGTAGAGTCCAAGAGGGAGACATTGGCCATTAGTTTCGACATAGCGAAGGCCTTCGATCGTTCCCTTCCTATGGGCTTCGCGAGTAATTGTGCAATTGGATCACCAGTTTCCTTGCTGATCGGATCACCAAGGTCGTAGTAGACGGTGCATGCTCTGATTAAAAGCCTACTAACGCTGGTATTCCACAAGCATGCATGCTATCATCAATACTATTTCTTTGGCATATCAATGATATGTTGCAAACTGATAACATTCATTGCTATGCAGACGACAGTACTGGTGATGCCTTATACACCGGCCATGCCAATATTTCTCCGGAAAACGTCGCCGAGAACCGGAACAAACTTGTGTATGAAGTCGAGTCTTTACTGAACAAAGTCTCGGATTGGGGGCGACTAAATCTAGTCCAGTTCAATCCCCAGGAGACACAAGTTTGCGCGTTTACCGCTAAAAAGAACCCCTTTGTCGTATCTCCTCAGTTTCAAGGCACTCCTCTTACTACCTTAGCTAGCATCAGAATCCTCAGCGTCGACATATCGAATAGTGTGCAGTTTCGTGATCACTTGGAAGGGAAGGCCAAATTGGCCTCTAAAAATTTGACAGAAACAGATCCCCGCCGGCTCATCGCTTGCAACTTTACAAAGCGCAAGTTCGGCCTCACATGGAATACTGTTCTCATCTTTGAGCCGGAGCACCCCAGTGTCAGCTCCTTCCACTTGACCGCATCCAGCGAAGAGCGGTTCGAATCGTCAACGGCCGAGTTCTTTCTGCTTGGCTCGATACACTAGCGTTGCATAGGGATGCTGCATACCTTTGCATTTTCTATCGAATCTACAACGGGGAATGCTCTGAGGAATTGTTCGGATTAATTCCAGTCGCCAAATTTCACGTACGTACATCGCGTCAAAATTCACGATACCATTCTCACCATCTGGATGCTCGGCGGTCCTCGACTGTGCGTTTTACTAGAAGTTTTCTTCCTCGTACAAATTTTCTGTGAAATTGTTTACCACCGGCCATTTTTCCGGACCGATACAACTTAGTGACCTTCAAGAAAAGAGCTAACACCTTTCTAAAAGGCTGGCAACACATTTCCCTAGTGTTGCGGTTGTTCATGGGCGGCGGTAGTCACTTAGCATCAGGTGAGCCGCATGCTCGTTTGCCCCATCTTCTATAAAAAAGTATTACAGCGAAACCCTAAACACAGACAATTATTAAATCTTTTTTGAAATTTGCGCAATTTAAGCGAAAGTACTCTGGAGAAAGATTTGATTCTCTTGAAGAGCTCGAGTTCGAATCCGCTATTAGACATTTGTCGTGACTGTTTTCTAACATAGACACATGACATGATTAACGGGGATATTAATAATGTTTATAGCATTATTAGTAATTTTATTAAAAAATAAATGTTATTTTAGTTATAGCGGTAATGATATGCGATTGTTTTTATAATTTGTTTCATAATTTCAAATGATATAGAACTAGAGTTAAGTCTGAACCAAAAGACGATTAACTGAAAATACATTGCTTCATAATATGAATCAATTTACAATCTATTCATCCAACTTTATATCCTATATACTCTGTAAAATCCGTAAAAACTAGTTTTATTTAAAAGTCTTTGATGATTATCTTAAATATAAATAACGACACATTAATAGATCCTACCCATGCTAAGCCGGGGCAGGTTGCTAGCTTATTACAAAAATAATCGATTAATAAAATCACAATTTATTTTCTACTTATGGTATATACTGAAATTTTTAAGAAGGCTTCATCTCGCAAATTGCGACAAGTATTGAAGTGGCACTGGCGCTTTGCCATAATTCGTAACCTCTCGTAAAGTGGAACGATCTGCCGGATTTTCGTTTTAATTTAACCTGTACATACAACATTTGAATACTTGATACCGTGTTGGCCTACGTTCTACACGTCTTAGTTCCCTCGAAACTGTCAATCGCTTCAATGACATTAGTTGCTTGGCGAAAAACCAAACTACTGAGCCACTGAGGACGATGCAAATTATACAGCACAGAAATCAAGTTAACCACAAGCATTAATTCATTGTTAAATACAGCCTATCAAAGTCCACAGTCGTGGAATTTAGACATAGGCCTCCTCAAATACTGCTTCAAAAGGGGAATATTTGTCATAGTTACCACGTTTAGCGGGTTCTAGATTAGCAACGACAGTTTATAATTTTCTAGTTGTTAATATAGGAAGACGCTGCTGCCCATATCCTCATTTTTCCTGGCGTAAAGAGATGTTTATTCCACCATCATTAGGAAGCTATAAGATAAGGCAATTACACATAATCGTCTCTTACGACAATCTCGGGAATGAAATTGGATAATGGATTTGCTGTCACTCCCACCACATCCATACATGCTTTGCTTTGTAAAGGTTAATATCCTCGAGGAGAACGGCAGTGTCTCAAGAGCAGCAAGTTACTCGGACAACGTTTAGCCAAAAAGTATGGGTTAAGTTGCCTTTTACGTTATGCTAAGCAAGTAAGGCAGTTGGCACATTCTTTTTTTGTAATATCTTCCACATAAACTTGGGACCTATAAGTTTCAGACCAACATTGAGCGAATGCACTAATAACGTTACGTCTCAAAAATAATAGTTTAACACCAAAAATGAGACCAAAAACATTATATTATCTCTTGGGTAAACATCATCATTTCATCACGTGTACCTCAAAACTTGAAAAACAAGAGTGTAAAACCACTGTGTAGGTGTCGTCAGTGATGACATATGGATTTGAGACGTGGTGAATCACTGCTGGCCGTATGCGTGCGTGATAGAATTAGAAATAAGAATAATATTTTAAACGTGGTAGAGCCATGCTGCAGCTTTATTAGTAGTATAGTTGTAGCACGAATGGGTCAGCTCGTCCGGGGTAGGACCACGCTCTCACAGAATACCAGCATAAAATAGCAGCTTAACATCTCTGTGTTTTGAATGGTGACTGTAGAGAAGCGGAAACCCTTTTTACTGGAAAAGAGACATTCCATCTTAGTCCTCACAGGTGACAACGCATCTGCATTTTAATTCGCAAACGAGGATAAATGTAGATGTCTATGGGCCACAGCAACCACTTACCATCAGGTGGACTGTGTGCTCGTTTGTCACCCTATCCTATAAAAATCCGCAGTAGAACCGGAGTAACCGACATAGCCCAAAGAATAAGTGCGCTTGACAATGGACCAGCTATATAGCTCGAAAAACCGGCAGCCGATAAATAAAAAGGCTCTGGAGTGGCAGCCTCGTACCGGTAAGCGAATTGTAGAATGGCCCATAACTAGATAGAGTGACTTAGTAAAACATGCCAGGTCAATGGATATATCATTCTTTTGGGTATTCTATGCTCAGCAGTGAACTTGTAAAGGGCTATGATGATGATGATGTTACATCATTCTGCTTTCGTTTGGCTACAAATGCATGCTTATCAAAATACAAGACAATATAATTGGAAAAAAATGCAATATACTGAACCTTAATCGTACCCTCCATATTCACAAAGTTTCGAAATATTCGACGGCTCCGTGGCTCAGTGGCTCAGCGACGAGTTGCAGCGCTAACCACGGGTTCGAATCCTATACGTAACAAGTATTTGTATGGCCTACAAATAATTGTCACGGGTCTGGATGTTTGTCCTTGTGCAATTTATATTTGTAAACTGCCTCCACGACACAAGAGAAAATCCTAGTGTGGAGCTAACGTTTTTTAAAAATAAAAAAATATGTATGTGTGTAAACTACCTCCACGATACAGTAGAAAATCCTAAAAGTGTAGGAATAACGATTTCATGAAAATGAAATAGATTTTTATATAAAATTAACATGACAAACGAAGCAGCTGACTTTTAAAATAGCACAGTAAAATAGCAGCATATTATTGCTATGTTAAGCAACGAAAACAAAAGACCGTTTTTAATTTTTATGTGCTTATCATCTTAACTTTCTTAAAAATAAACTTGGCCTAAAGGCGAAATTTAACGTACTATAAACCTTACTTAATCAAAGCCTTTTATTTTATGTCAAGCTTTACATCTCTAAATAAATTTTTCAAACGACACAATCAAACAACGTAACTACATCCTATCAACGTCCACTGCTGAACATAGGCCTCCCCATAGTTTGCCCCATAGGTAGAATATTTGCCACAGACACCACGCTCGGTAAGCAAATTGCTATCTGCAGTTTTTATTTTTATTTTTTGTAGTTATTAGGAAGACCCTGCTGCCCATCTTCAAGTTCGTTGCTATTTGTCGTCTCTTACTATATCTACGGGACGATATGGTATAGTGGATATTCTTACACCGCCATTACACGGATAAATGCATACTCAACCTCTCACAAACGTCAACAGTTCCTTAATTCATTGTTGCAGTTTACAATTTCTATGACGCAAAGTTTGGTAATCTTGTTATGAAAACGTCGGTGACACCACTCCAACGAATTTATTACCGGAACTGAACGACTGTTGGCTTGTTGCAAAAGATTTAATTTCCCCTACGGGTTCTTCCCAATATATTTCTCTTAAGACTCTCTTATCATAAAACTGTCGTCAAACAGTACTTTGTTTGTGAGATAGCTTCTTGGTGCTTCATAGAGTTGAAAAGTAAACTTTAACTGAGATTTGTCACACTCTCAGACGATTTTTAAAAACATTTCATGTTATCTCAAGATTTAAATTTTCACGTTAAAATTATTTAAAAAAAATGGTATTGGCTAGTTACCGTTTCCGTTACAGCTTATCAAAAGTCTACTGCTGAACATTGAGCATGAGTAGCTTTATAGGGGGATATTTGCCGTAGTTGCCACGCTTGGCAGGCGGGTTGGCAATCGCAGGTTTTTTAATTTTAGTTGCTATTTGGAAGACGCCACACTAGGATTTTCTCCTGTATCGTGGAGGCAGTTTACAAACACAAATCGCACAAGGACAAACATCCAGACCCGGAACAATTATCTGTAGGTCATACAAATACTTGTTCCGTGCGGGATTCGAACCCGCGGCCCACAGCGCAGCAACTCATTGCTAAGCCACTGCGCAATGGAGCCGTCAAAATATATGAAAAAAAGGCACAAAGTATTCCCTTTACGTATTAATATATAAACAATATAGCATATAATAACATAACACAAATAAATAAATACTTTACGTGCTTTTACTCAACGTAAGTTTAGGCAAATCACAGCGCAAATTTTTTGTGAAGCCAATAATTATTTAAGCGGAATTCTTTATAGACCACAACTGAACATTGGCACAGCAATGCAAGGATTATAAAAGGCTTTTCTCTGTGATGAATGTATGGCGTGTGCAAGATTTACGACCTATAAAACTTTTACACGCTTCTTACTCATACTAACTGTATTGTGGGGCGTGCAGTTTATTCCTGAGATACAACATTAATGACTTTTTATTAGTTTTTGAAGGAGAACGACATTTGTTTGTAAATTTATTTATAACCTCTACCGTCTCTTCCGAACGGCTGGATGGATTTCCACAGTTAAGATATCGTTATATTTGTCTTAGAAAGCCAAGTGTTCTTAGATAGCTGTTAAAAAAATGGCGGACTTTTGGCGCGAAATAATAATGTTAATAAAAAAAAATTAACCAAACTGATAGTAGAATATCAAATTAAAAGAAATTAAAAAGGGATTACAAAAATATATATAAGTGATATGTTTAAATTTAATTAGAAATAATAAATTGGTTTAATTAGGAATAAGCATTCGGTGACGGGGAATCAGTTAGAATTTTTCCTACAACTAAGCTTGTGGAAAATTATAACGGAGACCTAGAAAAACGCACAATTTTTTTTGAAATGAATGCAGTAGATATCTCACTGCACCTAAAAACATACGGTCAAACTCCAAATAAGAAATATATATCGGATGATCCCAATAAAACAGGGGGTATACCAAACACGATAAAACTTGGCATTGGATCACGAGCAACGTTAATCTATACAAATAAATAGGGTCTGTTTGTAATATCAAAATTGCAGCTTTTTACTAAATACATATGAAAGTTTATACGGTACTAATAACAAAAATACAATTTTTAAAGTTTGTCTGTCTGTTTGTTCCGGCTAATCTCCGAAACGGCTAGACCGAGTTTGACGGGATTTTCACTGGCAGATAGCTGATATCACAAGGAGTAACTTAGGCTACTTTTATTTTAGAAAAAGGGTTCCGCGCAAAAAAATTAAAACCCCAAATAACACGCGGGCGAAGCCGCGGGGAACAGCTAGTGTGCAATTTAAATGTTAATCATGGACTAGTCAATGGTACTATGGGGATTATCTGTAACATATAATGGCCTGCTTTATGCCGAGACCTGCTGGAAATGGAAGAACTGTCTCAAACTGTATTTCTTGAGTTTTATGACTAACTGGCGCGGCCAATTAAGTCTTGCACTACTGAATTTGATGATTTGCGTAGTTAAAAAAAGATCGAGCGACCAACAATTTTGAGCTGGGCAGTGACAGTACATAAATAACAGGTAACAACTTTAGATCGGGCTGTTGTTGGTTTAAGCAGTAATCTTTTCGCGATAGATCAGGCTTACGTCGCTTTGAGCCGTGTTAGGTCACTCTCTGGTCTAGCGATTAGTTCGTTAAATCCTAGAAAGTTACTAAATAAACCACAAGATCAAAATTCGCTTGAAGAATTGAACCATCTGTATATTTTACACGACTTATATAAGTAACAGAGTTTTTGTTCATGAGAGTGTGCCGGGACACTAAACAGTCTAAAATAAAATAATGATTAAAATCTCCAAACCGACTGCAAAAAAGAAAATTTAAAATTAACGCGTAGAAAAAAACCGAATCAAGATTGAGAATAAAAAACAAAATAAAATAAACAATAAACATTTAAATTAATAAGCTTCGTTTGCCACTATACGAGTATTCGCACGGTGTGGCATATATAACTAAAAGAGAGGAAATTTGAAAGAATAATGGGTTCCGCTTGCTACTTAATGCGGATATTTAACTTAGGCTTTCAACTCATAGCATAGTCTGTTAAACAGAAGTAGAGTTTACTTTATATATAGTTTATTTAATTTTGTTTTTTATTCTCAATTCGTTTATTCAAAATTGCCGTGTAGTGGCGGTCAAGAATATCCACTATCCCATATCCTCCCGTGGGTGTCGTAAAAGGCGACAAAGGGAAACAGGCAGGAGATGGGCAGCAGCATCTTCTTGATAACAACAAACTAACAATAAAAAAAAAACTGCGGTTGCCAATCCGCTCGCCAAGTGTGGCAACTATGGCAAATACCCCCCTATGAATGACAGTAACAAAGAAACGGCCCCCAGTCCCCGGCGGCACCGCTATTCCTGGCTACGGTGGCGACCATGGTAACGGCGGGGCAGGGGGTGCTAAGAATCTCCGGTGGAGGTTCGGTTGCCACCTTAGACGACTCGACCTGGCAACGTACAACGCACGCACCCTGAGGACTGACGAGAAAATCGTGGAGCTGGAAGAAGAGATAGATAAGTTGCGCTGGCATATTATAGGATTATCCGAAGTCCGAAGAGAGGTGGAGGACACGGTAATCCTCGAATCCGGCAACTTGCTCTATCACCGGGAGGGCGACCATCTATCCCAAGGAGGTGTCGGATTTATTGTCCACAAGTCTCTCGTTAACAACGTTGTAAAGATCGGGAGTGTGTCGACGAGGATTGCGTACCTTATACTCAGAATCACCAAAGGGTATTCGCTGAAAGTCATACAGGTTTACGCACCAACCTCGGCACACCCCGATGAAGAGGTGGAGGAAATGTATGAGGATATCTCTAGAGCCATGCATTCCTCCAAAACCCAATATACGGTGTTAATGGGAGACTTCAATGCAAAACTAGGCACAAGAGAGAACGGTGAGCTGAAAGTAGGGAAATTAGGAATAGGGCAACGGAACCCAAGAGGCCAGCAGCTGGCCGACTTCATGGAGAAAGAGGGACTCTTTATGATGAACTCTTTCTTCCAGAAGCGGCCCCACAGGAAGTGGACCTGGTCGAGCCCCGACGGTTCGACAAAAAATGAGATTGACTTCATTATGACGACCAGACGACAACTGTTCAGTGATGTCTCCGTGATCGCGAGGGTGAAAATTGGTAGCGATCACCGAATGGTTAGAGGCACACTGAACCTAAACGTTAAGTTGGAGAGGTCTCGTCTAATGAAGTCAACGCTCCGTCCCCCTCATGCTCTAATCCAAAGTCCCGAAACCTTTCAGCTCGAGTTACAAAACCGTTTTCAGTGCCTAGAAGACTGCAATGAAGTGGACGATTTGAATGACAAGCTCGTGGAAACTGTCCATGCGGTCGGAGCTAAGTTCTGCAAGACCCGCCGCAGAAGAACACAAAAACTCTCCGATCACACTCTTAATCTCATGGCTGTTAGACAGGAGATGAAGCTACATTCTTCAACAGAGTTGACAGCATACAGGCATCTGAACAGACAGATCTCCAAATGCATGCGGCGGGACTTACGCAACTTCAATACAGCTCGTATTGAAGTAGCGATCGAGCGGAACCAAGGCTCCAAAGTCTTTGCCAGAGATCTGTCTGCCAGAAAGAGCCACCTGTCGAAGCTGAAGACAGAATGTGGCAGCATCGTTTCCGGGACACCTGAGATTTTGAGTGAGATTGAGAGGTTCTATGGGCAGCTGTACACGTCATCGTTGGAGCCACACGCAAGTGTGAGTAACGATCCAAGAGCGAGTCTCATCCGACACTATTCCGAAGATATCCCGGACGTCATTCTGAGCGAGATTAGAATGGCTCTCCAGCACCTTAAAAACGGTAAGGCCCCAGGCGAGGATGGAATTACAGCGGAGCTTCTGAAAGCGGGTGGAAAACCGGTACTTGAAGTCCTTCAGAAGCTCTTTAATTCCGTCCTCCATGGTGGCATTACACCGGAGGCGTGGAGCAGAAGTGCGGTGGTCTTGTTCTTCAAGAAAGGTGACAACGCTCTCTTGAAGAACTACAGACCGATTTCCCTTCTGAGCCGCGTCTACGTGCAGTTTTCGAGAGTCATTACGAATCGTCTCGCGCGCAGACTTGACGACTTCCAGCCTCTCAAACAAGCTGGTTTCCGAAAGGGCTTTAGCACCATAGACCACATACATACCCTTCGGCAAATTATACAGAAGTCCGAAGAGTACAATTTGCCACTATGTCTGGCGTATGTGGACTATGAGAAAGCCTTTGATTCCGTCGAAATTTGGGCGGTGCTGCAGGCCCTTCAGCGGTGCCAAGTTGACTGTCGGTATATCGAAGTGTTGAAGTGCTTGTACAGTAGGGCTACGATAGCTATCCGCGTACAGAACCAGAGTACGAAACCTATCCAATTGCAGAGAGGTGTAAGACAGGGTGACGTCATATCCCCGAAACTCTTCACCGCTGCATTGGAAGACGTTTTCAAGCTTCTGGACTGGATAGGATACGGTATCAACATCAATGGCGAGTACATCACTCACCTTCGATTTGCCGACGATATAGTCCTTATGGCAGAATCGCTGGAGGACCTAAGCACTATGCTCAATGACTTCAATAGTGTTTCCCAACGGATAGGTCTTAAGATGAACATGGACAAAACTAAGATCATGTTTAATGTCCATGTCACATCTTCTCGTCAGATATACCTCAAACCTTGAAAACGAGACTGTACACCCAGTGCGTGTTACCATTGATGACATACGGAACTGAGACGTGGTCCTTCACTGCAGGCCGGATGAGGAAGCTCAAGGTCGCTCAGCGAGCTATGGAGAGGGCTATGCTCGGAGTTTATCTGCGTGATAAACTTAGGAATGAGGACATCCGCAGTAGAACCAGAGTAACCGACATAGCCCAACGGATTAGTAAGATAAAGTGGCAATGGGCCGGCCATATAGCTCGAAGAACCGACAACCGATGGGGAAGAAAGGTTCTCGAGTGGCAGCCTCGTACTGGAAGCGAAGTGTAGGGCGTCCCCCCACGAGATGGAGTGACGACCTGGTAAGACATGCAGGAAGTCGATGGATGCAGGTGGCTCAGGACCGTGCTTTGTGGCATTCTTTGGGGGAGGCCTATGTTCAGCAGTGGACTTGTGAAGGGCTGTAATGATGATTCTCAGTCTTGTTACAGTTATTGCATTACTTTTAAATTTCTTTTTAGAGTCGGGTTGTTTATTTTTTCACTATTTATGTTATTACAGAGGTACACAAAATAAATCAACACGCAAATTTACAGTTTGATGTCAATGGCTGCAGATCTATATTATGCCATTCAAATAAAGAAGTCTACAGACGCGTAATCATATTTAAGATACTGGATGGAATGCCTAATTATATGAGTACTTCTTTGTACTTCTTACACCGGACCGGAAAACATCAGTGCATCCCAGATGGATTCCCAGCCTTAATAAAAAGGATTACTACAAGCTTTTTGTACGATTTTCAGTAACACTATTTTATTCTACTGTTTATTAAAGTATTAACTCGAATGTTTTGTACAAGGGGCCCAAAAAGAAATACAGTCCACCTGACTCGTTACCACTTAAAATTGTCTCGGACTCTCTATACGAAGCACAGTAGCACTTAGCTGCTATTTTATGCCGATATTCTGTGAGGACATTGAGATTGCTTTAGGCACAGGTGCCGGATTATTTTAGATTTCTATTTTATTTCAATTCTATGTTTCTCAATTATGTGTGTCGAACAAATGTGTATCTTTATCTCTCTCTTCTCCTTCTTTCACTTTTCGGTAAAGATGTACATTTTTGGTGTATGAGTGTTAAAAGGGAAAGGGTTAGAGGATGTCTGCAGACCGTCTCTGCTTAGTAAAGAAAAAGGCTCTACAGATGGAAAAAATGCGGTAAATCCATTAAAAACATCGAAACCAAATTCTGGGGACTTCGCGGCTTTGTATAGTGAAAAGAGGAAGATTCGCGACAATGAAAACTGCCAGAAAGATCTTATGGCTTATCTCTGCAAGCCAAACGTAAAATATCAGGGCCAGCGACGATTAACTCTAGAAAGTGATAAACTTTTATTTAAAACTAAATAACATTTTTTGAACCGGAGAACCTTTTTATTGAAAACGAGGCATTCTATCTTATTTCACAGGAATGTCAACGTATTTTGATTATTAATCGAAGATAAAGTAGATGTCTATGGGCCACAGCATCCATTTACCGTCAAGTGTACTATGTGGTCGTTTGTCACCCTTATTCTATAAAAAAAATTTGGAGAAAGGATGCAACAAGATCGGAAATTATTGTGATTATGTACATCTCACTGTACACAGATCTCCGTAATAGATACTCGTACAGTTTCCTGACGATAAAATTTCGTTCGGTTTTACTGTAACCTTCTTAAAGTAAATAAAGTGGTTTGTTTTACATACGAGTGCCACGTGACTTGGTCCTTCAGGTCTCGGCTCCGTAAGTCATCTTTGTCCTATATACCTTTTCTATCTGAATAAATTATTATATTATTATATTACCTCTATACTCATGCCCTAATGTCCTGTCCTGTAGTTTCTATTTTCAGTCTGTGAAAGTCCAAAATTGAAGGAGCCTCATCTGTTATTCATATAACAAAAGAACCATCGCGCTTCGCAGGCAGAGAATAGATCGCAGTATCATACTTACTTACAGAAAAACGTAAGAGTGTTGTACCTACCCAAACGGACTACCTTGCAGAAAGAATTCCTACCACCTAATATCGGTACGACCGCTACCACACGAAGAAAACCTTTCTTAACAGAAACAGAAACAGAATTTTTTTTATTCAATATAGGTTAAAGGATACGATATCAACATCAATGGCGAGTACATCACTCACCTTCGATTTGCCGTCGATATATTCCTTATGGCAGAATCGCTGGAGAGGACCTAGGCACAATGCTCAATGACCTCAATAGTGCATCCCAACGGATAGGTCTTAAGATGAACATGGACAAAACAAAGATCAATGTCAAAACGAGACTGTACAACCAGTGCATGTTGTCAGTGATGACATACGGAACTGAGACGTGGTCCTTCACAGCAGTGAATCGGATGAGTAAGCTCAAGGTCGCTCAGCGAGCTATGGAGAGGGCTGTGCTCGGAGTTTCTCTGCGTGATAAACTCAGAAATGAGGATATCCGCAGTAGAACCAGAGTGACCGACATTGCCCAACGGATTAGTAAGCTGAAGTGGCAATGGACCGGCCATATAGCTCGAAGAACCGACAACCGATGGGGAAGAAAGGTTCTCGAGTGGCAGCCGCGTACCGGCAAGCGAAGTGTTGGGCGTCCCCCCACTAGATGGAGTGACGACCTGGTAAGATATGCAGGAAGTCGATGGATGCAGGTGGCTCAGGACCGTGCTTTGTGGCATTCCTTGGGGGAGGCCTATGTTCAGCAGTGGACTTGTGAAGGGCTGTAATGATGATAATGATGATGGTGATAATAGATTATATATGGATAATACTTACTGCATTTTTTTGTTTAATTACCACTGGTTCGAAAAAAACCTCTGTCATGGGAAGACTTTTTTTTAAACAGCTTACATTCATATATGTTACAGAATTAACAACACAACAAATTAGAAATAGCTTGGTAGCGATCACCTTATTTCCAGGGGTTATTATCATCCATAAATTCCTTAGTATTGTAATAACCCCTTTTATACAAACTTAGTTTGATAAAGTTAATGTTCTTTGAGCAGGTCAAATTTTGTATATCTTCTGGAATTTTGTTGTAAAAGCGTAAACATCGCCCCAAGAGTAAATAACTGACTCGGTGGAGTCGGGTAACTGGTACTACTAGCTTGTGTCTGTTTCTAGTATTTACTGGATGGCTATCACTTATTTTTGTAAAATTACTTTTATTTTTGTGTACGTATATTTATTTACATAAATGTATTGAGAGCCCAAAGTGAATATATTAATTTCCTTAAATTTTTGTTGCAGCGACTCTTTAAAATTTAAATTATAAATTGCTCTTATGACCCTCTTCTATAAAAGAAATACAATTTATTTTATAGAAGAGGGTCTATCTATAGAGGGAGGGAAAAGCTGTATATCCCAGTCGTAGTAAAATACCATACGACATTATGCTATTGAAATAGCTTAAGTTAACAAGTCTAGCTGTTTCAACACTGGTAAGATTCCTAATCTTTTTTACAGTATATGCTGCAGATTTAAGTCTGCTTGCGAGTTTTGATATATGGGGGCTCCATTGAAGCTTCGCGTCTAGTGTTATTCCAAGAAAAATGGTGTATTGACAAGACTTATTTCCTACCCATTTGAAATTACATTAGTATTTAATTGTTAGACATTTGGGGTCGTGAAGTTTATACATTTCGTTTTAGTGCCAAATAAAATGCAAATTATTAACATTGAACCAATTTACTAATTTAAATATAATATTATTGACTTCTTCATATTTTAGTAATTGTCGTCTTTATTTGGAAATAAAAGAAAAGTCATCAGCAAATAAAACCATATCATGGGTATCCCCTACTGTGTAAAGTAAGTCAATAATGTATACAAGAAATAGAAAGGCGCCGAGAATTGAGCCTTGAGGCACGCCCATTTGAACCATCGAACCCGTACCATTTGTACATCATTATATATGAAATAATTTTTTTTTTTATAGGAGAGGTGACAAACGAGCATGCGACTAACCTGATCGTAAGTGACTACCGCCACCCATGAACAACCGCAACACCAGGGGAATCGCAGATGCGTTGCCGGCCTTTTAAAAATAGTAGGCTCTTTTCTTGAATCAATTCTGCAAGTAAGTTGAAGAAGAAAACATCTTCTAAATCGCATGATGGTGGACCGCCAATCATCCAGGTTATATGGATGGTATCGCAAGTTTTGTCGCGATGTGCGATGCTGAAATTGAGCGGCTGGAATTAGTCCGAACAATTCCTCAGAGCGCTCCCCGTGGTAAATACGATAAAATACGCAAAGAGATGCAACATCTCTACGCAGTGCCAGTGTATCGAGCCGATCAGAAAGAACCTTTTCGTCGACGATTCGAACCGCTCTGCGCTGGATGCGGTCAAGTGGAAGGAGCTGGCAGTGGGGTGGTCCGGCCCCAAAATGAGAACAGTATTTCATGTGAGGCCGGATTTGCACTTTGTAAAGTTGCAAGCGATGTGCCGGCATCAAATACTGCCTCACTCTGCTGAGCACGCCAAGCTTTTTAGAGGCCCGTTTAGCATTCCCTTCCAAGTGACCACGAAACTGCACACTATTCGATATGTCGACGCCGAGGATTACGATGCTAGCTGAGACAGCAAGGGGAGTGCCTTGAAACTGAAGAGATACGACAAAGGGGTTTTTTTAGTGGTAAACACGCAAACTTATGTCTTCTGGGGATTGAACTGGATTAGATTTAGTCGCCCCCAGTCTGAGACTTTGTTCAACAAAGTCTTGACTACAGACACAAGTTTGTCCCGGTACTCGGCGACGTTTTCCCGAGAAATATTGGCACGGCCGGTATATAAGGCATCACCAGTGCTATCGTCTGCATAGCAGTGAATGCTACTAGTTAGCAACATATCATTGATATGCAGGAGAAACAGCGTTGGTGATAGCACGCAGTCTTAAGGAACACCTGCGTTGATAGGCTTGAAATCAGAGCATGCACCGTCTACTACGACCTTGATGCTCCGATCAGCAAGGAAACTGGTGATCCTATTGAACAATTTCTCGGGAAGCCGATAGGAAGATAGCTTCGAAAGAATCGCTTTGTGGCAGATCCGATCGAAGGCCTTCGCTATGTTTAAACTAACGGCTAATGCCAATGGTGGACCAAAGCTGTCTTCCATGAATTCGGGACTACGCCATGGGAGTAGGAGTACCGGAAAAGATGCGTTAAGACTGGTGCCAACTCCGGAGCACACGTCTTCTGCACAATGGGAGGGACTCCATCAGGCCCACTCGCCTTGCTGACGTCCAGGGAGAAGAGTGATTTACGAATCGAGCGTTGTGTACATCGCATATCCGGCGTGGAATACTCACACCGCGGGATGGTCGGCGGTGTGTTCGCCCCGTAATCTAGAGTTGAGTTGAATGCAAAGAGATAGCTTAAAATATCGGCTTTCTCCTTTGTGGCATGGGCCAGTGAGTCGTCCTCTCTGTGCAGAGATGGAAGAGATGGCTGACAGAAGTTCCCTTGGACAGCCTTAGCGAGAGACCAGAATGCACGGGTTCCCGAAGGAAGGCGAACTAGCTTCTCTCCAATTCTGCCGACCTGCTCAGACCTTGCCTTGGCTATGACGCTTTTGAAGGACCTGAATGCGGAATTATACTTCTTTTTAAGAGCGCTGGTGTTTACATTCCGAGACGTTGATGCGTCAGTTCAGGCCCGGTAGCACTGCTGCTTGTAGCGTGATGCTATTTTACAGGAGCGACCAAATCATGGCTGGGATTTACCTCCGATGGGCACCACAGAGGATGGAATAAAAAGTTCCAAACCGTGAAGTACTACATCAGCAACAGAATCGGCAACAACGCTGGGATCTTCCGGCGAGAAGCAAACCCGCACCCAAGGGTAGGATGCAAAAAAACCGCATCCAATAGTCCGAATAGCCCAGAGGGGCATCGACGGAGACCTGATATCCGTCCGGATGAGAGGTCAGCAGAAGGTCCAGCAGGGAAAGTACATGATCCTCCACATCTGGGATCCGCGTAGGCAAAGTAACCAGTTGTGTTAGACCATATGCCAAGGCAAAGTCATAGACAGATCTACTCGCATGATCGGTTAAACGGGAACCAAGCCATTCAGCGTGGTGGGCGTTAAAATCAAGCACGGAGTCTGCAGACATTTGGACGTGGTCGATGAGTCGGTCTGTGTTGGCATTACCACTATGGGACCTATAGAGGCACCCGTAGATGCGGGAATGGTCGTCGCTGTCTACGCGCAGCCATAGGATGGACAGGTCCGTACCTTCAAGACTGCCGAGGCGTCGAAAACAGATGTCCTCTCTGACGTATACGGAAACCCCAGCCCGAGGCACAAAGGAGTGTTCTAATTTGTACCCCTGGTAGGAGAGATATGAATTATCAGCCGGCGAGGACACTTGAGTCTTGGTTAAAAAGAGCAAGGCCGGCTTCGCCATCTCTAGATGGTACTGGACAGCGTCAAGGTTGGAATGAAGTCCCCTGACGTTGAGAAAAGTCACGTCACATCGCCTTAGTCTTATTGCTCTTGCCCGAGCAGTATTAGTCGCGAGCAGAATTCCCCCCCCCCCCCCTCCCCTCCCCCACAGAATACGCGGGAGAGCCTGAGCACCTACGCTCAGGAGTGGAGTAGTTTGGTCGTGGTTGCTCAGCGAGGGATTCTCCAGGGTTGCTGGTACCCTCCTCGTGTAGTCTCTTCTTTAATTCCGCTATCATGTTGATAGGGGGGGGGGGGGGATTGGGCCCCCGGCCACCTGCACTCATCAAGCGCTGCGTAGAGGTAAACCTCTACTTCACGCTGGTATTCTGTGAGGTCGTGGTACCACTCCGGTTCGAGCCGGCCCATCCGTGCGACAGCAAAAGCTGCCGTGCTGTAGTGTGGCTTTACCACTGGTAAATTTAAGAGCATTACTTCTTAGCCGTAGTGTTAAAGTTTCTTGATTAATTTTTCACGGTGAACACTATCGAAGGCCTTGGGTAGGTTACAGAATATACCCATAGTATCCTGTTAATTTTTCCATGCATTTAAGATATATTTAATCAGCACCACAGCGGTATCAGTTGTCGAGCAACACCTTGTAAAATAAATTGATTTTTATGAAGTAAATTATTTTTATTAAATTAATTTAACACTTGATCAAAAATATTTTTTTCAAAAATCTTACTAAGTGTTTGTAGTACAGAAATATGTTTAAAATTGGCAGGCTTTAATGTCCCACCAGTTTTAAATAAAGGTATTACTTTACTTTGCTCCATTAAATCAGGAAACACAACAGATTCAATACTAATATTGAAAATAATAGCTAGATGAGGCGCGATTGTATCTATTATAGACGCAATAAATTTAACGGATATCCCCCACAGATCTTCACTTTTCTTAATATCAAAAGTTTTAAAATATTTTACAATATCTTTTGAATGATACTAAATGAAATGTAAAATTTTTTGTACACGCATTTACATTTTGTTTAAGTAATGATTCGGCGACGGCAGGAGAAGAATTCATTGCTTTAGTAGTTAAGATCAGAATATCAGTGCAATATTTCTCAAAAACCAACATCCTGATCTGATTTAGCTAATTTGTTGTTAAAACTTAACTGATAATTTGAATTGCGAGAGTTGATCTTACCAGTTTCGCTATTAATTATACTCCAGGTCATTTTAATTTTATTAGAAGGCGTCTTAATTTTGTTGCTTAAATGCAAAGACTTGGCTGTGGAGAACACTCTTTTAAATATTTTTGAATACTTTTTTACATATTCCCTAAATTCGACGCTAGGATTATATGACATTTCATGGTAAATATCACATCACCTTTGTCTGCTCTTAAGGACTCCTACTGTCGCCCATTCATTAAATGACTTCCGAATGTTCAAGGAGAATGTTTTAAAAGTAAAAGTATTATTAAATTCATTTCAAATAAGCTTAAAGAATGTTCCATACAAAAAATTTGGATAATTTTGTTATGAAAGTGACGGAAGTTTTTTCATTATGTTACTTCTAAACTTCTCCAAGCGACGTGCATTTACTGGAACAAACACAGCTTCGTCATCTACTAGTTTTTTGTGAACATAAGGTAACATAAACTAATTGTCCACGGTGATCAGAACTCAATTTTTAATTATATATTTATGCAACGGCTGAACATTTGTAAAAATATTATCTATACGTGTTGCACTAGGTTCAGCAATACGCGTTGGCTCTAAATATAAATTTAAAATACCATGTGATTTAAACAATGATCAAAATTTAATATTAGTGGAGGAAGCTTCTAGCAAATTAATATTAAAGTCTCCACGTATTACAACAGATTTATCCTGTTTATTAAACTTAACAAAAACATTCACCATAATTTTTTGAAAAGTATCATATATAGAACACGCGGGCCTGTAGACGCTTACAAGAATGAGGTGCTCAAACTTAACACATGCCATTTCTTCAGTTCGCTCAACAGAGAGGCTCACAATATCTATATATTCTTTACATGATAATAACTTACTAGCTAATATTAAGGAGCGACTGACTGAAAGAAAGAACTGACTACCTGGTGAATAATAATAATAATAATAATTTATTTTATTTTCTCACCACAATACAGAATTATTGTACATAATATTATAGTATAGCCTCAATAATATACTGTGGGAGACTGGTGCCTAAACTAGGCTTTACGCCTGTATTTTAGGACGCCAGGTCTCCGCCCTATGGTTGTAATTACAATACTTTTATTATGCACTCGTACATGTACCATATTTATAATTTACATAATATCTCCTTTCATTTACTTAGGATTCTAGATATATTAACTAGTATTAATGTGAGTGTGTGTGTGCGTGTGTGTGTGTGTGTGTGTGTGTGTGTGTGTGTGTGTGTGTGTGTGTGTGTGTGTGTGTGTGTGTGTGTGTGTGTGTGTGTGTGTGTGTGTGTGTGTGTGTGTGCGTGCGTGCTTTTGTTTGTTAGTTTGTGACTGGGTTAGTAATTAACTTTTATTCGATTAGTAATTAGATAGAATTAGTAAGTAGTTGTTCAGTGTCATAATAATTTAGTTCTTGGAGCCAGATAGTTATTTTCTTTTTGCATATAGTTTTGTTAACGTTAAATATAGGGATAATTTTATTGACTTTATTGTATAAGAAACCTCCAAGGTGACAAAAGAAACGTTTAGATAATTTGGTGCATAGAGTTATATGACAGCGGTCCACGGGGTTAAAACGCCTTTTATCTCGGGAGAGTGAGGGGTTGTATTTTAATAAAGCATGCTGTTTTAGTAAGGTACTTTGTATAAACAGTTGCCGCACAGTTAAAATTTTCAACTCTTTATATAGGAGCTCTGTAGGATAGCGATACGGCAGTGAAAAAGAGACCTTTAAGATGGCTCTCTGCGTTCTCTCCAATTGAAGCATTTTAGCTTTTGGAGCACCGCCCCAAGAGGTAATACCATATGTTAACAGAGATTGGGCCAAGGCGAAGTAGACGGATTTCTTTAGTTTCTCGTCAGCTACATCTCTCAGAGTTTTAAAAACATATAAGTTTACGCAACTTGCTATTAAGGGTATTAATGTGTTCATGAAAACGTAGAGTGCTATCAATTATTACTCCTAGATATTTTACTTTTTCAGCTTGACATAGTTTGATGCAGGTATCTGCGTTATTAAGTGAGTTGGAACATGAGTGACTTACGATGGAGTATGGTGGTGATGATGTTGTTAATGTGTTATTTTTTAATCTAAATTTAACATAACATGTTTTATCTATGTTGAGTGTCAGCACATTACTTCGGAGCCAGTTAGAGACTGTGTTGTAGCCCAATTGGGCGTACGTATAGACATCTTGCCATGAACCTGCGCTTAATAGGAGGACGGTATCATCTGCAAAACTTATGATCCGCCCTTTAGGAGGAGTGAGCATACTCATTTCATTAATATATATAAGAAATAAGGTTGGAGAGAGTACACTGCGCTGAGGCGTACCATAGGTAATTGTGCATTCAGCACTGATGAATTTATCCACCTGAACGCACTGAGTACGTCCACTCAAGTAGTCTTCAAAAAGTTGCAGTTGTATACCTCTAATTCCCAAACTCTCCATCCTTCGTAAAAGTATGGGTACAGAAACCGTGTCGAAAGCTTTGGCGAGATCTAGAAATATGCCAAGAACCTTCTGCCCATTGTCCAAGTTTGTAATAATATAATTAGTAAGATCATGAATCGCATCCGACGTAGATTTACCTGACCTAAAACCATATTGTGAGGGCGAAAGAAAGTTATGTTTTTCCGAATAGTTTACGAGCCTGTTGTTTATTATGCGTTCGAGTATTTTGGACAAGGCAGGCAGCACAGCTATAGGTCTATAATTATTGACACGGTCTCTGTCCCCACCCTTATAAATCGGGTGTATGATCGATTTTTTAAAAGCTTTAGGAAATTTTGAAGAAGCTTTGAAATGTGAGAGCCAGATTGCAGATATATGTCAGGGGTGGGACAACTACATTAATATGCCTTTTAAGGAGATTAGAGGATATTCCATCCCAACCCACAGCACAGTCATTACGGAGAGATAATATTAATCTTGCAACCTCGTCCTCATCCGTTGGTAACAATACCATGGAGTGCGAGTTGTTGTTATTGTTGTTGTTAAAAGCTTTTTTTGTTGACTCTGTAAGTACATCCGATATCTTTCCCGCGAGATTTTTACCTATATTAGCGAAAAATTTATTAACTGAATTAACAGATAGCTCCGGTGTGGATGATGTGGTTAATAAGTGATAGGATGAATTTTCTTTCTTTTTTGCCCTATTTGTTATGTTATTTATTGCTCCCCAGAGTTTTTTAGGATTATTACTAGCCTTTTTTAATTCATTATTTTCATATTCCAATTTAATTTTTTTTAACAACTTATTACAATAGTTTCTGTACCTAGTGAAAACTGAAGTTAAACATTAAGTTATACACAAAATATGAACATTGTTGCCATTTAAAAACAATTCAATTTCTAGCTCTTTGCCTTTCATGCCTTGTATAATTTGATGGACCTGGTGTAAAGAGTTTTTATTATCAGTCTGTGGAGTCACACAATTAAAGATTTGTAAGCTACATTCAAAATTATTTAAATTATAATAATTGCTAGAGATAACCTCTATTGTCTCATTTTATCATTTAAATTACTTGGAACTGATTCCAAATTACGGCAGCAGCATTTGTCATATGGCGTACGTGTATATGGCGCACTTCGCCTATCGGTACGAGACTCTACTCGAGAACTTTTCTTACCCATCGGTTGTCGGTTCTTCGAGCTATATGGTCAGCCCATTGCCACTTAAGCTTACTAATCGGTTAGGTTATGTCAGTTACTATGGTTCTACTGCGGATCTTCTCAATTGCATGATTTAAGTGCAAAACGCGTAGGTACGTTATACTAGCGCCTAAAAATCAAGATTCTGTTTTGTCGCATGAAATCGTATCTAATAAATATATTGAACATATAAATAACATAAAAAGCACGTTATCAGAAAGATAAATGATTGCTGAAAATATTTTTTTAAATCGATAAATTGCTATTTTTTACACGGTTTTAGTGGCATTAGGTGTAGATTTATCAAGTCCGCATGGAGGCGTAAACTCAATGACTTTTGAAAATGTCGATTGTTCAACTCAGTCCATTTTTTAAACTTTTCATCTATCATGTGGGAAGCCATGGAATGTAAATGGAAGTTTAATTTTGTTTTGTTTAATGATAATAAATTTTTTTCGGCTGAGAAATAGCAAAATTTTGGGTATTATGAGCAGTCTTGTATTAATTTATTTTTTACCGATATCAAAAAGGAGCCTGTACTCAATTCGTATGTATGCTTTTCTATGTGTATTACCTCATAACTTTTTACTGGGTAAACCGATTTCGATAATTATTTTTTTATTTGAAACATTCACGGATTGTTCCATATACATTTGGAAAATAAATCCACTCTTAAGGTCGGCAATATTCCAGATGAAGTTTTTAATGTAACTATTTTGAGTCCATTGAGATTGTGATATTCCTCAAAAGGGTAAAAATAAGCTTTTACTTTTTATTATAGGTTGTGTTTATGGATTACAGATATTTTTAATGTGCAGTATTTGCGTAAATAAAAGAAATCCGAGGATATGTGTGAGATATACACAGGCTTTACAAATATATTGTCCCACGTACCCTTATAAAAATTCCCAAAACTGTGGCGAACCCTCACAAAACGTCACAAAGAAGCATATGGTTTTAGTTAGTGTGATGGTGATAAAATAGCAAGCAATTCACGTGCAACGCACTAACCCTACACACCCAACGCCAAAAATCCATAATCAATGAAGTTATGTCACGTTGCCAGTAAACGCGATGGTGGTTAGTCTCGGGTGTACCATAATGTATAGTTATATAACTGGCATGCACCATCATACGTGTAACACTGGGTGACGGTATACGGTTATGTTATTTAAAAAATATAAAAGAAAAAGCAAAAACAAAAGAATTTATCACTGGTTTAGAATTTGTTGTATGATGAGTGACGATAACCAGAAAACCTTTAAACTGATAACGAGGCATTGGTCTTAGTCCCCAGATAAATAACAAGCTAAGTTTGAACTCGCCAGCTCTACGTTCTCTCTTAATCTACGTTCAATTTTTTTCACCCTTACTCTATAATAAAAACTGGTAAAACGGGATACGTTTTCTTCTTTATTATAAATATCAATCCATAATAGGGTACTGCTGGCCATGAGTCTACCTCAATGTAAGGAGGTCTTGCCATTATCGACATGCTCGGCTGACAGATTGTCCATCGCTGTACCATACGTTTCTCATCTTTGTTTTTACTCTTTATCAACAGTTTTATCGATAGTTAGTATTTTATAATATCAGTAAGATATGGCAATATTCACTTTCCGTAGGCAGATTAAAATTTTAAAAATTATTCTCCTTCGTACATCAATCATCATCATCTTCGTACAACACATAGTATAGAAACTCTAACCAACAAAAAGATAGACGGAGCGTTGTGAACATTTCAAGTAATGCTAAAATTATACCAAAACAATGCTCAGCTTATTGTGTTTCAATTTCACACGCACTCACACCCATATATGCGTGTATTTATACCCAGCAACATGGTTTAAATGCATATTATGTCTGATTTCAGCAATGGATTTTTATAAGTTGACATAAAAACAAGAAGAAATATGTGTGCGTGAGTGCGTGAAAAGAAGTTGAGCATGATTGCGGCATCACTTGAAACGTGCGCAGCGCTCCGTCTATCTTTTTATTCTTTTATTGGACTAAGATATCCATCCGTTGAAAATTAATAAAGTATGAGAATGGCTCGCCGTGTACTCCAAAAGCCCAAATCGGTTATGATCATCCCGTGGGTGTCGTAAGAGGCGACAGAGGGAAATAAACAGGAAAAAGGTAGCGGTATCTTCCTGACAACAAGAAAAATGCAAGTTCTCTTGCAATTTTCTTGAAGCTTGAAGTATAATTTATATAACAAAAAATAATTATTGAAATCGGTTTACAATTTGCGAAATTATCGAGTAATATACATAAGTACAGAAAAACGTCGAACTGAGACCTCCTCCTTTATTTGAAGTCAGCTAAAAACGAAACGTACTTCGCCACTAAACACTTTCTCATTTTTAAATTAACCGCAATAAATTTAAGAGTACAAAATGTAAGCCAATATTGAAACCACAAATATGAACGAAATTAGCTCTGCATTTCCCAAAATATTAAAATCAGCTAAAGCGTAGTTTACATTTATTTACAAACTGTTTTACAATATACGTGTTTATTCTACCACACTAAAGTGTACCTTTGACAAATATTCAAGTTCAGTAATCAATTTTTGTATACAATCATACTATGTAAATGTTTGCTCGGAAACGGCTCTAAAGATTTGGATAAAATGTTGTTTAGATGAAGCTTAACTTTCCAAAGATATGCATTATTCACTATATATAGGGATGCCTATAAACAGCGATACAGTCTCCCAGAATACCAGCGTAAATTGGAAATTTAATGCTCCTGTTTTGTATTGGTGAATGCAGAGAATCGGAGACCCTTTTTTATTGAAAAGAGGCAGTCCTCAGGGGTGACATCGCATCTTAATTGAGGATATAATTTGTAGATGTCTATGGGCTACATACAATAAACAGTGCGCTCGTTTGCCAATGTTATCCAACAAAAAAATATTGAGATCATTTATATCGTTTTTAATATAGGATATTTCGTGTCATTTTTGATAAAACTTCTACACTTAGCAGACTTATTCAATTTATCCTCTGCTGGAAGCATGCATTAATATAAAAGATTTGACAACAATCATCAAAATATGCCAAAATATTCCCTTCATCTCCAGTCCGAGGAATTTCTTCTTCTTCTTTGTCAGCTCGTAAAAGTCCACTAATGGATATGAACCTCCTCTATCGTAATGGGAATTCGCGTTAAACATTTTTTTTATATAAAATAAGGGTGACAAATGTGCACACAGTCAATCGGTTGGTAAGTGAATGCTGTGACTCATGAACGTCTACTTCTATCCTTTATTAAGAACCAAAATGCGAATGCGTTGTCACCTTTTCGGACTAAGATGGAATGCCTCGTATCCAGTAAAAAGTATCTCCGGTTCTCTAAACTCACCATACGAAGTACAGCAACATTGAGCTGGTATTCTGTGAAAGCATGATTATTCCTCGGTCGAGGCGACCCATTCGTGCTACAACCATAATATAGCTGCAGTATAGAGCCATACTCGAACTACGAACAGAAAGGGAATGCCTTCTTCTTCTTCTTCTTGGGGTTTCTTACCTTCAGGTGGACTGTGTGCTCGTTTGTTATAACTATTATGTAAAAACAAAAACAGACGAGTAAGACAAGGCTAATAAATTATTAATGACATTGTAACTGTGTTTGTTTTTACACATTAAATAAATTTGTTATTACCACCTAAAACACGACACCAAACTTTCAACAAAGTTGCCGAAACGCTGTCACTTCTATCGAAGTCAAACCTTGTTATGAAACTTGTAAAGGAAACTTTGTTGAAAAAAGCATACTACCAACCTACTACAAAATAGATTAATATATTAATATATGTATAGAGAACAATGTTATTATTGTGTGGAAGTAACTCTTAATCTAAACTTGACAAAAATAGACCTTTAATATTGTATATATTATATTTATAAATGAAACTGTAACCTGGCATAAAAAATAAAAGACCCCGAATATCTTAACGTTTCTTCATTGGGACGTCAAAATTTACATCGCAAGAACAAATTTTGCGATGTAAATTTTGACGTTCATATGAAATTTCAACGAGCCTAATTTGAATAAAAACTTTTTACTTTAAACTGCCGAATAGAAACATAATTTTTAAAATTTAATTAAAATTTAATGAAATTGCGGATGCCGTATCTTGTGGCCGGTCGTCCACTTCCATTTAAAATAGTCGAGAAAGGCGATGGCTGCCACATGCGTCATACTTGTGAAGTGGTGCTGCTTTTGGGGACTGGTCTACTCAACTCTCAACGGTCTTCCAATACATTTAATAGCTTTAATTTTTAAAAAATTCCTAAAGTAAAATAGTAAATACCCAAAATTTATTAAAAAAAACTATATCTTTTTATTCTTTTATTTTAATAAGCTACAAAATGTGTTAAAAACTCGAGCAACTCGATTAATTTATTTCCTTATTTTAAGTTATCTATAAATATTTTTTTTAAATAAATAATAAAAATAGGAAATAAAATAAAATAATGAAATTAAATAATAAAAAATATAATTCATAATAAAATAAAAAAATAAATATTTATAATCTTTAATTTTTTTTTTGTAATTTACTGTGTAACGAAACATGCTGTAATTTACTTATGAGTAATACACCATTTCAAATTTGATTAATATTATCATATCGTTGGATTTTAAAAACAATGACAAGAAAGAGGATACCTGCGGAGTTTCTTTCTTCGTTTCTTCTCCGGGCAGAGGAACTTTATTTTGAAGCGGTAGTAGATTATAAAACTTGTTGATGTTTGACAAACGAAATTATATTTTAAAGTTTTTGCCTTTAGTAGTATAATAATTAAAATATATAAGCCAATAACAGTGCAGTGGCTGCTTAAAAAGCAGATGCATTTTCCTTAATAAATAATTACTATTAATAAGAAACGGAACTGAGTTGCAAGCAATGTCGGCAAATCTATGGTCCTGTGTTTAGCAGTGGACTTGTGATGGATGGCAAAGGAAAAAAGGGGGATTCAATAACAGTCTGAACAAATAGTCTAATGAAATTCAGACGAATGCGAAATACGCGACTCCTCAGCCCGTAAGCAGTCCACATAATGGAACGTGAATGGTGACCCATTCACAGCATTCGATAAGAAAATATTTACCGTAATCGACATCGCATACCAGATATGTAGTCTGTGATTATTACACTCTGATGTTGCATGACGCCTTTGGAAGCTGTATACGTATTCTTGAATCTCTCATTTTTATAGAATAAGGGCGAGAAACGAGCATAAAATCCACCTAATGTTAAGTGGATTCTGAAACCCGCAGATCCTTGATTAAGAATCAAAATGCAGATTCATATTCTACCTCTGAAGACTAAGGTGGAATGCCTCATTGCCCATAAAAAGGGTCTGAAGTGTGCTTGTTTTATGATTTTTTTTTAATTTATATAATTTTGAAACACATAATGGCAATTTATTTCATCGCAGTTAATACAAATGATGGAAGTCGCGATCGCACATCTTAAGTAGAAAAGATTAACACAACTCCTAATACATCGTATTTAGGTTAGTTCTTGTTTCTCAATTTTACGAGGAAAACCTATTACCGAGTTAGATAAGATTTGCTAGCTTCCCGTAATACATAAAAAAAAAACAGTATTGCAATGAGAGTATGCCCGTGTTAATACAGCGGTATTATTTTTCATGAGGTAGGAGATAATGCCTACGCATAACCGCTTCGACAATCGAGGTGACAGAAAGAAACAAAACAGGAGATGGAGAGCAACGTCTTTCTAATAAAACGTTTAAATTAAAGACTACGGTTGCCAACCCGCCTGCCAAGCGATGTATTTTTTATAGGATAAGGGTGACAAATGAGCACACATTTCACCTGATGGTGAATAGTTGCTGTGACCCATAGACGTCTACATACATCCTCAACTACGAATCAAAATGCAGATGCATAGTCACCCATGAGGACTATAATAGAATATCTCGTTTCCAGTAAAAGGGGTTTCAGGTTCTCTACACTCACCTCACAAAACAGAGTAACATGAAGATCCTATTTTACGCCGGTATTCTGTAAGAGCGGGAACTCGGTCGAGCCGGCCCATTCGTGCTACAACTATCCTACTGATATAGCTGCAGCATGGCTCTACCACGTATAAAGCTTGACATTAATGTTGAAATTATGCCAAATATCCCCCTATGAGGTAATCTGTAACAATAACAGTAATAATCGATTCTTCATTTTAATTTAAAATGCAAATTGAATGTCATTCTTAAGGTCCTTAGATGGATAGCAATATGCCTAGTTAGCAGTAAAAGCGGTTTCCGATTACCGTCTAGGTTATAATCATTAAATTGTTGTATTTTCAACGGTCTTAAATACGTGCGCAAAATTTCAGATCATTCAGACGTCAGGAAGTGGGAAACAACATACAAACAGGTCAATTTATTAAAAACGTGTTAAATGCATCAATAATTTAATAACTAAAGCCACTTACACCACAACTTACTGAAGTTCTCACTCACTCAGTTTCTCACTCAGCAAGGATCCGTAAGCTGATACACACAATGAGACTATTGAGAGATTCTACTGACGGCAGCATTTTAAAGTCAGTCTACCTTGCACTATGTCAGTCCGTACTTAGCTATTGCATACTGGCGTGGGGTGGCATAGCCTCCTCTACGTTGCTAGTGCTGGAAAGGGCCCAGAGGGCAGTTTTGAAGATAGCTATGGGTAAACCAAGGCGTTATCATACGTCAGATCTCTTTAGAGAAGCCCAAGTTTTAAATGTCCGTAGATTGTATCTTCTGAGGGTGTTTAAATTTATGCACAGGGAAGCTTCGAAACTGCCGACATTTGATACTTTAATAAATAAAAGTGTTTAAGATCCCCACAACCTTGGTTAAAACATCTTTCACTCATCATTTCAGACTGTTCCCACGCATCTACAACAAATTAGTCAATTTATACGGCTTAAAGCGATCCCAAAATTACGAGGCTAAAACAAAAATGATGAACTATTTACTGACTTGGGACTATGAGGAAACAGAAGAAATATTGGTGACCCTTAAATATCTGTTAAAACCGTAGTGGACAGCAATGACGCCAGCCCTGCCGTCTGATCCCAAGAATTTAATCGTAGGGCTAACTCACTAAACAAACTTCACACACTCATTCACTCACACACACACACACACACACACACACACATACTCACTCACTCTCACACACACACACTCATACACACACATACTCACTCACTCTCACACACACACACTCATACACACTCACCCTCAATTACACGCGCGCTCCTTTAAATTAGAATATGCTTGTTATGTCTGTAATTTTTCATAATTTTTAAGTCGTTTTTTTTTGCTTTGCTACCTATAATTGTTTTACGTAATTTCGACAAATAGCCACTTTGTTCTATTGTAATATCTTTTATTTGACCCCCACGAGACAGGCCGTGCCTTGTGTGGGAGTCACAGAACTTTTTTGTATTTTGGTTAAGCGTTTCTGGTAAATAAATAAATTTATTATTATTATTATATTATTAAGTCAATAGAAGAATTTTCAAGAAAATGTTTATTTGAATTTCAATAATTTACCAATAAACCAACATTTCACTAGATAATTTCCTATTAAACATTCATTCATTCATTCATTCATTCAATAAAGTGCTCAAATTTTCACAGATAAACCTCCTATAAGCACTGTAAGCCTCATCTATAGATTGAACCTACATAATATATTGAATCCCCTTAAGACAATCTACAGGATATAGGCATTCCCCAGTTAAGCCGAACTATTCATACTGCGGCATGGTTCTACTCCGTATTCTACTTTCTTTATGTATTCCTTATATGAGGTTGATAACTGTCAATTAACTAATAAAAATATCTCTTACTAACATAAGAAAACTTAAAAGTTTATATTCTGTTACCACAGAAACATATTACAATGATATTAACACTGTTGTTGGGGCTGGGGTCCCCAAGTCTCCATTTGTTTATAAATGAGGTATTGTTGGGACGTGATTTGTTATTTAAATGCATCAGCCGCTGCATGAGCAATTTATATTCGCGAGCATGTTTCGAACAAAGGCGTTGACTTTGCAATTTTCTATGGTAATATTTATTTCCATTTACAAACAAGAATATTTTCGAAAGGGACGGCTTTATTTTGAAAAATTTTATATTGTGAAACATCTGACGTCTTCTGTTAATGTTGTAAGGGGGCTCATAACATATATTATGATGATATTGGCTACACCCTACAACATGCATATAATTTTATGAATATGATCTAAGAACTGAAAAAAGTGATATTTTTTTTTTACCTTAGCGTGTCTTAAGTAACTTTCATGGAATTAATTCTACACAACTTAAAGAGCCATTATCTCAAACATTATTTCTCAGGTAGACAACCACATGAACTTAGTAATTTAGTATAATTATTTAGGTTATTATATATTAAGATAAGGGGCAATTCACAATGTTGTGTTAGTCTCTACTTTGATGTATAGTAGTGAAAGTTGGGTATGACGAAGGAAGCTCGAGAGTATAATAATTGCTATAAAATGGGGTCATTAAGGAGTATGTTAGGACTGAATCTGAATAGCAGACAGGATAAGAAATTGTGTGATAAGAGAAAAGTGTGGTTTGCAAGATGATGTTATGACCAGTATTAAGAAAGGAATGCTTGGTGAAAATAAAAAAAAATAGTGGTGGTTTGGTCGTGTAGAAAGAATGAACGAGGAAAGAGTGAAAAATTAAATTTATGTTGCAGAATTGAACAGATGAGTTGGCTAGGAACGCTCTATACGAAAGGTTATTAACCAAATTGGCGATATATTGAAGATAGGCCAGATTAACACTACCTATAACCGACGATCACGTTTGCATAGGTATATCCATATGGATATAAGGGAGGCGAGAGAGGTGTGTCAGGATCGTGCCAAATGCAACTCTGCAGTCTGTGCCTACCCCTCTGGGTGGGTGAGTGTTCATGTTATATAGCTATTCGTTCAGGATCATGTTTTGAGGAATTCCTTGGGGAAGTCTATGTTCAGCGGAGAACTTGTTAAAAATTGCAATGACTATTAAGATTAAAGGACTTCATACAAGGGTTTTCTATATATATTTTTTTATTATTTTAATATCTTTAATGAAGTTCAGTGTAACGTGCGGTTAAGTTTACATTCATGCACACAAACGCATGCACGCACACACGCAACTACGAATCTCGTAGTAAACATAAGCGATAACATCTTAGAAATGATTTTATTCAATTCCATGCCAGAATAACATACACTATTCTAAAAACCAATGGTAACCGTTCAATCCTTTTGAAGTTTTACGAAACATTTAATTATTTCCTTTCAGTTTGTTATCTTATATAATTTATAATATCCCATATCATCACCTAGGTGTCTTAAGAGGAATCGATGTTTTTTCGTAAGGATGTCTATTATAATATCTGATTCATCATCATTTTGTAAGAAATCTGCGATACCAAATTGTATTTTAATGGCAACATCAGGCGGAATAATTTCATTAACAAAAGATGTAATAAATTCTATCTTATAAAATTTGATGACGAAATGACTTAAGGAGCGGAATTTTTTCACATAATTTAATAAAGCTCGGACAAAATGAAATTAGGTTATTGGACATTTTGTATTTCGAAAGGAGCGTGGTGCGGAATGTTTTTTTATGGAATAAGGGTGGCAAACCTGCATACAGTTCACCTAATGTTAATTGGATGCTGTGCCAGATGTGTTGTCAACCCTAAGAACTGAGATGGAATGGTTCGTTACCATTAAAAAGGGTCTCCGGTTTTCTACACACACTGTACCAAACACAGCAGAATTATACTGCTATTTTTGCGTTTTGAAGAACTTTTGCTACGTAATAATTTTTTTTAGACATGCTATAAGCTTCCTAGCGATGTTTTCCTTCACGGCCAAGTACGTGGAATTTGATAATTTGGGCAACTAAAACTGCAGTTGATATTTTTTTTGGTGCCGGCGGGGATTGAACCCGCGTTGCTCGAACACTGTGTTATTTACAGCGAATGCTTAGCCCCTGAGCTATTACGGCTCTGAAACGTAAAAGTAGACGAAGGAAATGAAGAATGTAATTCGGCCGGTGATTACCATTTTCCCTAAATGACTTTTTCGTTTTACGACACCTTCTTAAAGAGAAATTAATGTGTTTTTACCCAGTAGAGCCCTTTGCCTCGGTAAGATATTAAGTTTACTGAGCATAATTCTTCCCTTCAAAATATATTTCTTTTGTTTCTCTAAAATTAATGAACATTCAGAGATATTACAAATTATTATAATTTTTTTTCTTTTATAGTATAAGGGTGACAAACGAGCACACAGTCCATCTGATGGTAAGTGGTTGCTGCGGCCCATAGACATCTACATTTATCCTCGTTTGCTAATCAAAATGTAGATGCGTTGTCACCCGTGAGGACTAGGATGGAGTGCCTCGTTTCCAGTAAAAAGGGCCTCCGGCCACCTGCACTCACCAAGCGAAACGCAGAGGTAAACCTGTACTTAACGCTGGTATTCTGTGAGGTCGTGGTACCGTGGACTAAGAAGGAATGCCTCATTTCCAGTAAAAAGGGCCTCCGGCCACCTGCACTCACCAAGCGAAACGCAAAGGTAAACTTCTACTTCACGCTGGTATTCTGTGAGGTCGTGGTACCACCCCGGTTCGAGCCGGCCCATCCGTGCGACAGCAAAAGTCGCCACGTGGCTCTACCACTGTTAATATATTCCTGTTAAGTGTGGAAATTTTAAAAATATTACGGTTGATAAAAGGTAACCTGTCTTTTGGCCAGCTTAGATTATTAAAGATAAAAGCATGTTCAGCGGTGGGGCCTAAATATAATTGTGCTATAATTTTAAATAATATTATTTTTTTTTTTTAAATTGGGAGGATCTATGATGCAATCTATGGGGGAGGCCTATGTACAGCAGTTGACTTTTATTAGGCTCAGACGGTATTTTTTAAATAAAACTGAAGTAACAAACGAACTACAGTCTACCCGATGGTAAGTGGCTACTGTAGTCTACTGACACTTGCAACCAACTTCAAACAAAAAAGCTACAGATGCGCTGTCACCTCTAAAAATTAATTTCTGTGAACAGCCTGTTACTATACTTGCTCTCCATACCCTTCAGATCTACCTAACCTACTTGTTATTTGACGGGAGAAATAGGTAAAAGTATGGTACCTGCCCAAACGGACTTCTAGGCAGTCCTATCACCTAGTAAAAATAAATTTTATATGTATTTTTAAAAGTATGTTTTTATCGCTTCACACTAATTTAGTTTTTTTTTTAAATACTAGTAATGCTTTAAACGTTACTAATATTAACTTTAACCACTTCTGGTAAGCTTAAAATGCTTGTGTTAAAAGTGGTTCACGACAGTAGTCGAATGGCGGATTCGAACCCACGACCTTTCGGGTTCGCGGTCCGCGCCCTGCCATTAGGCTACTGACGATTTATTTTTTATTTCAAATTAATTTTATTTTCTATTCCAAATTAATTATTAAATGTTCGTTGTGTTCGTCATCACTCCATAAAAGTCCAGTGTTGACATCTCTTCCGTTATAACTAGCCTTAATCGTCACCGAACCTCTTGCACTTATGAACTCTGTCACCCGTCAAAGTCTCTGAGTATTATTACGATTCAAGTTAATGCAACGATTTTACCGCCACCTACCGGAAGATAAAATATTTTAGCATATCCCATAGTCGCTTTTCACGACACCCATGGAACGAAATGAATGTGGTGATGGATTCTTTTACGTTTTATTTACTTCCCGTTTTTGAAACTCGCCATCTTTGAAAAATAAATAGGGATAAAGAGAGCCCCTATAAGTAGAGCAAGTGGAAACTAAAAAGAGTTTTATTGTGTTTATGCGAACTGATTCCAGCAGTGTAAACTAACCTTTCCTATTTCCAGACGATAAAATTTTATATTTGTTCAACTTGTCACTTTTATAAAACCAAAATGAATAGAAAACAATGATGGAATAATCCAACTCCCAATTTCTTTATATCACATATATAGTATTTTCGAGGCTTACCTGTAAATATACCTGTTTAAAGTAGACGGCCAAATAAATTATTAAGACAAAGAGCAATTTTCAAATAAGTATTTAGTTTGTAATGTTACTGCTTATACACGTCCCACACACGGGCATAAACCTTCTATCATTTTTGATAGGGTTATGAAGCAATTAGTCCGGTCCTTATTAGCGGACTTGGCATGTACGCTATACATAGTGTAATATCATCTCACAAGGTACTGACATATTTAAATGCAGTCAGACTAAATTTATAATTGCAGCATACAAATGGTTAAAAATTGTAATTTCTATTATTCATGTTTCATATATAATCAGGTAACTTTTAATTTTTTAGTAAAAAAAAAAAATCATTGTTGCTTAGAGAATCTCATATAAGGACATTTTTTAAAAACAATACATTTTTGTGAGCTATATTGATTCAGATTTACTTCTAAACCTACCATTGTCGTTACCTCGTTGTACCTGAGTTCACAGGCTCGGGTTTTGTAATGGAATACCGACTGGAGCCAACATTTTCGCAAAACAAACATAAATGTTGGTTTTCGGATCCTAATTTATGGGTTCCCGTGTCTTTGAGCCTACAGCTTGGCCTAACTATGATTCTATATATGTGCAGTTACCGCGTTGTGATGAATACAGACAGGTGAGGAAGATTTTTCTTCCCCAAGGAGGACGATAAATCAAAATGACAAAATACTGCAGAGTTGGCAGAAGGCAACATTTTCACGCGAATCTTGACTAATTCATTTTATATAGTTATAGAATAGAATAAAATAGAATAGAATAGAATAGAATAGAACAGAATAGAATAGAATGGAATGGAATAGATTGGAATAGAATAGAAGAGAATAGAGTAGACTAGAGTAGAATAGAGTAGAATAGAGTAGAATAGAGTAGAATAGAGTAGAATAGAGTAGAATAGACTAGAATATAGTAGAATATAGTAGAATAGAGTGGAATAGAGTAGAATAGAGTAGAGTGGATTAGGGTAGAGTAGAGTAGAATAGAGTACAGTAGAGTAGAGTACAGTAGAGTAGAGTAGAGTAGATTAGAGTAGAGTAGAGTAGAGTAGAGTAGAGTAGAGTAGAGTAGAGTAGAATAGAGTAGAGTAGAGTAGAATAGAATAGAATAGAATAGAATAGAATAGAATAGAATAGAATAGAATAGAATAGAATGAATAATTTTTTTATTTAATATATATCACATGTGTAATTCTTATTGAAAGTCATTTTTAGAAGAACCAGCAAGAAACCCAGAGGGACTTTTGTTTTTATAAGCAAATTTTATATTAATCGTTGTACAAACTAATAAGTACAAAATTTATTTTATAAACAGCTTGGAAGCGACCACGTCATATTATTGCATACGACTGCCCTAGAAGGAAGGTAATGTTCGTCGAGAGTACGTTATGTATGTATGTCTATTTCTTATTATTTTTTTTAAAAACATTATCCCCACACTAGCATTTTCTCCTGTATCGTGGAGACAGTTTACAAACATAAATTGCACGAGGACAAACATCCAGACCCAGAACAATTGTTTGTAGGCCATACAAATATTTTTTTCTGTCCGGAATTCAAAACCGCGGCCCCAGCGCAACAACTCATTGATAACCCACTGCGCCACGGAGCCGTCATATATTTCTTTGGCACGCTCTCTAGCCTAAACAGTTTGATGGATGGATGGACATAGGTAGTGTCGTTATATTTGTCTTCATTGTGAGAGTGACAAAATAATAATTATACATTGCAACTGTAATTAATTTTAATTACTACATATTTGAACCATTAAGCTTCTTTTCTATTTTATTCATATAAGTGTGAGTTTATGTTTGTCCATATTGTATTTTATCTTATGAACAAATTTTATTGGATGATTGAAAAATCGGCTCATGTTATAAATTTGCGAAAAGTAATGCCTAATCCTTTTTTATTATCAAACAATCACTTATTATGTATGAACTGCGAACGTAAGAATTTAATAAATGTTCAATATTTATTATTATTTCCACCATCAGGTTTTAACGGAAACGTTTACACCGTAGATGCACAGACCGCGGCCCGCGGCACACGAAGCTTCTAGAGTCGGTTTCGTGATTTCTCCAGACAGTTTTCGACTCTATACGCACGGTATAAAAGCGACGCTAACCGCAGCGACAGACAGTTCGGTTTTAATTTGAGTGAAGTGTCAATAGTTCTAGTGTAGATTTTAACTCGACTAGCCGGTGTGATATATGTATATTTTGATCCACGTTCAACGTAGATTTCCCGTCAAGTGCCGTGTATAATTGTGTTGTGAAATCGTAAGTAAAACTCTGTTATTAATAAGTGTTTCCCTACCTATTTAATCAATTATTTTTGGTAATTTAAAAAAGGATGGGTAATTTAAGTAGGTACTGTAATTGTTTTTAGGTGCTGTGTTAATCCTAGCCAGGATTAGAACGCAACATGGACAAGCCAGGACCTAGTAAAAAACGTAAGGTTAAAGATGAAAATCGGAAGTTTCAAGAAATTGGGACTGAGAAATACTATTTTGTATGGTCGCATAACAAAGTCGTTTGTTTAATTTGCAAGAATTCTGTTGCGATTGCAAAGTAATATAATGTAAAAAGGCACTATGAAACGCTTCATTCTACTTTTACCAAGTTTACAGGTGAATTAAGAAAGCAAAAAATGTTGTCTTTAAAACGGGAGCTTATTGATCAGCAAACTATGTTTACAAAACCCATTCAAGATTCAGTAACAGCTATAGAAGTTAGTTATGAAATTTCTCGAATGATAGCAAAGCGAAGTCGCCCCTTCAATGATGGGGATTTTGTAAAATAATGCATAGAAATTGCCGCTAAGAAAATGTGTCCAGAAGCAGCAAAAAAGTTTGAGAAAATTCAACTGAATTTTATGACTATCCAAAGACGAATTATGTCTTTGTCAGGTAATATTGCGGAACAATTAAATGAAAAAACTAAGATCATTGAATTTTTTTCATTAGTACTCGACGAATCCACTGATATTAGTTCCACAGCTCAACTTCTGATATTCATACGAGGTGTTACTCAAGATTTTGAAATCTTAGAAGAGTTATTAGGAATGTGTTCATTGAAAGGTCAAACCAGAGGAGTTGATATACTCAATGTACTTTTGGATGAGTGTTCAAAAACTGATTTGGACTTATCAAAATTATCGGGAGTTGTGACTGACGGTGCTCCTTCGATGATTGGTGTCAATTCTGGGCTAATTACTTTGCTGAAAAAGCATCTGCAAGAAAAAAACATAAACGCTGAAGATCTCATGCAGTTTCACTGCATTATACACCAAGAAGCACTCTGTTCTAAAAAAAAAATGAACTTCAAAATGTCATGAAAGTGGTAGTTTCGACTGTAAATTTCATAAAATCACGAGGACTCAATCACAGGCAATTCAAACAATTCCTTGATGACATCGAAAGCGAATATGGAGATTTACTGTATTATACAGAAGTAAGGTGGCTAAGCCGTGGATTGACACTGGAACGATTTCTAAATTTAATAGAAGAAATTGGAATATTTCTGGCGGAAAAGCAAAGGGATGTCCCGGAACTTAAAAATCCTGATTGGTTGTGTGATTTGGCTTTTTTAGTTGATATTACAAATCATTTGAATGTCTTGAACACACGGCTTCAAGGCAAAAATCAACTGATATCCCAGCTCTACGCTCACGTATCATCCTTTCAATGCAAGCTGACAGTTTTCAGATCTGAATTGAATTCTGGAAATTACAATCATTTTCCGAATTATAAGAAAATGGCTGAAAAATTCAACAAAACTGCGATTAATTTCAGTTATGTAGAAAAGCTAGATATTTTGATTCAATCTTTTCAAAACAGATTTTCGGAGTTTAAAAAAGTGAAATCTCTGTTGGACATATTCAGCAATCCTTTTACGATTTCAGTTGAAAATGCGCCAGAGTCAATGCAGTTAGGAATTATCGACATTCAAAACGACCAAGATTTACGCAACAAATTCAACGAAGGAGACTTGCTGAACTTTTACCGCTGCATTGATAAAAATACGTACAAAGATTTGCGCATAAACGTTCTGAAATGTGCCAGCTTACTTGACCTAACCTATATATGTGAACAAACCTTTTCAATACTAAATAATAATAAAGCAAAAAATCGAAACCGCTTTGCAAATGAAAGTTTGGAAGCAGTTTTACGTGTTGCTACAATAAAATTTGAGCCAAATATAAAAAAGATTGTAAGCACTATGCAGTGCCACGCTTCAAATTAATAAATTATTTTTCAATTTAATACATTATTATCAATTCTTAGGTAATTAAAGACAATAAATGTCTTTTATTACCTATACTTCTGGCGGCCCGCCATCAGTTCATAATTTGCCTGAGTGGCCCCTAGTCTTAATAAGTCTATGCATCACTGGTATACGCAGTCCACCTTTATTCACTAACATACGTACGTTTCCGCTCGTGTTCACCGTAGTCTATTATTTTAACCGTTATAATTGAATAAACTTTCTGAAACAGCTTATGTACTCTATATCATAAGCTATACAAAAGAACGAGTTCAAATTTGCTTTTAATTTTTCCTGCTAAAATGTAAAATTATTTTACCTCAATCTTATTAACGTTTATTATTTCATTATTACCACGTTCCCGTTAAATGCTTTCTTTTCTGTTTTCTCCAAGTTTTAAATTGCAATTAATTTAAAGCCAAGTTACTGATGGAGTACAGGCTTGAGACTTTAAATGAAGCTCAGAACTGGTTGACATAACAATATTAGCTTTTCTTGTGCCTATTACCTATATATTTTCTACTTGTTTCGGCGGTTTTCCGCTTAACAGCAGTGCGTACACTGTGAGGACTAATATTAAATTTTATACGTGATAGAGCCATACTGCAGCTATAATATAGTTATAGCACGAATAGGTCGGCTCGACAAGGGAAGGTCACGCTCTCACAGCATACCGGCGTAAAATAGCAGCTTAATTCTGTTATTTGACCCTTTTATTGGTAACCAAGCATTCCATCTTAGTCCTAAGGATTGATGTAGATGTCTATGAGCCACAGCATCCACTAACCATTAAGTGGACTATGTGCTCGTTTGTTACGCTTATTCTATAAAAAATACCTGTCAGCTTGTAATTTTTATTTAATAGGTGGTCTAGTAATCATTGTAAACTATGTAGTAGGGTTGCTTTAGTGTTAGGTCTTTGTCGGGGTAGGTATCCCTTCTCTAACTCTAAACTATTTCTACCAACAAATAGCAGTGCTTTCACTGATCCGGTTTGAAAGGTATATAGAGCCAGTGTAATTACAGGCTGTGAGGCATTCCAACTTAGTCCTCAGAGGTGACGAGGCATGTAGCCTTCTTTGTTTGAAGTTGGCCGCAGCTGTCCATGGACTGCAGTAGCCACTTACCATCAGGGGACTATAAGTTCGTTTGTAATTTCAGTAAGGACTTCTATTCAAAAATACTAAAAGCGTAAATCGAGTAACACAAACAAGACTAAATTCCATTCTACATTTACATTCCATCTTAGTCCTCAGGGATGGCAACGCATCTGCGTTTCCGTTCGGTCGGCCACAGCACCCACTTACCACACAGGTGGACTGTGTGCCCATTTGTTACGCTTACCTACTCTATAAAAATCCTAAGTATAACTTACGCTATTTAAGATGATTTAACTAAATTATTTTAACTTGGAAGAAACCTACCTAGATGGACTCCTAAAGCCCAGGGACCTAATCCAAAAAATCACCGGGTAAACCTAGATTTACTAGCTCTTCTGGTATTACCCGTTATAGATATAAACTGAATGCATCCTACTAGTGACATTATTAACTAAATGAAGTGACAAACAAACATTCAGTCCATGTGATGGTAAGTTACCACTACAGCCCGTGGACACCTGCCATCAACTTCAAATAAACAAGGCTACAGAAGTTTTTCCATCCCTAACGAAAGACATTTAATTTCATATCTAATAATAGCATCCTCAATTATCAGTACTTATTGGCTCTGGGTTTACCAAACCGATTGCTAACTAAGCCCTTGTGAAATTGCAGTCCAGCATGTGTCCAGCGGTGGCTATAAGAATACCAATATAGAAGGAAAAAATCAGATATGTGCTTTTTTACTTAATTATAAAAAATGTTTAGTTATTATACCCACATAAAAATTCGCCTTATATTAGCAACTCTACGTATGTAAATATAATAACGAGCAAAATTAATATTAAAAATGTACTAAGGTAACTTTCTTTCTTTATATGATACCTATGCGATTGTTGAGTTTTTTCTCAACAAACGCGAATAATAAAAGAAAATGATATAGGTATAGAACTTGTGTGGCGCAAAATGCGAATAAAAATGTATTATCGAGAAAGCTGAAAAGATCCTTCACCTACAAGCTGTCGCTCAAATTGCAAAATCTCTAACATCAGCATAAATAATCCGCAGACAAAAATAGTGAAAAAATGCTGGAGAAACTTGAAATATGTATATTAGATTTCTATAGAATAAATTCTTATTAGAGTGGTTGTAATATGTAGTTCGAATTACATTTATTAAAAACAAAATTGCTTGTTTTGAAAAGTCTGGACTTTTAACAAAAAAACCGACAACCGTGTTTCATAACACTATAACACTAACTTCAATTCGGCATCAACCGCCGTCGTGAGTGGATACTGTATCGGTTGTTTGCAGCCGCTCAAAAAGATCGCTGTACAAATACAAAATGTTCGAAAAATCAAATTTGATACATATTTGATTATTATAATAATCAAAGATTTAAATTACAATATTTTAAGGCACAGAATAAATAATAGTACTACGTACTAAAAGTAAGTAGGACGTATATATTAAAGTATATTTATACTTAAATACGTCTTGGACTTAACGGAGTGACAGTAATGATGATATAATGATCATATGAGCATTATGAGTCATGTAATTTTGGATTTTCCAAACATTTTTAAATTGAAGTTTGACATAAAATTATTGAAAAATTTGAAGAATAATATATGTATGAAGGTTATCAGTGAAAATTTGTGTGTATTTAAACTACTTCAAAAACTTACGTACAATCATTTTATACGTAATTTTTAATGCGCTTAGGGCATGCACAAGTGGATTTACTAATAGTTTTTTTTTAATATACCACATTTTTATTATTCCTACATTGTCATCCGATTTTTAGTTATGCTCAAAATTTCAAGAGTCTAGCTCATCGGGAAGTTGGTTAAAAATCAATTAGTAAATTCATCCTGACCAAACATATACGAAACCGAGTTAAAATAATTAAAAATTAAAAATTTTGTACTGCCGACTTCAATATAAGTTATTAAGAATAACTCAAAAATTATTGGTCTGACCTTGATCAAATTCATATGGGACCACACGAGATGTACCAGCTTTCAAATAAAAAAAAATCATCGAAATCGGTTCGCCCAATAAAAAGTTATGAGATAACACATATAAAAAACATACAGTCGAATTGAGTACAGTCTCCTTTTGGAAGTCGGCAGAAAAACATGGTAAAATAGTTTGTCTCAATCGTCACAAACTTGAATGATACAAAATTGTAATCACAGCCATTTCTTCGCTATTAATAATATAATCCTTAATTCATACCAGCCTATCAAAGTGCATTGCTGAACATAGGCCTACCTTAGAAACAGCCTCATAAGGAGGAGTTGCCATAGTACTAGTTACCCGACTGCCTCAGAAAGATGGTAAAGTTTTTGAAGTGTATATAGGTATGTGTGTTTGTCTATTTTTTTGGCACGCTCTGTAGTTTAAATTGTTTGATGGATTTTAACATATGTGGTTTCATTAGAATTGCCTTAGTTGTAAAAGTGATCTATGATATTTTTTCCTTTTCACTAAAGTCTCTTACTTTTGAATTTTATTGAATTATTGTTATAACACCTTCGCGTGAGCAACGTCTTACAACGTCGTGTTGATAGAATTATAAAATGGCGCGACGTCATAGGACGTCCTCTAGATTGGCATATTTATTTCCGCGGATGAACGTTGAACGCTGACACTGAAATTATATTTGTTTTACAGAAGAGGGCCATAAGAGCAATTTATGATTTAAAGCCTAAAGAGTCGTTGCGAAAAAAATTTAAGGAAATTAATATATTAACTTTGGCCTCTCAATACATTTATGAAAATGTAATGTACGTACACAAAAATAAAAGTAGTTTTACAAAAATAAGTGATATTCATTCTGTAAATACTAGGAACAGACACAAGCTAGTAGTACCAGTTACTCGACTCCATCGAGTCAGTAATTCATTCTTGTATACGCTTTTACAACAAAATTCCAGAAAATATACAAAGTTTGATCTGCTCAAAGTTCAAAAAATTTATTAAACTAAGTTTGTATAAAAAGGGCTATTATAATATTAAGGAATTTATGGATGATAATAACCCCTGGAAATGAGGTGATCGCTACCAAGCTATTTCTAATTTATTGTGTTGTTAATTTGTGTAACATCATGATTGTAAGCTGTTATTTTTTTTTAAAAAGTCCCGCTGGGTTTCTTGCTGGTTCTTCCCAGGACAGAGGTTTTTTCCTGACCAGTGATAATCAAACAAAAGAGTGACTTTAAATAAGTTTTATTTATAATCTATATTGAATAAAAAAGTTTCTGTTTCTGTTTCTGTCGTTTATTGTGGTATATCGGACCTGCGTGGTGGCGGCAATGTTTATAAACGTCGGGTCTGAAGAAACGTTGCGCCACATAAAACAGTTCTAAGACATACGTATTACGGCGGGACGTCTTGAGACGTTGCTTAACTCTGTATGGGAAAAAGTACAAACATTACACCGCCGCAGTACAAACATTTACAGATGAGGTTGCTCACGCGAACGTGCGGTTGGTCTTGTTTCTTATTCTATTTGCTAACCGCTCTAGGCGAGTTGGCAATTAAAGACTTTTATTTTCTAGTCGATATCACGTAAAAGCTGTTGCCCATCTGTAGTGTTTGCATATATGTAGTATACAGTAAATATTGTTATTTGTTTTATTTACTAATAATTTACCATGCACAAATACACAAACATACAATACATATATAAATATATATAAGTCACTGTCTCCGAGAGCACCGCGTCAGTTACACGAGAGCCTCGGGCGAGAGTGGACGTGTTGTTTAGTTAAAGTGCGTGCCGAGCCTGTGATACACTACAGTGGTTAGAGAAGATAGCAGACATTACAAGTGGCGACGAGGTAAAAGATAAGTACCTATTTAGGGTCATTGTAGAAGCGTGCTCGTCGCGACCCCTGCCAGCCCTTTTCAGGGCTGTCATTCTACTCAGCTGCGCACCCATGCCAACGAGGGTTAGGGCGTCCCCCCAAGGCGACGCACACCAGCTCGTCCCCGTTGGTGTGGAATGCAGCGCGCAAAGCGGCGATGGAGACCGCCACCCGTCACGCACAGCCCGACACGGCGGAAGGTGGAGGAAAGAGTGCAGAGTTGGCACGTGGAATGTTAGAGGAGGCATGAGAGATAAGACGAATGAGTTGATCGAAATAATGAAAGAAAGAGAATTAGATGTCGTGTGTACGTCGGAGACCAAACGGCAGGGCAGTGGTACTGAAGAGCTCCCTGGCGGGGCGTTAGCTCTATGGTCCGGAGTCCCGGAGAGCGAGAACGCCTGCCAGGGAGTGGGGGTGCTGCTGTTTTCTCGGTTGGTCGATGTTATGACTGAATATAAGTTTGTGAACTCAAGACTTCTCTGGGTTCCTTAAAATGGGACTGACGAAGTTATTCCTTTTGGCTGTTTATGCGCCGGTAGCTTCGTCGTCCAGGGCTGAGCTGGAGGAGTTTTGGGAGAATGTAAGAAAAGTTCTAGATTTGGCTATAGGAAACGAAAGAATTGTATGTGGTGATTTGAATGGATGGGTTGGTACCGCTCGACCAGGGTACGAGTCGGTACTTGGAAAGTTTGGCGATAAAAGGGTTAACGATGCTGGCAAGCTTATACTGGCGGTATGCAAGGAAAAGGGTCTTCTTGTGACAAACACTATGTTTAATCACAAGAAAATCCATATGTATACTAGAGAACGAAAGAATGAGAGAAGTATGATCGATTTGTTCCTGGTGGATGACCGACTGCGAAAACAGGTGATGGATACGCGAGTGTTCAGGAGTGCTGACCTGGGAACGGATCACTATCTAGTGATTACTAGATTTAAGGGTCTGTTCGCGGGTTGGCGCTACCGGACGGCAGTAACAGAACCACAGTCGGTCTGTCGCATCCGAAGCTGGAAGCTTCAGGAAGCGGATACTAGGGACAAATATCATGCGAGGGTAGCCGAAAAGCTTGACACCATCGATGGCAGAAAAGAATGTGTAGAAAGAATATGGAAGAACCTTAGGGATGGAATGGTAAGTGCAGCGGAAGAAGTGTGTGGAACAATAAAAAGAGGCAGTAGTAAAAGAAGAGATGCATGGTGGAATGATGAAGTGAAAGAAGCTGTAAAGAAGAAGAAGAAAGCATGGTTAGACTACTTGGCCTCTAGTAATGATAAGGATATGAGAGAGAAGATGAAAGAAAGATATAGGCTGCAGAAAGTTCACACGAAAGCATTGATTGAGGAAGTGCGTGTAAGGTGTAGAATGGAAGCGGACGAAAGGTTGTCGCACAACTTTAAGGAGAACTCCAAACTCATCTGGAAAGAGGTTGGAAAGACCCGAAGTGGTGCGACGGCCTTAAGAATGAACAAAATGCTTTCGAGAACTAATGACGTCCTCTCAGAAAAATCGGACGTCATGCAGCGATGGAGCGAATTTTATAGAGAAATTTATGCGTGTGATGATCTTAGTGAGGGATCCGGGGATGACGCCGTGACTGGTACGCCAGACCCGAACCTCGATGACACTGAGGTCATCAGTATGAAAGAGATTGAACGTGCGATTCGAAGTTTGAAATGTGGTAAGGCTGCGGGACTAGACAGAGTTACTGCTGAAATGGTCAAGTATGGTGGGCCTCGCGTCTGGGACAGCTTTCATCTGCTGTGCAATTTGTGCTGGCGGACGGGGGATGTCCCGGATGATTGGCGATCCGCAGTCATTGTGCCTTTATATAAAGGTAAAGGTTCACATTTTGACTGCGGGTGCTATCGGGCGATCAGCTTGACCAGTTTAGCAAGTAAAGTTTACTCGAAGGTTTTGACACGTAGGATGCAAGAGAAATCGGAAAGATTTCTATGGCAGGTACAATGCGGATTTAGACCTGGAAGAGGATGCACGGATCAAATGTTTTCTCTCCGCATGATCACTGAAAAGCTTTTGGCTGCTAACCAGAAGATTTTCTGTGCTTTTGTGGATCTTGAGAAAGCATTTGATAAGGTTGTAAGGAAGAAAATGTGGGAACTGTTGCCGGGGTATGGTGTGAATGGTCGATTGCTAAGGGCTGTGCAGTCTCTTTACTGTGACTGTTAAGCCTGTGTGCGGGTAGAGCATGACCTGTCACCCATGTTTAGCGTCCAAACGGGCGTAAAACAGGGTTGTGTCATGTCTTCCTGGCTGTTCATACTGTATCTCGACAGCTGTTTAATAGCTGTTTGGGTGTGAAATTGGGTGACATAAAAGTAAATTGTCTGCTGTATGCTGATGATGCAGTGCTTATTGCACCATCAGAGGCTGACCTGCAGGCATTAGTCAAGTGTATGAAAGAGGAATGTGAAATTAAAGGTCTCCGTTTGAACGCTAATAAAACTAAGGTTCTGGTATTTGAAAGGGACGAAGAGAGAACGAAGTGTGAAATATGGGTAAATCAGGAATGTCTAGAACAAGTAAATGAAATTGTATACTTGGGGAGTGCTTTTAGCCAGGATGGAAGATGTGATTTAGATGTGGACAGGCGTGTCGCTGCCGGGAACAAAGTCAATGGTGCCCTGACTGCGTTAGTCAAAAGGCAAGGCGTAGCGAAAAGTGCACGCCTTGCAATACATAACGCAGTGTTGGTACCGACTTTGTTATATGGCAGCGAAACCTGGGTATGCCAGAAGAAGCATAAAAGCAAGTTGAATGCAGTGGAGATGCGATCTCTTCGTAAAATGTGCGGCGTTACCATGGCCGACCGAAAGCGAAACGAAGAGATTCGCAATATGGCAGGTTTGAAAGATGACCTTATTACAAAAATTGATAAGGGCGTGCTTCGGTGGTTTGGGCACGTTGAGCGAATGAGTGAAGACCGAATGGTGAAGAAAATATATAGCGCGAAAGTTAATATTAAAAGGTGTCGAGGTAGACCGAGACTAACTTTCGAAGACCATGTGAGCAAATTGCTCGAAGAGGGTAGGGTCAAGAGTACTCGGATACCTAGACGTGCATGTATGAAGAAGATAATGAATCTGAAAGAAGCGAAAGAGGTATGTAAGGATCGTGACACTTGGCGATCTGTTCTCTCTGGCTACCCCGTCAGGGATTGTGCGTGAAGATAAGTAAGTAAGTACCTATTTAGTATAAAGATATAATCAAAAATAGGTTAGCAATGTGCAACTATTAGCATTGCAATTGTAAATTCATTCCTAGAGTACCCGCGGAAAAAAAAACTGTGGATTATGAATTATGATTTATTGTTTTTAACCCTTTTCTGATCATTTTAATAAATTATATAAAATATATGTTCGCATTTGACCACGCTTATCGTGTGCTAAAATTTATTTTCTTTATGTAGCAATGATAAAATAATGATTTATTTTAACATATGTGCTAATAGACAACTTTTATATAAAAAGATTTTTGATGGAAAAATAGTAGATGTTCCTAAAAACTCCTCTCGATTCGAACCGGAATACAATGTCGTTAGCTAAATTTTAGTGGCATTTTACATGTAGGTGTGATATTTATCGCCTTTAATGAAAATACTATTTTACTGCTTTCATGGCATATATAAGTCTTACAAAAAATCGTGGACACTTCACGACTTCTGTACATTGCATAGTAGGTAACTAGTAATACTGTAAATGCGCATTATAGGTATTGAATTCACCCAAAGCCTAAATGACAGAGCAATGGAAGTAGTCGGTATAACAAATAAACCGAAAGAGAAGGGCGAGTGTTATGGAACATATTACCATCATTAAATTGGGTTTGGGTACAAAGATACCATCATTAAATTGAGTTGGGTACAAAGATACCATCATTTAATTGAGTTGGGTACAAAGATACCATCATTTAATTGAGTTGGGTACTAAGATACCATCATTATTTTGAGTTGGGTACTAAGATACCAGCATTAAATTGAGTTGGGTACTAAGATACCATCATTAAATTGAGTTGGGTACTAAGATACCACCATTAAATTGGAGCTTGGGTACTAAGGTAGGTACCACCATTAAATTGGAGATTGGGTACTAAGGTAGGTACCACCATTAAATTGGACTTTGGGTTCTAAGTTACTACCATTAAATTGGACTTTGTGTACTAAGTTACTACCATTAAATTGGACATTGGGTACTAAGTTACTACCATTAAATTGGACTTTGGGTACTAAGTTGCTACCATAAAATTGGACTTTGGGTACTAAGTTACTACTATTAAATTGGACTTTGGGTACTAAGTTACTACCATTAACTTGGACTTTGGGTATTAAAATACCAGCATTAAATTGGAAAAAAAATTATAAGAAACTGTTTCAGTTTGCCCCTAAAATAATAATAATAATGATAACGTTATCAGCTTTAATGTGATAGCACATCTATTGCTATAAGGTGTGGAAAATGGAAAAGGTCTCTACTAATCTCTCTGGACGTAGCTGAAGAATAGAATAGAATAGAATAGAATGATTTTTATTCAATATGGATTATTACATAATACTTATTGAAAGTCATTATTTTATTTACCACTGGTTCGGAAAATACCTCCTGTCCTGGGAAGAACCAGCAAGAAACCCAGCGGGACTTTTTTTTTTAAACATAATTTCACTTAACAATAATTGAAGTTATATCAGCACTCAAGAAACGAGCTACGCTATTGCATTTTGGTGGCTCTGGGATAAAAGAAATATTCTACAATTTACCGGGTGCCAATGTCGAATCATCAGAAACCGTTGATGTATTTTAAGTAGCCATAAAAAAAAATCTACGAGTATTTTCAACCTAAATGAAGCAAAGTTTATGAGCGGCATGTTTTTCGATTGCTAAAACAGGAAAAAGGAGAAACATTTGAGAAGTTTTTGATAAGATTGCGTCAACAGGCCGAAAAGTGTGCATTCGAAAATCAAGATGATCATTTCATAGATCAAGTTGCGGAAAAGTGTAATTCGAAATTGCGCAAGAACCTTATATCTTACAAAACGTGGTAAGAGTTAAAAAGCAAAAAAGTATATGCTTTTAATCAAATGAAAAGACCAGACAAGACATTATTAGCATATGGTAGTAACTCTCCTTTGGCATTAGAGGGTTCATTTGAAACTATACTCGAAGTCGATGGACGAAAGGAACATACAACCATTTACGTGATTTCGGGGGGTACTAAAAATCTGTTTGGTAAGAACACAGCAGTCCGACTGGGTGTCTTAAAACTTGGTATCGGGATAAATCAAGTGGAGAGTAAAAGCAAGCCGATCCCCTTTAAAGAGAAGGTTGCAATCAAAATTAAGGAATCACTAAACAGTGATATAATTGAAGAAGTGCAAGGCCCGTCTAAATGGGTTTCACCAATGTTCCAATCATGAAAGAAAATGGTGAATTACGTTTGTGCGTAGATATGAGATATACGAACGCCGTTATATTGCAAGAAAATCACCCCCCCGCCTACTATGGACCATTTTTGCCTAAAATGAAGAAAGCTAAATATTTTAACAAATTAGACATAAAAATGCCTTCCATCAAGTGGAAATTCACTCTGAATCCAGACACATAACGACTTTTATAACCCCCAAAAGATTATATAGATATAAAAGAATAATGCTTGGAATTACCTGCGCTTCCGAGATTTTTCAGAAGATCATTGAAAGGATGCCGATAAACTGTGAAGGGGTCGTCAATTTTATTGATGATATCCTGGTATTCGGGAACAGTGAAGAAGAAAATGACGCATGACTAAAGAAAGTTCTACAGGTACTTAGTAAAAAACAACGCCGTGCTGAATAGCAATAAATGCATATATAAAACGCAGGATGTGAATTTTCTGGGACACAGGCTTACACATGAAGGAGTAAACACTTCAACAAGTACGTTGAGAGCATTATGAAATTTAGGGTCCCAAAGACCATAGAAGAACTCCAAAGTTTTTTAGGACTCTTAAACTACATAAACAAATGGATACCTAACTTGGCCGCCATGACAGAACTTCTGAAGCACCTGTTAAGACAGAAGATGAGCAAAAGGGAGAGCTTGGAAAAACAATGGTCTGGGAAACAAGATAAAGTATTCCAAAAACTCAAACGGATGCTCACGGAAATACAGATTTTAGGGTATTATGACGTCAGAGATGCAAGACAGGTGATAGCAGATGCTAGCCCTGTCGGACTTGGTGCTGTCCTTGTACAAAATGATACAAATGGCCCTAGAATTATTGCCTATGGTAATCGAGCTTTGACAGACTGCAAGCGCAGGTATAGGCCAAACGGAAACAGAGCCACTAGCATTAGTTTGGGGCTCGAACATTTTAATATTTTTATTCGGAAAGCCTTTTAATTTAGTCACTGACTACAAGCCGCTAGAGATATTGTTCGGGTCTAAGTCAAAACCATGTGCGAGGATTGAACGATGGATACTGAGGCTACAGTCTTATTCATTCAAGGTTATATACAAGCCAGGAAAAACAAATATCGCTGATCCCTTGTCACGATTATGTAACTATCCTGATAACCCACCAAAAGGAAAAGACCAGCATGTGTACCAAATAGTGGAAAATTCTAGAACAGTTGCTATACCAATGAGTTCCATTGTAGCATATTCAGAAAAAGAACAAGAGATTTACAAAGTGAAAAAAGGTATCAGAACGACTGGGACGATTCGATTAAGAGTTACAAATTTTTTGAAAACGAGTTGTGTTTCCATGATAGCATTCTACTTCGTAGAAATAAAATTGTAATACCACAGCAACTCTGCAAGAGTATATTAGATGCTGCATACGAGGATCATCCAGGTATCTTAGCGATGAAGGGACGCTGGAGATCAAAGGTATGGTGGCCCCGTATTGATAAAGACGTAGAACGATTAGTAAAGGCTTGTAAAGGTTGTACGTTAGTGGGTTTGCCAAACCCAACTGCACCAATGAAGAAACGAGAGTTGCCTGCAGCTCCATGGATGATAGATGTCACAATATATCTAATGGAACCATTGCCAAGTAACGAGTATCTGTTAGTAGTGGTCGACTACTATAGTCGATACAAAGAAGTAAACAATTACAAAAACATCACAAGCTTACAGATTATTAAAATGGTAAAATAAATGTTCAGTAGACTTGGTTATCCTATTTCTATCACCGCAGACAATGGCAAGCAGTTCGTGAGTGAAGGGTTTCGATCCTTCTGCAAAGAATGTAACATTAAGTTATTTAGTACTTTACTATATTGGCCTCAAATGATCGGCGAAGTTGAAAGACAAAACAGAGATATTTTGAAACGTCTTCGTATCAACCAGATCGAGAGGAAGGATTTAAAAGAAATGTTTATGGGAGTATCTTCTAATGTATAACAGCACCCCTCCTTACAATTACCGGGAGGTTACCGTCTGAACTGTTTTTTTCAACAAAAAAGTAGGGATAAAATTCCATCAATAGGTGAAATAAATTACAGACAATCATTTAGATTCAGATATCAAGGATAGAGACAAAATACAAATAAGAAAAAGGAAAAGAGTATGTATATAGGAAACGCAGAGCAACTCGCTCAGATATAATAAAGGGAGATACGGTTTACGTAAAAGCAGTGGAAAATAATTAATACAGACAATACAAGCTGCTTTGTGATTGTAATGAGTTATAATGAAAAAAAAGAAAAAAATCTTGATAAGAAAGAGATGTAGTGTTTGCATATATGTAGTGTAGTGTTATGCTACTTACATATCATTTTACATTATTTTAAATTCATTTTTCCATTCTGTTTCGATTTTCTGCATTCACCTCAAAACTGGATATTTTACATCACCTTTATTTCCATAGGATCCTGTAACGATTTTAAACCATAAGAACACAATAACAAATCATTTTTACTTCGTATTTTCACACTATCAGCACTTTTAAATTGGTGTCAATGGAGTCTACCTTTTTCGATCTTTTATTTAGTTTTCCGTAACTCTGCAATTTCGGGCTTTGTGCACGCAGGTGCGCTACCTTTTTTCCTATATCAATAATATCAGATCGAAAAAGGTAAGTTTCAAAAGTTTCTTAATTTTATTTGGAAAGTTTAATTACATTCAGGACATCTATCATTTTTCTTCTTCCTTATCAGCCTTTATTTACACCTTATTCACAGCTGGACATGGGCCTCTTTCTTTGTAGGGGCAGTTGGAGGCTTGCCTTAATTTACGTTTAGTTAGCAAATTGACAGTGAAGCACAAGACGTCTCGCATCTTTTACGCTGCTACCTGTCGCTGGTCTGTGTGTTTTACGACTGACATAAGCGAGACGATTTCACGTTGATTTATTAGAAGCTATAAGATTTTTCTGGCACTCTCCATAGTCAGTTCTCACGACACCCACGGGACGAAATATGGTGATGAATTCTTTTGTGCCACTACCACGTTAGTTTATTAATATGAGGTGGCACTGACGTTGCCTTCACTAAGGGCTTACGATCTTACGCTAACCAGATGTCGCTAGTTGGGACTAAGGTGCACTTATTTGTTACGCAGATAGTCACACATTGTCATCATCGATGAAAAGTTGCGCAAAACAATAACTTTTTATAATTCTTAAATTGGTTTATACATTTCTAATCTAATAAATATAACATTTATCTAATATTTCAGAAAGAAATAATATTCTAAGTGGCACCACACGCTGGTTAATATCCTCAGCGGTTATGTCTCCAGGCGAATTCTCTTTGACGGCATATTTGTTACTCTCTGACACCAACAAGAAAATCACGCTGGGCGCTTATCTTGGAAAGCACCTCGGACCTCAGACCAATTCACTGGATTTTTTTCTAAGTCCCATTTTCTCTACGCATATATATATATATATATATATATATATATATATATATATATATATATATATGTGTTTTGTTCGACCTGTAGAATGAGAAGGTTCTTCTTCTGTATCACTCACCGGAATTATTCCTTGTATTGGTACTCCTGTCAGTTGAAGTAGTATGATACGTGGTAAGTTTTTCAGCGTCACATTATCCTCTTCCCCCCAATTTTCATCAGTGACGCAGTCGGGATCAACATGAGGAGGTAGAATCACTCTTTCTCTATTATATTCTTCATCATCAGAAATAGTTTCCAAAGCATTCAAAATCATGAGCAGCTAACGGCCTTTTAATAAAAAAGTTGTATTATCCTATTAAAAACTTGTATTACCCTAATATCATATATGTAGTATACCAGTATTTATAACGAATTATATCGAATTTTCAATTTTTTAATTCTATAATACCTTGCTATTACTAAATTTGAGGTTATCAATCACGTGTCAACACAGAAAAATATAACTAACTTGTAAAAAAACTATTTATACATACCTGTAATTCAACATGTCTGCAACTCATTTTTATTATTCACTTTTTTCGCTGAATTGTGTGTGTATGTCTCTCTCTCTCTCTCTCTCTCTCTCGTGTGTGTGTGTCTGTGTGTTTGTGTGAGTGTGAGTGTGTTTGTAACCTCCAGTAGAAGGTGTATTGCGTAAAAAATAAATAAATTAAAATAAATATAAAACTAATTCACTCAGCTGAATATATATATATAACGAACAACACTGCAAAGCTTTTCTCAATAACATAATTCAATTACTGTTTCAATGAATCGCAGTAAACGATATTGGTAGCTTTGTGTGAAGCCAAATCGAGTTCCGCATGCTTGTATTTAACACGTTTATAATTCAATTGAATCGAGAAACAGTATTGATGCCATCTGTTTTTTAAATAACTTGAAGAGAGGAGGAGATTCAACTGTAAGTCTTATTTGTTTGTATGTTACATGATATCTTTGTCAATAGGGAACGGACTTTGATGATTATATATTATTAAATAGTTTATGGATGGTCTCATATAAATTTGGAGAAATATTCCACCCCTAAAAGGTGAAAAAAACCGGTTTAATTTTTTCGTGGAATTACTTAGACGACATTGAGGCGACATTCCTTAGTCCACTTAAAAGGGCAAAAAATTACTTTTATTTAAAGAAAATATGGAATTCAAATAACTAAAAGGGATAAAATAGCCTCACGTTCTGAAGTCGAAACCTTAATTCTATACACTTTTTTTTATAGGATAGGGTGACAAACGAGCACACAGTCCACCTGATGGTGGTTGCTGTGGCCCATAGACGTCTACATTTATCCTCGTTTGCGAATCAAAACGTAGATGCGTTGTCACCCGTGAGGACTAAGATAGAATGCCTCTTTTGCAGTAAAAAGTGTCTCCGGTTCTCTACACTCACCATACGAAACACAGCAGCATGAAGCTGCTATTTGACGCTGGTATTCTGTGAGGGCGTGGTCCTTCCCCGGTCAAGCCGACCCATAAGTGCTACAACTATACTACTAAAATATCTGCAGCATGGCTCTACCACGTAATAAAATACACTATGTTGTCTTTGCACACACTTCTTCTTAAGTGACATTTTGTTATGTTCCTTTTGTCTCATAGATCATACTATCATACGTCTTTATTATGGGACTATTACCACAATATTAATACTTACACTCTCTTTAAACTGTGCTATTATATTTTACAACAGTACTTCGGCAGGCAGTCGCGATTAAACTCCTTACCTGTATGCGTATGATTCTAGGTATGCGTTTTCGGCGGATTACGAATGACTATTAATTTTAGTTAGGAGCATTAATCTTTGGAATAATAATAAAATAAGCATTATATGAAAACTCTTTATAACATAGAAATATATTGACCCAATGCCTAGTTATAATAAAAGACGTAGAAATGTTATTTTGATTGTAATATAATCATTTTTTTTCATCATCATTACAACCCTTCACATGTCCACTGCTGAACATAGGCTTCCCCCAAATAATGCCACAAAGCACGGTCGTCAAGGTCAAGCAATGAGGAACTACAGACCCATTTCCCTTCTAAACGACGTCTACTTGCTGTTTTCGAGAGTCATTACAAATGTTCTCGCACGCAGACTTGACGACTTCCAGCTTACCGAACAAGCTGGGTTCCGAATTGGTTTTAGCAGCAAAGACCACATACATACCCTTCAGCAAATTGTACAGACGACCGAATAGTTCAATCTGCCACTTTATTTTGCGTACGTAGACTATGAGAAAGCCTTTCATTGGGTCAAAATTTGGGCGGTGCTGCAGTCCCTTCAGCGGTGCCACGTGGACTGTCGGTATATCGAAGTGCTGAAGTGTTTGAACAGTAGGGCTACGATGGCTATCCGAGTACAGAACCAGAGTACTAAACGTATCTCCCTGCAGAGAGTTGTAAGACAGTGTGACGTTATATCTCCGAAACTCTTCACGGCTGCATTGGAAGACGTTTTCGAGCTACTGGACTAGAAAGGATACGGTATTAACATCAATGGAGAGTACATCACTCACCTTCGATTTGCCGACGATATAGTCCTTATGGCAGAATCGCTGAAGGACCTAAGCACCTATACTCAATACTTTGTCCTATGTTCGTTCTATATTGTCGATTTTCGATATTGTTAGCTATTTCATTTGGAAGATAATGTCGGAATGATCATACTTCAAGGACCTTTGACATTTGAAAGAAAGAAAAAAATAACATAATATTTATTAATTGCTGCACCTTACTTTTACAAAACATCACTTTTACAAACTTCTAAAAAAACTTTCACTTAACAAAATATTTAAAAAACAGTACATAGGTACAGTTACAGTAACAGCGTTCAGCAGCGCTGATATTCTGTCTTAGCCACATTTAATTTAACAGATACAATAATATTTATATTTTTAAATGACGTGGTGTTTACGATATCTTAATATATAAATCAAGCGTGCAAGTGCTTACAGAAAACGATTTACATATTCCATTCTCCGTCATCTTCTTCATTTTTAACTTATAAAAGTCCACTGCTTGACGTTGGCCACTCCTGAATTAGATTAGATTGATAATGTTCATCAAAGGCGAAGATGATAGAAGAATAAATTTCGATCAGTTATCCTTGTCACCTACCTAACGCACCACTGAGGTATGCAGAATGAAGTTAAACGCTTATTACGTTCAGTCTTTATCAAAAGAAATAACAATAATAATGTCCTCCAGACAAAATTTCGGTCACACATAATTTTATTGGTATAATTTCACTGCAATGATTTGAAAAATAAATTTAAATCGTAGATTGCAGTGCTGCCTCAGCGTTCATCCTTGCGTAAAATCATTTTTTTTATTCATTAAGAATAAATTATGTATGAATATTATAGTAATGTGATGTGAGAGTAATGTCCTTATTATATTGCTAAGACTTAATTTGGTTCATCATCATTATCATCATTACAGCCACTGTTGAATATAGGCCTCCCCCAAGGAATGCCACAAAGCACAGCCCGGAGCCACCTGCATCCATCGACTTCCTGCATATCTTACCAGGTCGTCACTCCATCTAGTGGGGGGACGCCCAACACTTCGCCTGCCGATACGAGGCTGCCACTCGAGAACCTTTTTTCCCCATTGGTTGTCGATTCTTCGAGCTATATGGCCGGCCCATTGCCACTTCAGCTTACTAATCCGTTGGGCTATGTCGGTCATTCTGGTTCTACAAAATAAATTAATGTGATAAACAAACAAAAAAATTAAATTATTTAACTAATATAATATAAGTCATTGTACATTTCTTATCTACAGAATTGTTCTGTGGTCGTCAGATCGTATATGGTCAATTCAATGAATTCTTTCAAAGTTTTACTTTTTTAACACAAAATTCTTAATACTACAGTTCAAATATTTTAAATCGACCGTGTAGTGTTGGTGTAAGAATATCCACTACTACAATACTACTCCAATATCTTCCCGTGCGATTTCCTCATAACAACTTAAATAAAACTTTCGCATTTGGCAACCCGCACGTAGACACGTAGACATAAATCCATGTATGGGGATTTGTCTAGGCTGTAACGGTAACGCTAAACATTTCAACTATGGCATTGTGAGTACAGGAGAGAGAGATATATTAAAGGACACCATCATACATCTGTTCGTAAAGTTCTATTCAAAATGGTTCATCCGTTCCCAAGATTATTGAAAAAATTAAAGTGGATTTTAATATATGTTCTAGCATACATATAGTATATTAGAAGCCAGTTATTTCAATAATACAGACAGACAATTCAATATTATTTATATGTATAGCTAGTATAATATCCTGATCACTGAGCTGACACCGTAGACGTGGAAAAGCCATGCTGCAGTTAAATTATGTTTGAAGCACAAATCATTTTATGTTTGACCAATTTTATTCGTTCCATTCGTGTCACAACCATAGTAAAGCTGAAGCATGGCTCTATCACGTTCTATTCTTTAAATTTCTTGTAGATTTATCATTTAGATAGATCGATTTAGTTAAGTTTTAGTTTCGATTGCAGTATTGTTTCTCAAAAGCTTTCCGAAATATAATCACGAAACAGTTCCGTAGTAACAAATTACGAGACTGCAGGCTTCGCTAGCATTGTTGCAGCGCTAATAGTGTCCATTCATATGTTACTTAACATAGCGCTCGCTTCGAAACTCTAATGAAATTTACTTTTACTTGAAATAGTCATCTAGAAACAGTCGCTTAATGAGCTAAACCATCTTTATCCGATTGATACATAGATTTAAGCTATGTAGAGAGATATATTTATGTAGATGTTTATAAGCCACCATCATGATGTGGAATGTGTGCTCGTTTGTCACCCTTATTCTATATATAAAAAATATAAAATGTACGTATTTCAAAACTATTCTACTCGTTATTACTTATGTCCTAACAGTGAATTTTCCTTATCTAAAATGTTTTACAGTATCTAATTTTTTTAAAAATAAGTGTGAAAAATGAGCACACATCTAATGGTAAGTGAATGCTGTGGCTCATAGATATTTACGTCTCTCCTCGATTAAGTAAATCCATCAATGACGACTTACATTGATTGCTTCGTTTCCAGTAAGAAAGGTCTCAGGTTGTTGATATTATTCACGTAAGTGATGTAGTGTAACGGTCCTATTACTGAACCCTGTTCTGTTCCTTCACTTACCAAAACTTTATTACTAAATGTATCCCCTACCTTGACATAATAGGAACGATTTTTGAGATAATCTCGACAGAAGTCAAGCATCGGCTCTCTAATTTCACTGTCGTCTAGTGACTCTAGCAGTACATCATGAAGTATAGTATCGAATGCCCTGCTATAGTCGATAAATATCAGCAATACATGTTTTTGTTTTAGATCTATTGCCCATACTCTGTCAAAACCCGGAGCTTTGTTAACGTCTATTGTTTTATAATTTTAAGGATATCTTTAGGTGTTGCTTTTCGAAAATTCATTGTTACGTTCACAAGTCTTTGTATTCTATTTTATCTAAAATATTTTTTTGTTTAAATTGAGGTATTATATTTTAAATATCACTATGAAATTTATTACAATAAATTACAAAATATTAGAAAAATATATATTCGAAATAATAGATATTAATAGACAATAGACAAACGTTTATTCAGGAACTTATACTTATATTTTTTAAATCAGAACATAAAAAGAGTGTGAATTCATTTTAAAGATCTTTTCCCCTGTCCACTTTTAAATTTAGCAAAACAAATAAGAACAGTTGCATGTAAACAAGCAACATTTCCAAAAGTTTAAAATACTATTGGAGTTTTAAAACTATTTTATTGTCACAGTAAATCATAGCGCAAAAATCATGTCGACTTATCCATTGCTGTACGGGAATTTCCATCAGTTTCATACAAAAAGAGTAAAATTTTCAAATTTATGACCCATTCGATATATCCAGCCTTTACGAGGACCTAGAATTTGTCAGTGTTACAGTAGTCAGTAAATAGTATCTTACTCCTTTTGAAGTGCCCCTTGTATGGTGTCAAGAACACAGCACTTAAGCTTATTATTTCATATATAAGTAATAGAAAGCAGAAGGTTATTATCAATGGTAAAAGTTCTTCCGGGTCACCTGTACTAATGGGTGTCCCACAGGGCTCGATTCACGGCCCATTCCTGATTCTTGTGTATATTAATGACTTACCTCACGTTGTAGGGGATAGTCATGATATAGTATAATTTGCTGATAATACTTTCTTGATTTTTAAACTTAAACGTCAATCATTTAAATGTGACGAAGTGAATAATGCTATATAAAAATTAGTGCATTGGTTTAACGTTAATAATCTGCATTTGAACGGAAATAAAACAAATTGTGTTAAATTTACAACAACGAATGTTAAAAATGTGAATACCAATGTGTTTTTAAATGGAGAGGAATTGAGCCCTGTTGTATCCACTGTTTTTCTTGGCATCACTCTCGACGCAAAGCTTCATTGGGGCCCCCATATATCCAAATTAGCAAGCAGACTATGTTCTGCAGCCTATGCTGTAAAAAAGATTAGAGGTCTCACTAGTGTCGAGACAGCTAGATTAGTTTTTTTCAGTTATTTCCATAGCATAATGTCTTATGGGATTTTGCTATGGGGAAATATTTTTGTTTTATAGAAGAGGGCCATTAGAGCTATTTACAATCTTAAACCGAGAGAGTCTCTTAGAGATAAATTTAAAGAAATAAATATATTAATTTTGGCCTCTCAGTATATTTACGAAAATTTAATGTATGTTCACAAAAACAAAGATCGTTTTAGTAAAAAGTGATATACATTCTGTAAACACTAGGAACAAACACAAGCTAGTGATGCCAGTTTCTCGACTCCGTAGAGTCAGTAATTCATTATTGGGGCAATGTATACGCTATTACAACAAGGTCCCGGAAAGTGTACAGGTTCTGTCTATTACCAAGTTTAAATGTTTTATTAAGCTGAAACTGTATAAAAAGTGTTATTATAGTATATATCAATACATGGTTGATAATAACCCCTGGGTATGAGGTGGTCGCTTCCAAGCAGTTTCTAAAATAAATTTTGTAAATAGTTCTTAATCATTTATATTGTGAAAATTTGCTTACAAAAAAAGTCCCACTGGGTTTCTTGCTGGTTTTCTCAGGACAGAGGTTTTTTTTCGAACCAGTGGTAAAGTAAAAAATGACTTTCAATAAGAATTACACATGTAATGTATATTGAATAAAAATTATTTTATTCTATTCTATTCTATGCGTAGGTACTCGTATTCCTGAGAAAAAAGGATTGTTTTGAATTATAAAAACTTTAATATTAAGTTAAACATGTGTATCTATAGATTTTATTACTACGATAATAAGAAAAAGTTTATACAGCTACTAGGTGCTTATATAGCTACTAAGTGCTATATATCTACTAGGTGCTGGAACGATTTTAAGTCACACTATAAAAATCTTGAGCCTACAGTAGGTGTTTTATCCAACATCGTTGAGTATTATATGTTTGTTTTTAGTGTGTATTTACGAAGCTTTCGTTACGTTAATTTTATATATTTATTGAAATTTTTGCAACATCTCTTCGCAGTGCCAATGAATCGAGCCGATGGGAAAGGACTCGGTCGACGACGATTCGAGCCGCTCTGCGCTGGATGCGGTCAAGTGGAAGGAGCTGGCACTGGGCAGCCCCTGTCCAGAGATGGGAACAGTATTCCATGTGAGGCCGTACCTGCGCCTTGTAAAGTTGCAGGCGGTGTACCGGCATGAAATACTGTTCCGCTCTGCTGAGGACACCAAGCTTTTTAGTGGCCAATCTGGCCTTCTCTTCCATGTGACCACGAAACTGCACGTCACTCGATATGTCGACTCCGAGGATTCCGATACTGGCTGAGGCAAGAAGGGGGTGCCTTGAAACTGAGGAGAAACGACAAAGGGGTTCTTTATAGGGGTAAAAGCGCAAACCTGTGTCTTCTGAGCATTAAACTGGACTAGATTTAGTCGCCCCCTATCCGCGACTTTGTTCAGCAAAGACTCTACTTCAGACACAAGTTTGTTCGGTACTCGGCGACGTTTTCCCGAAAAATATTGGCACGGCCGGTGTATAGAGCATCACCAGTGCTGTCATCCGCATAGCAATGAATGCTACCAGTTAGCAACATATCATTGATATGCAGAAGAAACAGCGTTGGTGATAGCACACAGCCTTGTGGAACACCAGCTTTAATAGGCTTGTAGTCGGAGCATGCACCGTCTACATCGACCTTGATGCTTCGATCCAGAGGAAGCTGGTGATCCAATCGCACAATTTCTCGGGAAGCCCATAGGAAGGGAGCTTTGAAAGAAGCGCTTTGTGCCAAACCCGATCGAAGGCCTTCGCAATGTCCAAACTAACGGCCAACGCCTCCCCCTTGGACTCTACTGCCTCTGCCCATCTATGGGTCAGGTAGACCAGAAGATCACCAGCTGATCGATTCCGATGAAAACCGCATTGGCGGTCATTAATCAGCTGGTGATCCTCAAGGTACCGCATGAGCTGGCAGTTAATAATTGATTCCATTATTTTGCAGAACAAGAAGGTGACCGCGGTAGGCCTATAGTTGGACGGATCTGAGCGGTCGCCTTTTTTAGGGATCGGGTAGACAAAAACTATCTTCCATGAATTTGGGACTACGCCTTGGGAGTAGGAGTACCGGAAAAGACGCGTTAGGACCGGTGCTAACTCCGGAGCACACGTCCTCAGCACAATTGGGGGGATTCCGTCAGGCCCACTCGACTTATAAATGTCCAGGGAGAGGAGTGCTTTGCGAACCGAGCGCTGTGAGAACAGCACATCCGGCATGAAGCACTCACACCGCGGGATGGTCGGCGATGTTTTCCCCCGTCATCATGGGTCGAGTTGGACGCAAAAAGGGTGCCTAAAAGGTCGGCTTTGTCTTTTGCGTCTTGGGCCAGTGAGTCGTCCTTCCTGTGCAGAGATGGTAGTGATGGCTTACAGAAATTCCCTTGGACAGCCGTGACCAGAATGCACATGTTCCTGAAGGAAGGCGAAATAGTTTCTCGCCAATTCTGCCATTGTGATCTGACTTTGCCTTGGCAATAACTCTTTTGAAGGACCTGGAGGCGAAGTTATACATTTTTTTTAAGTGTGCTGGTATTTACATCCCGTGTCGTCAAAGCCGCAGCCCAGGCTTGATAACACTCTTGCTTTCTGCGTAATGCATTCTTACAGGAGCGACCAAACCAAGGCTGAGATCTACCTCCGATGGATACCACAGATGATGGAATAAATAGTTACATTCCCTGTAGCACCACATCAGTGACAGAGTCAACAACAGCGCTAGGATCATCCGGCGAGAAGCCAACCCGCCCATGGGGGCGGGTTGGCTTCCCATGCTACCCATGGGGGTACCCATGGGGGTAGGATGCAAAGAAAGACCGCATTCCGTCCTAATCCGCCGACCTGTAATGCCAAACACGACGGCAACCTGCAGAACGCAACCGCGAAGGGAGCGTGAGTGAGGCATCGACGGAAACTTGATATCCGTCCGGATAAAAGGTCAGCAGAAGGTCCAACAGGGAAGGTGTATGATCCTCCACATCTGGAATCCGCGTAGACGAAGTAACCAGTTATGTCAGACCATATGCCAAAGCAAAGTCATAAACAGATATCCCCGCATGATCGGTTAAACGTGAACCGAGCCATTCGGCGTGGTGGGCGTTAAAATCGCCAAGGATCACGATCTCTGCGGATGGGACCTGTTGTAGCAAAGAATCTGTAGCCATTTGGACGTGGTCAATGAGTCAGTCTGTTTCGGCATTACCGCTATGGGACCTATAGAGACACCCGTAGACGCGCGAATGGTCGTCGCTGTCTACGCGTAGCCATAGGATGGACAGGTCCGAACCTTCAAGACTGCCGAGGCGTCGAGAACAGATGTCCTCTCTGACATACACACAAACTCCAGCCCGAAGCACAAAGGAGTGCTCCAATTTGTACCCCGAGTAGGAGAGATTCGAAATATCAGCCGGAGAGGAAACCTGCGTCTAGGTCAGAAAGCGCAAGGCCGGCTTCGCCGTCTCTAGATGGTAGTGGACGGCGTTTAGGTTCGAGTGAAGTCCCATGATGTTGCAGAAATACACGGATAGCGTGGCAGGGGTCGCCTTGGTCTTGTTGCTCAGTTTGCCCTGAGCAGTTATGTTTTTGAGCGAAATTTTGCCCCCCCCCCCCAAATACGCGGAGCAGCCTGAGCACCCACGCTGAGTAGTAGAATTGGGCCTCCGGCCACCTGCACTCACCAGACGAAACGCAGAAGCAAAGCTTCTACTTCACGCCGGTATTCTGTGAGGTCGTGGTACCAACCCGGCTCGAGCCGGCCCATACGTGCAACAGCAAAAACTGCTGCGTGGCTCTACCACCGTTAAATATGTATATGTGTGTAATATGTCTTTTATGTATGTGAAAATATCCCTGAATGTATATATAGGTATTTATGAGTAACCAAATATTTCAATTTATAAAAGTAATTATTGAAAACACAGCCAGGCGGATCGTGCGTGTATATGTGGTCATGACAGTATCATCAGCGCTGTAAGTTACCCTGCAGCATTACGCTGAGTCATTTATAACCTTTTCACTAGCTCGATACACACCCTATCACTTGTAATTTTAATCTACCATACTTTTAACTGTTTTTTTTTGTGATTTGTACAGTTCCAGTGAATAAATGTCCTTCTTTCTTTTTTTCTAAGAACTCAAACGCGAAATGCATATATTTTTTAGAATAAGGATGACAAACGAACACACACGTGATTGTAAGTGTATACGGTGGATCATAGATATCTATACTTATCATAATTTAGGAATCATCATACAGGTGAGTTGTCGCCCCTGAGGACCGAGATGGAAAGCCTCATTTTCGGTTCTCTACACTCACCATACGAAACACAGCAGCATTTAAAAAAAGTTGGCAAATTCTCCATTACATTATATTATTTCACAATTACTGTAATATTGATGAGGCACATGCAGTCAGCTTTAACGTGCAAATGAATTGACTGCCATTAAAACTCAAATATACGCATTGGAAAATTAAACGACCTCTGCGATTATGCGGAGTGGAAAATTAAACTTCAAGATTAACTGAAGCTTTATCTTACTGATAATTTGAAAGAATATTTCCATACTGCTTAATTCTAAGGCTAATTATCTTATAAGCTCTTTTTTTATTGAAGAAGAATGAAGAAGAATTTTATAGTATTTAATTAGATTAAGAAATTTCCCAATTTGATAAATTTATAAGGTCTTAGTAGCGTGGTGAATCGAAAAACGATTTAAGAAACTAATAAGAGTAGCAAGTGCCTATAAAAAATGACAGAAAGATCTCACAATATTCGGTTCAGAATGTTTTCCAATATTCCTAAAGTAACAACTGAGTTTAGAGACCAGGACCAATGAAAAATTGTGAGACGTTTGCCACTGCGATCATCAACTAGCCTTTTCAGTATGGTGATCTTTTCTACAAGATAAGAGACATATTTCCAGCAGTTGTTTGCTGTGGGCTTGAAGAAAATAAATATTTTAACCCTCGTCGAAAAAAAGGGTGTTGTGTTTAAATGCTTAACGTGTGTATCTGTGTATCCGTGTTTATGTATATCTGTGTATCTATGTGTCTGTCTGTGGCATTGTAATACCCCAATGAATGAACATATTTCGTATAATTAATAGAATCAGGCCTTACTTTGCGGAAATCCATTACATAAAAGCTTTTACAAAAAACTACTTCGCAAATATCCGCGTTATAAAATAAAATGATGTGTCTTACCTAGTATGAAGAAGCACCTCCCGCCCTCCCTCAGTTGCGTGCACTATCCCCGTCACCACTAATCTCAATACCGCTACTCCCAACACCACTACACTAGGCAAGACACACCACTGACGATAATAAATATTTCGATTAAGTTTTTTTTTTTGTTTGAAAGGTAATTTGATCGAGAGTTTTCTTAGCTATAATTTAAGAAAATCTTTACAGTCGTTTGAAGATTATCAGCTCTTTTTGTTTTGGTTTTTTTTTTATTTTCTTTTTAATATTATATTTTAAGAAATTAAGGTGGGAAAGTAATGGGGAAAAATTTGGATTATCTAAGTCCAAATAGACTTTGTGTATTAAAATTTAAAAATCGCAGAATTAAATTTAAATATTTAACCGTTATGTATTGTTCGTATTTCACAAAGTTATAATATTTCTTTTAATAAAACTGAAGTTACAAACAAACTGCAGACAACTTCGAAGAAAGAAGGCATAACATGCTTTGTAATCTCTGAAGACTAAGATGAAAGATCACTGACAACCTGTAATTATACTGGTTTTCTACTCTCACTCACTGCGATTTTACGGCAGAAATACCACCCAATATATATTTTAATTGCAATATTTTGATAACAATAAAAGCTTTAATAATTGAAACTAGTAAACTAGCAATGTATATTCGTACTAAACTATTAAAACCGCAATGTGGAAAAGCAGAAGTTACTTAATTAAAACTAAGACTTAAACTTCGTTTGTATTTAAACCAAATAGAATATGTCCTGGCAAAGTTTTTAACTGGAAAAGCTGTGCATGCAGCACAGGGTTGGAATCCTTAATAGTATTTGTGAGGGTTTGATTTTTTTAAAAGCTCCTCTTTACCCCGGAAGATCGTATTTAATTTTTTTTATTTATGACATGATATGAAAGGAAATAAAACAATGAAAACCAATTCTTCCATTACTAACAAAAGAATCTGCCTCCTAAATAAAAAACTCAATTATTATGACCACCAGACCGAATTTTGGTAACGGCAAATAATCTCAACGGACACAAGTCATATGGGCAGGACTGGAATATAGTGCATGAGGTTTTACGCAAGCACATGTGCAATCTCTCTCTCCTCACTCAATTCCCTCACTTTCATATGGCCAAATACTCAAACATTACTCAATTTTAAGACATCGTTAAGTTTCGTGGTGTCACAGTGACTGACTTAAAGTGATAGAGACACCCTTAACGATATCTTAAAATTGAGTGGCGTTTGGGTATTTAGGCAATAGTCCGTTATAAAAAGTAAAAAAATAAAAAAATCACTTTGAATCAGTACTAAATGTGATCGATGAAAAAAAAAGATAGAACGGTAATCCAACACGACTGGATCAGGCGCAAGACCAACAATTTTATCTGTTTTCCGAGGCATGGGAATAAAACACAACCAACTTCCTGACTCCGAGCTGCTTTCGTTCTTTCTTTTTCTTTTTGTCACTAAAATTTTCATTTGAATAAAAAAAGAAATGAAAACATATAATTTATAAATGTTATGTATAAATTTTATGGATATAATTGTTTTGCTTTACAACTGTATTAAATATTACTTGACCGTAATAAAATACAATATAGTCTTCGGCATGAAAGTAAAAATAAATATTTTCGAATATTTTTGCAATATCTTAACAGCCAGGTCAGCGCACAATTCAGGTCCGTCTAGAGACACTAAATTTCACTGTCAAATTCAATAGGAGTGACAGAAAAAAAGCCTCAAAATTACATTATCAAAATCAGTTTTATTATTAACATGTGACACATAATTGTACTTATTATACTCAATTGTACTTATTATACTTACAAATGTACAGATATTAACTACATTAATTATTTATACTCATAAAAATACTTAAAGAATCTTAAAAACAAAATATATATTTGCAAGAAGTCGCTCCAACAACGACGCGCGGTCCGCCTTTGACGATGTCCGAAAACGAACTGCGAAATAGCTCGCGGGGAATTACAAGGCGAAGGAGTAGGCACTCTTGCGAAAATATATTCAATTTTGGAGAAAAATGATATATTCTCGAGAAAAATGGGGAATAAAAATAAAACATTCAATTAAAGATATAAGTATTTTTAAGACTTTTTTTGTGTAAAAACTATATAAAGAGCGTGTGTTGTTTTGGAGAAATTGTGCAAAATATGACGAAAATAGGTACCCATTGGGGATTTTTTTTTCTAATAAGGGGTTGACGAAAATACAATTTTATTCAATTTAAAACATTTAATAAATCGTCTTCTGTTACCCTGTATTTTTTCTTTGCGTATTAAGTGAACAGTTATTGTGTTTTTTTTTTTACTTTTTATTAGTTATTGTGTTTTTTTTAAGGCCGGCAACGCATCTGCAATTCCCTCCCTGGTGTTGCAGTTGTTCATGGGCGGCGGTAGTCACTTACCATCAGGTGAGCCGCATGCTCGTTTGCCCCCTCTCCTATAAAAAAAAAACTTAAATATCCAAAAATTTAAGCATTTCACCCGTTCTTAGGACCTGAATGCAGGTAATTAGATCTTCTGACAATGTAAATGTTTACAAAATGTATTAAAGAATAACACTACAATGAATTGCGTATGAGTTATGTATGACTAATTATAAATAAGTAATAATTTTAACCTTTGAAGTATTATAAAATCCTGAAGAAAAGAATAGAGACAAACATTGCCAACCCTACTATTTATATAATAATTTGGATCAACGCTACAAGTGTTGCACTTATGTTCAGTGAGAACTCGTTTCGCTCCGAAATAAACTTAGTTTTCATGATACACGAGAACTGGTTGCTCTTAAAATAATATTTTAATATTTTGCAAAATTTGGGCAATAAATGCAAACGTTTGAGCCAAAAGCAAAATTAATGAAATTTGATTATGTTTGCGATTTTTTAGCATATTTAGGATTTTCAAGAAAATAATAAACTTATTTGCTGAGCATGAGCTGCTGTGTTATTTGCGCTGTGCCCCGCGGTTTCACCCGCGTAAATCGCGCGGCTCAGATGCGCGAAATACCACCTAGCTTAATGTTAAAGTTACATCCTAGTAAGGTCAAAAAGTTTCTAGTCTCAACTATAAAATGAAGGATAAATCTAAAACTACTTTAATTATTCTTAGATATTATCTCACTTTATTTCAATACACTTTTCATACACGATGCAAGCTATATACGAGCTGTATTGAAGTTAGTTTTATACTAGAGGCTGTATAAAAGTTGTATAAGCTATTATACAGTTCTTATAATTAAAAATTTCGCACAAATTATGTAGCTTTATGCGTTCGTAGCACTGTACGGTAGCTGTACAAGCATAAAAGAGGCTGTAAACTGCTGTTATTTGGTGTGCAAGAAAAGTATTACATTACAGATATTGTCTTGTAAGTTTTTAAAGAAAAACGTTCTTACTTGGTTTTTGAACAATATTACAAATGAATATAAAACAAAAAAAAAATGTTTATTGAATTATGGTGACATTTAATGTCTTAAAATATATTTAACATATTAATATTATATTCGAATTGGAGTTGAATTTTGACGGTGATAATTGGTGAGTTATAAGTGCAAAATGAGATTTACGGTAAACTTGTATATGTTTTCTATCAACAATTTGCCGCGCCAGCAAAATAACAATATAATATAATGACAAAATACAAAATATGGTAACTACACATCGGTTGTTTAGGTTAAAATAAAAAATGATGGATATGAAAGCACACACATTGGGGCACAGTGATCATTAGTCAAACTGAAAGTAATGGTAAGCTTAGACTAGTGTGTAATATTCCCGAAATTATCTTTTAAATTTAATTTTTATAGATCTTAAAATGTAAACAGTAGTTCGAGAGTTCTTAGTAGCTGTACTATGTATGTTGTATATTATATCATGCATCCAGTGGTTTTTAATCAGTTCTATAATAGGATATTTTTATTACATACGTTGTATTGCTGTTTCTTCAACATAATATATAACTATCTTTACAGATACGTATAAAGGATGTAAAACCTTGTCTTGGAAACAATTTTGGATAAATTAAACTTAGATTTAAATTTATCTTTTAATTGCAGCAAGTCTTTTTCCTTTTTTTGTTTATATTGATAACAAATCAATTTTGTTCCTATCAGTCAGTCCTGGAGTGGTTCTTTTCGCGGGTGTGATCAGTCCGTTCATTTGGAAGAAAGGACTTTACAATGGGTTTGTATCTGGCATACCGCAAATCGGTATACTTTCCGCGTTAATCTTCTTAGTTATTATTAACTCTGTCACATCGAAATACTTTGAAATAATTCGTAAATTGAATGCGTAATTTAAAACGTTACTCATAAAATTTATTGATTTTAGCTATTGCCCTACTAAAATTTTGTTAAAGAATAATTTTAAGTCATTAAATAATATCACAAGTATATATTTTATTGAGTATTTTATCAGAATTAATTGATATTGATCATTTGCATATTCTTCGTTATTTCTATATATTTTATTTATTGAATCAAATACGATTTCACTTCATTATTATAATAATATTTGTGATATTAGAATTGATGTTCAAGTTCCTTCTTATTAATTAATATTTTTTCAGTTGCTAATGTGTGGAAGTCCTAATTATATTAACAAAACTGTGTTGTAAATACACATAACTGTGATAATATAAGTAGAACTACATTTTATAACACAGTTATGTGTGAAATGCTAAACTGATATTAGATCAATATTAATTTATGTTGCGGAAGTGAACGGCAGGGTCGGGAAGGGACGCCCTAGACGAAGGTTTATCGACCAAATCGGCGATACATTAAAAATGGGCCAGATTAGGAGTACCCATAAACGACGAGCGTGTATGCGTACATATATGGATGTAAAAGAGGCGAGAGAGGTGTGTCAGGATCGCGCCAAATGGAAGTCCGTAGTCTCTGCCTACCCCTCTGGGTGACAGGCGTGAGTGTTTATGTATGTATGTATAAAATATAATATGTCATTATCTTAAGTTATTATTTTGCGTTCCATCTGTATGCCGATGACCTACAAATTTATGTACATTCAGACATTTGTGACATTCATAATGCGATTGACAAATTAAATTCCAATATCAAGTTGGTCCATGATTGGTCCATGCGCTTCGGAGTTTCTGTCAACCCTATGAAATGCCAAGCTATGATTATAGGTAGCTTGAGGATGCTTGCAAGAACTGATATCGAAAGGCGGCGTTCTCTTTATTATATTGATCGCTTGATACTGGTTTTTTTCTTTTGATAAAACATTGGTTTTCATATTGATAGTACTACGATTTGGTCATATCTATGAAACACGTCGTTAAGTCCCTGGTGTGTTACATTCATTTAATCGCTTGAAAAAAATGTTTCCCTTCAGGACTATTGATTGTATAGACGTGTGCTATGAAGATTTAAATTAAAACGGCAAAATATAATATATTATCAGTCCTCCTAATATGATCACATCTCTCACAAATGTTATCATAACCTACTAATGCTATGACCTTAAATTAATAACTATAAAACATAGGCGTGTCTCCAGGTCCGCTCAGGCTATCCGCTCAGGCTGCATTTCTCTGGTTAGACTTCTCGCCCGAAGAAATTAGAAAAATGACTAAAAAAGCCTATCATGCTTTTTAAAATAAAGTATTAATAAATAAATAATATTGATAACTAATGGATTTTTCCTTCAAATTTTTGTTGCTAAATAAAATACTTTTTTTTAATGTTGCAATATTTTGTTATTTTATAAAGACATTATATATAAAAGCTTCAATATCCGCTGGAGTTCATGAAGATAAACGTACCTCTAACAGTAAAAAATATCCAATCTCTTGAGTTCTAAGAAACCTATCATGATTCAATTCTGAAAACAATTGCTTGGAAACGAACGCTTATGACTTAGAAATTTACTGACGTCTTTATTTCAAATCCTGTTGTGTATGCAGTAAGTTCTTGAACTGTAGACGTTAAGTATTGGTGATTTGGCTTGAGACTTTTATTTATTGTATATGACTTATTTTCTATTCGATTTGTATTCTCAAGTCGCAACTCGGCGCAACATTTTTGCAAAGTACCAAAAAAGTAAGCTGAATACATGAGCTCGTAACAATCAGTCGTAGAGTAATGTTGGGACGATCAATATCGGTAAGTTAACACGCTATTTTTTTTTCAGAGAGTGCTCGGTTAGGTATACGAATTTTCATTTTTGTTTTTTTACTAAGCTATTGCACATTTTAGCCAGCTATCTAAAACCTGATTAAATTTGTCCAATAAGATATTTTCAATGTCTCTAAAATAAGCAACTCTTTTCTCGATAATAAAGAAAGCGACGACACCGCTTCAACATATTCAGCAAGAAATTCACAAGTAGACTATTTTTCATACAACAATGACAATTAAAGCTTATCTAATATTATAGAAGTAAATAAAGAAATTCTATGAAAGCTCATTGTATCAAAGCATTCTTATCCTTTAAATTATCATCTAATTTACAATACCTTCTTAATAGAATGTTTTATTTTTATTAAATATGGGCGACAAACAAGCACACATTTCATCTGATATAAGTCCGCGATCAAATGAGAATCAAAATGCTTAGTTTCTAGTAAGAAAATCTCCGGTTCTCTACACTTGCTATACGAAACAGCAGCATTAAGCTGTTATTTTGCTCTGGTATTTGGTGAGCGTTGTGGAGCCTTTTAAATTTAAATTCAAAAATGGTTCGTTTTTATGCAAGCAAAACGGATGCCAATAATCTGCCGCTCACCAGATATTGCTAGTTGACACTGAGGTGAAGTTTTTGTCACACAATCTCCTTTAATTGAGAAGTTAGTTTTAAATAAAACTTTATCAGTTCTAGAGTGTTATATCAAAACACAAAAAATGCCTCAGAGGCTTGCTTTTTAATTTTTTGCACATATTTAACTTATTTTTTAAATATTTCTATTTATATGAACGTTCGTGTTTTGGTTTATTTATTTTTAATCTAATTAATAAAATATAACTAATATTGCATATTGCTAAAAGAAACATTAAACTTGACATTTAACAAAAACTTAACTTCAGTGCTATGAAATCTGTCAAATATTACACCTAATTTTTAAGTGACCCTGGTAGCGTGCATGCCCTAATTGAAACAAATAAACTTATATGAAATGTCATACAATCCTTATGTCAACACTGTAAATGCATGAAACGAGAGACTTTAATTCGCGAAATAGGTTAAAAACGAGTTTTACGACGCTTTCATGATGTCGTAAACTATCGAAAATAAGTGCTAGTAAAACGCGAGATACAATGCAGTATATTGGATTATAACGATATACTTTGCCATTGTCATGTTGAGGCGATAAACACACCGAATATTCTTAGTTTTTATAGTATAAGGGTGAGAAATGAGCACACAGTCCACCTGATGGACGGATGGGCTGAGGCCCATTGACCTCACAGGGGTGATATTTGCCATAGTTGCCACGCTTGACAGGCGGGTTGGCAACCGCAGTTTTATTAATTTTGTAGTTTTACTAAGAAGACGTCTCCTGTTTTAATCCCCTCTGTCACCCACGGTACGATATGGGATAGGTCTGGACAGTTGTGTTGCGCATACGAACCGGCTGCGACGCAGCCGTTTCTTAGTGTCAGGTGCCTGGTTACGGAGGTTAGCTGGATCCGCAGCACGGTTGCACCGCTGGCTGACTGTAGATAGTCGGGGGCCCAATTAATGAGCCAGCCACTCATGAAAGGCTGCCCTGCCATCTTACGAAAAATCCTGGGATGGCTCCACCATGCCCGGTTAGCGACCGGATGAGAGGGCCTGGTGGCAATTTCCAGGGGGGTTGGGGCGTCCCGCCGTCTTTATGCTAGGTACCAACGATTCTGTGACTCTGTTTGCGTCCAACTGGCATTCTCTCAAATTATTGACTCCCACCATTAATGAAAAAAAGGAAAAAGAAGAGTAAGTCTGTACAGCAGTTGCACACCCTCTTCATCAAAGTGCACCTCACAAACATCCGAGGCCTGCACTGTAATCTCATTGCAGTCTATTACCACCTTGAGACTGACAAGCCACACTTACTCTTCCTGACTGAGACGCAGATCAGGTGTCCTCTAGATGCGGCGTAACTTGGCTACCCTGGGTACACATTGTAGGATAATTTCCATCAGCGCGCCGGAGTCTGTGTTTACGTCCGCAACGACATCTGCTGTAAGCGTCTCCGTCACCTTGAAGACCCCTCTTTCTCTACGATCTGGGTATTGATAGACACAGGAATGGATAAAATTACTTATTCTTGTATCTACCGATCGCACAGCGGTGACCAGGAGAGAACTAGGTTGTTTGAATACCTCAGGGAAGCCTCTGATGTGGCTCTAAATCGGTACCCTAATGCACGGTTGGTTTTTCTGGGGAACTTTAATGCCTGTCATCAGGACTGGCTGTTCCCATAGCAAAAGACCGACCACGTTGGGAGAGAGGCGTGGAATTTTGACTTGTCGCTGGGGTTCCCAGCTGGTACAACAAGCGACTATGATACCTGATGTGGATGGGTACACAGCCAATTGCCTCGACCTTCTGTTGACGATCGATCCAGACAGGTACGATGTTCAAGTTACCTCACCCTTGGGAACTTCTGACCACTGTTTGGTGAAATCTGTGTTGCTATATTCCCCACCTAACTACGATTTCCACGGAGTGTGACGAATGTGGCGATACAAGTCAGCAAATTGGGATGAGATGTGGCACTTCTTTGCATATTATCCTTGGCGGTAGGTCTGCTTCCCCTCTGAAGACCTGTCGAGCTGCGCGGATGCCATAACCAATGTGATTAGTCAATCGATGGAGTATTTCATCCCCTTTGCTGATGTGCCCATTGGTGGTAAAACTCGCCCATGGTATAACGCCGAGTGGGCTCGTGCTGAAAAACACAAGCATATGGCGTACTTATCCTGAGTCGATATTCGAGACCGTAAAGCTCCGGATGTTAGCCTTAAGAAGAGAGCCTTTAACCAATCCGCCAAGATATGCAAAAAGGCATTACGCCAAGCCAGTTTCGACCGCATAAAACGCATCGGCACAAAGTTCTCTGTAAAACCATCTGGCAATAGAGCTTTTTGGTCTCTCGTCAAAGCGGTCGAGTCAAACTTCTGTCGGTCTACACTGCCTTCGCTGGTAAAACCAGATGGCTCATTGGCGCATGCACCTAAGGAGAAAGCGGACTTATTTGCTTCTCTTTTTGCTTGCAATTCGCCTCTGGACTACTGTCAACAGCGTACAATCTCAATTACCTCACTGCAGTTCCTCTATGACAGAGGTCCGTATCACCAATAAGGAAGTTCTTAAAACGACGAAATCTAGACATGAACAAAGCTAGTGGACCTAATGGTATACCAGCTATAGTTCTAAAGACTTGTGCACCTGATTTTTCTCCTGTGTTGACAAGTTTGTTCCGCCTCTCATTCAGGACTGGTCAATACTGGCCTGGACAATAGTGCCCAAATTTTGGAAGCTGGCCAATGTGCAGCCTGTGCCTAAAAAAGGTCGACTCTGCCAACTATTGGCCAATTTCAATTACCTCTATACTCTGCAAGATTATGGAGCGTATATTGAACGCTCACCTCTTGGAATATCTAGAGAAAAATGATCTCAGTGACCGCCAGTACGGGTTACGCCGAAATCGATCAACTGGGGACCTTCTAGCTTATGCCACTCACATATGGGGCAAAGCCCTTGAGAACAGTAGTAAAGCACTTGCTGTTTTCCTCGATGTTTCGAAGACAGGGTTTGGCACGCTAGTCTATTGGGCAAGCTTTCAGCGTATGGTTTACCCCCTGGCCTGATTGCCTGGGTGAATGACTTTTTGAGTGAACGATTTCTCCGGGTCATCGTCGATGGCTGATTATCCGGTACTGTGGCGACTAACGCCGGTGTTCCTCAAGGGTCCCTTCTCTCCGTAACTCTCTTCCTGCTGTACATAAATAATCTGCTCATTCACGGTATCTATGTGTATGCAGACTCCATCACAGTTTTGGAGAGATACCAACCAAGTTCCCGGGTCAGTCGAGATCAAATCCAGTCAGAAAGAGCGGCTAGAGTTAAGCGTGTGAGTCTCACACTACAGGCAGTATCCGAATGGGGCGATGTCAATCTCGTGAGATTTAACGCCTCCAAAACACAAGCGTGTCTTTTTACCGCTAAAAGGAGCCCGCTCACCTTGGCTACTACTTTCCGGAATATATCCTTGGAGTACACTGACCGCCTTCAATTGTTAGGGATTGAATTTTCTCCGAACCTAAACTATGGGCGATTCATTGAGTCCAGAGTCAAAGCCGCCGCAAGGAAACTTGGTGTCCTTGCAAGGGTGCGACGGTACTTCACGCCGGGGCAGCTTCTTAACTTATATAAAGTGCAAGTCCGGTCGTGCATGGAGTAATGTTGTCACATATGGGCTGGTGCTGCAAAATGCCACCTGGCAGCATTGGACTCAGTAGAGAGACGTGCTAAAAGACTCATTGGTGACCTTGATTTGGTTGAAACCAGTTTTGTCAGCCTCGAGCACAGGCGCAGAGTAGCCAGTCTCTCGGTATTCTATAGGATACATTTCGGTGAGTGTGCGCAGGAATTACACGCTTTAATTCCTTTCCACTATCGAACAATCAGGCGGTCGGCGGGTCTTCATCCCTTTGTTGTCGATATTCCACGCTTCAGAACCAAACGGTTTGCTTCGTCTTTTTATGCGTACAGCAAAGGAATGGAATAATTTGCCAGCGTCCATCTTTCCGTCCGAATACAATCTGGGCGTCTTCAAGGCAAGAGTGAATGGGCTTTTGTTACGATAAGACAGTGTGATTTACCATATAAGGCTACATCACTTGTTTAGGACAAAAAAGGTAATTTGTACGCCCTCCAATGGCGTTCGAGCTATCGCCTCACCTGATTTGGTATGTAGGTCAGATAAACGCCGAGGTGTCGCTCGACGCGGGGTCAGTCTATCGCTCGACGCGTGGTCGAGAGGTCGGTGCCCCGCCGGCCACGAGTACGTAGATTCGCGGCCCGTCGTGGATCTAGATAGCTAGATGAAGATATCGTTATAATTAAATCGTCCCGTTAGTGCCTTTTGTGTTTTGGTTGCCTAGTTAGATTAATTTGCGTGTCAACGAGGCGTATTTTGAATCTGGCGCGACGTGTTATTCTGGTGCCGAATTTATGATTTGTGATAAGGGAATCCGGGACATTCAATGTCGATTTTTGTGCTACTGTCCTTGCCGTGTCGGGTATCACGTGTTCGATTCTACGATAAATGTGGAATTAGGGGAATTTAAGTTAGTTAAATGTACAATGAAACTAAGAAACTGAATTAGTGACAATGAAGAAAGAAGTGGTCCGGCGCTGAAGCAGTCTAGAGCGATGCAGTATTTTGGAGCAGCCTGCAACTCGGCCGTTGCTGGTCGCCTATGCTTGCCAAGGCCCCACACATTCACACATCACTGTACACTACTTGCCATCTACTATTACACACACTCACGGCCTGCCCAAGCCTTGGTGCGAAGTTAGCTTCGGATAATGGTAAGTACTATGTGTTTCTAGCTTTCTCCCATATATTTTATTGTGATAGAACATATTCCACGTGGCCATATTGAGGCCCGACCTACGTCTGCCCGTCGAAGAAGCTGCTGTGGGCCCCAGTTAGGACGATCTTTGCAAGGGCAGCTGTAGGCCGTAACATCACTACTTACCACCAGGTGGGATTGTGGTAAAGCACTTGCTTATAATAAGCAAATAAATGGCGTGACTCTCACACCACCGCTCCATAGTAACCGAAAAATGTACGAATAAGAGGAACAGAGTACAAAACAAACAAAAACTCAAGTTACGAAAGAAAATAGGAAAGAGAAGTTTTAAAATAAAACGCTGCAGAAAAAGACATTAATAATTTTTACCCGATTTAAAAAGGTACTATTCTACTGTAAGTATTTTGAGCTTATGCTAGCGATATCTTTCCCAATTATAAACTGATTTCCAAGATTCTTTTTTTTATTAAATAAATTATATCTTCAGGTATGGTCAGTGGTCCAGTGGCAATATATAATGTAACTGTTTAGACGACATTGAGATTGTGATATTCCTTACTCAAAGCTGACTTTTTACAGTTTTATATTCGGCTTTTACTTTTAGTTAAAGGTAAATTTTTTGTGTTTCATTATTTAAAAAAAAATATAAATTTATTATTTTAGGACATAACTACCAACCAATAGTATATTCTATAAGAATGTATATGTATATTCTTCCGCTATAATAAGTTAAAATTTTTTTTCTTCGTTCTATTATTTTGTCTTTTCAAAGAGATTATCTTAATATATATTATTATATTATATATATATATATATATATATATATATATATATATATATATATATATATATATATATATATATATATATGTATATATATATATATTAAGATAATCTCTTTGAAAAGACAAAGGATTAGAATGAAGAAAAGAAAATTTATATAAGAAGGTTAATCATACAAAATATAATTATATTGAAACTGAATATTCAAAAGTATATCCAGAATTATGCTGAAGATTTTATTACATGCATTAAGTCATTAAATTCTACTTCGGATGACAGCAATTAAAAACAAATTACTCTTGGAGCTCTCTTGACTTGGTTTCAGAACTCAATTAATTATAATTATGATGCTTGACTTAGTAATTAAAATTCGTGAGTAAATATTCAAGTATTTATATCATTACAGAAAAAAAGAAGAAATGAAGAGGAAATAAAGAAATGTTTTATAGTAATTTTTATTTATATTGTTATGTTGGTTATGTATGATGATTTTTCAGATCGAGCCTACCCATTAATGAGCTATAATCCCAACGTATTTGAGTTACAGCACTATAATTTAAGAGTTATTGTGCTAATATATTTTTATTTATTTTTACGGGCAAACAAGCATGAGACGCACCTGATAGTAAGTGTCGACCGCCGCCTACCAACAACTGCAACACAGTGTAAAGTTACCTGCCATTCAAAAAAGAGTGGGCTCTTTTCTTGAAGGTACCTAAGTCGTATCGCTCGCAAAAATAGCTGATAATAATCGGTTCCACAAGGAATTTGTGCGAGAGAGAAAACTTCTGTTAAATCGCTAAATTATATTGACGCGAATACTACAAATTAAATGAAACTGGTTTTATGGAATTTTTCGTGTTTATTTTTAAGTTATTTTTATTCAAGACGTTTCGTCGGAGTGTATCCGTGGTTATGAGTGCTTAAAAGCAGCTGAAACGCGCTTTTATCATAAATATGACTAAATAAGTAAAGATATTTTTATTAAACAAGGCATACCTAATGAATATTTTATGACACTTTGTAAAACGTAAGTAAAGTAAAGTAAAGTTGCAGCCTATTTACGTCCCACTGCTGGGCACAGGCCTCCTCTCATTCCTGAGAGGGTTTTAGTGCAAGGAAATGTCCGCCGCGCTGCCCCAATGCGTGTTGATGAACTTCACATGTCTCCTAAATATTTTTTTAATAATAATTTTTTTTAGGTTTCCTCACTAAGTTTTCCTTGCAGCACGTGGTAAATCAGCACTTAAAATTGCAATTAACAATTTCATTGTTGCCGGCGGCGATGTAAAACGGGTTCCTAACTAAACAAAGTTTTACGTGGTAGAACAACGCTGGCTGCTATATTATAGTTCAAGCAGGAATGGGTCGGCTCGACCGGGGAAAGACCAGATTTTCACAGAATACTAGCGTTAATTATTTCAGCGTAATGCTACTACTGTATTTTGTAAAGTGAGTGTAGAGAACCAGAGACTCTTTTTAATAGAAAAGAGGCATTCCATCTTAGTGCTCAGGGTTGACAACACATCTGCATTTGGATTCTAAATGGAGGATAGATGTAAATGTCTATGAGATCATTTGTTAGACATTGAAAAAAACCTTCGACAAGTACTGCCATCGCCTACCCAGCATATTACCAATCAGCAAATGCCCACTACATGGAGATCAACATGTTAAGACATGCAAAAATTCGATGGATGCAGGTGGCTCAGAACCGCATTTTGTGGCATTCTTTGGGGGAGGCCTATGTTGTGCTGTGAATTAGTTATGGGCTGTAATGTTGATTAGTAAAAAGTACGTTATATCTTTTATTTTCATTTATCATCACGTGAGCCTTATTCTCGTTTCTTAACTTATCCATTACAAAAAAACAAAAACGTACGCATACGCAACGGATATGAATAACTTCCCATTAATTTATTTATTGGATGCTATTTGCAATATTGTAGAAATGGAATATCAATATCATGGAGCTAATAATTAAACCACGAGGACAGGAAATAACGCAACCTGGTTTCAAGCATCGGGATAGGGTTGCGGTTATTACACATATGACGCAATTTTAAATCCTCATATTCCCATATCGGAAATGAATGCGAACACATATTATATTGTCAATTAACTGTTGTTCACTGAAGCGTTAGTATTAATTTATATATATATATATATATGTAATTTCCAATTTTGATTTTACACTAATAATATGTTTTAATATGGTCTCAGGTTGTATAGGTTTGGCGTCCCATCGGCCTATGATAATTTATCACTGTAGTATCTGTAAGCTTGCGCATAGACTTGGGCAATACAGTGTTATTTTCAAAGAGTAACCAATTTTTTAACTTTAGTTCAAATATACCGTTATTTCATTTTTTGAAAATACGTGGCTTCTACTTTTATTTAAAAATATTCAAAATTTAATGTGATTTATGAGAAAAAACGTTTCTTTTTGTGCAAATTAAAAAAAATACATAATAATTACGACGATAGTAGCCAGTTGTCATAAAAGGTTCTATATTAACTCAGACATTTAAACTAAATATATTGTTCGCGCCAAACGCCAATTTCAAGAATTAACGCGAGAGGGTGCTCGGCGCGGTGCATTCGTACCGGTTTGACTTTCGGTCGTGCGCAGAACGCGCAAGCGCAGGATTCGTCTGTCAGCGGTGCTAACGCTAGCACTCTGTCATTTTTTGTTCGGGAACCGCGGAATAGTTTAGACGTCTAGTAAACATCCTGTCTAGGATTTATAACGCGAATTCCTTGTTGGATAGCCTTTCCCGGGACTTATTGGGTCTGACTCAGAATATGTATAGGTGCATTCGACAATATTAGCTAGTGCGGCCTTTGATATTCTAGAAATAACTGTTGCTACGCGAAACGGTAGTGACCTTTGATCCGGACGCTCCGTGTCCTTTTTGTGCGTTAACCTTATAACAAACGAGAGTTGGTGGCTTCTGTAAGTTGGTTGATCGTACGATAGAGTTAATGGACTGTTATCGTGATGAACGAGGAAAGTGACTGTGGTCCGGCGCCGAAGCAGTCTGAAGCGGTGCATCATTTTGGAGCAGCCTGGAACTCGGCCGCTGCTGGTCGCCTATGCTTGACAAGGCCCCACACATTCACACCTCACTGAACACTACTCGCCATCCACTATTACACACACTCACGGCCTGCCCAAGCCTTAGTGCGAAGTTGGCCACGGATAATGGTAAGTACTATGTGTTTCTAGCGTCCTCTAATATTGTTTATTATAATTAAGAAATTCCACGTGGCCATATTCTGGCCCCGTCCCTCTGCTGCTCATCGATGGGATTACTCATGGGCCCTAATCCCGTCATCCTTGATTGGGGCAGCTAGGGGCGTGTACAAACTGGTAGCAGAGCGTGGTTCCAGGTTCGATTCCCCGGTCGATCCCGACCATAGTGTTTGATAAAAATTAAACAATTCTGGTGGCAGGGAGCGTTGGTTTGATTGGGTTAATTTTGTGTCTACAATCACGCCCGTCCGTAATGCGTAAAAATATTTTTTTTTGTACGTAATAATAAAATTATTTTCCTTTGTTGTTTTGTTGCTTGCCTTTTTTTGGTTAGTGGGTTGATTGAAAAGCCGCGCCCTAGGTTGCGCAAGCGGGAGTTTTTCTAGAGGCATACGTCATGTAGGTAGATGGATATTATCACGTAATCGGTTAATTATCGTTGTCGGATAGTTGTAGTGGATTACTTATCGAAGGGTCGATCTCCGAGCTAGGCATTTTTTGTTGATCGACCGTGATGTGTATCTTCGTTTGTATTGTAATTTGTATTTGAACTAAAGAGTAGTAATTTGTATTTGCGCCATTTGAATTTAACTTGATTTGATCGCACTAGTATTTGTTATTTGTTAATTTGATTTGTGTCTTTTCTTTTGTGCTAACTTGTATTTGGTTGATACGTAGTAATTCGTATTTGTGTCATTTCTATTCAACGCGATTTGATAGGAACTGCATTTATTAACTGTTAATTTTTTGTTGTACTTTTTATTTGTTATCTTTGTAATTTGTGCTCGAACCGCGTCGTAATTTGTATTTAGTAGTGATGTCATCGCCCAAGCTACTAATCCGTTGCCTGCGGACTGAGTTACGCTGGGCCACAAGCGCCCAATCTTTGATAGGTCGACCGGATAGGGTCCATAACTTGATGAAGCGGTTCGAGCAGGTGGATACTCGAAGGGCCGCAGTGGAGAAGGCTTACGCTGAGCTCGAGGATTCGGATGTGGAGAAGGGAGTCCTGGACTCCTGCTTCGCGGAGTATGAGCAGTTCTTCTCGCTCACGGACGAGTTGATCGAGGCTGAAGGGAGGTATGCCGAGGAGGTCCATGAAGCTCGGATGAGTGGCCTGCCCGAGTCCTCTCGGGAACAGCTTCAGCCGGAGCTGTTAGGACGTCTCCCAACTCTGGACCTGCCAAAGTTCTCCGGGGTCCTTTCCGAATGGCTGACCTTCGTTGGTCTTTTCGACAGCCTGGTGGACGCCCGGAGTGACTTGACCCCAAGCCAAAAGATGGCGTACCTCCTGGCCTCACTAAAGGAGGAGGCCCTGGGCGTCGTCGGCCACTTGAGATTGTCAGACGACGCCTACTAGACTGCTCGGGACCTCCTAGCCAGAAGATACGCCAACGTGCGGCGAATTGCGGACGAACATGTTAAGCAGCTTTTAAGCCTCCCGCTGCTTAGTAACCGGGCCAGACTACGTCCGGACCTGTTGGATCCAGTCCTGGTGGCCTGTAATACGTTGAGGCGGCTGGATTTACCAGTAGGCGAATGGGCTTTTTTGTTGCTCCGCATCGTGCTGTCCCGTCTACCTTTCGACCTTCGAATCCATTTTGAGGAGAGGTACGGCGGGGACGAGGCCTCCTATATTCCGCCCTTCTATGACCTGCTGGGGTTTTTGGAGGAGCAGTGCCGGCAGATCGAGAACGCGACGGGCACCGTTGATGACTTACGAGCCGTGCCCAGTGAGAGGCTGAATCCGCCAGGCAAGTCGTCGTCAACCCCCCCTGCTCCTATTGTCGAGCATCTGATCACCGGGTAACGTCGTGCCCGAAATTATTAGGTAAGCTGGTTCTGGCGAGGCGAACTATCGCGAAGGAGCGCCGCTGGTGCTGCTCATGTTTGGAAGGGCACCTCCAGCGAGACTGTCCACATCGGCGGCCCTGTCTGCATTGCCAGGGCAATCACCATGCAGTTTTGTGCCTGGGTGCGAACGGCGTCTCCTCTTGGGGCTCTGCCAGGCCCTCGGCCCCCACGGACGGGGGCGCTCAGCCACGCCCTCTGCCGGGCGACTCTCGGCGCCCGCCGGCCAGCCACCAGGCCCCTAAGTTTGAAAGGGGTCCCTCCCCCGACCAGTCGGGGGGTAGTTCCCCCAGAGGCGGGGTTGTCATCACCCCCCCTCAGCGTGTGGAGAGGAACTTCACGGCCACTCATCTGTCCGCTGGACCCTTCTCACTCCCGTTAGCTGATTGGCCGCGACTGGTGTACCACTGTTCCCCATTTGATGGAGGCGGCCCTGGCTAGCTGCCGCCTTAGCTCCCACCACGGCCGCCTCCACTGAGCCTTAAGCCGTCAACAATCTACTTGTCAAAATGTTCTGTTGCCGACGGCCTCAGTGAAGGCGTACAACCCGAGTGGCGACTGTTCGCGGTTCGCGCTCTATTGGTCTCGGCTTCACGTCGTGTGACCCCCTGGAGCGTGGAATCACGCTGTCAAGGGGTATTAGATTGGTTTGGTCGAGCACTTAGTTAAAAATTCTTTGAATTAAAATTAAAAAATCCTTTTGGGCTTTCCGCGAAATTTTCCTATTTGTAGCGGTTGTGACTAAAATAATTGAATTTAATCTACTCCTATAAATGCTGCTGCATATGTTTTGTAAATATATTTAATCACGGTATTTGATTGTTGCGTCTGTTTGCTGAAAGGAAAGTTTGAATTCATTTGAAATTGAATGTCGCGCTGTTTTGTGATAGTGTTAAATCATTTTGCTTTGTGAAAAGGAAGGCTGAAATTAGATAACCCTATTTGTGCCGAAATAAATAAAAGTCAATTCTCCTTTGGTTTAAATTTTGTTGGCACTGTCTAAGTTACGTAAATGACGATACGAGAAATAGGGCTGTCTCTTGCGTTTATTATTTTGTTTAATTTGTCAAGTTGACCTATGTGCATCGGTGATTAATTTGGTTGAATTAATTCTGTAGTTGAACATTGATGCTTTGAAAAATTAGTTGAAATATGAGCATAGGACTACTTGCCTAACAGGCTGGCTAGTTGTAGATTATCAGATGGAAATCAGCTGTCGCACCATTTGGTAAATCATTACATGGTGGATGGCCTGGCTATGCCTACTTGTTTGAAAATTTATACTAAGGACTATCTGTGCGTTTCGTTTGGCTCTCCACAGACGACGTTCATGTGGAATTTGTGGGTGCTCTCTGCACTGAAGCTTAGGAGGCCACGCTGGGCCGCTTCGTGTCGCGTCGCTGTTTGCAGACCTGATCCGGTCAGATTGCGGAACGAATCATAGGGGCACAGATAGGTGTTGAAAGAGGTCGTCGGACTTCGGTCCAGTACGTCCTATTAAGGTGCTGCGATGCTCACCAGGGTATCCAGCGGAGGTTGACCCTCCGGCTTGCCCCATTGGGGCTATATTTTGAGGCGGTGGCTAGGGTTGCAAGATCTGCTGGGGTGCCTAAGGTGGCCTAGTTTTGGTGTAGATTCGGTCTTGCAACGTGCCGTCGCGACCCTGTCCCGCTTGCCGGTTTGCTCGCGGACATAAGTCCTTATGTCCGGGACGGGGGTTTGTTCGCGCCAAACGCTAATTTCAAGAATTAACGCGAGAGGGTGCTCGGCGCGGTGCATTCGTACCGGTTTGACTTTCGGTCGTGCGCAGAACGCGCAAGCGCAGGAGTCGTCTGTCAGCGTTGCTAACGCTAGCACTCTGTCATTTTTTGTTCGGGAACCGCGGAATAGTTTAGACGTCTAGTAAACATCCTGTCTAGAATTTATAACGCGAATTCCTTGTTGGATAGCCTTTCCCGGGACTTATTGGGTCCGACTTAGAATCTGTATAGGTGCTTTCGACAATATTAGCTAGTGCGGCCTTTGATATTCTAGAAATAACTGTTGCTACGCGAAACGGTAGTGACCTTTGATCCGGACGCTCCGTGTTCTTTTTGTGCGTTAACCTTATAACAAACGAAAGTTGGTGGCTTATGTAAGTTGGTTGATCGTACGATAGAGTTAATGGACTGTCATCGTGACGAACGAGGAAAGTGACTGTGGTTCGGCGCCGAAGCAGTCTGAAGCGGCGCAGTATTTTGGAGCAGCCTGGAACTCGGCCGCTGCTGGTCGCCTATGCTTGACAAGGCCCCACATATTCACACCTCACTGTACACTACTCGCCATCCACTATTACACACACTCACGGCCTGCCCAAGCCTTGGTGCGAAGTTGGCCACGGATAATGGTAAGTACTATGTGTTTCTAGCGTCCTCCCATATTGTTTATTCATCATTACAGCCCTTCACAAGTCCACTGCTGAACATAGGCCTCCCCCAAATAATGCCACAAAGCACGGTCCGGAGCCACCTGCATCCATCGACTTCCTGCATGTCTTACCAGGTCGTCACTCCATCTCGTGGGGGGACGCCCTACACTTCGCCTACCGAAACGAGGCTGCCACTCGAGAACCTTTCTTCCCCATCGGTTGTCGGTTCTTCGAGCTATATGGCCGGCCCATTGCCACTTCAGCTTACTAATCCGTTGGGCTATGTCGGTTACTCTGGTTCTACTGCGGATATCCTCATTCCTAAGTTTATCACGCAGAGAAACTCCGAGCATAGCCCTCTCCATAGCTCGCTGAGCGACCTTGAGCTTCCTCATCCGGCCAGCAGTGAAGGACCACGTCTCAGTTCCGTATGTCATCACTGGCAACACGCACTGGGTGTACAGTCTCGTTTTCAAGGTTTGAGGTGTACCTGACGAGAAGATGTGCCGTAATTTCCCGAACGCTACCCAACCGAGTTGAATCCGTCGACTGACCTCTCGGTCGAAGTTGGACTTACCTAGTCGGACTATTTGTCCCAGGTAAACATACTCATCAACAACTTCGAGCTTAGTGTTCCCAACAACTACCGGCATAGGTGTGACATGGACATTAAACATGATCTTAGTTTTGTCCATGTTCATCTTAAGACCTATCCGTTGGGAAACACTATTGAGGTCATTGAGCATAGTGCTTAGGTCCTCCAGCGATTCTGCCATAAGGACTATATCGTCGGCAAATCGAAGGTGAGTGATGTACTCGCCATTGATGTTGATACCGTATCCTTTCCAGTCCAGAAGCTTGAAAACGTCTTCCAATGCAGCGGGGAAGAGTTTCGGGGATATGACGTCACCCTGTCTTACACCTCTCTGCAATTGGATAAGTTTCGTACTCTGTTTCTGTACTCGGATAGCCATCGTAGCCCTACTGTACAAGCACTTCAACACTTCGATATACCGGCAGTCAACTTGGCACCGCTGAAGGGACTGCAGCACCGCCCAAATTTCGACGGAATCAAAGGCTTTCTCATAGTCCACATACGCCAGACATAGTGGCAAATTGTACTCTTCGGACTTCTGTACAATTTGCCGAAGGGTATGTATGTGGTCTATGGTGCGAAAGCCCTTTCGGAAACCGGCTTGTTCGGGAGGCTGGAAGTCGTCAAGTCTGCGCGCGAGAAGATTCGTAATGTCTCTCGAAAACAGCACGTAGACTCGGCTAAGAAGGGAAGTCGGTCTGTAGTTCTTCAAGAGAGCGTTGTCACCTTTCTTGAAGAACAAGACCACCGCACTTCTGCTCCACGCCTCCGGTGTAATGCCACCATGGAGGACGGAATTAAAGAGCTTCTGAAGGACTTTAAGTACCGGTTTTCCACCCGCTTTCAGAAGCTCCGCTGTAATTCCATCCTCGCCTGGGGCGTTACCGTTTTTAAGGTGCTGGAGAGCCATTCCAATCTCGCTCAGACTGACGTCCGGGATACCTTCGGAATAGTGTCGGATGAGACTCGCTCTTGGATCGTTACTCACACTTGCGTGTGGCTCCAACGATGACGTGTACAACTGCCCATAGAACCTCTCAATCTCACTCAAAATCTCAGGTGTCCCGGAAACGATCTTTGTATAACCGTCGGGGCTCGACCAGGTCCACTTCCTGTGGGGCCGCTTCTGGAAGAAAGAGTTCATCATAAAGAGTCCCTCTTTCTCCATGAAGTCGGCCAGCTGCTGGCCCCTTGGGTTCCGTTGCCCTATTCCAAATTTCCCTACTTTCAGCTCACCGTTCTCTCTTGTGCCTAGTTTTGCATTAAAGTCTCCCATTAACACCGTATATTGGGTTTTGGAGGAATGCATGGCTCTAGAGATATCCTCATACATTTCCTCCACCTCCTCATCGGGGTGTGCCGAGGTTGGTGCGTAAACCTGTATGACCTTCAGCGAATACCGTTTGGTGATTCTGATTATAAGGTACGCAACCCTCGTCGACACACTCCCGATCTTTACAACGTTGTTAACGAGAGACTTGTGGACGATAAATCCGACACCTCCTTGGGACAGATGGTCGCCCTCCCGGTGATAGAGCAAGTTGCCGGATTCGAGGATTACCTTGTCCTCCCCCTCTCTTCAGACTTCGGATAATATATAATATGCCAGCGCAACTTGTCTATCTCTTCTTCCAGCTCCACGATCTTCTCGTCAGTCCTCAGGGTGCGTGCGTTGTACGTTGCCAGGTCGAGTCGTCTAAGGTGGCAACCGAACCTCCACTGGAGATTCTTAGCACCCCCTGCCCCGCCGTTACCATGGTCGCCACCGTAGCCAGGAATTGCGGGGCCGCCGGGGACTGGGGGCCGTCTCCTTGTTACTCTCTTCATAGGGGCTCTTCATATTTACCATAGTTGCCACGCTTGGCGAGCGGGTTGGCAACCGCAGTTTTTTTTTAATTGTTAGTTTGTTGTTATCAGGAAGATGCTGCTGCCCATCTCCTGCCTGTTTCCCTTTGTCGCCTTTTACGACACTTACGGGTGGATATGGTGTAGTGGATATTCTTGACCGCCACTACACGGCACGGCATATTGTTTATTGTAATTAGGAAATTCCACGTGGCCTTATTCTGGCCCCATCCCTCTGCTGCTCATCGATGGGATTACTCATGGGCCCTAATCCCGTCATCCTTGATTGGGGCAGCTACGGGCGTGTACATTAATTTTTGTTTTAATAAGGAACACGAGCATAGAGTTGCAGAGCATAGAGAGGTAAGTGGATTCTGTGGCCCATACACATCTACATCTATCCTCAGTTAAGAATCAAAATGCAGATGCTTCACCACCCCTGAGGACTAAAATGGAATGCCTCGTTTCTAAAAAAGATTTCTCCGGTACTCAACACTCACCATAGGAAACATAACAGCATTAAGCTGCTATTTAACTCTGGTATTTATGAGAGCATGGTTCTTCCTATTCGAGCCGACCCATTTGTGCTACAATCACTACATGCATTATATATTTTGTACTTATTAGATTATCTTTAGTGTACACAAAAATCCACAACAGCACTGTTTAAAAAACGAAGCTTTTAATAACCTCATTTTTAGTTCATAATTTTAAAGATGTTGATTAAAGTAATTAAAAAAGTGTAAGCTAGTGGCGCGCAGCATCGCTGATGTATAATTAAAGTTCTCACTTCATTAACACTACGTAGAATATTAGAAATTCAAGATTAAACTCGTCGAAAAAAATGCTGAATTTTTTTAAACTAGAAATGTATTATAAAAATTCCACAAGTTTTTTGTATTTTGTAAACGAACATTTTATTGTGTTTCCTTTGGTCGGCAACAGTATCGGTATCGCCTGGCAAGCGGTAGCGCGTGATATCTATATGTTTTCAATTTTACATTCTTCATTATTATCAACCCATACATGAACACGCTAATCGTGACGCTTAAGACAAATTGACAATCGCTGTACCCGATGTCTCACACCTTTGACGTTGCTTCTCCACCCCGGTATGGGCTTTTTAGGTCTAACGTAAAAGAAATTGAACGTTTTACTGAAGACAATTTTTTCCTTTAAGAAACAACTGAACACATATTTGAAACCAGTCTTTGCACATAAATCTCATGATGCACTTGGTACGTGACAATATCGTTGAGAATATTATTGCATCGCAGTATTAAAGCTTTTATCGCTTGAGCAGGCTGGGGATAACGAGCTCGTCTTCCTGATTCAACGACTTGTTGTTTATTATTGGCTGCAACTATAATATAACACCTCAGTAGCGTAGTGATGAAGAGTTCGGCTGCGGCGCTTCGGGCCTGGGGTTCGCACTAGAAATAACTATTTGTATGGCCTATAAAATAATTGATACAGGTCTAGATGTTTGTAACATTTATTATTTGCATGAATAAACTCTCGCTCCTATCAATCAGAGGGATAGGATTCTACTCAACGGACCTCCATTTGACACGATCCTGACACACCTCTTTTCACGTCTTCTATATCCATATATCTACGCATATTTGGTCCGTCTTCAACATATTGCCAATTTGGTCAATAGGGACATTTCCACGGACTCCATACGCTTCTAATTTTTTTAAGAAGATACTGTGATTAACATAGTCAAAAGCTTTAGTTAAATCCATATATAGAGCAAAATAGGACAGTGAATGCTTTTATAATAGTGAAAAATGTCACTGAATTGTTTTTTAAATTAAAACATCTATTACGAAAACGGTCATTTAAATGTAATGAACAAGGCGGTGGACATTTTGAAAGTTTATTAAAATACAACGTTGCCTTAGAGTTTAGCCTATCAGTAAATTAAATATTTGATTCTTTGAATTATTCTTATCTTTATTCACATCTTTTAAACACGTTGTCGTTGAATTAAGTTGTCTTATCGCCTCTTATTTTTAGCAGTTAATTATTATTTACAATTACAATTAGAATGTTATGCAAGTTCATAACATTTTGTAACGAATATTGCCCATTGACATTGTATTATAATCAATAAGCAAAATTATTCAGAGTCGGCAGTCCAAAGCCTGAAAAGTTGGTGGAAAGATGCAATTAAATGTTTACTAGACTTAAATAAACAACTCGATGCTCAGAGTTCTGACATCTGTTAATGTTCATAGGTAGGTATTTCTTTAACGTAAACAAACGTGTATTGTCGGCTTCTTTTGGCACTAATACTTACCTATAGTTGTGTCAGGTAGTGGCGTTAGCTCGTCTCAAACGCGAGCGAATACCTACTAGGCTAGTACTGCAGTGTACGTTCGTGGATTCGTACTGTGACCACAACATTCTTCCGGAATTAGTAAAATTACTAATTTAATAAATAATCAATACAAAAACATGTTTATCTAAGAAGTCAGTGTATATATTATGATTATAACATAATGTAAGGCGCCAATATTAATGTCTTGTACATGGCAACACTAGTTACCACTAGCGCCCTCTGGTATCGAGTAGCAGAACTAGGAGAGTCAAGATCCTACTAGAAATTTCGGGACCGATACGTATTCGAACATACTAGATGTTTCTATAGTGGAAGATTCGGGAAAATATCTGAGGCCCTATATAAGGCCGGTATAGACCACGACCGAGTCAGTATTGAATTGGCGATATAAGCGAATACTTCGAAGCGATACAACTGCGAACTTAAGTAATCAGTAGAACAATTGTGTTTTATTATTAGGTGATCTTAAGTTATAATTAGTGTTCTGTAATTAAAGTGTCAATTTTGGTAATGCAATCGGCAGTTTTAGTAGTCTCGAAACCCAAGCTCGTAACAATAATATACTAAGTGGGGTGTCTGAGGATGTGCTTTCATTACAAGAATATATATATATATATATATATATATATATATATATATATTCTTGTCCTAATAGATGGTTTCCTGTTGATGTTTTCCTTCACCGCCGAGCACATGGAAGATCAGCACTTAAATTTTTCATTTTTGTTTGGGGATCGAACCAACATTGCTCGCATACTGTGAAATTTACGACAAGCGTTTAGCTACTGAACTATTCCTTTTTATTTATATTTAGCGACCCGCTCTGTCTTCACCTTGATAGGATTTATTTATGTGGCATTATTTAGGTTCAAAATAGTTAAAGACTATTTATTTTATAAATTTATCATTTTGAAAAAATCTTAAATTTTTTCGGATAAAGAGTATCGTAGAAAATATCACTCTTGGTATTTGCTCTTTTTTTATAGGAGAGGGGGCAAACGAGCATGCGTTGCCAGCCTTTTAAAAAGGAGTAGACTCTCTATTTGTTTGTGAAGTTTCATTACAATAGTTTCAGCCATTCCGAAGATAAGCCCATATTAATGTCACGCAAATTATTATTTATATTGAATAAGAGTACAAACGAGCACACAGTCCACCTGTGAAGCAAATATCCCTTTAGCTCAATATAAGACAGTTATTTGTATATTAGAAACACTTCAATTTTATTTATAAATGTATAGATAATATAATTTATCAAACAATTCTTTAAAGTAACATTACTGCTTGTTTAACTTAATAAACTTATGTAGAGAAGCTCGTAAATATTCCGTCTTCGGCTACAAAGTACGATGTTAGACGGGAACGCCCAGGCAACATTGTTAAATAAATAATGTCGCATGCAAGGAACTATTAACATATTATTCAACATTAATGAAGCATTATTCAAATTGACGACCGCAAATAAACAATTTAAAGCTTTATGATAATTAATGCAATCAGGCGTTACTTTGCAGAAATCCATTATACCCTGATGATGCTTTAAGAAGAGGCGAAACAGGTGTCGTATTACTGTCAGTGGAGTATATTTTCTAATTTAATGATGTTGGGATTAGTGTTGGTGGAATAAGCAGTGACGGGGATAATGTACGCAATTGATGGAGGGCGGGAGATGCTGTCTGAACTAGGTAAGACACATCATCATTTTTTATTTATATTTTTTTTACGTGGATCTTGATAATTTTAAAATTTTTAATTAAAGTTTTATTTTAATACTATCTGTGCCTACGCGTTCATATCAATTTGTGATTTTTTTCCAAAAACTTATATTTTCAAGCGACAAAAATTTCTAAATATTAGCATAAACTTTTTTAAATATATTTCTGAAAAATACATCCAAATTGATTCAGCTATTGAACATAGATCTCCCCCAATAAATGCCACAAGGCACGGTTCTGAGCCACTTGCATCCATCGACTTCTTGCATATCTAACCAGATCGTCGTCATCTAGTAGGGGACCACCCTATACTTTGCTTAAAAGCTTTTACAAAAATTTACTTCGCAAATATAATACTTTTAGTAGTATCATAGTGTAGTAGATAGTATTATCGTCAGTGGTGTGTCTTGCCTAGTGTAGTGGTGTTGGGAGTAGCGGTGCTGGGATTAGTGGTAACGGGGATAGTGCACGCAATTGAGGGAGGGCGGGAGGTGCTTCTTCATACTAGGTAAGACACATCATTTTATTTTATAACGCGGATATTTGCGAAGTAAATTTTTGTAAAAGCTTTCATATAATGGATTTCCGCAAAGTAACGCCTGATTCTATTAATTATACTATACTTTGTTTACCGATACAAGGTTTTATAACTACCTATTATACACCAGTGCTTGACTATTAACTCAAGTAATGGTAAGTTATGATGCAGCCGAAAATGGGGAAATGAAATGTCTTAGCTCAATACAAGCCTATTTTTTTGGATAACGTACCTCAAAAGGATAAAATGGAACCCTTGTCACTTCGCTGTCCGTTTGTCGAGACCCTTTTTCTCAGGAACGCGTGGAGGTATCAAGTTCAAATTAATATCAAATATGTACGTCTGTGGTCCCTTGCAGCTCTAAAGCTTCTAAGTAAACGCAATAAAAAAAGTACGGCAACATTTTTGATACTCTGAAATAAATCAAAATATGTTGGGTACTTACCGTTTACCTAGAATCATTAAATTTGGCAAGAAGCAAGGTCGTACAGCACAAATGAAGAAAAACATTCAAAAATCGTTAATTTGTAGTTTTATCATATATAAAAAGTATTTTTGCGATTACAAACTTACAGTTGGAGAATTGACCGTGACGTATATCGATGTGTGAGAGATCATTTATTCAACTATAAAGTTAAGTTTGTCCTTTAATCCTACATATCTTTTCATCAAAGTAATGTTCTGTTCTTGTAATGTAACATAATGCCGAAAACAGGGCACAACAATCCTTTAAATGCCATCTCATTCTCGCCTTAAATATGCCAATGTTGTATATATTATACATTTCGTAGAGACACTTAAAATATACTTGAAGAAGTCGAGGCTTATTTCCCGTAATTGACGAAGTGACTAATCAGAATATTTGTCGAATCAAACTAGCATTTTTCAAGTTTTTTTTTTGCCTTCAAGACGAAAATAGACAGATAGGCATAACCACTTCTTCGCTGTCCGCCTTACAACGAAGCAAACCTTTTGGTTCGAATTGATGGTTCTTAGAACTTAAATATGCCTCAAAACTCTCTTCTAAGGACTTAAATATGCTTCAAAACACTCTGAGAAATGACAGATGCTGGGTATACCAGGGCATTATATGTTGAATCATCATCGTCATTTATTATTACACCTATTAACATTTCATTGCTGAACAAAGTTCTTCCCCATAGATTGATTTATATGGGATATATTTGACATAGTTGCCACGCTTGGCAGGCGGGTTGGCAAATGCCAACAAAGGCGATAAAAGGCGAAAGACGAAAGGCGCTGCCACCCATCTCCTGATTTACTGCCCTTTGTTGCCTCTTAGGAGAGCCACGGGATGATATGGGGTAGTGGATATTCTTACACGGCCACTGCACAGTTTACGTCACGGCATATGATGTAGTCTGTCATATACTCTGCGATTTAGATGATGTTTTCTTCCTCGCACAACTTCCTTGCGCAATCGATTACCATCAGCGATTTTTCCGGACCGATACGACTTAGGGACCTTCAAGAAAAGAGCCTACTCCTTGTAGTGTTATGCTACTTACTTATCATTTTACATTATTTTAAATTCATTTTTCCATTCTGTTTCGATTTTCTGCATTCACTTCAAAACTGGATATTTTACATCACCTTTATTTCCATAGGATCCTGTAACGATTTTAAACCATAAGAACACAATAACAAATCATTTCTACTTCGTATTTTCACATTATCAGCACTTTTAAATTGGTGCCAATGGAGTCTACCTTTTTTCGATCTTTTAGTTAGTTTTCCGTAACTCTACAATTTCGGGCTTAGTGTGGGCAGTTGCGCTACCTTTTTTCCTATATCAATAATATCTAATTTTCCACTTAAATCTTGCCGTTTTTTTATTACAAGCCTAAAACTAAAATTTGACATGTTTTGACATTTTTGTTTATTTGGTCTCCATACTAATTATATTCAAATTTGCTACCGATCTGTTGTTCCTATTTCGATAATTCCACATAAATACTCTTTTCTCTTGACCATTTACAAAAAATTTGCGTTTAATTTAAATAATTTTTCCGTTCTCTCTAGAAAGGTATAAAAGCCGAACAATCGGTGAAGAAAGGCAGTCTCGCTTCAGTTCTCGAATTGGAAGCATCTCCTAAAGGCCTTATCCCGGGGCCGCACTGCCCCGGGATCCTGCAAGCCTCCACCTACACGCGAAGTCTTCGGCGAAGCCTTCTTCAAGCGCGGAGCCGCACCACTCCGGAATCCTACAAGCCTCCATCTACCTCGGAAGTCGTCGGCAGTCTACTTCAAGCGCGGGGGCCACACTACTCCGGGCGCTACGACTACTTACTCCAGGCGCCGAGTGCACCTACCGCCGGCGCTACCTTTGGGCGCTGCAACTGCTGACTCTAAGCGTTGAGCGCACCTACTCCAGGCGCTACGTGCGCCGGCTCCGGACGCTGCGTGTGCTGGCTCCAGGCGCTGCGTGCCGTCGCTGCTAAGAAACCTACCTCTACAAGCGCAACCGGCATGTGCTGGCTTCAGGCGCTGCGTGTCGTCGCTGCTAAGAAACCTACCTCTACAATCGCAACGTGTGTCGCTTCGACTTTTAGGCTCCACTACAACTCTATATTCCCCTATTCTCCTACCTTTATTTTTTTGTAATCTAATTGTACTCTCACTTCATTCATCATCATCCTCATTTCATTTTTTTATAAAATTGTAAATATCTTTGAATTTTGAATATATTTTTGTTTTTGTTGTATTTTTGTTGTTGTGTTGTTCTTAGGTTAGATTCTTTTTGTTCTTTATTGTCGCTTCACGACATCTTTTTTAAAGGCTGGCAACGCATCTGCAATTCCCCTGGTTCCCCTGGTTCCCCTGGTGTTGCAGTTGTTCATGGGCGGCGGTAGTCACTTACCATCAGGTGAGCCGCATGCTCGTTTGCCCTATAAAAAAAATTAAAAATGACCTGATCATATTACGGGGACTTTAAAATTTCTATTTTCAAATTTTATTTGGTGATTGTTACAGACTAAATGTAGTCGCCAATAAGATTACAGGCTGACTCCAGTGTGGAAAGAGAAGCAATCTTTAGTGAAGTTGAGTCGGCACGCGTGACGATTTTAAAATACATACTTAAGCGGATTCACTCGATCTATTGAATAGTATTCCAGTTTAAATTGTTTGTTATTTATAACATAAAACACTGGGAATACACAATTTAAAAAAAATCATTACTTGTAAGAAACTATTTCTTGTAATAAGTTAAAGACAATACAACCACAACTTATGCAGTTATCTGCAGCTTGGCTCTACCACGTATGGAGTTTTTATTTTTTAGTTGTCAATAGGAAGACGCTGCTGTACATCTGGTTTGCTTCCATCTGTCGCCTCTTATGACACACACTAGATGATATGGGGAATGGATATACTTACACGACCACTACACGGTCAATTTTTAAATTTCAACCTCCCGCATGCCCCCTCTGAATCACTCTACAACACACAACGCGAACATTTGTCAAAATCCTTTTACATATTAATACATACATACATAATACATAAACACTCACGCCTGTCACCCAGAGGGGCAGGCAGAGACTACGGACTTCCATTTCGCGCGATCCTGACACACCTCTCTCACCTCTTTTACATCCATATATCTACGCATACACGCTCGTCGGTTAAGGGTACTCCTAATCTGGCCCATTTTTAATGTATCACCGATTTGGTCGATAAACCTTCGTCTAGGGCGTCCTTTCCCGACCCTGCCGTTCACTTCTGCCACATAAATTTGCTTTGTCACTCTTTCCTCGTTCATTCTTTCTAGATGACCAAACCACCGAAGCATTCCTTTCTTAATCCTTGTTACATATTAAGCCGATGGACATTTAATGTGAAAGTGGGTAGTCAATGAAATTGACGTGGCCCCTTCGTCGTCCTTTTACGACACAAGCAGATTAAGCTTAAATGTAAATTTGGAAGTTGAAAAACATTTTTGTTTAAGTCATTACTAGCTGTGCCCCGCGGTTTCACACGCGTATATCACGTGTCTGCGCCACGCGACATGCGAACTTCGAAAGAGACATCACGACGGACGGTTGCTGAATTAACAAAGATTTAAAAAGTGAAACATTTTACTTAAATGGTAAACGTAACTGGTGGTTATGCATGATACAGATACTGATATAGCCTTGAATACGAAGTGATTTATGTGGATATAAGGACTAATACCAAGGTACGAATAGTGTGGCCTACTTTGTATCGGCGTTACTATTGTATATTTTAACATGAAAAAGTAGTTATTGTGACATAACTGTAATAGGTAGATATATGGTATATCAAACTTTTTTGTAGATATTGACGTCTTCTATAAAACTGTAGTACATCACTTTCTTCTATTGTCAATAGTTTCCGCAGCGTACGCGATATGAGGATTATTTTTTGGTATTTTTTTCACACCTTGGATAACAATAACGAAGTTTTCATGCGGATCCCTAATTTTTGAAAATATTCTATTCATAAGGGATAATGTAGGTTTATATTGGTGAAAGAATTTTTAAAATCGGTCTAGTAGTTTTTTAATATGTGTAGATTCGCATTGTGCTATTTGAATTATTAGTGCAGCACATTATGTTAAATTTTCTTGGCAAAGACTTAAGTTATACATACATTATTAAATTCTACATAACTTCACTATAATACAAACAATAAAAACTATTGGTAAATCCAATTGTGCATGTCCTAAGCACATTAAAAATATACGTATGACATGAATATACACAATTTTATTTAAAGTAGTTTAAATACACACACGATTTCATTAACAACCTTATTAGTGAAAACTTCCAATTTTCCAATAATTTTATGTCAAACTTCAATTTAAAAAAGTTGGGAAAATCCAAAAGTGCACGCCTCGTTATGCTCATATGATCATCATATTTTTTTTTTAAAGAATTAGTGTAAGAAACGAACACACAGTCCACCTGGTGGGAACTGGTTGCTAAGGCCCATAGACATCTACATCTATCCTCGTTTGCGAATCAAAATGCAGATGCGTTGTCACCTGTGAGGACTAAGATAGAATGCCTCTTTTCCAGTAAAAGGAGTCTCCGGTTCTCTACACTCACCATACGAAACACAGCAGTGTTAACCTGCTATTTTACGCTGGTATTCTGTGAGAGCGTGGTCCTACCTCGGTCGAGCCAACCCATTCGTGCTACAACTATACTATAAATATAGCTGCAGCTTGGCTCTACCACTCATAAATTATTTATCATCATATTCAGGTCACTCCATAAAGTCCAAGACGTATTTAAGTATAAATATACTTAAATATATACATCCTACTTACTTTTAGTACGTAGTACTATTATTTATTCTGTGCTTTTAAAATATTGTAATAACAATCTCTGATTATTATAATATTCAATTATGTATGAAATTTGGTATTTTGAATATATTGGATATGTACAGCGATCTTTTTGAGCCACTGCAAACAACCAATACAGTATCCACTCACAACGGCGGTTGACGCCGGAGTGAGTGAGGCAGTCTCTGCTAAAACAGAAAATTTCCGAATTTCTACGCTGAAGAAAAATTATAACTAAACAGAAGAAAATTAAACTGCCATTTACATTCTGTGGCTTGCCACATTATAGATAAGGAGATTAAAAAATAGATTGCGTTAAACTATTGATATGTAATAAGTGGAGTATGGTGTCCACTATTAACAGACTCCGAGTGGTTTAGGACCGGAGAAATAAAACTATCTTTCTGATATGCCTTACTATGTGCAGGCGAATAGAGTATGGAGTATGGATGATATATTTTATTCAGGTAACCCTGCCTATATTTATATGTCTGGCTACGTCCTGAGTTAACCAATAGTAAAATATTTTATTTACTTAGCCAATTACAATACACACATTTTGACCAATAAAGATTAATCCATAAAATATTATGTACAACTATTATATGTATGTCGCGCTCCGTTTGCCGCCGTTAGACTCGTGGATCGTTTCTCGTAGCCGCGTTGCTGGACGGAGCTATAAAAGTGGTGCAGAACGGCGCGCGCGCGTAATCGGCGAGCGGCGGCGGCGTGGGACACATCTCCGGAACAACAAGAAGAAGCGAAGCTGCGGTGTTGAAGAAACGGCTCGAAAATGGTCGACGGATGCGTGAAGATAGCCGGCGTGTGAAGACGACGCGATGCTGATGATATTCGCGGCTGTTTCTTGTTTCTATATTAGAACGTTAAATATATACGTCAAATTATCTCGCATCGATATGCAGCCCGCAGTATCTCAGTAGCCGGGGGTAATTAGGAAATAAATGTTTTCTTCAGACCTTCACCTTTTGCGTTATGGTAGCAGCAGGGTATACATTATTTATTACCGTTTAGGGTTGATTAGCCTGGCTGCTACAGATATTTTTAAAAGATATCGTGTTTACCACTCCATGCGGACTTGATAAATCTACACCATAAGCCACTAAAACCACTTTTTTATATAAAAATAGTAAAAATATATAAAAATATTATATGATTAATATTATAAAAAAAATTAGTAATCAACAATCATTTATCTTTCTGGCAATGTGCTTTTTATATCACCAATAAGTTCAATATAAGTGTCAGATACGATTTTATGCGACATATCGTTGTAATTTTGATTTTTAGACGCCAGTAGAACATACCTACGCGCTTTGCGCTTAAGGCATGAAATACAGAATAGTAAAAGCCAAAAGACCATTGTAGCCACCGTTTCAGTGCTTTTAAAGGTATTTTTCAGATGGTGTACAGAGAAATTGCATGACTTAATTCTTCCCTCTCCGTTCCATCGTCGGACCATCAGAAACTTGGCTGATCTCCACCTCATCGTTGTCGATTTACCACGCATTCTGTTGCTTTGAAGTATATAATGCGTACAGCAAAGGAATGAAATACGTTGTCGGCATATGTCTTACCATTCGATTACAATGTGGATGTCTTCAAGACAATTGTGAATAGACTTTTGTTAAGTCAGAGCGCATAACCATCTTCAGCTGAATCACCAGTTACCATCAGTTAAGATAGTAGTCAAGTACTGGCTTAAAATCATTAAAAATATAATACAGACTATCTAATCTAATTTACCAAACTAAAACTTTATTTTTTTAGAAGATATTTAGATATTTTTTTTATTTTTCTTTTTATAGGAGAGGGGGCAAACGAGCATGCAGCTCACCTGATGGTAAGTGACTACCGCCGCCCATGAACAACTGCAACACCAGGGAGGGACTTGCAGATGCGTTGCCGGCCTTTTAAAAAGGAGTACGCTCTTTTCTTAAAGGTCCCTAAGTCGTATCGGTATGTTGGAGGTGTATGAGGATACATTCTGTTACTTTGTCCCGTGGGTTTTGTAAGAAGTGACAGTAGTATATGCCAGAAAAAATAATTTATTAATTAATCTATACTTTAATGCACAACGTAGTACATATGACGGATTTCTCTTAATTTCACATGGAGTTCTCTCCCAGTTAACCATTGGGTCAATCAGACATATAAATATAAGAAGTGGTGCAACAAAGATCAAAAAAGAAAAAGAAATTACATATATAATAGAAATAATTAAAATTATATTATAATAGGATTAATTTTTGTAATCTTACTGTCATCGTTAAGGGAAGTAGCGGGTCATTCCCAACACTCACACACAGATGTTTCAGCAATATGTTGTAAAAAAGATTACCGAAATAAACGCATTATTTATTTTTTTATTTATAATGCGTACTATAAAATTATGTCGATATATGTATGATATAAATACACAAATACTTATAAAATCTACGTGCACATGGAAAAACGTCATGGTTGCGATAGATAGTATGTATATCCAACTTCGTGTGAGACGAACTTGGGTGATAGGTTCTCTGACTCCGGCACCGTCATGAAGCAAATCATGAGCATCACATCATAATATATAATATAATATATAATAATATAATAATAGCCTCGTGTTTTTTTGCAAGATATTAACAAATAATGTCGAACCGTTTTTGTAGGTTATATGACCTAAATATTTTGTAGCGGAATGCTGACAAGACTTTCGTAAGACATATTTCTTTTATAGATTTGAGTAAATTTAATTTCATCAAAAATATCAAATGACAAATCAGACGTAATGTGTGTCATTATTAACTACTTTTGTTCCCTTTCAGCTCAAACGTAAAGTAAATGTCAGGTAGAAAACTTTCCAACAGATAATTGTAAATCAATACGATATTTTTATAGTAACAAATTCTTATTTAAGAATACAAATATCTCAAGTTTTCTTTTATAAAGCGTTATGAGGAGTAATATGGCCAACACAGAATTGAAAAGTGCAGTTGTCATCTGTAGTAGTAGGTGTTTAAATTTTTTTCTGTGTTAATCCCTTTCCGAAATGTTTTCTTTAAAGTTAAGCATTTGAATATATAATCATTAGATTCTTTTGGAATAAAATATTGCTCACTTTAAGAATGCATGTGTTGGAATGCAGATGTTGATCTAACTTTTCTAAGTAGATACCTTGCAGCCTTATAAATATTATTATATCTCTTAAATTTTACTAATGGTAGATTATTGTGAAGTCTGATAGGTTACATGCCTGTTATGTTACCATGCCCTGAAAAAAGGAAGCGATAGTTCAAAATATTTTCTTAAATATCGTTTGAACTGATAGAAAGCTTTAGCCTCTCCCTGAATTCTTAATACTGATGATCATTTTACAATGATTCAAAATCCTGAGATCTCACAGTTCAATGTACATTTAATTATATAATATAGGTAAATAAATTATTATTTAACATACATCTTATTTTTTAAACAAAAGTAAAAGCTGAGTCCACAGAACTAAAAATAATAAAATATTTGCTACACAATAATTTCAGAAGTCCATTCTACGGCATATTGTACAGGATAGTTTTTACCCTTTTGAGTGGACTAAAAAAACATAAGCTCAAGGCAAAGATTAGAATGTCTAACAAATTACTTACTTACTTACTTATCTTCACGAACAATCCCTGACGGGGTAGCCAGAGAGAACAGATCGCCAAGTGTCACGATCCTTACATACCTCTTACGCTTCTTTCAGATTCATTATCTTCTTCATACATGCACGTCTAGGTAGCCGAGTATTCCCTCCCCTCTTCGAGCAATTTGCTCACATGGTTTTCAAAAGTTAGTCTCGGTCTACCTCAACACCTTTTAATATTAATTTTCGCGCTATATATTTTCTTCACCATTCGGTCTTCATTCATTCGGTCAACGTGCCCAAACCATCGAAGTACGCCCTTATCAATTTTTGTGATAAGTTCATCTTTCAAACCTGCCATATTGCGAATCTCTTCGTTGCGCTTTCGGTCGGCCATGGTAACGCCGCACATTTTACTTCATTCTACACTGCATTCAACTTGCTTTTATGCTTCTTCTGGTATACCCAGATTTTGCTGCCATATAACAAAGTCGGTACCAACACTGCGTTATGTATTGCAAGGCGTGCACCCTTCATTACGCCTTGCCTTTTGACTAACGCAGTCAAGGCACCATTGACTTTGTTCCCGGCAGCGACACGCTTGTCCACATCTAAATCACATCTTCCATCCTAGCTAAAAGCACTCCCCATGTCCACAATTTCATTTACCTGTTCTAGATATTGCTGATTTACCCATATTTCGCACTTCGTTCTCTCTTCGTCCCTTTAAAATACCAGAACCTTAGTTTTATTAGCATTCAAACGGAGACCTTTTATTTCACATTCCTCTTTCATAAATGTGACTAATACCTGCAGTTCTGTCTCTGATGGTGCAATAAGCACTGCATCATCAGCATACAGCAGACAATTTACTTTAATGTCACCCAATTTCACACCCAAACAGCTATCTTTCAGCTTCTGTAAACAGCTGTCGAGATACAGTATGAACAGCCCGGGAGACATAACACAACCCTGTTTTACGCCCGTTTGGACGCTAAACATGGGTGACAGGTCATGCCCTACCCGCACACAGGCTTTACAGTCACAGTAAAGTGACTGCACAGCCCTTAACAATCGACCATCCACACCATACCCCGGCAACAGTTCCCACATTTTCTTCCTTACAACCTTACCAAATGCTTTCTCAAGATCCACAAAAACACAGAAAATCTTCTGGTTAGCAGCCAGAAGCTTTCCCGTGATCATGCAAAGAGAAAACATTTGATCTGTGCATCCTCTTCCAGGTCTAAATCCGCATTTTGCCTCACATAGAAATCTTTCCGATTTCTCTTGCATCCTACGTGTCAAAACCTTCGAGTATACTTTACTTGCTAAACTGGTCAAGCTGATCGCCCGATAACACCCGCAGTCAAAATGTGAACCTTTACCTTTATATAAAGTCACAATGACTGCGGATCACCAATCATCCGGGACATCCCCCGTCCGCCAGCACAAATTGCACAGCAGATGAAAGCTGTCCCAGACGCGAGGCCCACCATACTTGGCAATTTCAGCAGTAACTCTGTCTAGTCCCGCAGCCTTACCACATTTCAAACTTCGAATCGCACGTTCAATCTCTTTCATACTGATGACCTCAGTGTCATCGAGGTCCGAGTCTGGCGTGCCAGTTACGGCGTCACCCCCGGATCCCTCACTAAGATCATCACACGTATACATTTCTTTATAAAATTCGCTCCATAGCTGCATGACGTCCGATTTTTCTGAGAGGACGTCATTGGTTCTCAAAACCACTTTGTTCATTCTTAAGGCCGTCGCATCACTTCGGGTCCTTCCAACCTCTTTCCAGAAGAGTTTGGAGTTCTCCTTAAAGTTGTGCGACAACCTTTCGTCCGCTCCCATTCTACATCTTTCACGCACTTCCTCAATCAATACTTTTGTGTAAACTTTCTGCAGCTTATATCTTTCTTTCATCTAGTCTCTCATGTCCTTATCATTACTAGAGGCCAAGTAGTCTAACCATGCTTTCTTCTTCTTCTTTACAGCTTCTTTCACTTCATCATTCCACCATGCATCTCTTCTTTTACTACTACCTCTTTTTATCGTTCCACACACTTCTTCCCCTGCACTTACCATTCCATCCCTAAGGTTCTGCCACGTTCTTTCCACACATTCTTTTTTGCCATCGATGGTGTCAAGCTTTTCGGCTACCCTCGCATGATATTTGTCCCTAGTATCCACTTCCTGAAGCTTCCAGCTTCGGATGCGACAGACCGAATGTGGTTTTGTTACTGCCATCCGGTAGCGCCAACCCGTGAACAGACCCCCAAATCTAGTAATCACTAGATAGTGATCTGTTCCCAGGTCAGCACCCCTGAACACTCGCGTATCCATCACCTGTTTTCGCAGTCGGTCATCCACCAGGAACAAATCGATCATACTTCTCTCATTCTTTCTTTCTCTAGTATATATATATGGATTTTCTTGTGATTCAACATAGTGTTTGTCACAAGAAGACCCTTTTCCTTGCATACAGCCAGTATAAGCTTGCCAGCATCATTAACCCTTTTATCGCCAAACTTTCCAAGCACCGACTCGTACCCTGGTCCGAGCAGTACCAACCCATCCATTCAAATCACTACATAAAACAATTCTTTCGTTTCCCCTAACCAAATCTAGAACTTCTCTTACATTCTCCCAAAACTCCTCCAGCTCAGCCCTGGACGACGATGCTACCGGCGCATAAACAGCCAAAAGGAATAACTTCGGCAGTCCCAATTTAAAGCGAACCCAGAGAAGTCTTGAGTTCACAACCTTATATTCACTCATAACATCGACCAACCGAGAAGACAGCAGCACCCCCACTCCCTGGTAGGCGTTCTCGCTCTCCGGGACTCCGGACCATGGAGCTAATGCCCGCCAGGGAGCTCTTCAGTACCACTGCCCTTCCGTTTGGTCTCCGACATACACACGACATCTAATTCTCTTTCTTTCATTATTTCGATCAACTCATTCGTCTTGTCTCTCATGCCTCCTCTAACATTCCACGTGCCAACTCTGCACTCTGTCCTCTACCTTCCGCCGTGTCGGGCTGTGCGTGACGGGTAGCAGTCCCCATCGCCGCTTTGCACGCTGCATTCCACACCAACGGGGACGAGCTGGTGTGCGTCGCCTTGGGGAGACGCCCTAACCCTCATTGGCATGGGTGCGCAGTTGTGTAGAGTTGCAGCCCTGAAAAGGACTGGCAGGGGTCGCGACGAGCACGCTTCTACAATGACCCCCAAATATTAACAAATTGTAACTTTAAAAATTTCATTCCCTATTTTCCCATTCGTAAATGTGAATTTCTTTCCTCCAAATTTATAGAATAGAATAGAATATTTTTTATTCAATATAGATCACATGTGTAATTCTTATTGAAATACAATTTTACTTTACCACCGGTTCGAAAAAAAAACCTCTGTCCTGGGAAGAACCAGTAAGAAAATAACCCTTTTTATACAGTTTCAACTTAACAAAACATTTAAACTTGCTAGTAGAGACAGCCTGTACACTTTCCGGGACCGTGTTTTAATAGCGTATACATTGTCCCAAGAATGAATTACTGACTCTGTGGAGTCGAGAAACTGGTATCACTAGCTTGTGTTTGTTCCTAGTGTTTACAGAATGTATATCACTTTTTTTACTAAAACTACCTTTGTTTTTGTGAACATACATTAAAATTTTGTAAATATATTGAGAGGCCAAAGTTAATATATTTATTTCTTTAAACTTATCTCTAAGATAGTCTCTCGGTTTTAGGTTGTAAATAGCTCTAATGGCCCTCTTCTGTAAAACAAAAATAGTTTCTGAATCAGCCGCATTTCGCCATAGCAAAATCCCATAAGACATTATGCTATGAAAATAACTAAAATAAACTAATCTAGCTGTCTCGACACTTGTGAGACCTCTAATCTTTTTTACAGCATAGGCTGCAGAACTTAGTCTGCTTGCTAGTTTGGATATATGGGGGCCTTACTGAAGCTTTGCGTCGAGAGTGATGCCAAGGAAAACAGTGGATTCAACAGGGATCAGTTCTTCCCCATTTAAAAACACATTGGTACTCAGATTATTAACATTTGTTGTTGTAAATTTAATACATTTAGTTTTATTTCCGTTTAAATGTAGATTATTAACGTTAAACCAATGCAATAATTTTGATATAGTATTATTCACTTCGTCACATTTAAATGATTGTCGTTTAAGTTTAAAAATCAAGGAAGTATCATCAGAAAATAATATTCATGATTATTCTCTACAAGAGAAGGTAAGTCATTAATATACACTATAAATAGGAATGGGCCGAGAATCGAGCCCTGAGGGACACCTATTAGTACAGTTGACCCGGAAGAACTTTTACCATTGATAATCTGCATTGTATTACTTAAATATGAAATAATAAGTTTAAGTGCTGTGTTCTTGACACCATAGTACTGTAGCTTCCTGATTAATGTCTCATGGTGTACGCAGTTGAAGGCCTTAGAAAGGTCACAAAATATACTCAAAGCATCCTATGAATTCTCCCATGCACAAAAAATATGTTTAATAAGCTCAACTCCAGCGTCAGTTGTCGAGCGACCCCTTGTAAAACCGAATTGATTTCTATGTAGCAATTTATTAATATTAAAGAAACTTAAAATCTGATCTAAAATTATTTTTTCAAAAATTTTACTAAATGTTGGTAGTACAGAAATTGGTCTAAAATTGGCGTGGTCTAATGTACTAACAGATTTGAATAAAGGTATGACTTTATTATGTTTCATTAAATCAGGAAACACACCGGATTCGTCGCTTGTATTAAATATAGTGGCTAGATAAGGTGCTATTATATGTATTATAGATAAAATAACTTTAACGGAAATCCCCCATAAATCTGTCGTTTTCTTAACATCAATAGTTTATATATGTCGGAGCGTCTATAAAATACCCGTTGGATTGAGGTGGAATGGAGGGTATATCAAGAAACCCCCGCTTGTTTGTGCAGTATAAAGTTCACTGTAGGTGCTGTGCGCGAGAGATTTCGCTCAAGTCATTCAACGAGTGTGGTCACTCTACTAGTGCTAAGATAGTGTCGTGGTTCTGTTCGTTGTTGTAATTTTTCTAGTGCAGACAAGGAGGATTGGTGTTGCTAAGATGCTGTCCAGTGTTACATTGAGATAAGTAGTGTTGCTGTTGGTTTACATATTTTGGTGTTATCATGTAATTACGTACCTCACGTTACACTGGTGTGTGATTGTGGCGGAGACGTGTTACGGTGTGGTCGAACTGTAATTTCACTATACTGGATGTATAGTGCGTTACGCTGTCTTATTACTGATAATGATTAACTGCGTAAGCAAGAGAGCAAGTTGAACATCCGCTCTCACACTTTTATTATTTTTAACAGTTAACGCTATCCTGATGTATGTCCAAGATCAAAATTCTGTTGTAAATATCCGACATCAGAAGTGGGATTTCCTGTTGTCATTTCCGATATCAGAAGTGGGATAAAGTCCCTGTTACTGCCCACCTATAACCTTTGAATAGTGTGAGGGTTATAACGTTGGTGAAATACTATGATGCGCCTCGCGTTTTGTTTTTGTGTTCAATTCCCTAAATCCAGTTTGTTGCCGTATTTATGACACTGACGAATCATTAAAGTGTAGAGTAAAAGTTTAAAGTGAAATGTTTTAAGCCAAAAGTTAAATCTTTTTATTCGATTTATAATAGAAAGTACCCGCAAGTAATTTCATTATTTCTTAACGTACCCGTAAATATGATAACAAATGTCGAAAGAAATGTTGGAGATATTCTAAATGAGTTATAGTTTGCATTCAGTGGAAGTTTAACTTGCTCAAGTTATGTTATAATTTGACACACGAGATGTGATTTACATGGGCTAATTTTAAAGTTTAAAATGTTTAAACGATGTACCGAAAAAAAAAGTTTAACTTTAATGGGCTATTAATTAAAAACACTAAGTTGTACTTCTGTGTTCTAATGTGTTGATAAGTGTTACAGTTTACTGCGATTATTACGTAGTCGATAAAATTGGGATTTGATGTTGAGGGTCTAGTGGAGAGCGTGGAGCTGTAGCGGTCGCTCTTGAATGGAACTATGCTGTCGGCTTATGACGCCGCGGACACATTATTTGCCGCTGCTACCTATCACCATTTGATACACGAGTTGGTTGTGAAAAGTGCCAGAAAACCAAAGTATAACAGACGAAATTGAAGTAGAGCAAATTAGTTCTGACATTGAAGTTAGTATTTAAGTTTACATGCGGATCGGACCGTACCAGAGGTTGTCGTGTAGCTGCAACTCAGTATATGGTGCCCTGGAAAGATGAATAGTGTCCTGAGAGTACTGCTGCATTTTTTTTTAAAGTTCCAACTGAATCTTTTTAATGTGTTCTTTTGTGTTACAGTAGCACGTGTGATGTGACTACATGTGCGCGAGTTTGAGGTGAGTGTGTGTGCCTTGCTGGTCGGAACGGACTGCCGGGTCCAGTTACAACATGAGCTGGTTTCGGCAGACGCGTATACGCATGCGCCACCCCGGCCGTGCCTCGGAAGTCTTACACTATGTGTGCGCCGAAGTCGTACACTGTGTGCGCGGAAGTCTAATACTCTGTATGCGCGGAAATCGTGTTCTCTGAACATGCGTCAGGGTCTGTCCTGGCAGGCGCTATCCTGGTTCACGTTTTTTAACGTGGTTCACGTGGTTAACGTGGGATCTTGCAAGATCAAGTACGAGTATGTGTGAGATACATCGTATGGAGATGTATGCATACTTGTGAAAGCGAAGTGCTTTATTATAGTTCACGGTATGAGAGCGTATTTCTGTTTGAGGGCCTCGTATGTGTGGTGGATGAGAGAATAGGCAACTGTGTATATTGTCCTGATAATTAACAACTTGTTTTTCACGCAGTTCACGATGACTGCAACCTTGACGATGCCTGTGAACCCTCAGGTGCTCCTGCTGTTCCCGTTGACGCTTTGGAGTGCGTGGTACGGTGCAGCGACTCGCTGGCGCTGGTAACATGCGACGGCTCGCTGCGCGAGTGCGGCACACCCTGTACCGTGTTCTTTTAGCCACTTGCGCTTCCCTCATGACAGCTAGCTATGGCGTGTGCTGGTTTATTTTAATAGCCACGTGCGCTTGCCTTATGCCTACTGCAACGGCGAGCAGTGAGTGACGTGTTCACGTTCACGCTATGTCAGCAATCCCAGCTGTGTGCTGATGAATACTGGTGAGTCGTACCCATTTTATTATGATTATGGTGCCAAATGCTCTCTCATCAAAGATTGTGTTGCGCCAATGTTTAATGGCAAAAGTGTGAATAGTATTGTAAATTTAACCGGAAGCGGTCATATTAGTGTGAAAAGTACCCCCAAAAAACCCCCATGATCATGTAAGGAAGATCCCCGATCACCAAGTTCCTCGAGAGTTAGATGTCATAGTTGATGACAGTGGTAGTGAGACCAAATTTGATTAAGAATGGCTTGTATACTCATACTCAAAACCTTAGACCGCACCTCATGAGTAACATGTGGCGATGGGTCTGTAGGAAATCGTTGGTGCGATTTCTATCTGTGTTGGTGCACAGAGCGCTTCATGTGTTGTATCACATATTGCGTTAGTTTCGGGAATCGTTGGTGCGATTCTTGTCTGTTTTGGTGCATATTTGGCGGCAGATATGTAAGGAATCGTTGGTGCGATTCTGGCATATGTGGCGGCAGATGTGTTGTAGCATATTTGGCGGTGGATATGTGGAGAATCGTTGGTGCGATTCTGGCATATGTTGGTGTATATTTGGCGGCAGATATGTAGGGAATCGTTGGTGCAATTCTGGCATATGTGGCGGCAGATGTGTTGTAGCATATTTGGCGGTGGATATGTGGAGAATCGTTGGTGCGATTCTGGCATATGTAATGGCAGATATGTAAAGAATAGTTGGTGCGATTCTGGCCTGTGTTGATGCACAGAGCCCCTTGTGTATTGTAGCATATATGACGGCAGATATGTGAAGAATCGTTGGTGCGATTCTGGCATATGTGACGGCGGATATATAAAGAATCGTTGGTGCGATTCTGGTCTGTGTTGGTGCACAGATTTCAATGAAAGTTTCACGAGTTGAATATGCATTGCTTATGAATTGTAAAGAGTAAAAATTTGTTAAAATTACTGTGTTGGAACTTGTTGATCGGACCTTTCACAATAAATCATGTTGTGCAGGAAGCACTGTGTATGAAGCCTTAATGACAAGGCATTGTCAATTATGACAGTTGATTATTGTACTTAGACTTAGGAGAAGTAAAGTACAATTTGGAATCGACCTTGTTTCTATTGGCAGAATAGCCGAGCTAGATTAATCTCTGAGCATATTTTGTCTACAGGCACTGCAACCGAAGACGGATGCTAGTCAGGAATGGCCGTGTCGTAAATTGATGGCGCCATAGTGCAACAAGCAGCGCCATCTAACAATTAGTTTTCCGAACTAATAATATGTACCCACTCATGTCAGGATGGACGAGTGGACGAATTGGTGTTTGTTACAGGAATGCATAAAGATACACGCCAGAGGACGGTCGTACGTCAGGACGGCCGTGTCAGAGCGTCTATAAAATACCCGTTGGATTGAGGTGGAATGGAGGGTATATCAAGAAACCCCCGCTTGTTTGTGCAGTATAAAGTTCACTATAGGTGCTGTGCGCGAGAGATTCCGCTCAAGTCATTCAACGAGTGTGGTCACTCTACTAGTGCTAAGATAGTGTCGTGGTTCTGTTCGTTGTTGTAATTCTTCTAGTGCAGACAAGGAGGATTGGTGTTGCTGAGATACTGTCCAGTGTTACATTGAGATAAGTAGTGTTGCTGTTGGTTTACATATTTTGGTGTTATCATGTAATTACGTACCTCACGTTACACTGGTGTGTGATTGTGGCGGAGACGTGTTACGGTGTGGTCGAGCTGTAATTTAACTATACTGGATGTATAGTGCGTTACGCTGTCTTATTACTGATAATGATTAACTGCGTAAGCAAGAGAGCAAGTTGAACATCCACTCTCACACTTTTATTATTTTTAATAGTTAACGCTATCCTGATGTATCTCCAAGATCAAAATTCTGTTGTAAATATCCGACATCAGAAGTGGGATCTCCTGTTGTCATTTCCGATATATATATATTTAACGATATCTTTTGGCAGTACTCTATGTAATTTAAAAGTATTTGAACAAGCCTCTACATTTTGTTTGAGCAATGATCCGGCGACAGTAGGAGAACAATTTAATGATTTAGTTGTAAAAAAAGGAACATCAGTAAAATGTTTCTCAAAAACCATAGCAATTTCTTGATCGGATCGAGTTAAATTATAGTTAATATTCAATTGAACATCCTAGTTGCGCGGTTTGACCTTGCCCGTTTCACTATTTATCACTCTACAGGTCATTTTAATTTTGTTAGATGCAGTTTTAATTTTGTAACTTAAATGTAAAGCCTTAGCTGTGGCGCACACTTTTTTAAATATTTTAGAATATGTTTTTACATAATCTCTAAATATAACACTACTATTATACGATATTTTATCATAAAGCTCGTATAACCTTCGCCTACTTTTATAAATTCCTACTGTCGCACATTCATTAAATGATTTGCGACTGTTAAAATAGAAAGTTTTAGAAGTAAATATTATACTGAATTCACAACTTATAATTTTAAATAATGTAGCATGCAAATAATTAGCACTATTTTTAAATGAAAGTGATGGAAGTCTTTTTATTATATTACTTCTAAACCTTTCCAAGCGATGTTCATTTATTGGAACAAACACAATTTTCTTATTTTTCTATTTCTTGTGTATAACGGCTCCATGGCGCAGTGGCTTAGCAATCAGTTGTTGCGCTGGGGGCTGCGGGTTCGAATCCCGCACGGAACAAGTATTTGTATGGCCTACAAATAATTGTTCCGGGTCTGGATATTTGTCCTTGTGCAATTTATGTTTGTAAACTGCCTCCACGACACAGGAGAAAATCCTAGTGTGGGGGTAACGTTTTTTAAAAAGAAAAAAAAATGTAAGGCAATGATACCAACTGTCCACAGTGATCTGAACTTAAATTTTGAATAATTGATTTATGCAAGGCTTAACATCTGTAAAAATATTATCTATACAGGTCGCACTAGGCCCAGCAATACGTGTTGGTTCTAAGAATAAATTAACAAGATTATACGATATAAACAATGACCAAAACTCAATACTAATGGAAGAAGTTTCAAGGAGATGGATGTTAAAGTCTCCACATATTACAACAAACTTGTTTTGTTTACTAAGTTTGGGTAAAACTTCTTCCACAATCCTTTCAAAATAGTCATAAGTAGCACATGGGGGTCTGTAAATACTTACAACAATGAGGTGGTCGAGCTCGACACAAGCCATTTCTACAGTTCGCTCAACAGAGAGGCTCACTATAGCCTTACGTTATTTATATAATAATGATTTATCTGCTAGTATTAAGGAGCCACCACGTAAACTTTTTTCTCCATTGAAGGAACTGACCACCTGGTGATTTATGAAATTAAACATGAAATTATAATCTTTTAGCCAATGTTCAGTAATACAAAGAATATGTATGTTGTTACGATTTAAAAACAATTTAACTTCTAATTCTTTGCCTATCATGCCTTGTATATTTTGATGCACCAGGTGTAAACAATTTTCATAACTTATTTGTGGCCTGCATTCAAAGTTAATTAAAATCTTATTATTGCTAGAGATTGCCTCTATTGTCGCATTTACTAACTAAAATTAGTTTGAACTGATTCCAAATCAATTGTCAAATAATTATCCTGCCCAATAAAAGCAGTCTTAGTAGCCAAAAACTTGGCTGAGTTAAAAAGTAAATAACAAAATAGCACATTTGCTATCAGTCTTAAATTATATTTGGATAGGTAATACCTATCTTTTATCCAAATTTTTTTTATTAAATTATTTATATCAACTAAATGAAATTTGTTATTATTATCATTACACTAATATATCAAATTTAAATTATTGTAACATATTAAATTATTCATTTGTATATTTAAATTATATCTTAGATTATTTTCCTGTGGCAATCCCTGTATGTAAGGCAGTGTGAACAAGACAATTTTGTGTACATTTAAGTTATTAAGTTGCTCAATATATCTTAATAACTGTTTGTTATTAACACTGCCTCTTCTACCAACAAAAATTATTATCGTACTATTTGGGCAAAATTTAGTAACTATAATTTTATTTAGGATGTCACTAAAAGATGCTCCAGGCATGCAGCAATTTGTAATTTTTTGTGTCTTTAAAGAGTAATTTAAAGTTATGCCTAGATTTTTTCCTGTGTCATCGCTATACAAAATTATATTATTTTTGTTAATATTTGAGTTATTTTTTATTTTAAGCTCCTCTGCTATGGCACTCTCATAGAGTTTTGGTAGTGGTATAATATTATCAGCACACACCGATCCTGAAGACGCTGGTATTGAATGCTGACACTCACATTAATGTTTAAGTAAGGAGTCAAAACGCTCCTTATTGTATTTACATGTCTTTACCAGATTATCCATAGCCAGTATGTGTTCTTTTATTTCGTTTTGGGCTGATTTATTGGATACAGTTTGAAGGGAATTTGTAAGAGATAATATTTCTGATTTAAGGCACTCTACGTCAGTGTCATAACATTTTCTTATGTTATCCACCTCAATTGAATACAACATAAGTTGATATATCAATGCTTGCTTTTGTTTACATAAATTAACATAATTATTGGTATAAATCTTATTTTTTATTAATTTTTGTATTTTCCTTGTGTATTTATTAACTTTTATATACTTCTTCAATTTGGTTTTACTGCAATTAATCCTCACTGAGTTTCCTAAAGTGGAAGAGTCTTCACCCGTCAAATCTATTGTTGCAGATTGCTGTAAAATTCTTGAAGTATTACATTGCACAAGCTCAGAGAACAGGTTTTGTATCTGGGAGGCGTTAAGATTATCTATATATGTTTTAAATTGTATTATTTGCTCATTAGCCTCATTCAACTGTAACTTCAATGCAGCAATGAACCTGAAAGCTTCCTCATATTCCTTGCTGCATCGGTCAAACTCATTTACCATTCCCTGTAGCTGATCTCTTTCTTTTATAACACTTGTGTATTCTGTATCTAACTTAACCATATCACATTTCAATTGTGTGTTTTTGGCAATTATCCTAACTATTTCTTTTTCATTATCATCCCTTTCCTTAAGCAACAGTTCACACTGCTCCCTGGTCGCCTTAAGTTCTTGGAGCGCAAGCTGGAGTTGGTTCTCCGTCTGGCGCGTCTTGGCGTTGCGAGTATTCATTTTACTATTTATTATAAATAATAATAGAAAACAAAACTCGAAAACAGAAGGCGCAGAGTAAGCTAATATCGAGTTGTTGTTGTTTTTTTTATTTACAAGTCTCAAATCAAATTATCGTTAAAATAATTTGAAAAGAAACCCGCAAAGAATGTAAAAATCCGAGTAATAGAATAGATCTTTAAATTATAAAAGGAATGATATTAAATAAGAATTACAATAATTTTAAAACAATGTTCGTTACCTGTCACTTTTTGTTCCAACACCAAAATGTTGTTATAACATTTATGTACCGACTTTCTTAAATATTAAATACAAAGCGGCAGTAATTATTAACTATAACATAAAATTGAGGTGGATATAATGAATTTGCAATATTTAAATTATTGAAATTTATCGGGACCAATTACTTTAACAACTTATCACCAGGGTTGCCACAGCAAAAAAAAAAGAAAAAAGATAATAAAGATATATGAGACCATCCCTGAAGTACATATTATTTAATATAAAAGAATGATTGAAATCGATTTACAATTACCTAACATACACAATAATATACATAAAAAAATAAGATACACAAAAAAGCTATTTTTGTATGTGTATTACGTCAACAGATCTGACGTTCAAGTTGAAAACCTCCTCCTTTTTTGAAATCGGCTAAAAATATGTGTGACGTTATATATTCCATAAAAAAGAGTGTGAATGTTAAATCGTGAGATGTCACCATAATTGCTGCTACATTATAATGTAAACTTTTTAATAAAGCTAAGCTTAACCGGATTAGAGAAATGAACAAATTATTTCTGTACGTACATATATTTCTGAGTTACATTTTTATCAGAAAACTTCTAATGAACTAGCTTCTGTGTGCCGGGTGATCGTTAATCAAGAAATAACAATAAAAGTTTTTGAAAAGGCCTATGTCAATTATTTTTGACTTGTTCTCCTTCTACGCATATTTTCACAAAGTCGACTTTAATGATTAACAAGTTCTCAAATTCATTAACAAATAAGTAGCTCAGCCCAAACAAAAACTTGCCAGAACTATTTCTTTAATTAAATTATTATATAATCGAATATTCCCTTTATATAAATTAATATACGACCAATTAATTTATTCATCCCATCTCCAGAATAAGTAAATATGTTCATCATTATCTCAAGTGAGTTGAACTACAAAATGAAAGCTTAGCGATTTTACGCTAAACTTAATCATTTCACTCAGCTCGGACTTATTACAAATTAAATCAACTCCACTCAGCGAATCTTAATTGCTTGATTTCAAAAGCAGTATGCTATTTGCATATAAGAAATCAATAATTGTACTATATATATTGACATAATATAATTAATTTCACAAAATGTCACGATTGGCTCATTGTAGCTAAATTACATGTCATGTCAAATTCAAAACAAAGATGTTACGGATGCCATTTTATCTTTTAAACCAGGTTCGGCTGCAGGTTTGGATGGAATCTCACCCCAACATTTGAAAGACTTAACATCGCATTCTGTGGGTGATGCAGGCAAGGAACTTGTAAATTCGATCACTAAATTAATCAACTTTATGTATTCCGGTAATGTCAATCCAGAAGTTGTTCCCATTCTTTTCGGCGCGAACCTCATTGCCCTCACCAAAAAGGACGGAGGGGTGAGACCAATTGTTGTTGGGTCAACACTACGACGTCTAGACTCCAAAATTGCTGTTCGACATATTTTACAAAAATTAAATTCGGAATTTGAACCCGTACAGTTAGGATTCAGTGTAAAAGGAGGGTAGAGGCAGCCGTCCACTACGCTTTTTCCTAACTTACGGACAGCCGGACGTGTTGCTCAAAATTGATGTCAAAAATGCATTCAATTTGGTAAATAGGGATATGCTGCTAACGGAAACAAAACAACATATACCGGAAATATACAATTATCTTCTTCTCAGTTACGCTGACCCAACAAAACTGTTATATCGTTCTAATGAACTGTCCTCGGAAGTAGGTTGTCAACAGGGTGATCTCCTTGGGCCTGCAATTTTTACTTTGGCTATAAATCCGATAATCAAAATTTTAAATTCTAAATTCAACGTTTGGTATTTGGACGACGGAACCCTAGGAGGTGATGTGGATACTGTGTTCTTGGATCTTTTATTAATCAAAAATAAATTAGAAGCCATTGGTTTGGAGCTTAATTTTAGCAAATGCGAACTTTTTATAAATAACTGCGACTTAAATTTAAATGACATAAAACAAAAATGTAATATTTTGGCTCCAAATATTAAAATAGTTAACAGAAATTCCCTTTACCTTTTAGGTTCTTCAATTTTTGATGAATCTATTTCAGAATATATTAATAATTCAATGACTAAATTTCAAAATTTCGCTGACCGTCTCCTCGAAATTAGTCCACATTATGCACTTTGCATCTTAAAATTCTGTCTTTTCGTCCCAAAATTTACATATGTGCTCCTTAGCTGTTCCTTTTGGAATCACCCAGTTCTTTTGACACAAGTAGACAACTTAACCAAAATTAGCTTACAATCGATTCTAAATATGCAGCAGAACGAGCAATCTTGGACCCAAGCATCCCTACCCATCCGTTATGTTGGTTTAGGGATTCGCAAAGTTTCCAGTGTCTCTTTACCAGCTTTCCTATCTTCTGTCCATAGTTCAGCAAATTTCATAAGTAAGATTTTAAGGCATCCCATTCAAACTTTGAGATTGTTGGCTTGGAAGAAGCTAGAAACGCTTTCTTATTTGCATGTCTTGGTCAAAATTTTCCAGTTACTCCAAATTCACAGAGGAGCTGGGACGACATATACTGTAAATTAACTTATGAAAGTCTTTTGAGCTGTAGTACAGTTTCGGCGCGTCCTAGGCTTTTGGCCGTGGGTACGCATGAGGCCGTCTACTGGCTTCACACGTACCCTTCGTCAAATACAGGAACATTTCTTGAGCCTGACACGCTCTGGATCACAAACTGTCTATGGCTTGGGGTTCCGGTCTGCGCTCCTCGTAAATGTCCCTGTGGCAGTGATTTCGACAAGCTAGGACATCACGGAATGTCATGCCAAAAATGTGCAGGCCGCTTCTCGAGACATGCCGCACTTAATGATATCATACGCCGGTCCCTTGCCACCGTCAAACTACCAAGCCTACTTGAGCCGTCTGGTATTGCAAGAGACGATGGCAAGAGACCGGACGGTATGAGTTTGATTCCATGGAATATGGGCCGGGTGCTGGTATGGGATGCAACCTGTTCAGATACGCTGGCCACTTCCCACCTACATGGAACCAACAACAGAGCTGGTGCGGCTTGTGAAGCGGCTGAAAAAGCTAAAGCATTTAAATATAGGGGTCTAGGCTCCGAATATGATTTTGTCCCATTCAGTGTCGAGACCCTTGGTCCGTGGGGTCCTAGCGCTATAAGGCTTTTTAAGGAAATAGCAAAAAGGTTAGTCGAAGTGGTAGTATAAGTGGTAGTGATATAGTCTCGCAAAAAATCGAAAATGTTGCGACCGTGTTTAATGATTTTTTTGTATGTTTGAGTGGGTCCCTGGATGGTTCAGATTTACAATTTTACTCGGTAGGTGGCGCTGTTGTGAAGATCCATAAATCCCATCCCATGCGAAACCAGGGACCTGACCGGCTCGCTAGTCTTTATTTATATAATTATTTGGTTTTTTTTATAGGAGAGCTTGCGGCTCACCTGATGCTAAGTGACTACCGCCGCCCATGAACAACTGCAACACCAGGGAGGGAATTGCAGATGCGTTGCCGGCCTTTTAAAAAGGAGTACGCTCTTTTCTTGAAGGTCCCTAAGTCGTATCGGTCCGGAAAAATCGCTGATGGTAATCGATTCCACAAAGAAGTCGTTCAAGGAAGAAAACATCTTCTAAATCGCACAGTGGTGGACCGCCAATCATCCAGATGGTGTGGATGGTATCGGGAGTTCTGCCGCAATGTGCGTTCGTGAAATTTGGCGGCTGGGATTAATACGAACAATTCCTCAGAGCACTCCCCATGGTAGATGCGAAAGAAAATGCAAAGGGATGCAACATCTCTTCGCAGTGCCAATGAATCGAGCCGATCGGAAAGGGCTCGGTCGTCGACGATTCGAGCCGCTCTGCGCTGGATGCGGTCAAGTGGAAGGAGCTGGCACTGGGGAGCCCCTGCCCAGAGATGGGAACAGTATTCCATGTGAGGCCGAACCTGCGCCTTGTAAAGTTGCAGGCGGTGTGCCGGCATGAAATACTGTCCCGCTCTGCTGAGCACGCCAAGCTTTTTAGACGCTAATTTGGCCTTCTCTTCCAAGTGACCACGAAACTGCACGTCACTCGATATGTCGACTACGAGGATACCGATATTGGCTGAGGCAAGAAGGGGAGTGCCTTGAAACTGAGGAGATACGACAAAGGGGTTCTTTTTAGCGGTAAACGCGCAAACTTGTATATTCTGAGGATTAAACTGGACTAGATTTAGTCGCCCCCAATACGAGACTTTGTTCAGCAAAGACTCGACTTCAAACACAAGTTTGTTCCGGTACTCGGCGACGTTCTCCTGAGAAATATTGGCACGGCCGGTGTATAGAGCATCACCAGTGCTGTCATCCGCATAGCAATGAATGTTACCAGTTTGCAACATATCATTGATATGCAGAAGAAACAGCATTGGTGATAGCACACAGCCTTGTGGAACACCAGCGTTAATAGGCTTATAGTCAGAACCTGGACCGTCTACAACGACCTTGAAGCTCCGATCTGCAAGGAAGCTGGTGATCCAATTGCACAATTTCTCGGGAAGCCCATAGGAAGGGAGCTTCGAAAGAAGCGCTTTGTGCGAAACCCGATCGAAGGCCTTCGCAATATCCAGACTAACGGCCAACGCCTCCCCCTTGGACTCTACTGCCTCCGCCCATCTATGGGTCAGGTAGACCAGAAAATCACCAGCTGATCGACCCCGACGAAAACCGTATTGGCGGTCACTAATCAGCTGGTGATCCTCAAGGTACCGGATGAGCTGGCAGTTAAAAATGGATTCCATTATTTTGGAGAACAAGGAGGTGATCGCGATAGGCCTATAGTTGGACGGGTCTGAGCGACCGCTTTTTTTAAGGGATCGGGTGGACAAAAGCTGTCTTCCATGAATTCGGGACTACGCCTTGGGAGTAGGAGTACCGGAAAAGACGCGTTAGGACCGGTGCCAACTCCGGAGCACACGTCCTCAGCACAATTGGGGGGATTCCGTCAGGCCCACTCGACTTCTGGATGTCCAGGGAGAGAAGTTCTTTGCGAATCGAGCGCTGTGAGAACAGCACATCCGGCATGGAGCACTCACACCGCGGGATGGTCGGCGGTGTTTTCACCCCGTCATCAAGAGTCGAGTTGGACGCAAAAAGGGAAAGGTCAGTTTTGTCTTTGTCGTCTTGGGCCAGTGAGTCGTCCTCCCTGTGCAGAGATTGTAGTGATGGCTTACAGAAATTCCCTTGGACAGCCTTGGCGAGAGACCAGAATGCACGGGTTCCCGAAGGAAGCCGAACTAGTTTCTCGCCAATTCTGCCTATGTGCGCTGACTTTGCCTTGGCAATAACTCTTTTGAAGGACCTGGAGGCGAAGTTATACTTCTTTTTAAGTGTGCTGGTGTTTACATCCCGAGTCGCCGAAGCCGCAGCCCAGGCTTGATAACAATCCTGCTTACTGCGTAATGCAGTCTTACAGGAGCGACCAAACCAAGGCTGAGATCTGCCTCCGATGGGTACCACAGATGATGGAATAAATAGTTCCATTCCCTGTAGCACCACATCACTGACAGAGTCAGCAACAGCGCTGGGATCATCCGGCGAGAAGCAAACCCGCCCCCATGGGTAAGATGCAAAGAAAGACCGCATTCCGCCCCAATCCGTCGACCTGTAATACCAAACACGACGGCAACCTGCAGAACGCAACCGCGAGGAGAACGTGAGTGGCACCACACTCCGGATCAGACAATGGTCCGATGAGCCGAGAGGGGCATCGACGAAACCTGATATCCGTCCGGATGAGAGGTCAGCAGAAGTTCCAACAGGGAAGGTGTATGATCCTCCACATCTGGAATCCGCGTAGGCGAAGTAACCAGTTGTGTCAGACCATATGCCAAGGCAAAGTCATAAACAGATCTCCCCGCATGATCGGTTAAACGTGAACCGAGCCATTTGGCGTGGTGGGTGTTAAAATCGCTAAGGATCACGATCTCTGCGGATGGGACCTGTTGTAGCAAGGAATCTGTAGTCATTTGGACGTGGTCGATGAGTCGGTCTGTTTCGGCATTACCGCTATGGGACCTAAAGAGGCACCCGTAGACGCGCGGATGGTCGTCGCTGTCTACGCGTAACCAAAGGATGGACAGGTCCGAACCTTCAAGACTGCGGAGGCGTCGAGAACAGATGTCCTCTCTGACATACACGCAAACTCCAGCCCGAGGCACAAAGGAGTGCTCCAATTTGTACCCTGGGTAGGAGAGATACGAAATATCAGCCGGAGAGGAAACCTACGTCTAGGTCAGAAAGAGCAAGGTCGGCTTCGCCGTCTCGAGATGGTAGTGGACGGCGTTTAGGTTAGAGTGAAGTCCCCTGATGTTGCAGAAATTCGCGGATAGCGTGGTAGGGGTCGCCTTGGTCTTGTTGCTCAGTTTGCCCCGAGCAGTTATGTTTTTGAGTTGAATTTTGCCCCCCCCCCCCCTCCCCCCGCGGAATACGCGGGGCAGCCTGAGAACCCACGCTCAGTAGTGGAATAACATGGTCGTGGTTGCTCAGCGAGGGATTCTCCAGGGATGCTGGTACCCTCCTGGGGTAGTCTAACGTGTAATTCCGCTACAATATTGCCTCTCTTGTATCATCAATTACCATTCATCTCATGTCAGTTATGCGTTTGTATAGCACTCGATTCCAAACCAAATGATAAATGGAATCATTTATCTATTTTGTGAATAGTTTACCTACCCGTTACTACTTTGCGTAAGTTTTATAGATAAAATATCATTGAAAGAGCAAAGATATAATAAATCATCGCCATTAGGAACCTTCACAAGTCCACTGGTGAACAAAAGCCTACTCTAAGCAAAGCCACAAAACACGATTCTGAGTCACCTGCATCGATAAACTGCATGCCTTACCAAGTCGTTACTCCATCTATAAGGTTTGTCAGTGGAGGTTGTACTACACTAAGCATCCATCTATTCTTCCATCTGTCCATACATTACAGCCTATAAAAGCCCACTTAACAAAGGCCTCCCCAATAGCTGATTTTGCCATAGTAGCCATGCTTGCCACGCGGATTGGAAACCACAGTTTTTTTTTATTATTATTTTGAACCAGGAAGATGTGCGGTGAATTACTTTACTTACAGTTCGCATGCCGTTATCTATATAGTTTTAATAAATAATTGCTAAATAAATGTTCTTCGTTATCCTTCCACAAAATAAATCCAAAAATCAACGACATACTTAGCATAATTCATTCTTAGCATATTCAGAAAAAATATTAATTTTAATTTCTAATAATTTAATATCAGAGATTAACCTTAGACATCAAGATATATTAATCAATTTGGAACGTTTTGAATTTTCAATTTTGCAAAAAGTTTATTTTATTTTAAAGATCCCAACATTATGAGAAAAGGTATCATCATGTACATTTAAGTCAAATATTACTTTCATTAACAGAATCGGGCCTTTGCCTTTTAAAAGAAGATAATTAAACATGGGCTTGGAAAATGATAAAACAGACATCATTTTTAATATTTATTTTTATTTCAGTTTGCATGTCATACATATATCTTATGTTTATAATATTGTTGAAGCTGACATTAATAAATGTAGTGCAGCCCCCCACTACATGAAGGAAGACGATAGATGCTCAGGACTGGCTCAGGCTTAGCACCGTGATTTGGGGCATCCCTTGCGGTGGTCTTTGTTCAGCAGTTAACTTGTGACTAGCAGCAATAATAATGATGATGGTGATAATCATAACCACTTTCCACCAAGACTGTAAGTACGTTTGTTACTTCAGTATTATAAAAGAGAAAAAATAAACAATACACAATCTAGAGTCTAGACCGGTATTGTTCAGACATATTCCAGACGTAACTAAATACGTGTTAAAATTAAAGAGAATTGTTTTAAAGTGCAAATTAACTTTTATTTTGTTACGCGTTAGTTTTGATACTTTTCTAATTTAAAGACAATAGTCTACTTAGCTTCCTATTTTCTAACTTAGCAAAGGCATACGAAAGTAATTTTTTAGCCGACATGACGAAAAACGAAATGAGGTTCGGTTCAATTCGATTCTATTTTACTTGTACTTCTTTATATTTCACGATAACTTCTCTAATTGTGAACTTACTTTGATGATTATTTATTTATAGTTATACCTAAAGGGGATCTCTGTTAGTAATTTTTTATTATTTATTGGTATTACCTAGCTATTTATTCTTTGATAATACTGATATGTGGCTGTTAACTTAAAATTTCTAGGCTCCATCCATGTCTTTGACAGTCTTTACGCGTCTATATTTGCGTTTGTATAAAGTAATTTTTCTTCCTTTTTGCTATATACAACCATCTCTATTACGCTAGATATGCTACTATATATAACGTATATACTATCTTTAACCTATAAACTACCCTACAACTATATTTATAATCTATACAAATAAATAAAATTGAAGTGTCTGTTTGTAATGTTAAAATAACAGCTTTTTATTAAATGAATATGAATATATATACGGCACTTATAACAAAAACACAATTTTCAAAATTTTTGTCTGTCTGTCTGTCGGTTTGTCTGTCTGTTTGTTCCGGCGAATCTCCGAAACGGTTGGACCGATTTTGACGAAACTTTTACTGGCAGATAGCTGATGTTCTAAGGAGTAACTTAGGCTACTTATATTTGAGAAAAATGATAAGGGTTCTGAGCAATATAATTAAAACCCTAATTTACACGCGGGCGAAGTCGCGGGGAGCACCTAGTCTATAATATAACCTATAAACTATATATAGCTTACTATATATAACCAACTGTACTATATATAGCCAACTGTCAAAGCTGAAGATCGAGTGTGGCAGCATCGTTTCCGGGACACCTCAGATTTTGAGAGAGAGAGAGATTCTATGGGCAGCTGTACACGTCATCGTTGGAGCCACACGCACGTGTGAGTAACGTTCCAAGAGCGAGTATTATCCGATACTATTCCGAAAATATCCCGGATGTCAGTCTGAGTGATATTAGAATGGCTCTCCAGCACCTTAAAAACAGCAAGGCCCCAGGCGAGGATGGAATTACAGCGGAGCTTCTGAAAGCGGGTTGAAGATTGTTACTTGAAGTCCTTCAGAAGCTTTTTAATTCTGTCCTCCTTGGTGGCATTACACCAGAGGCGTGGAGCAGAAGTGCGGTGGTCTTGTTCTTCAAGAAAGGTAACAACGTTCTCTTGAAGAAATACAGACTGATTTCCCTTCTGAGCCGCGTCTACGTGCTGTTTTCGAGAGCCATTGCGAAACCTCTCGCACGCAGACTTGACGACTTCCAGCCTCCCGAACAAGCCAGTTTCCGAAAAGGCTTTAGCATCATAGACCACATATATACCCTTAGGCAAATTGTACAGAAGTCCGAGGAGTACAATTTTCCACTATGTCTGGGGTATGTGGACTATGAGAAAGCCTTTGATTCCGTCGAAATTTGGGCGGTACTACAGTCCCTTCAGCGTTGCCAAGTTGATTGTCGGTATATCGAAGTTTTGAAATGTTTGTGCAGTAGGCCTACGATGGCTATCCGAGTACAGAACCAGAGTACGAAACCTATCCAATTGCAGAGAGGTGTAAGACAGGGTGACGTTATATCCCCGAAACTCTTCACCGCTGCATTGGAAGACGTTTTCAAGCTTCTGGACTGGAAAAGATACGGTATCAACATCAATGGCGAGTAAATCACTCATCTTGGATTTGCCGACGATATAGTCCTTATGGCAGAATCGCTGGAGGACCTAAGCACTATGCTCAATGACCTCAATAGTGTCTCCCAACGGATAGGTCTTAAGATGAACATGGACAAAACAACAATCATGTATAAAATCCCTGTCACACCTATGCCGGTAGTTGTTGGGAGCACTAAGCTCGAAGTTTTTGATGAGTATGTTTACCTGGGACAAATAGTCCGACTTCGACCGAGAGGTCAATCGACGGATTCAACTCGGCTAAACTACGAAACATCTTCTCGTTATACATAACTCAAAACCTTAAAACGAAATTGTACTACCAGTGCGTGATTTCAGTGATGACTTACGGATCTGAGACGTGGTTCTTCACTGCTGGCCGTATGAGAAAGCTCAAAGTCGCTCAGCGAGCTATGGAGAGGCTATGCTCGGGGTTTCTCGGCGTGATAAACTTAGAAATGAGGATATCCGCAGTATAACTAGAGTAACCGACATCGCCCAACGGATTAGTAAGCTGAAGTGGCAGTGGGCCGGCCATATAGCTTGAAGAACCGACAACCAATGGGGAAGGATGGTTCTAGAGTGGTAGCCTCGTACCGGTAGGCGAAGTGTAGGGCGACCCTCCACGAGATGGAGTGACAACCTGGTAAGACATGCAGAAAGTCGATGGATGCAGGTGGCTCAGGACCGTGCTTTGTGGCATTCCTTGGGGGAGGCCTATGTTCAGCAGTGGAATTATGAAAGGCTGTAATGATGATGATGATGATATATAACCATCTCTTTACGCTAGAAGGAGCGAGACGTCTGGTACTGGGATCTTCAATTTGCCTGCTAAGTGTGACGATGAAGGCAAATCCTCACTACAATGAGAGAGGCAGCCATATTATTATTGTAGCACGAATGGGTCGGCTCAACCGGGGAAGCAGTAAGCTCTCACAGAATACCAGCGAAATATAGCCTAAAGCTGCTGTTTTGTATAGTGAGTGTAGAGAACCGGAGGCCCTTTTTACTGGAAACGAGGCATTCGATCTTAGTTCTTAGGGTTGACAACGCATCTGCACTTTGATTCCTAATTGAGGATAGATGTAGATTTCTATGGGCCACAGAATCTACTTACCATCAGGTGGACTGTGTGCTCGTTTGACACCATCATCTTTATATATAAAAATTACGTGTCACGTTGTTTGTCCGCGATGGACTCCTAAACTACTGCACCGATTTCAATAAAATTTTGTAAACTGTGTGCAGTTTTGTCCAACTTGAAAGATAGGATAGTTTTTATCCTGATAAATGAGCCTCAAATTTTTTTATTGCGAATGTAAGAATTTTTATAGGAAGGGTCGTTGGAAAGGGCAAAACAACGTCTGCCTGGCGAGATAGTACTATTAAAAAATATCAAACACTTAAAACTTTTCTTCGTAGGGCCATTTTATGGGTCGTCTTTTTTTTTTTCTTCTGAGAGCGGAAGGACTTTTTATTTATTTATCCCTTACTGGAACACACCTTCAACTTGGGTTACAAAGGACGGACTTAATGCCCTGTGGCATTCTCTACCAATAAACTCTGGGAAAGATGGAAAATAAAGATGTTGGTCGATGCAGATTAAAGACAAAACACCTTAAAACAGTTAATCAATTGATAAAGTCAATAGTTTAACTATAAATTAAGCCTACCTTCATTCTTTTACTCTTAAAAGCCAGTGCTTTACTACTAACCCACGTGATGGTAAGTCGTACTGTAGAAGATGATACTTGGCTTAACAAAAGCATATTCACTAGTCCCTTGAAGACACCCACATTGTAATCGAATGGAAGACATATGACATAAGCTAATGATCACGCGAACATTATATTTTAAACTGGTGACCCGCCCCAGCTTCGCCTGGATGGGGTCTATAAATGTGGCGTTATTAAGATTTAAGATAATCAAATACAATTTATTTTATCAATTTGTTTATTGCTTTATGACTTAATCTGCAACTTTTTTGGATAAAATATAGCTCAGATACCTCCTGGCATTGATCTCTGTCTATTGGTAAAGTTTCATCACAATCGATTCAGCTATGCCGAAGATATTTCTAACAGGTCTGCAAATACTCTCAATAATGAGGTACACTTTCGTTCACCTGTAGAAAATTTATAGGCACTAATAAGCAAACTCATCGATTAAAAGCATTTACAGACAGGTTAGAATTAAATTTCTATTTCTGAGTAAAATTAAGATTATCTATTTTAAGCCTAGTGCAAAGCAATTTACAATGAGATTAATCAAAAGTCTAGACTTAGATGAACTGACCTGTATTATTTGACCTTTCTATCCCTAGTGGCCTGAATATTCGTTTACAAATATTTGAAATATATTATTCGTTTTCGTAACTTTTAATAATTAATTTTAATTTAACTACTGCTGGGATTCGTATGGTAAGAGTGAAGAGCCTTATAATTTTATATATTTTATCTTAGTCCTCAGGGATGACAACACATCTGCATTTTGATTATTTATTCGATGATAGGTGTAGATGTCTATGGATCGGTGCCAGAGATAAATGGATGTGGTATTTGTGTTCCTGTGTTACTACCGACACTGCTATAAAAGAAGAGAAAAATTCTAAAAAGTTAAAAGATTTAAGGGACCGTTCAAGTAGTTGATACGTGAATATTTTCAGGACAATCTATTGTTGATTTATAGTGTCCTGACGTTTACTGGTGTTTTCTAAATGAATTACTATCTTTTCATGAACTATTTTATAGTGATATTTTATGTATCCTGTTTGTATCATCAACACATAATTTACACTTGTCAAATAAACACTATGATAACATATTTTTTTACATAACATACACAAACAATTATTACTATGGTTTCACTAGTAATATACAAGTCATCAAACGCACTCTATTGATTGAAAGTAAAAAACTACAATGTCATTTGCCAAAAACTTACAACTTACGTAGGTGCTCAACTTACCTGAAGTACTGTTCTTACATATATACTAGATTAAATTACTTTATTTTATACGTGTAACAAAAAACTCAAAGTACAATACTTATAAATATAAATATAAACAATACACTTTTCTTTGATATTGGTTTTGATAAATTAATTGTAATACAGAATTTTTATTTTAAATTATACTTGTTTTTAAATAGCATGGGACGGTACTCTTCATTAATTTATAGTAGTGTTTACATACATATGTCTCATTATATAAATGTATATTCTCGCTTACTAACTATAAAAGCAATTACACCTTATGAAATCCTAATACTCGTACTTATAAGAAAAAGTTGCCGTGTAGTGGCGGTTAAGAATATCCACTACCCCATATCTTCCCGTGGGTGTCGTAAAAGGCGACAAAGGGAAACAGGCAGGAGATGGGCAGCAGCATCTTCCTGATAATAGCCAAAATAACAATAAAAAACTGCGGTTGCCAACCCGCTCGCCAAGCGTGGCAACTATGGCAATATACCCCCCATGAGCAATGACAATAATAAACGGCCCCCAGTCCCCGGCGGCCCCGCTATTCCTGGCTACGGTGGCGACCATGGTAACGGCGGGGCAGGGGGTGCTAAGAATCTCCGGTGGAGGTTCGGTTGCCACCTACGACGACTCGACCTGGCAACATACAACGCACGCACCCTGAGGACTGACGAGAAGATTGTGGAGCTGGAAGAAGAGATAGACAAGTTACGCTGGCATATTATAGAATTATCCGAAGTCCGAAGAGAGGGGGAGGACACGGTAATCCTCGAATCCGGCAACTTGCTCTATTACCGGGAGGGCGACCATCTGTCCCAAGGAGGTGTCGGATTTATCGTCCACAAGTCTCTCGTTAACAACGTTGTAAAGATTGAGAGTGTGTCGACGAGGGTTGCGTACCTTATACTCAGAATCACCAAACGGTATTCGCTGAAGGTCATACAGGTTTACGCACCAACCTCGGCACACCCCGATCAGGAGGTGGAGGAAATGTATGAGGATATTTCTAGAGCCATGCATTCCTCCAAAACCCAATATACGGTGTTAATGGGAGACTTCAACGCAAAACTAGGCACAAGAGGGAACGGTGAGCTGAAAGTAGGGAAATTTGGAATAGGGCAACGGAACCCAAGGGGCCAGCAGCTGGCCGACTTCATGGAGAAAGAGGGACTCTTTATGATGAACTCTTTCTTCCAGAAGCGGCCCCACAGGAAGTGGACCTGGTCGAGCCCCGACGGTTCGACAAAAAAATGAGATTGACTTCATTATGACGACCAGACGACAACTGTTCAGTGATGTCTCAGTGATCGCGAGGGTGAAAACCGGCAGTGATCACCGAATGGTTAGAGGCACACTGAACCTAAACGTTAAGTTGGAGAGGTCTCGTCTAATGAAGTCAACGCTCCGTCCCCCTCGTGCTCTTTTCCAAAGTCCCGAAACCTTTCAGCTCGAGTTACAAAACCGTTTTCAGTGCCTAGAAGACTGCAATGAAGTGGACGATTTGAATGACAAGCTCGTGGAAACTGTCCATGCGGTCGGAGCTAAGTTCTGCAAGACCCGCCACAGAAGAACACAAAAACTCTCCGATCACACTCTTAATCTCATGGCTGTTAGACGGGAGATGAAGCTACATTCTTCAACAGATTTAACAGCATACAGGCAACTGAACAGACAGATCTCCAAATGCATGCGGCGGGACTTACGCAAATTCAATACAGCTCGTATTGAAGAAGCGATCGAGCGGAACCGAGGCTCCAAAGTCTTTGCCAGAGATCTGTCTGCCAGAAAGCGCCAACTGTCAAAGCTGAAGACAGAGTGTGGCAGCATCGTTTCCGGGGCACCTGAGATTTTGAGTGAGATTGAGAGGTTCTATGGGCAGCTGTACACGTCATCGTTGGAGCCGCACGCAAGTGTGAGTAACGATCCAAGAGCGAGTCTTATCCGACACTATTTCGATGATATCCCGGACGTCAGTCTGAGCGAGATTAGAATGGCTCTCCAGCACCTTAAAAACGGCAAGGCCCCAGGCGAGGATGGAATTACAGCGGAGCTTCTGAAAGCGGGTGGAAGACCGGTACTTGAAGTCCTTCAGAAGCTCTTTAATTTCGTCCTCCATGGTGGCATTACACCGGAGGCGTGGAGCAGAAGTGCGGTGGTCTTGTTCTTCAAGAAAGGCGACAACGCTCTCTTGAAGAACTACAGACCGATTTCCCTTCTGAGCCGCGTCTACGTGCTGTTTTCGAGAGTCATTACGAATCGTCTCGCGCGCAGACTTGACGACTTCCAGCCTCCCGAACAAGCCGGTTTCCGAAAAGGCTTTAGCACCATAGACCACATACATACCCTTCGGCAAATTGTGCAGAAGTCCGAGGAGTACAATTTGCCACTATGTCTGGCGTATGTGGACTATGAGAAAGCCTTTGATTCCGTCGAAATTTGGGCGGTGCTGCAGTCCCTTCAGCGATGCCAAGTTGACTGTCGGTATATCGAAGTGTTGAAGTGCTTGTACAGTAGGGCTACGATGGCTATCCGAGTACAGAACCAGAGTACGAAACCTATCCAATTGCAGAGAGGTGTAAGACAGGGTGACGTCATATCCCCGAAACTCTTTACCGCTGCAGTGGAAGATGTTTTCAAGCTTCTGGACTGGAAAGGATATGGTATCAACATCAATGGCGAGTACATCACTCACCTTCGATTTGCCGACGATATAGTCCTTATGGCAGAATCGCTGGAGGACCTAAGCACTATGCTCAATGACCTCAATAGTGTTTCCCAACGGATAGGTCTTAAGTTGAACATGGACAAAACAAAGATCATGTTTAATGTCCATGTCACACCTATGCCGGTAGTTGTTGGGAACACTAAGCTCGAAGTTGTTGACGAGTATGTTTACCTGGGACAAATAGTCCGACTAGGTAAGTCCAACTTCGACCGAGAGGTCAATCGACGGATTCAACTCGGTTGGGCAGCGTTCGGGAAATTACGGCACATCTTCTCGTCAGGTATACCTCAAAACTTGAAAACGAGACTGTACACCCAGTGCGTGTTGCCAGTGATGACATACGGAACTGAGACGTGGTCCTTCACTGCTGGCCGGATGAGGAAGCTCAAGGTCGCTTAGCGAGCTATGGAGAGGGCTATGCTCGGAGTTTCTCTGCGTGATAAACTCAGAAATGAGGATATCCGCAGTAGAACTAGAGTGACCGACATAGCCCAACGGATTAGTAAGCTGAAGTGGCAATGGGCCGGCCATATAGCTCGAAGAACCGACAACCGATGGGGAAGAAAGGTTCTCGAGTGGCAGCCTCGTACCGGCAGGCGAAGTGTAGGGCGTCCCCCCACTAGATGGAGTGACGACCTGGTAAGATATGCAGGAAGTCGATGGATGCAGGTGGCTCAGGACCGTGCTTTGTGGCATTCTTTGGGGGAGGCCTATGTTCAGCAGTGAACTTGTGAAGGGCTGTAATGATGATGATGATGATGATAAGAAGAAACATTAAAGTAACATTCTGTAATAATATATATAGCGGTTAGTATATTAAAAAATAATATTCTAAAAGAATTAGATCAAACTGGACTAATAAATTGTTATAGCTCTGATAATCCGTCGAAGTGCTTAGAGACATTGTCCGTTGCTTGTCCAGAGCAAAACAACCGGTCCATATGTATTATTTCCATCAACATTCGTAGTATAAATTGCAACATGGAGATGTTTACAGTATACCTTAGCCAATTTGATATAAACATAGACATGATTGTGTTAACAGAATGCTGGTCTCACGAGGATTATGAACCGCCAACACTGGCAGGATATAATGTAATGTACTGTAGTAAGAGACATCTAAATAAAAATGATGGTGTAGTAGTATACACAAAGGATAACTTAGTAGTGTCTGCCATTGAACCCGATTTCCAGGACGGTAACTGTCTTGTAATTAAAATCCAAAGTAATATCACTGTGCTGTGTATCTATAGGCCACCTAGTTTTAGAAATGTTACAAACTTTTTAGAATCATTGGATACAGCATTAAATAATTATAAAAGCAGTACGGTTGTGTTAACGGGAGATATTAACTTGGATATTCTTAATGAAAGCGCAAATGTATACACAATGCAGTATCTTAACTTAATGGCGACTCATGGATTAGTACCTGGAATTAATAAGCCTACACGACAAACTACCTGCTTGGATCATTTTATGATCAAAACATATGGACAGGCACAAACTATAGTTTTCAATGAGTTTACGGATCACTCACCCATATTACTATATATTTCGTTGTCAACAGTACAAAAGAAAAACCTCGGATGCGAGAAAGTTGACATAAATCTAGAAAAAATTAAAAACGGTATCAAAGACATCTCCTGGGAAAATTACTATAGGTTAAGGGATTGTAATCATGCAGCAGAGTTTTTAGTAAACAATATACATAATATAATATCGAAAAACACTTTGATAAGGACAGTACCTAAGAAAAAGCAACCACTTAAACCATGGATAACCGTAGGGTTATTAAAATGTATGCGAAAAAGGGATAAAATGCACAGAAACCTTAAGCGATCTCCTCATGATGAGAGTATTTTAAGCGAATATAAGCAATATAGAAACATATGCAATAATATTATAAAAACTCAAAAAAGAAATTATTTAAGAAATTTGTTAGAAAAAAGACGTGGGGACATTAAAGGTACATGGGACATTATACAAAATTTAAACAACTTAAAAAAGGTTAGCAATACACCCGTTGAATTAATCTGTTCTCGTGATGTGTCACCTAAAGAATCACTTAATGAACTGAATATATATTTTACGTCGATTGGCTAAACACTAGCTGAAACAACATTAAAGCTACTTAGTGAGACGGAAGAGAGGCTAGCTAGTAAGAGTATGCACAGTAGAAGCTGTGTCGATTCAATGATGTTTTTACCCACTGATCCATTAGAGATAAAGAAAATTGTACAACAGATGAAGGATGCAAAAACACCGGGTTGATATAAGATTAGTACAAAGATCATAAAACAATCAATTGATATTCTCGTTGATCCACTATGCTATTTATATAACCTGAGCCTGGAAACAGGGGTTTTCCCAGTTCTTTTCAAGAAAGCTATTATTACCCCGATATTCAAAAGCGGAGAAAAACAATTAGCAAGTAATTATAGACCAATTGCACTTTTAAGCACACTATCTAAAATTCTGGAAAAAATAGTTAATATTAGACTTACGAAATTTCTTGACCAAAAAATCTCATATCAACTAATCAGTATGGCTTTAGGAAGAACAAATCTACAGAAGATGCTGTTTTAAAACTAACTACACTAGTGGCCAATTATTTAGATAATAATAATCACTGTGTTGGGGTCTTTTTGGACCTACAAAAGGCTTTTGATACTGTGTCACCGAGGATACTTCTGAAGCGAATGGAGCGAATGGGTATACATGGGATTCCCTATGATTGGTTTAAAGATTACTTAAGTAATCGAAGCCAGCAGATTAAAGTTGGCACACATATTAGTGACGAAACTAACAGCGATTACGGAGTCCCACAAGGAAGCACTCTTGGACCAACACTTTTCCTGTTGTACGTTAACGATCTCTGCAACATAGAATTGGAAGGAGCTGATGTATTAATGTACGCAGATGATACTGTCTTGCTTTTTCATCATCAGACTTGGGATGGTGTGCAAACTCTTACAGAATGAGGACTGTGTGAGGTTTCGAAGGCTCTGGAAAATAGTTTGCTATCGTTAAACGTAGAAAAGACGAAATATCTATGTTTCAGGATAACAGAGGCTACTAGCGCTTTTAAAGTCAAGATGCACACGTTCCCATGTAATACCATACCCTTACTTCCTGGCAGAAAGTGTGATTGTAAAGAGCTAGAAATGGTTAAACACGTGCGATATGTAGGAGTGACAATTGACGATAAACTAACTTGGAACCGTCATATTTCAAATGTCACGAGTAGAGTAAGAAAGCTCATTTATATTTTTAAAAACCTAAGAGAAATTGCAGATAGCGACCTTCTTCTATATGTTTACAAGGCTCTTTGCCAATCTGTCATAACATATTGCATTGCAGTGTGGGGAGGAGCAGCGAAATCTCATATGATGGGACTGGAAAGGGCTCAAAGAGCCATTCTAAAAGTTCTATGTCTTCTCCCTTTTAAATATCCCTCACACGCATTGTATCAACACTGTAGGGTTTTAACTGTGAGACAATTATACTATAAATCTATAGTTCTCAGGTATCATCGGGAAGTCGTACCATCTTTGCCAACGTCTCAGCGAAGGAGAGAGACATGTCCCATAGTACGGACTCGTACGGAGTTTGCCAAGCGTCAATATTACGCGATAACCTCTCGGGTGTATAATAAATTAGGTGATATTCAACAATTATAAAAATTTAATACCTATAAATTAAAGAAATATATAGAGGACTTCATGAATAAATTAAATTACAAAGATACAGAACGCATGATGGAAAGTTTAAAGTGAAACGCACACACACACACACACACACACACACACACACACACACACACACACACACACACACACACACACACACACACACACACACACACACACACACACACACACACACACACACACACACACACACACACACACACACACACACACACACACACACACACACACACACACACACACACACACACACACACACACACACACACACACACACACACACACACACACCCACACACATATGATGATGTAACTTTTCTTTATGTGTGTGTCAATAAATTATTATTATTATTATTATTATAAATTATTATTATTATTAATTAATTTATTTAAATTATATATATATATATATATAGGTATAGTTGTAGAACCAATGGGTCGCCTCGACCGGGGAAGGACCACGCTCTCACAGAATAACAGCGTAAAATAGCAGTTTAACACCGCTGTGTATCGTATGGTGAGTGTAAAGAACCGGAGACTCTTTTTACTAGAAATAGAGGCATTCCATCTTAGTACTCACGGGTGACGACGCATCCGCATTTTGATTCGCAACCGAGGATAGATGTAGATGTTTATGGGCCACAGCAACCAATAACCATCAGGTGGACTGTGTGCTCCTTTATCACCTTATCATATTAAAAAAAATACCATTAAGAATACACTAGTGAAATTCTCGTTTCTGAAAGTTATCTTCCAATAGAGGACTTCTCATTTTTAAATATGATTTGATACTACAAACTATTTACTTAAAAGAAAAAGATAGAATTTCGATTCGGTTTGAAACAAGCGCAATATAATCGATTCTCAATTAAATAGAGCATTTTAATATCTATTTTCGATTATTTTTCTATGTTAACTAGGGAGATTAAATGCGTACATATCTACAAAATAATAATAAAAAATACAAAATATCAAAATTTCAACAAGTAACAGTTACAACATCAATTAAAGTAATCGATCTCAGATCGATATCCTTAATATTCGCTTCACTTAGTTGTTGTTGTTTTAACTTTCGTTAATCGTTTCAACATTTCGTTTCATTACTAAAAACAGTTTTTTGGTGATTTTATTCTGAACCTGCTTTTACATCTTTTAGTAAAAATATTTTTTTTTATAGGATAAGGGTGACAAAGGAGCACACAGTCCACCTGATGGTAAGTGGTTGCTGCGGCCCATAGCCATCTACATCTATCCTCTGTTACAAATCAATATGTAGATGCGTTGTCACCCGTGAGGACTAAGATGGAATGCCTCATTTCCAGTAAAAAAGGCCTCCGGCCACCTGCACTCACCAAGCGAAACGCAGAGGTAAACCTCTACTTCACGCTGGTTTTCTGTGAGGTCGTGGTACTACCCCGGTTCGAGCCGGCCCATCCGTGACTGATAAAAATAGTAAAAAATAGCCTGTTACAGTGTAATAACAGTGAAAAATCACCTGCTACAGTGTAGGTAATATATAATCTCACTTTTACTTATCCTACAATAACTCAGCTCCTATATTGACAAATCTTGCCAGATTTTCAGCTATGAATTGTTTGCTTTTATACGCTTTCAAATGGTCCCACTTTCATCTTGTTAACACTTGGGCCTAAGAATGTATGGAGACGTCTCCTTCTCTTTTCAACATAATAATATCTCGATACGAAACCCCGTGTCATACATATATACATATAAGCACACGTCAGTGAAAATTTTGTTTTGTATATAGAATAGAATAGAATAGAATAGAAAAAACATTTATTCAGCACAGGCAGTTCATACACATGAAAGTAAAAGCACATATTGATATATATATAAAAAAGGTCGCATTGTGCCGAAAAGGGGTTGGTTCAGCATGTGTTGTGTGAGAATGGCCTCACACGCGCTGATTTTCAGCCAAGAAACCTATTCATTGGCGTCACGAACGTAGCACAGCTGTTACGTGTAGTTTAGTCCTTCGATAAAACGAAAAAAGCCTAAACCTTCTATATAATTATAACACAAAATTTAAAATAAAGCAAAAAGCAGCAAAAAAAAGTACAATATAAGACATTAAATATAACCTTATACATAATTGTGTGTGGTAACAACAACTATCAATTATCAATTAAAATGGATTAGTAATAATAATAATAAACAAAACTAAGAAAAATATACAGACAATTTTGTTAATAACCGTACAATGCGTTATAGGAAGGAGCTTTCTCGGTTGATATTGCCATGTTGTATTTGTGCAATCTTGATAAAAATTATGACTTCACCTCTAAACCATCATAATTCGATACTCTATACTCTTAGCGTAAAGAATACCTGATTAAGTAAATTCTTTTATATTTTTTTTTCATATTTGTTAAAAAAAATTAAATCTACTAAAATACTATTGTGCTAGTCAAACATATATAATATTGAAATGAAGCAACTTTCATTTTTCTTCCAAATATAAAATTAGACATGCTTTCGTATTATTTAATAGCTGAGATAATATGATCATAAAAGTCGCATCTAAAATAGAATCTTAGTGACTATTACAATCTAAGATCTTATATCTCTCCATAGACGAATGAAAATCGTATAGCCCATCTAATGGTGTAGGGCCTCTAAAATGGCAAAAAAAATGTTTAAAATTAATTACATGGCTTTATGTCTGTATTCCTCGAGGGGTTAGTAGACCCCAGAGAGCAGCGAACTGTTAAGACCACATCATCACACACATTTATTCCCAGACTAACATGGGAAAGACATAAAGTTTAATAATCATTTCTTATATTTACACAAACACGTATGAAATGTTTTAAATATTAAAGAAATATTTGGAAACTTTAACTTTAATGATGGAGTGACGACATGCAGTAAGTTGATGGATGCAGGTAGCTCGAAACTTTGTTTTATTGTGTTCCTTAGTTGGGGGTTGAAGGGGTATGTTGATTATGTTGGCTAAAATAAATATATAACATGGTTTGAAGTACATTTCAGTACACGACGTCTCGAAAACACAGTTCAGAACAAGACGTCTTCGACGTAGCTTCCGATGAATACTTTAGCTCTGGTGTTAACGGAATCAATTACATAAATTACATAAAGCTTTAAGATACAGGGTTTGGAGATCACCTTTTAAGCAAGGAGATGCTTGTGTTAGGTGGCTCCGCTCTTCCACTTAACATTATACAGTGTATGTAAGAAACAAAATAAAAGAAAAGAAAGTACAAATACAAAAAGGATAAGAAGCGCACTTGTGTGATGTAGTGAGTGGGGCTTTGAGTGTACGCGCACACGTGTTTGTGTGTGTACTGTGTGTATAAACTATTGAATATCAATATATTCAACAGTTTCGTGGTTTCGAACCAAAACTATATATTATGTCGATAGATAACATATAGTTTTGGTTTCATCCATCAATTATATATTTTTTTTTATAGGAGAGGGGGCAAACGAGCTTGCGGCTCACATGATGGTAAGTGACTACCGGCGCTCATGAACAACTGCAACACCAGGGGAATCGCAGATGCGTTGCCGGCCTTTTAAAAAGGAGTAAGCTCTTTTCTTGAAGGCCCCTAAGTCGTATCGGTCCGGAAAAATCGCAGATGGTAATCGATTCCACAAGGAGGTAGTGCGAGGAAGAAAACATCTTCTAAATCGCACAGTGGTGGATCGCCAATCATCCAGATGGTGTGGATGGTATCGGGAGTTCTGCCGCGATGTGCGTTCGTGAAATTTGGCGGCTGGGATTAATCCGAACAATTCCTCAGAGCACTCCCCATGGTAGATGCGAAAGAAAATGCAAAGTGATGCAACATCTCTTCGCAGTGCCAATGAATCGAGCCGATCGGAAAGGGCTCGGTCGTCGACGATTTGAGCTGCTCTGCGTTGGATGCGGTCAAGTGGAAGGAGCTGGCACTGGGGAGCCCCTGCCCACAGATGGGAACAGTATTCCATGTGAGGCCGAACTTGCGCCTTGTAAAGTTGCAGGCGGTGTGCTGGCAAGAAATACTGTCCCGCTCTGCTGAGCACGCCAAGCTTTTTAGAGGCCAATTTGGCCTTCCCTTCCAAGTGACTACGAAACTGCACGTCACTCGATATGTCGACTCCGAGGATACCGATACTGGCTGAGGCAAGAAGGGGAGTGCCTTGAAACTGAGGAGATACGACAAAGGGGTTCTTTTTAGCGGTAAACGCGCAAACTTGTGTCTTCTGAGCTTTAAACTGGACTAGATATAGTCGCCCCCAATCCAAGACATTGTTCAGCAAAGACTCGACTTCAGACACAAGTTTGTTCCGGTACTCAGCGACGTTTTCCCGAGAAATATTGACACGGCCGGTGTATAGAGCATCACCAGTGCTGTCATCCGCATAGCAATGAATGTTACCAGTTAGCAACAAATAATTGATATGCAGAAGAAACAGCGTTGGTGATAGCATACAGCCTTGTGGAACACCAGCGTTAATAGGCTTGTAGTCAGAACATGCATCGACTACAACGACCTTGATGCTCCGATCTGCAAGAAAGCTGGTGATCCAATTGCACAATTTCTCGGGAAGCCCATTGGAAGGGAGCTTCGAAAGAGGCGCTTTGTGCCAAACCCGATCGAAGGCCTTCGCAATGTCCAGACTAACGGCCAACGCCCCCCCCTTGGACTCTACAGCCTCCGCCCATCTATGGGTCAGGTAGACCAGAAGATCACCAGCTGATCGACACCGACGAAAACCGTATAACCGTATCACTAATCAGCTGGTGATCCTCAAGGTACCGGATGAGCTGGCAGTTAATAATGGATTCCATTATTTTGGAGAACAAGGAGGTGATCGCGATAGGCCTATAGTTGGATGGGTCTGAGCGGTCGCCTTTTTTAGGTATCGGGTGGACAAAAGCTGTCTTCCATGAATTCGGGACTACGCCTTGGGAGTAGGAGTACCGGAAAAGACGCGTTAGGACCGGTGCCAACTCCGGAGCACACGTCCTTAGCACAATTGGGGGGATTCCGTCAGGCCCACTCGACTTCTGGATGTCCAGGGAGAGCAGTGCTTTGCGAACCGAGCGCTGTGAGAACAGCACATCCGGTATGGAGCACTCACTCCGCGGGATGGTCGGCGGTGTTTTCCCCCCGTCATCAAGAGTCGAGTTGGACGCAAAAAGGGAACCTAAAAGGTCGGCTTTGTCTTTTGCGTCTTGGGCCAGTGAGTCATCCTCCCTGTGCAGAGATGGTAATGATGGCTTACAGAAATTCCCTTGGACAGCCTTGGCGTGAAACCAGAATGCACGGGTCCCCGAAGGAAGGCGAACTAGTTTCTCGCCAATTCTGCCTATGTGTTCTGACTTTGCCTTGGCAATAACTCTTTTGAAGTACCTGGAGGCGAAGTTATACTTCTTTTTAAGTGTTCTGGTGTTTACATCCCGAGTCGCCGAAGCCGCAGCCCAGGCTTGATAACACTCCTGCTTACTGCGTAATGCAGTCTTACAGGAGCGACCAAACCAAGGCTGAGATCTGCCTCCGATGGGTACGACAGATGATGGAATAAATAGTTCCATTCCCTGTAGCACCACATCAGTGACAGAGTCAGCAACAGCGCTGGGATCGTCCGGCGAGAAGCAAACCCGCCCCCATGGGTAGGATGCAAAGATAGACCGCATTCCGTCCCAATCCGCCGACCTGTAATGCCAAACACGGCGGCAACCTGCAGAACGCAACCGCGAAGGGAGCGTGAGTGGCACCACACTCCGGATCAGACAATGGTCCGAAGAGCCGAGAGGGACATCGACGGAAACCTGATATCCGTCCGGATGAGAGGTCAGCAGAAGGTCCAACAGGGAAGGTGTATGATCCTCCACATCTGGAATCCGCGTAGGCGAAGTAACCAGTTGTGTCAGACCATATGCCAAGGCAAAGTCATAAACAGATCTCCCCGCATGATCGGTTAGACGTGAACCGAGCCATTTGGCATGGTGGGCGTTAAAATCGCCAAGGATCACGATCTCTGCGGAGGGGACCTGTTGTAGCAATGAATCTGTAGCCATTTGGACGTGGTCTATCAGTCGGTCTGTTTCGGCATTACCGCTATGGGACCTATAGAGGCACCCGTAGACGCGCGGATGGTCGTCGCTGTCTACGCGTAGCCAAAGGATGGATAGGTCCGAACCTTCAAGACTGCCGAGGCGTCGAGAACAGATGTCCTCTCTGACATACACGCAAACTCCAGCCCGAGGCACAAAGGAATGCTCCAATTTGTACCCTGGGTAGGAGAGATACGAAATATCAGCCGGAGAGGAAACCTGCGTCTCGGTTAGAAAGAGCAAGGCCGGCTTCGCCGTCTCGAGATGGTAGTGGACGGCGTTTAGGTTAGAGTGAAGTCCCCTGATGTTGCAGAAATTCACAGATAGCGTGGCAGGGGTCGCCTTGGTGTTCTTGCTCAGTTTGCCCCTAGCAGTTATGCTTTTGAGCGGAATTTTGTTGAAGTTTCATAATCAAAATATTTGACAAAACTATTAAGGCGTTACCACATACACTATTTAATTATTATATTCATCATCATCATCATCATTACAGCGTTTCATAAGTCCACTGCTGAACATAGGCCTCCCCTAAGGAATGCCACAAAGCACGGTCCTGAGCCACCTGCATCCATCGACTTCCTACATGTCTTACCAGGTCGTCACTCCATCTCGTGGGGCGACGCCCTACACTTCGTCTACCGGTACGAGGCTGCCACTCGAGAACCTTTCTTCCCCATCGGTTGTCGTTTCTTCTTCTTATTTATCAAGAACTTGAGGGAACTGTTGTGTAAGGACTCCTTTAAACGCTTAGATTTATACATACTAGGTGATATAAATATCGTCTTGAAGTCACAGATTAACATAAACGTGAATACTGTATAAGTTGTATGGCCGAATGTAGCCTGTAGTAGTGTAGTTAAAAACATTATACAGAACGTTGCAAAAGTTAAACAGCTGATTGATTATAATACATTAAAACCATAGTTTAGTAAAATAGATTGAAATGTAATGGATAAGATGCAATGTCCGATAAAAAATTATAAATAAATAAAAATTTATTCGAAATATGTTAGGAACAATCCTAATATACACAAAAAATATATTTAAATAGCAAGAGATACAAAAAATTATGGATAAATAATAAAATTAACAATATGTGCTAAAAAAGAGATTTAATTTTTAAATAGCGGAAAAAAGATACGAATAATCATATACTTAGATAAGAATTTAATAAAGAGCGAAATAAAACTCAAAAATTAATAGAAAAGTTTAAAAAAAATACTTTGTTGACATAATTAACAATAATAAAATTAATAAAAAGAAAATGTGGGATATATTAAATACACTGACTGGTCGGGTCTGTAAGTCAGTAGATGAAGCTGTAATCAAAAGAATTAAGAATAACATTTTGTCATAAAAATATAGCTAATAGTTTTGGTAATGAATTTTGCGAAAACTTTTCCAAAATTTTGTGTAGGTGCAGCAAAAATCTCTTGTCAGAATCGGAATATATATTTCCAAAAAATAAATCTATGTTATTTAGAAAACCTACTAAGCGCAATATTTTAACTATTATAAAAAGTCTAAATGCAAATAAACCGGCTGATAATGATGGAATTCGATGTTTTGACGTGAAGATGTTAAGTGATAAGATAGCTAATGTTGCAGTTAAGTTGATAAACACTAGCATATCAGTAGGAAAATATCCACCCGAATCGAAAACCGGCATCATAAGACCAATTTACAAAAATAGATCGCATACTGACTGTGATAGCTACATGCCTATAACAATACTGCCAGTCATAGACAAGATAGTTGAAAATGTATCTCAACAATTTTTATAGTAAACAAGATGTTTTGTCAAATGCTCAACATGGCTTTCAATCTAATAAATCAACTACTATTTTGCTGTCCTAATTCACGGAGGAAATAAATCAACACCTTAATGATAAAAATTATGTTAAATTCTTATTCATCGACTTTAGTAGAGCATCTGATACTCTTAGGGATGATAAGCTTATAAAATAACTTGACAATACATGTGTCCGCGGTCCATTATTACAATGGTGCCAAGATTATCTCAAAGGTAGAAAATATCGGGTAAAGATTGGCAATGACTTCAGTGACGAAATATTGGTAACTACTGAAACAGCACAAGGATCTGTCCTCGGACCCTTGAATTATTTAGCGTTCGTCAATAACATGGAAAACATAATAAAACACTGTTCCAAATGCCAATACGCTGACGATACATGTCTTGTAATAGCTTATAAAGATTTAGCTAAGGCTGAACACTGTTTACAAATTGATTTCACCAACTTATGTAAATGGTATCATGATGTTGGATTAGTACTCAATGACAGTAAAACTAAAATTATTCATGTCCGCTGTAACTACCTACTCAATTTTGATAAGAAATGTGAAGTAATCGCGCATAGTCACAAGTCACAAGTTTTTCAAACAAATGGGACCGATTGCAAATGTGAGTTGTTAGAGCAGGTTCCTCATTAAAAATACTTAGAACGAGTAGTAGATGACAGGCTCAACTGGGGATATCATATTGACACAATTTGTGACAAACTATGAGAAATGTTAGCTAAATTTGCCATCTTGAAATACAAAGTACCATTTAAAATATTACTAAATCTATATAATGCACTCGCAGAGTCAATCATTTCATATCGGATCACTAGCTATGATAGCACATTTAACACATTATTTCATGCCGGCACATCGCTTGCAACTCTACAAAGCGCAAGTTCGGCCTCATATGGAATACTGTTCTCATCTCTAGGCCGGGGCACCCCAGTGCCAGCTCCTTCCACTTGACCGCATCCAGCGTAGAGCGATTCGAATCGTCGACGACCGAGTTCTTTCTGATCGGCTCGATACACTGGCACTGCGTAGAGATGTTGCATCTCATGTTCATCACGGGGAGTGCTCTGAGGAATTGTTCGGACTAATTCCAGCCGCTCAATTTCACCATCGCACATCGCGACAAAACTCGCGTTATCATCCATATCATTTGGATGATTGGCGGTCCACCACTGTGCGATTTAGAAGAAGTTTTCTCCCTCGCACAACTTCCTTGTGGAATCAATTACCACCAGCGAATTTTCCGGACCGATACGATTTAGGAACCTTCAAGAAAAGAGCTTACACCTTTCTAAAAGGCCGGCAACGCATCTGCAATTCCCTGGTGTTGCGGTTGTTCATGGGCGGCGGTAGTCACTTACCATCAGGTGAGCCGCATGCTCGTTTGCCCCCTATTCTATAAAAAAAAACATTTAAAACGTTCACAGTCCAAAAGACATTTTGTAAATAACCCCCCAAGTCCAACTTTTTTATCCATTTAAAATATCAACTTTGGTAAGTACTTGGACGGAATTTAACATATTTTTTATATTTTAAAAATTGCCTGAAAAAAAAAGCAAAATATTTTGCGACTCCAATTGGAGTCATGGACTTCTCATTGTAAAAGTATAAGACTTCGTATGGAGTCGCATGGACGCTTGACACAAAATTCTGTTTTGGGTGCTACCGCAGAAAAATAGAGGTGAATGGAAAGTCTGCCAAAGCGGCGTGCACTGCTGCCTCTAAAGTGACGACTTGGTGTCCAACGTGTAACCATACATTTTGCTTAAATTGTTTTAATAATTTTCACCAAATTTCATAACTGTTCCGGCTTAGAAATGACCTCTTATATTTTATATAAATAAAATAAAACTAAAACAACCTGTTTTTCATTTCATAAACTTTTTTGTTTTTAGATTAGTACATTTTATTGGATCATAAAAGAACAAAAGTGGTAGTAAAACTTTTTTCATAATAATTTCTTGTACTTTGGGAAAACAGTGTACAAATTTCGGTACTGAAATAACGAGTTTTTCCCCCATACGTCCAAAACAAATTGAAATCTTAGCTCACAAGTCCAACGAAGTTACTAGCCATTGAAGTCATAAGAGGAACACGACTCCCAAAGTAGGCGTGGACTGGTCATAAGAGTCAACTTGCGACTCTAAATGGGGTCGTGGACAGTGAACGTGTTTAAAACTTATTTGGACAAAATGTACAGCCTTTAACGGTTTTTAAAAATAATAACACCTATTAAAATTAAAAAAATTATCTGTTCCGATGACGATATATTGGCTTTATTTAAATATTATAAAATCTTACCTGTTCATGTAAAAATTTATTAATTCAACAATTTACTAACAATGAAGTACAAATAAAAGTCAATCATAAAATAACGACACGGAATGTAGTTCAATCAAAACTAGAAATACGAGTACCAAGAGTCAGCAACTATTACGGAAAACGAACAAATGCGTATTTAATACCAACTCTCATTAATTTCATAACAACTAAAACCGAATTAGATATAACGGACAAAAACTATAAACATAAATATAAACAATACTATTATTCTGTATTTTCATAACGTAATAGCATACCAACAATTGCAACATTCCGTATATAACACACTTAAGTAGCAACAGCCGGCCGGTTGCTTACGCCGAGCCGCTATCTATAAACGGTTCCTTAATTTCCGCTTCTGTGTAAACCACGGAATATTTTTTATATTCCGTGGTGTAAATTATAGACCCATAACTGTTACTCGTAATATTGTATTTTTGATGTTCTTACAAAGTAATATACCTACATATGTGTAAACTAATGTCAACAGATTGCTCAAAAGTGTTTCAACGTCTAGACAAACCCGTAAGGGTTTTTGTGATGTTTTTTTGTTTATATTGTGTGTTTTTTTTTTCATTAAATAAATTTAAAAAAGATGTAACTTTTTTTCGTGGTATTTATCTCAGTATCAAGTGATAATAACCATTTATATTAGTCTGCTTCGAAATATGTTGATGCGTCACATTGCGTAGCTCTTGGGAGATTTCGAAGGCAAGTTAAACCATCAGACAGTACAGTAATTAGCGATAGTATCTCAAGGCGCCTAAGCAGACAGACATCTTATCTTGAGATTCACATCACCATCGGAGCACTTGTTTCACCGTTTCCACTAATGGTTTACATGCGCAGACATTTAGTACACAATATCGCACCACATTTACACACCAAAATCCACTTCAAACCATTATTTATACAATAATACAAGACCACCAATTCGGCGCCGGTCAAGTTCCCGCCATAAAGTAGAATAGAACATATTTTTATTCAATGTAGATTATAACTAATTTTTATTGAAATTCATTTTTTAATTTTTTTACTGGTTCAAAAGAGAACCTCTGCCTTGGGAAGAGTCAGCTAGAAACTAAGCGAGGTGTATTTTTACAGCAACATTTTACATGTAATATAAAGTAGGTTATACCATTATTTATAAAAAAAAACCGCCTAAAAGCGATCGCTTTACCCAGGGGTACTATAATATTTAATAATTCATATTTTAATAACGATTTTTAACGTTGCCCATAAATGATTTACTGACTCTGTAGTATCGAGTAGTGATACCAGTCACTACTCGATAGGCTACTAGGATAGCTTTAACAAAAAAAAAAACTATATTACTGTATAAAGAATTATACTATAATGAAATAATAATGAATGATGTCACTATTAATCCACTTACATATTTAAACAAGATAAAAATTCGTTCTGATATAATCTAAATTAAAAGACGTAAGACAGACTCGTCACGGGTTACCGAAAATGTCATTCAATTTTAGACCCAGACGATAATAATATTCATAAAAAGCGCGAATAAAATCGAATTCTCTCACGATAATAGAAATAAGAATATGCTGACGAGCTATATAAATGAAATTAGTTCATTTTCACAACGTACCTAATATTTTTGGCTTAATTTTTTTATATAACTCCTTATGGAATAATTTCGTTATATATTATATTCGTCGTTCCCTCTGTTAGTGATGGTAAAACCTCTAGACGACTTGACCGATTGTCATTATATTGTAATAAGCAAAAGTCGTGTCCTCTTGGACAATCCAATCGGACTATGAGAGTGGGGGAATAGAGAATGCATCTGCGCTTTTGCATACGTTCGGGCATTATAATCCTATCCTGCCCAGATGACATCTGCGTTGAGGCTGGCCGTCATGACAGAAATTCGGTCTGGAGGACTTTATTATTGGTTCTGTCAACACAATGGGATATTAAGCTATATATAGAATCCGATAGTTAGCGCTATAGTAAAATTCTTCTTCTGATGAATGCTTCTAGGGGTAGTGTATTACCCCCTTCGACAGATTACTTCGCCACTTTAGATATGGCTCTTGTTGATATTTGTTCTGAGTACCCACACTGTATATTCATGGGTGACTTCAATACAGATTTGTTGAAAATTCTCCTCGTTCCAAAAAAACTTCTTTCAATTGTTGAGTCAGTTAATCTTTCTATTCTCCCTTTAAAGGCTACTCATCACAATATTGGAACCGATGACTCATTGATTGGTCTCATCTTTGCTGCTTCTCCTGATCGTGTGATGATGCACGGACAGTTACCTGCTTTGGGCATCTCACGTCATGACTTGATTTATTTTTCGTATAAGCTTAAACCTCCCAAATATTCCCCTTCTGTACTGCATCTGCGCAGTTTTTCTAAAATAGATTTTGACAAGCTAAGGGATGGCGCTCTTAGTCTCGATCTAACCTCATTTATTGCAGCACCTACTGTTGACGATAAAGTCTCTATCCTTAACCAAAATATTCTCAGCCTTTATGATGCTCATGCTCCAGTTCACAAGGTTAGATTGAAGCGTCCTCCAGCCCCATCGATGACAGAGGGCGTAAGGATGACAATGACTAGTCATAAAACGAAGAACAGCTCAATTACATCTAGATGTAATTGAGCTTTTCTTCGTTTTAAGAGAGAACGTAATGAAGAAAATTGGTCATCTTTTAAAGCAGCCAGGAATAGGTGCAATCAAATGGTACGGGCAGCTAAACGCCCATATTTACATAATTGTATTAACAACTCTTCTCCCGCCGTAGTGTGGAAATTTCTTAGATCTTCTGGTCTTTGCAGGCCAGCTACATTAGATTGTGGTCCTTCTCTACCACTTGATGAAATCAACCAACATTTCGCTTCTGTAACAGCAATGGAGGGTCCATTGCTGTTACAGAGAGACAAGAGAACAATTCGCTCTCAAACTGTGGCTCCCATTGCTTCTGTGCAAATTCCTAATATACCTACCTTTAATTTCTCTCCTGTTTCGCAGGATGATTTCAAAAAGTCTATTTTAGCAATTTGTCCAAAGCGGAGGGTTATGATGAGATTAGTAGACAAATGGTAGTATTTATACTAGAGCAGCTTCTTCCGGCAATTTCCCATGTTATAAATTTTTCCCTTGATTTAGGTCAGTACCCTAATCTTTGGAAAAGGGCTTTTATAAAGCCCCTTCCAAAAGTTCCTTCTCCCATTCTTCCCAATCATTTTCGCCCTATATCCATTCTACCCTTTCTTTCCAAAATTTTAGAATCCTGTGTTTACAAGCAAATTTCTACATTCATTTCGAAACATAACCTACTGAGTATATAACAGTCTGGGTTTCGCCCTGGTCATAGTACCAGTACTGCTTTAATTAACGTCACAGACGATATTATAAACGGTATGGAAGAAAAAAAAGTAACAGTACTGGTACTAGTTGATTTCTCAAATGCTTTCAACACAGTTGATCATGAAATCCTTGTATCCATACTATCTCATCTAAATTTTATTTATATTCAGTCTGTGTGGGGCAAATAACCTCAGCTTGGGCTGATGTGGAAGCTGGTGTACCGCAAGGCGGTATTCTTTCTCCTATAATTTTTTTCTATTTTTATAAACTTTATTACCTCCATCTTCGATTGCTCGTACCATCTGTATGCCGATGACCTTCAGCTATACGTGCAAGCTGAAATTGGGGATATCCATAATGGGATTAAAAAATTAAATAACAACTTACAAGCTATCAAGGATTGGTCTACTCGTTATGGATTGTTAGTCAATTCTTCAAAATGCCAAGCTATACTGGTGGGTAGCTCAAGGATGCTAGCCAAGATTAATCTTGCAGACATACCCCCTATCTACTACAATGGGATTACAATACCATTCAGTAAATCTGTAAAAAATCTTGGCCTACACATTGACAGCACGCTGAATCGGAGAACTCAGGTTACTGAAGTCAGTCGTAAAGTCACTGCTACGTTACGTACTCTGTATCGTTTAAAACATTTTCTCCCCACAAAGTCTAAGATCATGCTTGTCCAATCACTCATATTACCCATAATTGATTATGCAGATGTGTGTTACCCGGATCTGTCCCAGGATCTTCTGAACAAGGTGGAACGCCTTTTCAATAACTGTATAAGATTTATTTTCGGGCTTCGTAAGTATGACCATATTTCGCAATATAGATCTAAGCTTAATTGGCTTCCAATCCGGCAGAGGCGTATTTCCAGAATATTACTTGTTCTTTTTTCCATATTAAATTACCCATTTTCGCCTTCTTATCTTAAGAGTAAATTTCACTATCTCTCCTCATCTCATGATAGGGTTCTACGTTCGTCTTCTAACAACAAAATATGTATTCCAGTTCACTACACCGAGTTCTATGTTAACTCCTTTACAGTTCAGGCTGCACGCCTTTGGAACTCCTTGCCTGACGACATCAGAAAAGCTCCCAATAAGTTTGCTTTTAAAAAGTTGGTGCGTAATCATCTGTTAAAGACAACGCTTCTTAGATGAATCATCCATGTCATTTATATTTTAGACGTATATATTTATAGTTATTTATATGTATTATTTGTATATGTATGTTGGTATGAATATATGTATGCTTATGTATGTACGTGTATATTTGTATACATGGATAAATAGAATATATTTTTATAGTTTATTTATTGTATATATTAGTAAAATGTATATATCATCATCATCATCATTACAGCCCTTCACAAGTCCACTGCTGAACATAGGCCTCCCCCAAAGAATGCCACAAAGCACGGTCCTGAGCCACCTGCATCCATCGACTTCCTGCATATCTTACCAGGTCGTCACTCCATCTAGTGGGGGGACGCCCTACACTTCGCCTGCCGGTACGAGGCTGCCACTCGAGAACCTTTCTTCCCCATCGGTTGTCGGTTCTTCGAGCTATATGGCCGGCCCATTGCCACTTCAGCTTACTAATCCAATGGGCTATGTCGGTCACTCTAGTTCTACTGCGGATATCCTCATTTCTGAGTTTATCCCGCAGAGAAACTCCGAGCATAGCCCTCTCCATAGCTCGCTGAGCGACCTTGAGCTTCCTCATCCGGCCAGCAGTGAAGGACCACGTCTCAGTTCCGTATGTCATCACTGGCAACACGCACTGGGTGTACAGTCTCGTTTTCAAGTTTTGAGGTATACCTGACGAGAAGATGTGCCGTAATTTCCCGAACGCTGCCCAACCGAGTTGTATCCGTCGATTGACCTCTCGGTCGAAGTTGGACTTACCTAGTCGGACTATTTGTCCCAGGTAACATACTCGTCAACAACTTCGAGCTTAGTGTTCCCAACAACTACCGGCATAGGTGTGACATGGACATTAAACATGATCTTTGTTTTGTCCATGTTCATCTTAAGACCTATCCGTTGGGAAACACTATTGAGGTCATTGAGCATAGTGCTTAGGTCCTCCAGCGATTCTGCCATAAGGACTATATCGTCGGCAAATCGAAGGTGAGTGATGTACTCGCCATTGATGTTGATACCGTATCCTTTCCAGTCCAGAAGCTTGAAAACATCTTCCAATGCAGCGGTAAAGAGTTTCGGGGATATGACGTCACCCTGTCATACACCTCTCTGCAATTGGATAGGTTTTGTACTCTGGTTCTGTACTCGGATAGCCATCGTAGCCCTATTGTACAAGCACTTCAACATTTCGATATACCGACAGTCAACTTGGCATCGCTGAAGGGACTGCAGCACCGCCCAAATTTCGACGGAATCAAAGGCTTTCTCATAGTCCACATACGCCAGACATAGTGGCAAATTGTACTCCTCGGACTTCTGTACAATTTGCCGAAGGGTATGTATGTGGTCTATGGTGCTAAAGCCTTTTCGGAAACCGGCTTGTTCGGGAGGCTGGAAGTCGTCAAGTCTGCGCGCGAGACGATTCGTAATGACTCTCGAAAACAGCACGTAGACGCGGCTCAGAAGGGAAATCGGTCTGTAGTTCTTCAAGAGAGCGTTGTCGCCTTTCTTGAAAAACAAGACCACCGCACTTCTGCTCCACGCCTCCGGTGTAATGCCACCATGGAGGACGGAATTAAAGAGCTTCTGAAGGACTTCAAGTACCGGTTTTCCACCCGCTTTCAGAAGCTCCGCTGTAATTCCATCCTCGCCTGGGGCCTTGCCGTTTTTAAGGTGCTGGAGAGCCATTCTAATCTCGCTCAGACTGACGTCCGGGATATCATCGGAATAATGTCGGATAAGACGCGCTCTTGGATCGTTACTCACACTTGCGTGCGGCTCCAACGATGATGTGTACAGCTGCCCATAGAACCTCTCAATCTCACTCAAAATCTCAGGTGCCCCGGAAACGATGCTGCCACATTCTGTCTTCAGCTTTGACAGTTGGCGCTTTCTGGCAGACAGATCTCTGGCAAAGACTTTGGAGCCTTGGTTCCGCTCGATCGCTTCTTCAATACGAGCTGTATTGAATTTGCGTAAGTCCCGCTGCATGCATTTGGAGATCTGTCTGTTCAGTTGCCTGTATGCTGTTAAATCTGTTGAAGAATGTAGCTTCATCTCCCGTCTAACAGCCATGAGATTAAGAGTGTGATCGGAGAGTTTTTGTGTTCTTCTGCGGCGGGTCTTGCAGAACTTAGCTCCGACCGCATGGACAGTTTCCACGAGCTTGTCATTCAAATCGTCCACTTCATTGCAGTCTTCTAGGCACTGAAAACGGTTATGTAACTCGAGCTGAAAGGTTTCGGGACTTTGGATTAGAGCACGAGGGGGACGGAGCGTTGAATTCATTAGACGAGACCTCTCCAACTTAACGTTTAGGTTCAGTGTGCCTCTAACCATTCGGTGATCGCTGCCGGTTTTCACCCTCGCGATCACTGAGACATCACTGAACAGTTGTCGTCTGGTCGTCATAATGAAGTCAATCTCATTTTTTTGTCGAACCGTCGGGGCTCGACCAGGTCCACTTCCGTACACATATATAACGTAATTAATTATACATTTCTATTTTCTTTTTATTCTATATTGCTACACCTACTTCAAATTCTCACCACTCCATGGGTTAACTGGTAGAGAATGCCAAAAGGCATTAAGTCCGCCCTTTGTATTCTTTTACATTAAGGAATGTAATAAAGAATAAATAAATAAATAAAAAAATTATAAACAAATATTATATTTAGTAACCAAATTGACTCAAATTCATAATAAGTATATTGGTTTAGGTAGTGCTGTGGTCATGTTATAAATGAATTTTATATATAAACTATACAAATGTCGTGTGCGTCGCGCCTCCTACCTAGATGTTTTTAAATACTTGAAATTGTAAAAAAGTAACACAAAAATAAACTTCTAATCAAATTTTTTTTTATTCAAAATATTAATACATGATATATTTGAAAATTATTCAAGGCTTATGGCCACCGCGGATTTTCTTAACGAAGGAGGTCTTATTTTGGACCACTTTTTGAACACTGCTGACCGTATGTCACACACAACACGAACAATGGCTAATATTATTGCTATTATTTTACAAAAATAAACTTTACCTATACACTAGGATGTTCTCCTGTATCGTGGAGGCAGTTTACAAACATAAATTGGACAAGGGCAACATACGGACCCAAAACGAATACTTGTTCCCTGCGAAATTAAAACCCGCGGCAGTGGGTGCAATTCATTGCTAAGCCACTGCACCGCAGAGCCGTCGAATATTTGTTACAATATCGTGTAACTGTATATTTTTCCATATAAATAAATTAAAATAAAACCTTTAGTTTCATTTTCCCTCTGTTGCCTCTCACGATAAGACTTTATACGTGGTAGAGCCATGCAGCATATATTAATAGTATATTTGTAGCACGAATAGGTCGGCTCGATCAGGGAAGGACCACGCTCTCACAGAATACCTGCGTAAAATAGCAGCTTAATGCTGCTGTGTTTCGTATGATGAGTGTAGAGAACCGGATACCCTTTTAACCGGTAAAGAGGCATTCTATCTTAGTCCTCGCGGCTGACAAAGCATCTGTATTTTAATTCGCAAACGAACATAGATGTAGATGTCTATAGGCCACAGCAACCACTTACCATCAGGTGCTCTTTTGTCACCCTTATTCTATAATAAAGACAATTCTGCTACGCCACCACAAAATGAAGACGTGTAGTGTTTTCATTTTTATACACCAAAAGATTTAAAGAAATGATGCCCGGACAGTTTATTTTTATACACTAAAATACGGTTAATCTTCTATAATAGAATATTTACCACGGAAAGAGCTGATTTTACTAGTATGTCTTAAGTTTGGCTTCACCAGTTGCTAACAACTTAATTACAAACAGAAAACACCGTTAATAAAAAGTGTGTTCCCATCGGAGCAACTTTTTTCTTCATAGAACATCAAGCAATGAAACTTTGTAAACAACTTCTACACGTGTTGCAGCAGCAATTTCTCCGGTTATTAGTTTTTTCGATTATAATATAATTTAACGTGTAGTGGCGGTGGAAAAATATCCACTACCCTGTATCAACCTTTGAATGTCGTAAGAGACAACATAACACAACAACAAACAAGGCAGGAGATGGGCAGCAGCGTTTTCCAAATAATGACAAAACATAAAAACTGTAGTTGCCAACCCGCTTTTCAGCGTTGTATCTATGGCAAATATGATATAGGGGATGCAATCCCCTCTATAGGGGAGGTTTATGTTCACCAGTGGACTTTAATAGGCTCTATAACCGTTACTACTTACGTTACTTTCTTACTTACTTGTTAGATCCATGCTGCAGCTATATTAGTAGTAGGTATAGTTGTAGCACGAATGGGTCGGCTCGACCGGGGAAGGACCACGCTCTCACAGAATACCAGCGTAAAAAAGCAGCTTAACACTGCTGTTTCTTATGGTGAGTGTAGAGACACGGAGAGCTTTTTTAATGAAAACGAGGCATTACATCTTAGTACTCACAAGTACCTGCAAGTGTAACTAGACAAGAAAAACGGAAGCGAGGTCATGTTCTGGATGAAGAATTGAAAACATTTATGATTGAAGTGAAGAATATGATTTCTACGGCTACGGATGCACAAAATCATAAACTTACCACCTTGCATACCGCAATTGAAGAGATAAAGAAACAAAACAACGACATTTCGAAGGCAACTGAATTCATCTCGAAAAAATATGATGAAATTATAATTAAATTAGAAGATAGCGAAAAAGAAAGAACAAGACAATTTGCTTACATTAAGAAATTGGAAGACAGAATTGTTCACCTGGAGTGTAATTCTAGAAATTCAAGTATCGAAATACGAAATGCCCCGATAAAGTACCTTGATAATAAGAAAGACTTAATCAACATGATAAAAAACATAGGAACATCAATTAAAACCGATATAAATGACGGTGACATAAAAAATATTTTCCAATATAAATCTAAAACTACCTCACAAATGCCAGTTGTTGTCGAGTTCACCTCGGTTATCAAAAAAGAAGCTGTCTTGAACTCCGTTAGAAAACTTAGACAGGACACAAAAAGTAACTTAACGACTAAACACGCCAAAATTGATGGCCCAGTGGTGCCTCTTTTTATATCGGAAAGCCTGACATCGCAAAACAAGATAATCTATGCCTTGGCACGTAAGTTTACAAATGAAAATAGTTACAAATTCTGTTGGACTAACCACGGTTTTGTATATGTACGGAAGGAAGAAAGCTCAAAAGCCATACGTTTGCTCAGTGAAGATGATATCAAGATGCTGGTCTCTACGAAATGACTACTTATATCTTGTAAACAGGTTTGCATGCACTGTGGTATGTTGCTTATTTATTCATACATTAACATTAACACTAACACGTACACAACACAAACTAACGCACACACAACTCACTCACATACGCTTAAATTTAGTTACTTAAAATATTTAGACATTGTATACCGTAGATTCTCATGTGTAAAAATAATTAAGTTTTTTGGATGGATTGTCGCAAAGTTTTTCAGGACAAGGGCCCCTGTATTATGTTTCATAAAATACTTCCTAAATCAAAATAAAATGTTTCCTTTACTTATTCTGTCACATAATTATTTTCACAGAGAGCACTAAAATTAATATACAAAATGAGCTAGATAACATTGCCGTCTCAGAATCTGTAGTGATTGAGCCTAATGTCCTCACAGAGATGATCAAAAATCCCCAAAAAGGTTTAAAAATTATGACTCACAACATAAGAAGCATTTACCATAATTTTGACGAATTTCTTATTTTCTTAAAACGTTTAGACCTTAATTGTGATATAATCATACTTACGGAATGCTGGTTGTCTGATCACAAACACCCTCCATTACTAGAAAATTTTAAGCTATACTACTCCTCCGATTGTCATAATCAAAATGATGGTGTAGTTATTTATATTCACAATGACGTTACCCATACTATAGAAGAACCCGTATTTTGCGATGCCAACTGCTTACTTATAAAAACTTCAGATATTGCTATTCTCGGTATCTATAGATCTCCATGTTATAAAAACATGGATAATTTTCTTACATCCCTGGACAATAATCTGAAATCTATTCGCGAATTTAAAACAATAATCGTGACAGGAGACATTAATATAAATATCAAACCCATTAACGATGACCGAAAAACCCAAGAGTACCTCAATCTACTTGCTGAACATGGCCTCCTGCCTGCACACGTATTTCCCACACGTAACAACAACTGCCTTGATCATGTCAACATAAAAAGCAATAGACTAGCTCAAACATTTGTGATCAAGACTTATATAACTGACCATTTCCCTGTTTTATTAAATCTAGCGATACCAAAAAAAGACAATTCCTATAAATTTAAAAAAATAGTCGATTACAAAAATGCAGCAAATAATTTTAAGAAATATGATTTATCAAAAATTTTAGATATTAACGATCCTAATGTAGCAATTGAATTACTAGTAAAATACATGAAAGAATCTTTAAATGCAAGTACTATAGTTCGTAAAGCCCCTAATAGGAAATATATCTTAAAGCCTTGGATAACTGTAGGCTTACTTAGATGCATCTCACATCGTGATGCTCTTCATAAAAAGCAAAAAGCCTCGCCGACTGACGAAGTACTAAAGATCTCGTACAGCAGATATAGAAATTTCTGTAACGACCTATTACACAATCTTAAAGAAAAGTACGAAATTTCGGAGATTTCCAAATGTAAGAACCCCAAACAAACCTGGAAAGCAATTCGTAAAATCACCGATACCGTAGAAAATAAAAATCATGCCAATGAACTCCTGAATGTATATCCAGGTAATGCATTGTTATCAGTAAATAAAGTAAATGAGTACTTCGCCAAGACTGGCCAAAGGCTCGCTGACAAAATTCACGAAGCTACTGACGTAAATAAAATAAAATGCAATATTAAGAGTTCCTCCCATTTAAAATCCTTCGTCCTGATCGAAACTGACACAGCGGAAGTCGAGGCACTACTCCTTAACTTAAGAAACGATTCAGCTTCTGGAGGGGACAATATACCTGTATCTTTCCTAAAACGCATAAAAGACGACATTTGTCCTATATTAACACACATATTTAATATTTGTTTAAACAACGGCGTTTTTCCCGACAGTTTTAAATTTTCAATCATACACCCCATTCATAAAAATGGTAGCAGAGATTGTGTCGAAAATTATCGCCCAATCTCCGTTTTGACTGCGTTGTCAAAAGTACTTGAAAAGCTTATTAACACTCGTCTAATGAAATATCTTACGCAAGAAAAGATCCTCGCCGAATCGCAATATGGTTTTCAACACAACAAATCTACAGAAGATGCAGTTACACATCTCACCAATTGTATTGCAGAAAACTTAGATACTGGCCGTAAATGCATTGGTGTTTTTTTGGACTTAGCTAAAGCGTTCGACACAGTCTCTACTAACATATTAATAAAGAAATTGGAGTTAATTGGTATACGTGGCTTACCCCTTCAAATTTTCAAAGACTTTCTAAATAATAGATTTCAATCCGTAAAAATAGGTGATTATGTTAGCAGTCCCTTATCCATCACCTGCGGTGTACCGCAGGGTAGTGTCCTTGGCCCAAGTCTCTTCTTGATTTACATTGATGAACTCTGCCAGTATGTACCACCTAATGGAAAAATATTTTCGTACGCAGATGACAATCTGCAATCATATTCCAAGGAGCGACTTGGGCCGAAACACATTCAAATGCTGAAAAAGGGCTTCATCAGATTTATCTATGGCTGAATAAGAACCTATTAACGCTTAACATTCATAAATCTAGTTATATAACATTCTCTATAAACAAATCCACACAGCCAAACAGTAATAAGTTAAATCTAAAAATTCACGATTGTGATAACGTAAGCTCTTTAACTTGCTCTTGTTTACCATTACAAAAAACTCGCTGTATTAAATATCTTGGTGTTCAACTCGATGAAACACTTTCGTGGACTTCACACTTAGATCTCCTATCTGCAAGAACACGTAAGCTAATATGGATCTTTAAAAAACTTAGAAATGTACTCAAACTAACATTATTAAACGGTTTATTATGCTCTAGCTCAGTCGATCTTAAGCTACTGCATCTCTGTTTGGGGTGGAGCGTGCAAAACTAAAATAATTAAGGTGGAACGCGCACAGAGATCTCTGCTTAAAGTAATGCTAAGAAAGCCTTACCGATACTCAACATTCAGTTTGTACAAAGAAAGTAAATTACTGACTGTAAGACAACTATTCATATTAAACCTAACTTTGCGTAAGCACAAAGAACTAACCTATGACCCTAAAATTATTGATAACCAACGAAGAAACAATAGAATATGTAGTATAATGAGACATAATACTGCCTTCTTCAGAAGACAATCTTGCTTTCTCGCCCCTTATTTATACAACAAAATAAATTCATTATTAAACATCTATCCAAAAACTTTGTATGAATGTAAGTTTTATTTAAAAAAATATATTTCAAAGCTTGGTTATGACGACACTGAATCATTTGTTGCTATTGTAAGCTAATACACACGCACGCACGCACACACACTCACTCTCACACACACATAACACAACCCCCCCCCCCCCCCCACACACACACACACACAATTTCCGACAAACTTGGAAGTAGTCAGCGAGCGAGTGACCTGGAGTCCTGAAATACAGGGACACCCTAGTTTAGGCTCCAGTCCACCGCAAAAAAATATATTAAAATATTTAATATTTCTTAAGTTTTGTTAGTAGACTTATCTATATACTTTTGTGGTGGAGAAATAAATATAATTTTCAATTTCAATTTCAAACTCACGGGTGACAACGCATCTGAATTTAGATTCGTAATCGAGAAAATATGTAGATACGTCTATGGGTCGCAGCAAGCACTTACCATCAGGTGAACTGTGTGCTCGTTTGTCACCCTTATCCTATAGAGAGAAAAAATACTAAACCTTAAATGATATCATTAACTTTATCAATTCACAAAACCGACCGAATATATATGTGTGTGTGTGTGTGTGTATATGTATATATATATATATACATACATGCACACACACACACACATTTACATACACATATACACATGCGCATATACATTTTTCCTTTCTCTCAATGTAAATGCGGCCTCACCGATAGATGATCGGTGAGTTTTATTTTAAAGACAGCATACGGAAACAGTTATGGAATATGTCGATGCCATTTATAGCTCGAGATATTTCGTTATATTTCGCACATATGCCAACCATGGGAGCTTGCTTACCAAGATGCGTTCTAGTGAAAGGTATGTGAAATGTTTTCCGAGAAGTATTGCAACAGCGAGGATATCTAATAGGTATTGATAGGGAAACCTGTTCAAGCAGCTTACTGCACTTGACTTTGGAATTAAGAGCTTGCAAGAAGCACAGATCAAGTATCTCCCGCCTGTTTCGGAGAGACATCATTTTAAATTCTACCAATCTTTGATTATAGGGCTGCCTGTGTGAGATACCAGTTTCATGGAAGGCACCTTGCCTTGTAAAAGCGCGTTGTACGTTTTCAATGCGTTGGGAATGTATGTGATAGTAAGGATTCCAAATGACACTTGCAAACTCGAGGCATCGATGCCGTATTGCGAAAGCTTGTTTATTAGAATCTGATGGTCAACCTTATCAAATGCGCTGCTAAAATCAGTATAAATAGCATCGATCTGTTGTCCATTATCTTCCTCTGCCAACAGATCTGAGGTAAAGTATGACAAGTTAGTTGTAACTGATAAGCCGCTTCTGAAACCGTGCTGAGCGCTCGTTAGAAAGATGTTCAAATGTTTGGTGAGGATGGGATGCACAAAACTTTCAAACAGTTTTGAAAAACATGATAGAATTGATATTGGACGATAATTTTTAACATCCAATCGATCACCCTTTTTGAAGATCGGTACGATTCGTGCTCTTTACCACACTTCAGGAAATACACCTTCATCAAGGAAACGATTGAAGATCAGCATTAGAGGGAATGCAAGACCTGTACCGCTACATTTTACAAAAATAGGCGGAAAGCAATCTGGACCTGGCCCCTTTCGAATGTCGAACGTTTTAATTTTCTTTAACACATCTGCCTCTAGGAATTTAAATTTGGATAGCTGTTGAGTGTTACCGTTTTGGTGTTAGTTAGTAATTGGATATTGATCAGCCTCTTGGGTATAAATTGAGGAGAAATTATTCGCAAATAGATTAACGATTTCTGTACCACTCTGTTGTCCAGGTTCATTAATGCAGGAAAAGATGACTCACATTTCTTTTACTGTTTGAAATAATTCCAAAAATACAATGGGTTTTTAGCAATATTTGTCTCAGCGTAGTGTTTGTAACTATTGAGACAAATATCGTAGAGCTTATGACACCGGCTTCGAGTGATTTGGAATTCTAGATAGTCGCGAGGGTTGTTACACTTACGGAATTTTTATGGAGGTTGTTTTTTTCTGTCAGTAACTTAATTAAATTGGAATTGAACCAAGCAGGGTATTTTGTTGACTTAGTCTTACGTTTAGGGACTGAATTATCAATTATTTATTGTTATTATGGAGACATTTGTAAAATATATCAACCATGGCATCGACATCTTCACACTCGGAAAATGATTGCAACCAGTCAATGTTCTTAATTTCCTTTACAATATTAACATAATCTGCTTTAAAGTAATTGTAATCAATGCGACTTTTAGAACTAAGGTAGGATGCGTGTAAAAAGTCAATTCTTATAAGCAAGTTTGGGTTGTAGTATCTAATTTAGTGAGTAGATCAGGAGGTTTTAGTACCTTAATACCAGTTAGGTTACTTAAGACTAGGTCCAAGTGTCTATCGTCACAGTTACTTATACAATTAAATTGATGCAGATTGTTGATAGACATAAAATCAATAACTGAGTGGCCCAGGGCATTATTGTGATTACACGGAGACATATATGAACAGTTATCATTAGTACACCATTTAATAAAACCCATATTGAAATCACCCAACACTATTAAATCATCAACATGGTTAGTTATATTGTCCACATACTCCAGAAACTTATTGTGAAAATCATGTTTGACTGGAGGAGGCATATAGACTACACATAACCCAATTATTTTTTAAATATTTTTATTATTAGTATCCAACACTAGCCATATGCACTTGGCGTCTTTCATCTCCCAAATAGTAACCCGAGAAGAAGGTATCTCACGTGAGATAGCAACTAGAACGCCTCCTCCATCGCGTTTAGACTGATTGTAACATGTGCAATCTTTTCTATATACGATATAACGCGAATGAAATAGTTCATTATCTTCTCTATCTTCTTCATTATCTAAGGGAATAATTTTATAGTCCGTAGTCAAGATATTCTTAAGCACATCATTGGTTTTACTTCTCAACCCGCGCACGTATTGATAATATATATCTACGCCTGTAAAGGTATAAGAGCCATAACATTCACTTTACAATAAATACTGTTTAAACGATAAGCTTAAGACTATCTTCACTCTTTATTAGTAATGCCTGGCTAAATTCGTCCTTGCGTACATAAATTTTGCCATTTCTGATCCACGTAAAGCGATATTGCATTTTTTTGGCTTTTATACGCGTGGCGGCGTGCAAAGATTTGCTTCCTGGTGTTAGATGTTCCGAGACATATTTAGGTGCACGTGATCCACCGATTCCTATGTGATGGGAGTTTAATATATTAATAGGGTTTTTTTGTTGAATTGCGCTACAGCAGCTAAAAAAGCATCGCGGTGTTTTGTAGTACGGAGTTTAAAAATAACAGAGCGTGGCTTTTCAGAATTTTTGTTTAACTTTGCTACACGAGTAACATATTGGATGTCATCCGAGAATAAAGGGGTTTTTTACGACTTGTCCTAGCTGCACCATAGTGTTAACCAAGTTTTCTGACCTTTGCTCAAGTATACCGTTTATTTCGACATTACATTCTCTCATGTGGGTTTCAACAATATTCAGCCTGGTGGTGAGGTCCTTAACCGATGCATTCAGTTGATCATTTGCTTTTTTTAAATGGTTGATAAGAGTTGATTTTTCTGCAATTGCCGCTTTCATTTCTTCAAACTGTGTGTATTTGTTGATTTATTGTGTTTAGTTGAGTTGTGACTAGTTCTCCAATCGTAATTGACAGTTCTTGTTTTATTATGCCGCGAAGGGTGCTTTCCGTCAAATTGCTGCTACTGTTAGATGTCCCGATGTCATCCATTGTAGGCGTAGGTGGCTTATTAAGTTTTTTTCGAGTATTGATATTCGAATCAGTAGATTCTCCGTTATCAAATGTATGTCCGTATGCCAGATTTGTTATGGCTGCCCTGACGGGTATATTCGTGTTGCCTGTCTTAGGCCGTTTACTACAACATTCCGGACATTTCCAACTTGCTTTTAATTTCTGGTCCATTTTTTAGAATTTTTTTTGGGATATATTTGCACATTCACAATCGTACTTCGATTCGCAAGTCGAGCAACTGAGATATTCCTTCTTTGGCAGATTATTTTTGCATCCAGAACATATTTTTGAATGTATGTTTTTCAAAAAAAAAAAAAAAAAAAAAAAAAAAATGAAAAAAAAAAAATAAAGTATTCGCCATTCTGTCTTATTAGTAAAGTGTACTTCAAAATATTTTAGAAATGAAAAAAAAGGCGATCGACGTTGAGTTTTTCGTTGAGGTTTTGAGGGTTATCATATAGTCATAGTGATTCACACTTAGATTTTCGCCTGTATCGTGGAGACAGCTGCCAAGTATAAATTGCACAAGGACAAACATACAGACCAGAGCCGTGGTAGCTCAAAGGGCTAAGCGTTCGCTGTAAATTTCACAGTACGAGAGCAACCCTGGTTCGATGCCCGCCGACACCTATGAAATTGTTAAATGCAATTTAAGTGCTGATTAACCACGTGCTCTCCGTTGAATGTAAACATTGTGAGGAAACCTGCATATTTGAGAACTAAGAAAAAATATTTCGAAGACATGATGTGAAGTTCGCCAACACGCATTGAGGCAGCGCAGTGGACATTTCCTTGCCTTAAAACTCTTTCAGAAGAGACAATTTGAGAGACTTTGACTGGCCTGTTGGTCTAGTGGTTAGTGACCCTGACTGCTACACCGGAGGTCGTGGGTTCGATTCCCACCCAGGACAACTGTTTGTGTGATGAGCACGATCATTTGTTCTGTGTCTGGGTGTAATTTATCTATAATATTTATGTATTTAGAAATATATAAGTATGTTTATCAGTTGTCTAGTACCCATAACACAAGCTCGGCTTAGCTTGGGACTAGATGGCGTTGTTTGATAGTTGTGGAAAAAAAAAAAAATTTGAGAGGAGGCCTATGCCGAGCAGTGGGACGTACATAGGTTACTTTACTTCACTTTAAAAAGAAGTTAATGACCTTCGAGTCATGTTAATTAAACAATTTATTTAAATGATTCCGATACATTAAAAAAATTGGCAAAATTACTTTGGCCCACGATTTACGTAGTTTATGACAGACGTAACCAGAAAAAGGCTTGTAAATATATACTTATGCATTTGTAATTGAAAGAGTTATGAAAGAAATTGATGGAAAAACTTGGGATGTGCAAGCGGGATATAGAAAGGGAATGGGATGTACGGATCAGGTCTTTTCCATGCGCATGATCGCGCAGAAGTTTTTGGCCAAAAACCAAAAAGTTTTTTGTGCGTTCATAGACTTGGAGAAGGCTTATGACAGAGTGGACAGGGATGTGTTATGGCAAACACTGAACTCATTTGGGTTGACCGCTGGTCTGATACAGGCATTGAAGTCTCTATATAGGGACTCTAGTGCTTGTGTCAGGATCAACTTTGCCTACTCGGACTGGTTTGGCATCCATAAAGGTGTCAGACAGGGCTGTGTGGCTTCCCCGTGGTTGTTCAACCTATTTATGGACAGTTGTTTGGAAAATTTGAAAGTAGAAGAATGCGGGTTAAGAATGGGTGAGTTAACCGTCAAATGCCTTTTGTACGCCGATGATCAAGTCATACTTGCATCGTCGGCAGCCGAGTTGCAAATGATGGTTACATTAATGAACAGGACATTAAAAGAAAAGGGAATGAAAGTGACCGCAAGTAAGACGAAAGTTATGGTTTTTGAAAGAGAAGACAGCAAAACGATATGTGAAATAAGAATAGAAGGGGAGTTGGTAGAGCAAGTAGATGAGTTTGTATATTTGGGATGTGTGTTTAGCAGGGATGGTAGATATGATAAGGATATAGAACGACGAGTGAATGCAGGAAATAGAGTGAATGGGGCTTTACACTCTATTGTGAAAAGTCAGAATGTGTCCAAAAAGGCACGTATGGCAATTCACAATGCTGTGTTAGTACCTACTTTAATGTATGGTAGTGAAAGTTGGGTGTGGCAGAAGAAGCATGAGAGTAGAATAAATGCTGTAGAAATGCGGTCATTAAGGAGTATGTTAGGGATAAAGCTGAATGACAGAGTGAGAAATTGTTTAATAAGAGAAGAGTGTGGTTTGCAAGATGATGTTGTGACCAGGATTAAGTAAGGAATGCTTCGGTGGTTTGGCCATGTAGAAAGAATGAATGAGGAAAGAGTGACAAAGCAAATCTATGTTGCAGAGGTGAACGGCATAGTCGGGAAGGGTCGCCCTAGGCGTAAGTTTATCGACCAAATTGGCGATATATTAAAAATGGGCCATATCAAGAGTACCTTTAACCGACGAGCGTGTATGCGTAGGTATATGGATGTGGAGGAAGCGAAAGAGGTGTGTCAGGATCGTGCCAAATGAAAGTCCATAATCTCTGCCTACCCCTCTGGGTGACAGGCGTGAGTGTTTATGTTTATGTTTATGTTTTGTAATTAATCAACCGTGTAGTGGCTGTTTAAGAATATCTACTTGCACATATTGTCCAGTGGTTGTCATAAGAGACAACAGGGTGAAATGAATAAATAAATAGGCAATAGCGTCTTTCTGATAACAACTTAAAATAAAAACTGCGGTTATCAACCCGCTTGCCAAAGTTGGCAACTATGGCAAAATCACCGCTATTGAGACAATTTATGGGAAAGGCTTACGTTCAGCACTGGACTTTTATAGGCTGTAGCGGAGTGATGGATGATTTGTAATTGCCAGTCAAAGCTGACGCTAGGAGTATTCAAAGTGTAACAGCTTTAGTTAAAAGTTGCATGCATCTTTGATGACAATCTTAATTCTAAATGACGCCCCTTCAATAAATCCTACCCAAGCAAAGCCGGGAAAAAAGTACTCAGAATGACGACAGAGAGCAAAGGTGCAAGAACTTGCTGTGAATGTAAATCCGGCTACTAAAAGTGGTGATTAGGCCTTACAACAGGGAAAGCCCAAGTCCACCAGCGCAGAAAAAAAGATGCTCTTTAAAATGTCCATCGATGATTCTTTTATAAGGAATAATAGTGACAAACGAGCACAATGTCCCCCTAATGGTAAGTGGATGATGTGTCCCATAGATATCTACGTCTATCCTCGATTAATAATCAAAATACAGATGCGTTGTTACCCCTGAGGAGTAAGATAAATGGTAGTATAAAAGGGTTTCCGGTTCTCTACACTCAACATACAGCAGCGTCGATATTATATAATTGTTTCTTTGAGAGCATGGTCCTTCCCCGTTTGGGCCGACCCATTCGTGCTACAGCCATATTAAAGCTGCGGCATGACTCAACCACGTTATAAACGCAAGTCTGAAATGCAAACGAAAATCACCATTACTTCTATAATGGACAAAATATGAATATTTAAATAGACCTACGCTTATAACTGTATAACCAACACTTTTAGTAAAGTTTTGAAATAAAAATGTCTTTTAAAGATATAGAGTACACCGATGGTATGGACATATGCAATGCTTTCAACTCATTCTTCAAGAGTGTATTTGGTATTCCTAGTAATAACTACATATATCCACATACGGAATCGTTGTGTACTGACACCGTTTCTAATGTACAGACAAACGCTGCAATAATTGAAAAAATGTTGAAAACTTTGGACACGAACAAAGGTGCCGGTAGTGATGGGTTACCTTCTTTTTTTTGGTCACGATGCGCTAAATCACTTGCTCTCCCCTTGACTATTATATTTAATCGCTCTCTACGTGAAGGGATATTTCCGCATCAATGGAAGTGTGCACACATAATCCCTGTACACAAGAAGGTATCACGTACAGAAATAAATAATTATAGAGGCATTTCTATTTTGAACACCGCGGCTAAAATCCTTGAACGAGTAGTATATAACGTAATTTACTCCACGCTTTCACGTGCCTTCCCTGAGCAGCAACATGGTTTTTTACAAAGGCGATCCACCACTACGAACCTGGCAAGTTTTTCTTCTTTTGTCCTTGAAAATATGGATCAAGGTGGGCAGGTTGATGTGATCTACACTGATTTTGAAAAAGCTTTCGATCGTGTGGATCACATGATCCTGCTCAACAAATTACAAATATTAGGGATTCACGGTGACTTGCTCCGATGGACTGAATCATATCTCACAAACCGCTCACAAGCAGTCGTGATAGGTGGTTTCCGTTCGAACTACATAAACATACCTACAGGTGTTCCTCAGGGCTCTCACTTAGGTCCACTTTTTTACAATGCCTACCTATATGACATTGGTTCGTGCATTATACACACAAATTACCTCATGTATGCAGATGATAAGAAGATTTTTTGTAAAATTAACACCATACATGACTGCCTATTGATACAAAAAGACCTGGACCGTTTATTTGAATATTACAAAATAAATAATATAACTGTCAATGCAAGCAAGTGCGAATGTATTAGTTTTACACGGAAATCTAAGCCAATTCTAAATAAATATCACTTTGACGGATTAGAAATCAGCCGAAAAGTAAGTGTTAGGGATTTAGGCGTAATTTTTGATCATAAAATGATACTATCCGAACACATTGATTACGTTATCAGTAAAGCCTATAAAAATCTTGGTTTTGTTCTTCGCATCTGTAAACCATTCTCGAATATTAATACAATTAAAATGGTTTATTTTGCATATGTCAGAAGTGTTTTGGAATATGCTAGTTCAATATGGTCTCCACAGTACAATGTCTACAAAAGCCGCCTTGAGCGTATTCAAAAAATATTTGTTAATCACCTTAACTTTCGCTGTCGGAATAAAATCGATACTTACACAGACAGTTGCACTGAGCACAATCTCTTATCTCTGGAACACAGGCGCATTTTGCTTGATATGGCTTTGTTATATGATATAATAAACAGTAATATTGACTGTCCATATCTTGTCTCAAGAATCACCTTTCGTACTCCAAAATTCCGTACCCACAATACTACATTGTTACAGACTCCCTGGCATCATTCAAACTACTGTCGAAACACTGTTCTTTCGCGGCTTGCTCGTACATATAATGAACAATTTGGACACATTGACCTCTTTGCGAAATCTAAACTTACGTTTAAAGATTACATCAAGAAAACTATTACGAAATAGAGCAGTTGAAGTTAAAATCACATACAATCATATATTCTCTCATCTATTTCTTCTATATGTATTTTTGAGGCTAGTAATATAAATATAAGTACTTAAGTTATTTTATTTAATATATATTATAATTAATTATTTGTATTATGTTTATATATTTAAATATTTAATATGTATATATACATAAGTAAATAATATATATGTATGTATATATATATCTTATATGTTTATATATATATATATATATATATATATATATATATATATATATATATATATATATATAAAGGTAACGTAATATATCATTCTACCTGACTATCTCTCCTGATCTGTAAACTTATGACCACCTTCATTACATTGAATTGCTTATAATTTTGCTTATAATTTATCTATTAGATTGTTCTTTTTTCTTTTCTTCTAACAACAATACACCTACCATCAAACAATATAAGGGAAACCTGTTATTGGCCATACTTTAAGTTTGTTACATTAATGTTAATATTTTCTATATACGCTGTTGGTTTTCTAAACAAATAAATAAAATAAATAAATAAATAAATAAAAAATGTTGTTTTATCGCTTAAAGCCTTTTATCTTGTATTTGAACTCCCAACTGAATTTCGAATTACGTTGTATAAAAAACTGTTAATTAGTCTGGAAGCTTAATAATACCAAATTAAATAGGCTTTCAATTTGAAGCAAGCAGAGGGATAAATATTTTTATAAAAAAGATTAAGTACGTATAATCCTTAGAATATTATATGCTACGAGGATTTGTTCGGATTAATCCCAGCCGCCAAATTTCACTAACGCAAATCGCGGCAAAACTCCCAATACTGTCCACACCATCTGGATGCTTGGTGGTCCACACCTGTACGTTTCGCTATCAGTTTTCGTCCGCGTACGACCTCTCTGTGGAATAGTTTACCACCGGCGATTTTTCCGGTCCGATACGACTTAGGGACCTTCAAGATGATCTTACTCTTTTAAAAACGCCGGCAACACACCTGCCATTCCCTTGGTGTTGCGGTCGTTCATTAGCGGAGGCAGTCTTTTACCATGAGGTGAGCCATATACTCGTGCGACCCCTCTCCTATAAAAAAATATTACTTTTTACTTACTTATAGCTTTTTTATAGATAATTTTGGAAAAACAATATATTCGGTAAATGAACTGCTGGAAATAAAATAACTTTCCTAATGACTGTTAAACGCTGTTTCTTCTTTGATAATTTCTTTAATTGAGTGCCAGCTCCTTCCACTTGATCGCATCCAGCGCAGTGCGGTTTGAATCGTCGGCGACCGAGCTCTTTCTGATCGGCTTGACTCACTGGCCCTGCGAAGAGATGTTGCATCTCTTTGCGTATTCCATCGTATTTATTTATTTATTTATTCATTATTGCACCAAATATTTGTACAAATGCGAGCTTAATGCATATATCTATCATCGTATCTACCACGGGAAGTGCTCAGAGGATTATTCGGACTAATTCCAGCCGCTCAATTTTACCATCGCACATCGCAACAAACCTCAAGATACCATCCATACTATCTGGATCTGGATGATTGGCGGTCCACCACCGTGTGATTTTCTAGAAGTTTTCTTTTTCTTACAATCTCCTTGTGAAATCGACAACCACCAGTGATTTTTCCGGACACATATGACATAGGTACCTTCAATAAAAAGGCGACTTCTTTTATAAAAGGCCGGCAGAGCATCTGCAATTCCCTGGTGTTACAATTGTTCATGTGCGGCGGTAGTCACTTACCGTCAGGTAAGCCGCATGCTCGCTAGTCCTCTCTTATATAAAAAAAAAATCTTTCCTATTCTTTTTTTTTTTTGAAAACGTTACCTCTGCAAACATCCAGACCCGGTACAATTATTTGTAGGGCATACAAATAATTGTTCCGTGCGGAATTCAAACGCGCGGCCCTCAGCGCTGGAGCTCATTGCTAAGCCACTGCGCCACAGAGCCGTCATTATTTATTCGGTTCACCACAAAACGTTGCACTAATACTTATGATTGAATCTAAGATCTTGTATTGAAGCGTTTACTATAGGATTGTATTTTCTAACCATAAGTTTTTCTTTTTTTAGACTTTTAAAATATGTGATGCTTTAGTATTTTATACGAATAACTTTGTACCATATTTCTCATGAATAAACTTATTTCTTTATTATTTATAGAATAAGGGTGAAAAACGAGAACTCAATCCACCTGATGGTAAATAGATGATGTGGTCCAAAGACAATCTACATTTATCCACAATAAAGTATCTTATTGCAGACGCAACGACCCCTGAACCGTAAGATAGAATGCCTCGTGTCCAGTTAACAGGGCCTATAGGATATCTTAACTCACTATACGAAACACAGCAGCATTAAACTGTTATTTTATGCCGATATTCTGTAAATACGTGGTCCTACCCCGGTAAAGCCGACCTTTTCGTGCTACAACCATAACATAGCTGCAGCGTGACTCTACCACATATATACTTGACTTTTAATGTACGGCATATTCCCCCTACTGCTGGACACAGCAGTGGGCGTTTAAAAGAAGAAATAGAAAACTCATTTATAAATATCATGATGCTCTATTATATAACTTTCTAAAATAAATAAGGTCATTGTGAAATGAACAAAGTAGAAACTGATAAGCACTATATTGCATTTGTTATGAACTAACTCTGGCAATGTACACTAACGGTTTCTATTTACCGACGATAAAATTTTATTTTTGTTTAACATATTATAAAATTGCGAGGAAATGGTAAGAAAGCATTTCAAATATTTGTCGTATACGGCTAGTGTTTTCTATAATACGAGTATTATATTATTTAAAGGTGAAAGAGGAACATCCTCGGATACACTCCTGTTGGGTGGCGCAAATATGCGTGCGTTACAAAATAACATACAAGATAATATAATAAGCAGATCGTTAGCAATTCGTCGGAACATTTATTTATTTATTTATTTACACTTTATTGCACCTTAATAAAAGGATTACAAAAGGCGGACTTAAAGCCTTTAGGCATTCTCTCCCAGTCAACCCGGGAGTTGTGTATAGCTAGCAACGCAAAGTCGGGAATTTGCATTTGGAAAAATCCCAAATTAGGGGCTTTTTAGGTGCTCATTAGGTGCCAAGTTTAAAAATTAGGTGCTCTAAAATTTTCACCGGTACGAACGATTGAAATTTGCGTTGCTAGCAAAACGTCTTGCTAGCAACGCAATTAAGTTATTAGATATACGATAAATATTAATAGCAAGGAATTAAGTGCTAATTAGGTACTGCAAGTATACGCAATAACAAGGCGCCCCTAACAAAAATAAAGTCGTTATTCCGAAAATTATTCAGCAAGGCAATTTTTTTATAGGATAAAGGTGACAAACGAGCACACAGTCAACCTGACGGTAAGTGGTTGCTGTGGCCCATAGACATCTACATCTATCTTCGATTGAGAATCAAAATGTAGATGCATTGTCACCCGTAAGGACTAAGATGGAATGCCTCGTTTCCAGTAAAAAGGGTCTCCGGTTCTCTACACTCACCATACGAAACAAAGCAGCGTTAAGCTGCTATTTTACGCTGGTATTCTGTGAGAGCGTGATCCTTCCCCGGTCGAGCTGACCCATTCGTGCTACAACTATACCAGTAATATAGCTGCAGTATGGGTCTATCACGTTTAAATTGAAAATATCGAAGATGATCCCATAATAAAAAATATTCACGTTGACAAGCAGAATCATTCCCTAAGTTATTAAGTACTATTTTGTTACACCTTTAGTTAGTATATAAGACTGGGGAATTAGTTTCTTCGTATATTGTATACAAATTCAAGACGTTTTTGATTTAAAGTTTTATTACATTTAATTATAATATATATGGGTCCATTCTGTTCGATAATTTGTTACCATCTTGTAGGTAGTGACATAATAAAAAATAAACGTTGCTGTAGAAATCTTGGGATTTTGATTAAAGAAATGCGACAAGTAGTTTTATTTGATATATTCAATACCAGAAATTCGAAGGAACATGGATTTAGTCATCTCCTTTATAATTGGAAAAAAATTATAAACTTAAATATTAAAACCTCCAGAAAGCTTTCTTTTAAAGAACACAAGCAACAAAAGAAAATAATGACTAAAACATTTAAACCAGTTTTAAGTACTCAAGCAAATACTGGATTTTTAGGAATGTTAGTGTGTATTGAAAGTCTCAAACAGATAACTAATCTTGTGATCTGGGTTTATCATGATGAAAGATCACTCCTTTTCTGATTATTAATGCCAGCTGTTTTTTTTTTCTATTTCTTGCTTGTCTCATTATTTATTGTTAGTAGAGATCCGAATACGATGGTTTTACCCGGCGGTAAAAGCTCATGATAAACTTTCAATACCACCATACACACAGCATCATTTTATTGTGTGTTAATCCAGATTTCGATTTAGTCTGTATACAAAACACATATCAATACAGAAAAAAAATACGTTTCTTGTATGGTCTTCATACAAGAAACGTGATATTTTTTTGGTCCTTTAATATTTTACTTGTTTTCCTTTTTTATTTTATGTTGTTGTATGTAGCAGCAATATAAATACACATTCTATGAAAATTCTACATATTACGGTTCATAAGATACAGCCTACTGATAGACAGACGGAACGATAGTGGAGACTTGGGTCCCGTTGATACTCTTTGGGTACGGAACCCTAATAAACGGCAATTATGTCATTTGAGCAATACTACAGAAATAAACATTAAATAATATAGAATTGGGTTATATTATAATAAGTTAAATATATTAAAATATAGTAACAATAAATTCACATATAAAAATCTCAGCCACGGGGAACTTTATTTTTGCATTCGCGGCAACACTGAATAGCGTCATTGATATTTTGTGACTTATTTATGGCTCGTGTTATTTTATGTTAAAATTTCGAAATTGTATGATACTTAATGATAGTATCTGATTCCAGTGTCTTTCTTATTTCTTGTAGTATTATTTTTACACAGTTTCAATTATTAAACTGGTATTTTACTTCGGATTATGATCAAAATTTAATAAAACATTCGGTACGTTCACCTCACACGTTGCCTGTAACTCGATTGGCTCGGGTACGCCGATTTCGGCGTAGTATTTGTTGCCGCATTTTACATGAGCGCCGGCGGTATCTAGTCAGAGCGCGCGATGACATCATTAATCTATGGAGCTGTCTTTAAATTTTTGTTTTCGAAAGCAATACACTTACGCAAATACAAGATGAGTTAGACTCTGTGTAGACTCTGCACCATCATTTACCACAGTGAGTTTTTGGGCTGAATTTAAATGTGGCCATAAGAGTTTGGGAGACGAAGAACGTTCGGGACGTCCAAAATCTGCAAAGATCACCAAATAATGCTAGATAACCACCAATTAAAGTAAGAGCTATGAAACCAATTATAGCAGAGGCTATGAAAATTGCCCAAAGAACGTGTTTGTCACATATTAAATCAAGATTAATTTAGGCATGAGAAAGCTGTCAGCATGTTGGTTGCCGCGTTTGTTTACGTTAGACCAAAAACGTGTTCGAATAAACATTTCCAACGCTCTGTTAGCGCAGTCTAAAGAAAATCCTAGTGTGGTGGTTTCGATAATCAAATACATGTTGACTGTTGTTTACTGTAGAACGAGCAACTTTAATGTGTTAAATGTTATTATCTTCGAACAAACTGTCTTTCATCGGGAAATTTATGAAGTCAACCTATTAATAAGCGGTGACGGGCACTGAAAAGGTCGAACCCATAAATTGTTCTTCAAAATTTTCATAGAAATAATTTCTCGCGTAATTGACTGTCATGAAATTGCTTTTCTGTGGTCCAATCTATTTTGATTTCAGGTAACACAAATTTTCTTGGATAGAATTTTCATTACCGGTTGGAAACGTTCTGACACGATTGACATTTTAAACATAAATGTTCCATAAATTTGTAAAACTTAGGGGCTATTTTTCAATCCTTAGTTAAGAGTTATTTATAGCATAAAATACAACATAAAAAAGTAAAAAATAATAGTTTCTAGTAAATCTAGCCATGCTCTCTTCTTTGCTTCAAAAGGCAGACCTTAGACGTATAAATAAGAGAGTAAAAGAAGTCGTTGAAAGGAAAAAGCAAGAAAGGATAGATAAGAATGATAGATGAATATCTGATAACTTCCAGGCAAATCTTAAAATGTTCTGGAAACTTGTAAGAACTGCCAGGGGAAATTCAAAACAGCCTAGAATGAATGCTATACGAAATGAGAATGGCTGCATGCTGAATGATGAAGTTTCGAATTCAAAAGAGATGGAAGGAATACTTTGAAAGCGTGTTTAAGAGTGAAGAGTCGTCTGAAGTAAGTGAAATAGAAATTCCGGAAGCAGTTGAGAGAGGTAGGGATATAAGTGTAGATGAAATAACGAAAGCAATGAAACGCATGAAAGCAGGTAAGACAGCCGGATATGATAGAATATCACTCGAAATGCTAAGGGCTGGAGAGGGTGTGGTTGCGGGCCTGCTGTTCACCTTGTTTAATTTATGTTGGGAACTGAAGCGGGTACCGGAAGACTGGTGCAAAGCCGTTATAGTACCAATATATAAGGGAAAGGGCTCGCAGCTGGACTGTAAAAACTACCGTGGTATCAGCTTGCTTAGCATTGTGGGTAAACTGTATGCTAAGGTGTTAATTGAAAGAGTTATGGAAGAAACTGATGGAAAAATTTGGGATGTGTGAGCTGGATTTAGAAAGGGGATGGGGTGTAGGGGTCAAGTCTTTTCCATGCGCATGATAGCGGAGAAATTTTTGGCCAAAAACCAGAAAGTTTTTTGTGCGTTCATGGACTTGGAAAAGGCTAATGACAGAGTGAATAGGAATGTGTTATGGCAAACACTGAACTCATTTGGGTTGAGCGCTGGATTGATACAGGCATTAATGTCTCTTTATAGGGACTCTAGTGCTTGTGTCAGGATCAACAGGGTCTACTCGGACTTGTTTAGCATTCATAAAGGTGAGGAAGACAGGGATGTGTGGCTTCCCCGTGGTTGTTTAACCTATTTATGGACAGTTGTTATCAAACTTTGAAAGTTGAAGAATGTGGGTTGAGAATGGGTGAGTTAATCGTCAAATGCCTGTTGTACGTCAATGATCAAGTCATATTTGCATTGTCGGCAGCCGAGTTGCAAATGATGGTTACTTTAATGAATTGGTCATTAAAAGAAAGGGGTATGAAAGTGAACGCAAGTAAGACGAAAGTGATGGTTTTTGAAAGAGAAGAAAGTAAAACTTTATGTGAAATAAGAATAGAAGGGGAGTTGATTAAGCAAGTGGATGAGTTTGTATATTTGGGATGTTTATTTAGCAGGGATGGTAGATATGATAAGGATATATACGACGAGTGAACGCAGGAAATAGAGTGAATGGGGCTCTACACGCTATTATGAGGAGTCAGAATGTGTCAAATAAGGCACGTATGGCAATTCATAATGATATGTTAGTCCCTACTTTAATGTATGGTAGTGAAAGTTGGGTCTGGCAGAAGAAGCATGAGAGTAGAATAAATGCTGTAGAAATGCGGTCCTTAAGGAGCATGCTAGGGCTGAATCTGAAAGACAGGGTGAGAAATAGTGTGATAAGAGAAAAGTGTAGTTTGCAAGATGACGTTGTAACAAGGATTAAGAAAGGAATGCTTCGGTGGTTTGGTCATGTAGTATGAATGAACGAGGAAAGAGTGACAAAGCAAATTTATGTTGCAGAAGTGAACGGCCGGGTCGGGAAGGGAAGCCCTAGACGAAGGTTTATCGACCAAATCGGCGATACATTAAAATGGGCCAGATTAGGAGTACCCGTAACCGACGAGCGTGTATGCGTCGATATATGGATGTAAAGGAGGCGAGAGAGGTGTGTCAGGATCGCACCAAATGGAAGTCCGTAGTCTCTGCCTACCCCTCTGGGTGACAGGCGTGAGTGTTTATGTATGTAAAAAATGTAACTCTTCCAAATTTAAAACGATATTTCCACAATAATTTGTTCTACGGTAGCAATGTCCCCCGTACCACCCAGTAATATATAAAATATCACTACAATAATTAATATTATACATATAAATAAATCACTTTGTCACATTGGAAAAACACATTCACGTAATATATACTAAGTACTTAAGAATTATTAAATTTGGGGAATCTGAGGTGACTCAACTTTTCTATATATATCTATATAAATACCCAATGAAGCGTTTGTTTTTAGTCACTCCTCCCTTCCTGAGATGTGACATGAGTGTCTTGAGAATTAAGGACTCCCCAATCATCATGCAATATTGAAATTGTTTCAATATATAAATTTTCTTTCTTTCTTTTTAATTTTATTTATAGATAAATAAAACTAGAAAGAACTAGAACGATCTAGTTCTTTCTAGTTTTTCTTAAGACTAATAATAATAGAGTATTATATGTGGGTAGTAAATTTTACTTATTTAGTGGCCACACAGACAATTTCGAACAAGTGTTCGTTAATCAACACGTGGAGATGAGATCTTTCACCTCAGCAATATGAAAATTGAGAGAGCATAATATTTCGAGGTTGAATTAACTGTCAATATGAGTGTGTTGATTTATTTCAAGTTGTCTGTCTGTATAATAACAACAGAACAATAGCTACTTTATATTAATAATCTTATATGTGGTTTTTATGCCACAGACACATTTAGTTTAATGCCCAAATAAATTGTGGAATAAAATATAACAACTTTAATAATTAAATTTCAAGCTTGTGTTATTGACAACTAAAACTTAACGTCTTTATGATTTCTTATATTTATTATTATTGTTATTTATTCGTTATTGCATTCCTTATAACAAAAAAATACAAAGGGCGGACTTAATGCCTTGAGGCATTCTCTATCAGTCAACCCATGAAGTGGTGAGAATTTGATGTAGGTGCGGCAATATAGAATAAAATAACACTACACAAAATGATAATTAACTACATAATACATATAATGATTTCTTATATTTACGCGAACACTACACATTGAATAAAACAATTTTTACGGATTCTATCGCGTTTTATTAAGTTAACTTAATTAAACGCGATAGAATCCGTAAAAATGGTTTTATTCAATACATAATACATAAATTTTACTAATAAATAAACTATACATTTATGGCGTATACATACATATATACAAATATATGACATAAATATACAAATATATACATACAAATGTATATATTTAAATACATAATATATAATTACTACATACAAATACCTATGAATATATGCGTCTGTTTAGCAATACATATTAAATGGATGAATCATGTCAAATGTGTTGTCTTCAATAGATGATTTCGGACCAATTTTTTAAAAGCGTACTTATTGGGTGCTTTTCTGATGTCATCGGGCAATTTGTTCTAAAGGCGTGTAGCCTGAACTGTGAAGGGGTTACTATAGAACTCGGTGAAGTGAGCAGGAATACAGATTTTGTTGTTAGAAGAAGAACTTAGGACCCTGTCATGAGATGAGGAGAGATAGTGAAATTTACTCTTAAGATAAGAAGGCGAAGACGGGTCATTTAAAATGGGAAAAAGAACAAGCAATATTCTGGAATTGCGCCTCTGAAGGATTGTAAGCCAATTAAGCTTAGATCTATATTGCGAAATATGGTCATACTTACGAAGCCCGAAAATAAATTTTATACAGTTATTAAGAGGGCGTTCCAGCTTGTTAAGAAGATCTTGAGACAGATCTAGATATCACACATCAGCATAATCAATTATGGGTAATATGAGCGATTGCATAATTGATTGACAAGCATGATCTTAGATTTTGTGGGAAGAAAATGTTTTAGACGATACAGAGAGCATAACATGGCAATGACTTTACGACTGACTTCTGAAACCTGGGTTCTCAATATTCAACGTGCTATCGATACGTAGGCCAAGATTTTTAACATGTACTCGTTTGTTACACAATTAGCAACACGAAAAAATAAGAAATAGCTAGTTAGCGATCACCTCATTCCCAGGGGTTTTTATCATCCATAAATTCTTTAACATTATTATAATCCTTCTTACACAAACTTAGTTTACTAAAGTTTTTGAACTTTAAGTAGGTCTAATTTTGTATATATTCTGAAATTTTATGTACAGGTGTATACATCGCCTCAAGAATGAATTACTGACTCGATGGAGTCGAGTAACTGGTACTACTAGATTTTGTCTGTTCCTTATATTTACAGAATGAATATCACTTATTTTTGTATAACTACTTTTATTTTTGTGTACATATATTACATTTTCATAAATGTAATATATGTACACAAAATTGAGAGGCCAAATTTAATATATTAATTTCCTTAAATTTTTGATGGAGCAACTCTTTAGGTTTTAAATCATAGATTGCTCTTATGGTCCTCTTCTGTAAAACAAGTATTATTTTAGTGTCAGTCGCGTTTTGCCATAGCAAAATACGACATTATGCCATGGAAATAGCTAATAACAATGAATTCAAGCCGTCGAGTTTCACCAACGCACATCGCGACTATACTTACGTTATCATCCACATAATCTGTTTGCTTAGCGGTCCACTACTGTGTGATTGACTAGGAATTATCTGCGATCCCCTTTGGCAGTTGATAATGGGCGATGGTTGACACTTAGAATTAGGCGAGCTGCATGCTCGTTTGCCCCTTATTCTATAAAAAAAATTGTGTAACAAATAACTTTACCTCAGTCACAACTAGCGAGATTTGGTGAGTGGAAGATTAGCAATCATAAGTGCTCTTATATTGTTTCTTAAGTAATGATTTGAAGTAGATTTTGAAACCACGTCAAATAGAACAACGATATTCATTCCTAACAAAATCAAGAAAATTGAAATTGATTATTTGATCAAAAGTTAAAAAATGATGTTTTTATAATATACTTTTTCACTTTAATTTTAATATGAAACGTAAACCAGTAAAGAAACTATTTTATTGAATTTCAGCAAACGGTCACGAGTCGGCGGTCCATTGTTAACCAACAGAATTGGAGATGCTAAATAATCCTCATTTGCAAAAGAAAACATGCTTTTGGTTATTGGAAACGGATGCTGTGGCCCATAGACACTTACATCTATCCCTGATGAAGAACTAAAATGCAGATGGTTTATCACCCTTAGGGCCTTTTTTTTTTTTTTTTTTAGGATAGGGGTGACAAACGAGCACACATTCCACCTGATGGTAAGTGGTTGCTGCGGCCCATAGACATATACATCTATCCTCTATTAGAAATCAAAATGTAGATGCGTTGTCACCCGTGAGGACTAAGATGGAATGCCTCATTTTCAGTAAATAGGGCCCCGGCCACCTGCACTCACCAAGCGAAACGCAGAGGTAAACCTCTACTTCACGCTGGTTTTCTGTGAGGTCGTGGTACCACCTCGTTTCGAGCCGGCCCATCCGTGCGACAGTGCAGCGTGGCTCTACCACGATGCCTAGATGGAATGCTTCGTTTCAAGTAAAATTGGTATCTGGTTCCTTACACTCATCGTACGAAACATAGCAGCATTAAGCTGCTATTTCACGCTCTGAGATCTTGTTGGAGACGACCCATTCTTGATAACATATCTGTAGCATGGCTCTACCACATATAAAATCTTTCAATTATCTAAATTAAATACACTAAAATAACATTGTTACACTGTATAATTTTAATTAACAGGTTTTCCATAAACACTGTTAGCACAGTATAAAAATAAAAATATTAATGCCGTCGATCATGACAGCGCATCCGGCAGGCATCATGGTCCGCTCGTTCTTTACAAAAACAACACTCAAGTTGACATAAATACATTTAAACATATAAACAAGCATAAGGGTAAAAACATAAGGCTTTATACGTGGTAGAGTCATGCTGCAGCTATATTAGTAGCATAGTTGTAACACGAATGGGTCGGCTCGACCGGGGAAGGACCACGCTCTCACAGAATACCAGCCTAAAATAGCAGCTTAACACTGCTGTGTTTCGTATAATGAGTGTAGAGAACCGGATACACTTTTTTCTGGAAAAGAGGCATTCCATCTTAGTCCCGGTGACAACACATCTGCATTTTAATACTTTATCTTGGATTGTTGTAGATGTCTATGGGTCACAGCAAGCACCTACGATCAGGTGGACTGAGTGCTCGTTTGTCACCCTATCTTATAACAAAACAGTAATTTAAAAATTACTCTAATGCGTGTCGGGCCACGCACAATGTAGAGGTAGGGTTCCGTAGTTGCCCGTCACAATACGTGGTCATCCTTGATAATGAGCATAATAAGTGAGTTCGCAGTTTGACCGCTATAACGACTAAAAAAAGGCCCAAATTGGAAGATCGTAACTGAAGGACTTATTTTCAAATCAGCTTTATTGGGAATGTATTCAAAAAAGATTAAAAACTTTTCAATTTTGATAATAATGCCCGATCTATCCCGCAAATGAAGATGTCAAGCTAATAGTAGTAATGCATATAAGTAATTTTCTTCATAAAATGTTTTTAACAGTTTACAATAACATTACAAAGTTATTAATGCAGCTACTTTTTGGTCATTTTCTTTCAAGTTGTAACGAAATTTTTACTAATCTAAGTGCATTTTATAAGTTGGTCGACTATCACTCGTTACCTTCTTATTTCTACTTAGCTGTGATAGTTTTCCTTTTAACTTCATTATATGTACTACTATTGGGTATACTTTTCATATTTCCAAAAAGAGTGGTTTACTTGGTAGAGGGGAGGGGGACACACACGACTCTAATGAAAAATACCACTTTAAAGCTAAATATTTCGCAAACGGACCCTTGAATCAAAAAGATGTTTTTCCACACCCCTAAAGTTTTCTAAAGAACTATCCAGCGATACCACACATGATGGAATAAATGGGTAAAAAAATAATCCTCTATTTACATGTATGGGAATTATCCAAAATAAAATGTTTTTAATGTTTTATTTCACAGTTTTCTAGGCGTGATTAATATCTATAACTATGCCAAATTACAGATTTGTAGCACCTAGCCTCTCTGAGCATAACTGGGGACGGTCGGACGAACGGACATGGACAAACTATGAGGGTTTCTTGTTGTTAACTACGGAACTATAGAAGACTCAACTGCATAAAAATATATACTGAAAACGAACAATTTTATACTCTATATCACTTTCGCAACTAAGCAACAACAATACTAATAACTAATAAACAACATTCTGTTACCATCAAGTAGACTGTATACTCGTTTGACACTCCTATTCTATAAAAAAAATAGTCATCTTATATTTATAAATTTGCATTTAAAACAGGTACAGCGAAGGTAATATTTAAAAAACTTTACCAATAAAATTCCGTCTGATTTTCTACGATTCGGCTTTAATTTATTTGGGGATTTACGTAAATAAAGTCCGTCCTTTATTGTTTTATACATCTGCAGTGCGGTAAACCTACGAGTATTACCCAATGTGAAGCAGCGTGACACTAAAATATTTATGCTGAGCCTTCACTGGTTAAAAGAGCTCTAGATCTAGGACTGCGCTATTTTTGTAGCTACTTTTTTTAATTGGTTTTTGGAAGTCATAATTGATTCGTTACATTCATTTTAAAAGAAATAAAGAGAAAACTTGTGTTTTAATCGTTTATTGTGGCTGAAAATTGAATATTCGTAATTATTTCCGTATTTTTTCACAAAACTGTATGTATATTTTTTTTGGTATTTAGAGTTGAACATCTATTGGTGACTTTGTTTTGAGCTGATTCTTTTTTAAAAGTTCAACCAAAAAAATAATAATAATCCAACTTATATTGGGGTCTGTGACCAACAGTAGGAGTACATTGGCTAATAAATTAGCAAGAAAACATTGAAATAAATACTCAAAGCAAACATATTTTTATTAACAATTAACAGTAACATTGAAAATACTAAAAACTAATGACAGCCTTTTACTTTCTTTTATTATGTACTTCAAATAAAATTATCATATAAAATAGTAACGCTACATAAACAATTAGTGTTAAGTTGTGCTTGAGTGCGACATTTAGACTTTATTTTTATCAGTGTCGGTACTACAAATTCTTTCTGATTTTCAAGTTTGCCGAATCACTCTAGATGTGGCCTGTTTACTATTTACTAATACGGTCTCCTTCTGTCTTATTTGTTGAAACTCCTGTTTTAAAAGTCTAGTATCAGGTTGCATATTTTCATGTCGAGTCAGTAAGTTAGTTCTACTAAACTAAAGTTACGCTCGCCCAGTCTCTACTTCTGCCTATCCTTTACTATGCTGATATTTTCTATCTTGTCATTACCGAGGAACAGTTTAATAAGCTAGAGCGCATTCAAAATTTGTGTATTAGATTTATATTTGGGCTTCGCAAATATGATCATATCTCTGAATTACGCAAAAGCTCAAATGGCTCTCGAGCCGCCTTCGCAGGAATACTCGCATTATCTCCGCTTTGTATGACGTTTTGTTTAATTCTTCCACTTCTCATTATTTAAAATACCGTTTCCAGTATCTTTGTCTTACCCATAATAAGTTCCTTCGATCCTCTGTCAATCTTTCTCTCTGTACTTCTTTGCACTCTTCCTTCTTTTTTAAGAAATCTTTTACTGTAACTGCTGTGCGTTTATGGAACTCTTTATTTCTCCACATTCGTCCTCATAAATATTTTCTCTCTTTCAAAAGTCTTGTTAAATCGTATTACTTAGAACGCTATTACATAAATTACTTTTCCTTTTTCGTACTCTTTTGATTTAATCTATTATATGATAGTATATAATGTAATCTTCACTTATTTTTATTTTTCCTCTCCGCTATGTCCATCCGCAATCCCTCTCCAGTCTTCTCGGATGTAAAATCAGGCTCCGACATGGAAATCGACTCGCGTGTCCTGCGTAAGCCCGAAGACGAAGGCTTCAACCTCGTCCAGGGCAAAGCGCAAACGCGCAGCCCCAAAAAAGGCAGCCCCCTTGTCCCCACCACCACTCCAGCAAAAAGACCTGCCCCCGCGACACGCGCTTAACCCCTAAAGCCTGCAGCGAATGGGTCCCCTGCTGAACGCAGGGAAAAGCCGCCACCACCCATCATAGTTCAAGACAAAACCAAATAGAATAACCTTTGAATAGAATAGAATAGAATAGAATAGAGCAGAACAGAACAGAACAGAATAGAACAGAACAGAATAGAATAGAATAGAATAGAAAAGAATAATTTTTATTCAATATACATTACATGTGTAATTCTTATTGAAACTCATTTTTTACTTTACCACTGGTTCGAAAAAAAAACCCTCTGTCCTGTGAAGAACCAGCAAGAAACCCAGCGGGACTTTTTTTTAAATAAATTTTACAATATAAATTATTACGAACTATTTACAAGATTTATTTTAGTAACCGCTTGGAAGCGACCACCTCATTCTCCGGGGTTATTATCAACCATGTATTCATTTATACTATAATAACTATTTTTATACAGTTTCAGCTTATTATTGAACTTGGTAATAGAAAGAACCTGTACACTTTCCGGGACCTTGTTGTAATAGCGTATACATTGCCCCAAGAATTAATTACTGACTCTGTGGAGTCGAGAAACTGGCATCACTAGCTTGTGTTTGTTCCTAGTGTTTACAGAATGTATATCACTTTTTTTTAAACGCCCTGTTCGCGTCGAACGTTACTTTCAAGAATTAACGCGAGAGGGCGCTCGGCGCGGTGCATTCGTACCGGTTTGCGTTCGCGCGAGAGAGTTATTTCCTACCCGTCAGCCTTTGTTGGGGCAGCTAGGGGCGTGTACACGCCCTATACATTAAATTTTTCTACACGCCCTTAGCTGTCCCGACAAAGGTCGACTATACAGGGGCCCATACAGCTGTAGACGCGACGGATAACTAAGGACGGGGCCCAAATGGCCTTATGGAGAGTTGACCTACACGACAGTGATAAAGCTAGGTAAATAAATAGTACGTACCTGTTGAGAGGCGAAGAAAGACCACAAGGCTCGTTCAGGCGTTAAGTGTAGTGAATGTAAGTAGAGTGTGAGAAGTGTATATATATGTAACCTGAATTAGCAGAAATCCTGACTCCAGCACACCCTATGTGGTATCACTCCAGCGGCGTCACTCGGTGTCACTCAAAGTCTAGCGTCCATTAGCTCAAATCTATAATCTAATGCGAACGCTGGTTCTCGCGGGTCACAAAGTTAAGCTGTTTTAACCGGCACAGGAAAATATCTCCGAGTTAAATCCAATGGCACAAAGTAACTCGTTAACGCGAATTAATATTGTCAGAATGCACTTATGCATCCACTATACCACTTGACGCTAATTAATTGTAACGACGTTAATTAATCGCTCAAATTCAAAATTCAGCGATTCACTATGTCAGTCTATCAACTCTATTGTACATTTAACTAACTTCAAAACTCAACTAAATCCCGTTAATTATAATTAAAACGTAACTCGCGGCACGATTGATGAGCGGTGGGTCAAAGTTCACTTCCGTTCACTCAGCAACAAATTATTTCGAGAATCGAACGCGACCTTCTAAGGCAGTGATCACGCGGCCCGAGTAGACTCACTGCAATACTTAGACAACCTAATCCAAGGCGGTCTTCATGAAATACAATTTAAGTAGCGAAGTAACGCGCATAAATATTGAAAATCTAGACCATAAACCGAAACTGGTCGCACGAAGTCGCTGCCACGGTCACCACAAATACGTTACGTTGCGATGGCACCGCTGCATTCAAACTACTGACTTCGCACTCGCGTTCTGCGCCCGCGCCCTCTGCCCAGCGACCCACACGGGAGTGGGGCAACGGTGACCTTTACAAAGTCAGCGGAAGGACACCAGTGTTTAATGCAAATTTCAAATGTTAATTGTTAGGCCTAAACAATTTTCGTGCCAAAGATAATATATTTAATTCTTTAAATGTATCTCTAAGAGACTCTCGATTTTATTTTGTAAATAGCTCTAATAGCCCTCTTCTGTAAAACAAAAATAGTTTGTAAATCAGCCGCATTTCCCCATAGCAAAATCTCATAAGACATTATGTTAGGGAAATAACTGAAATAAACTTATCTAGCTGTCTCGACCTCTAATCTTTTTTACAGCATAGGCTGCAGAACTTAGTCTGCTTTCTAATTTGGATATATGGGGGCCCCACTAAAGCTTCGCAACGAGAGTGATGCCAAGAAAAACAGTGGATACAACAGGGCTCAATTTCTCCCCATTTAAAAACACATTGGTATTCAGATTTTGAACATTCGTTGTTGTAAATTTAACACAATTAGTTTTATTTCCGTTCAAATGCAGATTATTAACGTTAAACCAATGCACTAATTTTGATATAGCATTATTCACTTCGTCACATTTAAATGATTGAAGTTTAAGTTTAAAAATCAAGGAAGTATCATCAGCAAATAATACTATATCATGACTATCCCCTACAAGGTGAGGTAAGTCATTAATATACACCAGAAACAAGAATGGGCTGAAAATCGAGCCCTGAGGGACACCCATTAGTACAGGTGAGCTGGAAGAACTTTTACCATTGATAATAACCTTCTGCTCTCTATTACTTAAATATGAAATAATAAGTTTAAGCGCTGTGTTCTTGACACGATAGTACTGTAGCTTCCTGATTAATGTCTCATGGTAAACACAATTTGCAATTGGTTGATCCCTAAAACAATATACTGCCCAAAGGTGTAAAATGACGCTCAGGGCATTCGCATGTTTGTAAATTCGACCGAGTAATTCCGCAGTGTAATAAATCACCTGCGCACCCAGCAAGTAAGCTTCCACACATATACCCTCCCAGAGGAGCGTAACCTTCGTGTAAAGAGCTTGAGACGAAGCACATTTTAAACGATGTCAAAGCCTAAAATATAATAAGGTGTACAGGATACACCTCCAGACCGATAGAAAGCGTTTCTTAGATCTGTGCCTTGTCATTTTGGATCTGTCTGCGGAAGGCAAGGAGATTTTTAACGTTCGGCGCATCTGCAACTTCAAGGGGATTACAGTTGAAGCCCCCCAACATAGAGGCATCGTTGGCCAGTGTCACTGATGCCAATTGTACGGCCACTCGGACAAAAATTGTTACACTGGGCCTAGGTGTGTTAGGTGACCACTGACTGCCTCCGCACGCCCGCGACTATTCAACCCCCGAGTTTCGTCAATTGCTGCGAAGAGGCTCACCCAGCGAATTATCGCTGGCGCTCCGAAGCGCCGCAATGGAGGCAGCGCGGAGGTAGGAGCTGTCCAGGATGTGCGGGTCAAGCCAGTTTCTCGCTCTTGGCTGTATGCCCCCAAACCCACACCGATCACGGTACCCACTTCCTCGCCTCAAATCGTCATCAACCCCGCCCCAGTTGCCGGGGCGGCCAAGCAAGGTGCTAACCATCCCGCACCTTCCACGCCTAAACCCAACGCTTGGCTGAAACTGCCAGAACTTGTCGCCTCACGGCCAATGCCGCCTCCTCAGGCTCCAAAAACAAAGCCCGTCCCACAAGACTCATCCTCCTTCGCCGCCGATGTCCGCTTGTCGATATCATAACTAAAACAACATTAGAACTCGACTCGGACCATAGAACAGTCCAATTGCAGCTGCAAGCGGCTCACCTAATGGTAAATGACTACCACCGCCTATGAACAACCGCAACACCAGGGGAATTGCAGATGCATTGGCGTCCTTTTAGAAAGGTGTAAGCTCTTTTTTTGAAGGTCTCAAAGTCATATCAGTCCGGAAAAATCGCTGGTAATAAATATATGTATAAATAGTAAACAATTCAAAAAAGTAGTTGTACGAGGAAGAAAAGCCCTAGTAAAACGCACAGTTGTGGACCGCCAAGCATCCAGATGGTGAGCATGGTATCGTGAATTTTGACGCAATGTGTGTTCGTGAAATTTGGCGGTTTGAATAAATCCGAACAATTCCTCAGAGCACTCACCGTGGAAAATTTGATAGAAAATGCAAAGGGATGCAACATCCCTACGCAGTGCTAGTCTACCGAGCCGATCAGAAATAACTCGGTCATCTACGATTCGAACCGCTCTCCTTTGGATGCGGTCAAGTGAAAGGAGCTGGCTCTGGGGTGCCCCGGCCCAGAGATGAGAACATTATTCCACGTGAGGCCGAACTTGCGCTTTGTAAAGTTGCAAGCGATATGCCGGTATGAAATACTGTCTCACTCTGCTGAGCACGCCAAGTTTTTTAGTGGCCAATTTGGCCTTCCCTTCCAAGTGACCACGAAACTGCACACTATTCGATATGTCGATGCCGAGGATTCCGATACTGGCTGAGGCAAGAAGGGGAGTGCCTTGAAACTGAGGAGATACGACAAAGGGGTTCTTTTTAGCGGTAAACGCGCAAACTTGTGTCTTCTGGGGATTAAACTGGACTAGATTTAATCGCCCCCAATCCAAGACTTTGTTCAGCAAAGACTCGACTTCAGACACAAGTTTGTCCCGGTACTCGGCGACGTTTTCCCGAGAAATATGCATAACAATGCATAGCAATGCATGTTACCAGTTTGCAACACATCATTGATATGTAGAAGAAACAGCATTGGTTGGATAGCACGCAGCCTTGTGGAACACCAGCAATAATGATCTTGTAATCGGATCATGCACCGTCTACTACGACCTTGATGTTCCGAACATCAAGGAAACTGGCGATCCATTTGCACAATTTCTCAGAAAGCCCATAGAAAGGATGCTTCTAAAGAAGCGCTTTTTGCCAGACCCGATCGAAGGCCTTCGCTATGTCCAAACTAACGGCCATTGCCTCCTTCCATCTGTGAGTCAGGTAGACCAGAAGATCACCTCACTAATAAGCTGGTGATCCTCACGGTACCTCATGAGCTGGAAGTTTATAATAGATTCTATTATTTTGGAGAACAAGGAAGTGATGGCGATAGGCCTGTAGTTGGACGAGTCTGAGCGGTTGCCTCTTTTAAGGATCGGGTGGACCAAAGCCGTTTTTCATGAATTCAGGGCTACGCCTCGGGAGTAGGAGTACCGGAAAAGACGCGTTAAAACCGGTGCCAACTCCGGAGCACACGTCTTCAGTACAATGGGAAGGACTCCATCAGGCTTGCTGATGTCCAGGGAGAAGAGTGCTTTGCAAACCGAGCGCTGTGTAAACTACACATCCGGCATGGAGCACTCACACCGCGGGATGGTCAGCGGTGTGTTTCTCGCGTCATCTAGAGTCGAGTTGGATGCAAAGAGGGAGCTTAACAGATCGAATTTCTCCTTTGCGGTATGGGCCAGTGAGTCGTCCTCACTGTGCATAGATGGAAGAGATGGCTAACAGAAGTTCCCTTGGAAAGCCTTGGCGAGAGACCAGAATGCACGGGTTCCCGAAGGAAGGCGAATTAGCTTCTCGTCAATTCTGCCGATGTGCTCAGACCTTGTCTTGGCAATGACGCTTTTGAAGAACCTGGAGGCGGAATTATACTTCTTTTTAAGAGCGCTAGTGTTTACATCCCGAGACGTTGATGTATCATTTCAGGTCCGGTAGCACTCCTGCTTATAGCGTGATGCTATTTTGGAGGAGCGAGCAAACCATGCCTGAGATCTGCCTCCGATGGGCACCACAGAGGATGGAATAAAATGTTCCGTACCCTGATGTACCACATCGGCAAAAGAATCGGCAACAACGCTGGGATCTTCTGGCGAGAAGCAAAAAGAGACCACATCCCGTCCCAATCAGCCGACCTATAGTACCAAACATGGCGGCAAGCTGCAGATAGTAACTGCGTTGGGAGCGTGAGTGGCACCGTACTCCGGATCAGACAATGGTCCGAAGAGCCCAGAGGGTCATCGACTGAGACCTGACATCCGTCCGGATGAGGGGTCAGCAGAAGGTCCAACAGGGAAGGTACATGATTCTCCACATCTGGGATCCGCCTACGCTAGTTAACAGGTTGTATTAGACCATATGCCAAGGCAAAGTCATAGACAGATCTACCCGCATGATTGGTTAAACGAGAACCAAGCCATTCAGTGTGGTGGGCGTGTAGATCACCAAGTATCACAATCTCTGCGGATGGGACTTGTTGTAGCACGGAGTCTGCAGCCCTTTGGACGTGGTAGATGAAATAAATGAATCGGTCTGTGTCGGCTAATGCCGAAATAAATTCATCGACCGTAAACCGCTATGGGATTTATAGAGGCAATCGCAGGCGCTGGGATGGTCTGTCAGATCAAAACTATCGTGTACTAGCGTAAACTCGAGATCAAATAGAATAGAATAGAATAGAATAGAGGCCAATGAAGTGATTATCGCCCTATCGGCCCACCTCACCTCAACAGTTGAGGAGTGCTCTCGTAAGGTTCGTTTGTCGAGCAATCAATATATGAAGCTGCCGATTCGTGTTCGATAACTGGTCAGAGCAAAAACCGCGGCCCTAAGAAAATACGATCAATATCGTACTTTAGATAACAAACTCCGACTGCGCAACCTCCAAAACGAGATGAAACAGCGCGTTAAAAAGTTTAGACAGGACAAGTGGGATAATCTGCTGACAGATATCGAGCGAACCGAATGCCTCGCTGACAGTTTAGAGAGCTAATGTACTCCCTCTAGCGAACCTACAGATCCCGCTCACCTTGCAGAGGTCGAAGCTGAGATCGAGCGTAATTCTGCACTACCACCTTCGGGCGACCCCCTAAAACCTGCGACTGTCGACGAAATCACAGAAATTATTAAAAGTTCTGAAAATAAATCAGCACAAGGACCCGATGGCGTTAGCAACAGAGTACTGATATTTCTCTCCGCGCCGCTAGTTTGCCTCCTAGTTGGCATATTCAATGCTCTCCTTTGCAGTTGCTCTTTCCCGGATGGATGGTAAGAGGTAGACGTAATAGAAATCCTGAAACCGGAGAAACCGTGCAACTTTGCCTTTAGTTACTTATCAATTAGCCTCCTCAGCACACTGGGGAATGTTTACGAACGACTCATATTGAATCGCCTTCGTAAATACGTCTTCACCAACAAGCTTCTTCCAGACTAGCAGTTCGGTTTCAGACCTAAAAACTCATGCACCGACCAGTTGTAATGTAACTGGTCGCTGCACGAGCACTCACAGAATATATTCTGAAAAGATTTAACTTCCCACAAAGTTGTGGCAGAACCACCATAAACGGTGCCCTCTTCCTCGATGTCGCAAAAGCGTTTGACAAAATCTGGCACCACGGCTTGCTTTACCAGCTGTATAAACATAACGTGCCTGATAGGCTCATCCACATCATTAGAACCATTCTCGCTAATTGTAACTTTTACTATTAAATAAAAAGTACTCGCTCTACAAAGCGTCCCCTCAAGTCTGGAGACCCACAAGGCTCCGTCCTCTCCCCATTACTCTTTACAATCTTCACGAGGGGCATCCCGAGGCACCCAGTAGTTAATACTGCTCTTTTCACAGATGACACGGCACTTTTCGTCGTTCATCCCAATACAAGATAACTCACCGAGATGCTACAAACAGCCTTCAACCGCCTAGGCGATTGGTTCCGCTTGTGGAGAATCAAAGTGAATCCTGAGAAAAGTGTAGCAATACGCTTTCAAAGGATCTCCACTTTCAATCGTCAAATCAGAAACCCCAGCCTACGAGCATGCCAGTTCCCCTGGCATTCAACGGCCAAATATCTAGTGGTCACATTTGACCACGGTATAACATTTGCACAATATATTCGCAATTTAAAGACCGGAAATACATCTGCAATTCCCCTGGTGTTGCAGTTGGTTCATGGCCGGTGATACTCACTTACCATCAGGTGAGCCGCATGCTCGTTTGCCCTCTCTCCTATAAAAAAAATAAATGTACGCAACCGTGCCAAATCTGTCACTAGTCACCACCACCCGTTAGTGAACAGCAGGAACAAACTGTCCTTAAGACACAAACTCCATTTTTATAAAGCGTGCGTGAGACCTATCATGTATTACGCAAGCGTAGTTTTTACGAACGTAAACCATAATCAATTTTAATTAATTCGCAATAATATTCTAAATAAAAATAATAAATAATAAAAAATAATAATAAAAATTCTAAATAAATAAATAAATTCTAATAATATTCCAAAATAGATTAATTCGCATAGCCACCGGAGTTCGGTGGTACCAGCGAAACTCTGACTTACATAGGGTATGTCAACTTCCAACGATCTCTGAATACTTCAAGGATATGTCTCGGCGCTATTTCGAGAGCGCCGAGACACACCCAACCAGCTAGTGGTAAACGCAGCCACTTACGCTCAGACACCGAACGTTACACTAACACTCCTGAACCCCGCAACGTTCTAATCGAACTCCTTGTTTCACTATATGCCGACGACCGAAATGTCACCGGCCAGCCAAACTCAAATACTACACATTCACCTAGTGCCACAAACACTAATAGGACAACAACGGATGGGACGCAGTGAGTCCGTAGACGGGCGCGCCGTACACCCCTATACACCGCGTACACACCGTACACCAGCATCCCTGGGCTGTTCTCACCGCCCAAAACATCGAACGATACGAGTTGGCCGTTAGAGCTGGGGCCCGCCACCCCCTGTTCGGAAGGCCGTTAGATAACTCATCCATGTTATGTTAATGTGATCACTGAAGGCAGTACTATCCCTTTCCCCCAAGATTATCGATTTTCATAATTCATCATTACAGCCCCTCACAAGTCCACTGCTGAACATAGGCCTCCCACAAGAAATGCCACAAAGCACGGTCCTGAGCTACCTGCATCCATCGACTTCCTGCATATCTTTCCAGTTCGTCACTACATCTAGTGGGTGGACACCCTATACTTCGCCTGCCGGTACGAGGCTGCCACTTGAGAACCTTTTTTCCCCATCGGTTGTCGGTTCTTAGAGCTATATGGCCGGCCCACTGCCACTTCAGCTTACTAATCCGTTGGGCTAAGTCGGTCACTCTGGTTCTACTGCGGATATCCTCATTTATAAGTTTATCACGCAGAGAAACTCCGAGCATAGCCCTCTCCATAGCTCGCTGAGCGAACTTGAGCTTCCTCATACGGCCAGCAGTGAAGGACCACGTCTCAGTTCCATATGTCATCACTGGCAACACGCAGTGGTTGTACCGTCTCGTTTTCGAGTTTTGAGGTATACCTGACGAGAAGATGTGCCGTAATTTCCCGAACGCTGCCCAACCGAGTTGAATCCTTCGATTGACCTCTCGGTCGAAGTTGGACTTACCTAGTCGAACCATTTGTCCCAGGTAAACATACTCATCAACAACTTCGAGCGTAGTACTCGCAACAACTAACGGCATAGGTGTGACATGGACATTAAACATGATCTTTGTTTTGTCCATGTTCATCTTAAGACCTATCCGTTGGGAAACACTATGGAGGTCATTGAGCATAGTGCTTAGGTCCTCCAGTGATTCTGCCATAAGGACTATATCGTCGGCAAATCGAAGGTGAGTGATATACTCGCCATTGATGTTGATACCGTATCTTTTCCACTCCAGAAGCTTGAAAACGTCTTCCAATGCAGCGGTGAAGAGTTTCGGGGATATGACGTTAACCTGTCTTACAGCTCTCTGCAATTGTATAGGTTTCGTACTCTGGTTCTGTACTCGGATAGCCATCGTAGGCCTACTGCATAAACACTTCAAAACTTCGATATACCGACAGTCAACTTGGGGGATGAGTTGCTCGCGTCCGTAGGCTTCGACCACCTAATCCTAGGCCCACCCTACACGTGTCCCCCGGGTGGTGCTAAACAAGCGACAAAGCCGAAAGAACAGACTCGGCTACTCGCCGTGTGGTAGCGGCGTAAAAAATACCAAACCATAGTTTTGCACCATGAGGCAAGAAATTTACGAAATGGCCCCGAGTTCCCGGCGCCCCTTTAATGGGGCAGGGGTGCGAAGAATCTCCGGGAGGAAAACCGGCGACGAGGTTCGCCACCCTTCACGCTCTGTCCCCCGGAGGGGCGAAAAGTGGATTGCGGAAGCCCGTCTAGCTACATTGAATGTATGTGGAGGAATGAATGATAAGATGGATGAAGTATGCGATATGATGTATGATAGAGGAATAGACGTGTTATGTGTAAATGAGACGAAACGGAAGGGAAAGGATGCCACTACACATGGCATGTATACTGCGTGTTGGTCTGGTGTAGACGAGACCGAGCGGGCATGCCAGGGAATCGGTATCATCCTTTCAGAAAGAATGGGTCATTGTGTGAAAGAGTATGAATGTGTAAGCCCGAGACTGCTATGGATACGAATGAAAGTGGGCTTAAAGAAATTGTTTGTTTTAGGGGTCTACGCCCCAGACATGTCTAAGCCCACTTATATCCGAGAGCAGTTTTGGGAGTTGGTAAGGATGGTGCTAATGAAATGCAAGGTTAATGAAAATATTGTGATATTAGGCGATTTTAATGGAAGGGTTGGGGTGAGGAGGCTTGGTTATGAAAGGATATTGGGAACGTTTGGTGATGAAAGTATAAATGAGAATGGTGAAAGCCTTCTCGCTTTATGCGTGGAAAAGAATCTTGTTGTGACGAACACTTTCTTTCGTCATAAGAAGATTCACAGGTATACATGGGAAAGAGGTGATGATAGAAGTATGATAGATTTCATAATTGTTGATGAAAGAATGAGGAGCGCGGTGGTAAATACAAGGGTTTACTGGGGCTCTAACGTAGGGACGGATCATTACTTGGTCATGGTTGGTGTTAGTACCTACTTTAATGTATGGTAGTGAAAGTTGGGTGTGGCAGAAGAAGTACGAGAGTAGAATAAATGCTGTAGAAATGCGGTCATTAATGTTAGGGATGAATCTGAATGACAGAGTGAGAAATTGTTTAATAAGAGAAGAGTGTGGTTTGCAAGATAATGTTGTGACCAGGATTAAGAAAGGAATGCTTCGGTGGTTTGGCCATGTAGAAAGAATGAATGAGAAAAGAGTGACAAAGCAAATTTATGTTGCAGAGGTGAACGGCATAGTCGGGAAGGGTCGCCCTAGGCGAAAGTTTATCGACCAAATTGGCGATTCATTAAAAATGGGCCAAATCAAGAGTACCTTTAACCGACGAGCGTGTATGCGTAGGTATATGGATGTGGAGGAAGCGAGAGAGGTGTGTCAGGATCGTGCCAAATGGAAGTCCATAATCTCTGCCTACCCCTCTGGGTGACAGGCGTGAGTGTTTATGTTATGTTATGTTCAACTTTGCACTGCTAAAGGGACTGCAGCACCGCCCAAATTTCGACGGAATCAAAGGCTTTCTCATAGTCTACATACACCAGACATAGTGGCAAATTGTACTCCTCGGACTTCTGTACAATTTACCGAAGGGTATATATGTGGTCTATGGTGCTAAAGCCTTTTCGGAAATCGGCTTGTTTGAGAGGCTGGAAGTCGTCAAGTCTGCGTGCGAGACGATTCGTAATGACTCTCGAAAACAGCTCGACGCGGCTCAGAAGGTAAATCGGTCTGTAGTTCTTGAAGAGAGCGTTGTTGCCTTTCTTGAAGAACAAGACCACCGCACTTCTGCTCCACGCCTCCGGTGTAATGCCACCATGGAAGACGGAATGAAACTGAAGAAACAGAAACAGAAACAGAAACAGAAACTTTTTTATTCAATATAGATTATAAATAATACTTATTGAAAGTCACTCTTTTGTTTGATTACCACTGGTTTGGAAAAAACCTCTGTCCTGGGAAGAACCAGCAAGAAACCCAGCGGGACTTTTTTTTAAATAACAGCTTACAATCATGATGTTACACAAATTAACAACACAACAAATTAGAAATAGCTTGGTAGCGATCACCTCATTTCCAGGGGTTATTATCATCCATAAATTCCTTAATATTATAATAACCCTTTTTATACAAACTTAGTTTAATAAAGTTTTTGAACTTTGAACAGGTCTAATTTTGTATATTTTCTGGAATTTTGTTGTAAAAGCGAATACATCGCCCCAAGAATGAATTACTGACTCGATGGAGTCGAGTAACTGGTACTACTAGCTTGTGTCTGTTCCTAGTATTTACAGAATGAATATCAATTATTTTTGTAAAACTACCTTTATTTTTGTGTACGTACATTACATTTTCATAAATGTATTCAGAGGCCAAAGTTAATATATTAATTTCCTTAAATTTTTGTCGCAGCGACTCTTTAGGCTTTAAATCATAAATTGCTCTTATGGCCCTCTTCTGCAAAACAAATATAATTTCAATGTCAGCTGCGTAGCAAAATACCATACGACATTATGCTATGGAAGTAGCTGAAGTAAACTAGTCTAGCTGTTTCAACACTGGTTAGACTTCTAATCTTTTTTACAGCATATGCTGCAGAACTAAGTCTGCTTGCTAGTTTTGATATATGGGGGCTCCATTGAAGCTTCGCGTCTAGTGTGATTCCAAGAAAAATGGTGGTATCTACAAGACTCAGTTTCTCCCCACTTAAAATTACATTAGTATTTAATTGTTTGACATTTGGAGTCACGAATTTCATACATTTTGTTTTAGTGCCATTTAAATGCAAATTATTAACATCGAACCAATTTACTAATTTAGATATAGCATTATTTACTTCGTCATATTTTAGTAACTGTCGACTTAATTTGAAAATTAAAGAAGTGTACATCTGCAAATAATACTATATCATGGTTATCCCCTACTATGTAAAGTAAGTCATTAATGTATACAAGAAACAGAAAGGGGCCGAGAATTGAGCCTTGAGGCACGCCCATTTGTACCATCGTTCCGGAAGAGCTCATATTGTTAATGACAACTTTTTGCGTTCTCTTACTTAAATATGAAATAATTAATTTAAGGGCATCACTTCTTACACCGTAGTGTTGAAGTTTCCTGATTAATGTTTCATGGTGAACACAATCGAAGGCCTTGGATAGGTCACAAAATATACCCAAAGCATCCTGTGAATTCTCCCATGTATTAAAGATATATTTAATCAGCTCAACACCGGCATCAGTTGTCGAGCGAACCCTTGTGAAACCAACTTGGTTTTTGAGAAGTAAGTTATTTATATTAAAAAAAATTAACATTTGATCAAGAACAATTTTTTTAAAAATCTTACTAAGTGTTGGTAGTACAGAAATAGGTCTAAAATTGGCGGGGTCTAATGTACTACCAGATTTAAATAAAGGTATTACTTTACTATGCTTCATTAAATCAGGAAACACACCAGATTCGATACTAGTATTAAAAATAATAGCTAAATGAGGCGCGATTGTATCTATTATAGACGCAATAACTTTAACGTAAATCCCCCACAGATCCGCAGTTTTCTTAACATCAATAGTTTTAAAATATTTTACAATATCTTTTGATGACACTTTATGAAATGTAAAATTCTTTGTACACATATTTACATTTTGTTTAAGTAATGATTCGGCGACGGCAGGAGAAAAATTCAGTGTCCAGTGAAATCAGGACTTCAAGTACCGGTTTTCCACCCGCTTTCAGAAGCTCAGCTGTAATTCCATCCTCGCCTGGGGCCATGCCGTTTTTAGGGTGCTGGAGAGCCATTCTATCACTGAGACTGACGTCCGGGATATCATCGGAATAATGTCGGATAAGACTCGCTCTTAGATCGTTACTAGCACTCTTTAACAGTGGTAGAGCCAAGCGGTAGCTTTTGCTGTCGCACGGATGGGCCAGCTCGAACCGGGGTGGTATCACGACCTCACAGAATACACGCGTGAAGTAGAGGCTTACCTCTGCGTTGCACTTGGTGAGTGCAGGTGGCCGGCGGCCCAATTTCCCCCCCCCCCCCCCATCAACATGGTAGTGGAATTAAATAAAAGACTACCCCAGGAGGGTACCAGCACCCCTGAAGAATCCCTCGCTGAGCATCCACGAACAAACTACTTCACTCCAGAGCGTGGTTGATCAGGCTGCCCCGCGTATTCTAGGAAGAGAGGGGCAAAATTCTTTACAATTGAATTTTTGCAACATCAGGGGACTTCATTTCAACTTTAACGCTGTCCATTACCATCTAGAGACGGCGAAGCCGGCCTTTCTCTTTTTAACCGAGATTCAGGTGTCCTTTCCAGCTGATACGTCATATCTCACCTATCCGGTATACGAATTGGAACACTCCTTTGTGCCCCGGGCTGGAGTTTGCGTATATGTCAGAAAGGACATCTGTTTTCGACGCCTCGGCAGTCATGAAGGTACGGACCTGTCCATCCTATGGCTGCGCGTAGACAGCGACGACCATCCCCGCGTTTACAGGTGTTTCCATAGGTCCTATAGCGGTAATGCCGACACATCGACCTCGTCCCAATGGCTGCAGACTCCGTGCTACTACAGATCCGCAGAGATCGTGATACTCGGTGATTTTAACGCCCATCACGCTGAATGGATTGGTTCTCGTTAAACCGATCATGCGGGCAGATCTATCTATGACTTTGCTTTGGCATATGGTCTAACACAACTGGTTACATTGCCTACGCGTATCCCAGATGTGGAAGACTATGTTCCTTTCCTGTTGGACCTTCTGCTGAACTCTCATCCGGATGGATATCAAGTCTCCCTCGATGCCCCTCTGGGCTCTTCGGACCATTGTCTGATACGGAGTACGGTGCCACTCACGCTCCAATCGCAGTTGCGATCTGCAGCTTGCCGCCATATTTGGCACTATAGGTCGGCTGATTGGGATGGGATGCGGTTTTTTATTCATCCTACCCTTGGTGGCGGGTTTGCTTCTCGCCGGAAGATGCCAGCGTTGTTGCCGATTCTTTTGCTGATGTGGTACATCAGGATACGGAACATTTTATTCCATCCTCTGTGGTGCCCATATGGTCTAACACAACTGGTTACTTTGCCTACGCATATCCCAGATGTGGAAGACCATGTACCTTCCCTATTGGACCTTCTGCTGACCTCTCATCCGGGCGGATATCAAGTCTCCGTCGATGCGCCTCTGGGCTCTTTGGACCATTGTCTGATCTGGAGTACGGTGCCACTCACGCTCTCATCGCAGTTGCCATCTGCAGCTTGCCGCCATGTTTGGCACTATAGGTCGGCTGATTGGGATGGGATGCGGTCTCTGCTTGCTGCCTCAGCTAGTATCGGAATCTATGTCGTCGACATATTGAATAGTGTGCAGTTTGTTTGTGCAGTGCAGTTGTTAGTCACTAGGAAGGGAAGGCCAAATTGGCCTCTAAAAAGCTTGGCGTGCACAGCAGAGCGAGACAGTATTTCATGCCGGCACATCGCTTGCAACTTTACAAAGCCCAAGTTCGGCCCCACATGGAATACTGTTCTCATCTCTGGGGAAGCGCACCCCAATGCCAGCTCCTTCCACTTGACCACATTCAGCGCAGAGTGGTTCGAATCGTCGACGACCGAGTTCTTTCTGATTGGCTCGATACACTGCCACTGCGTAGAGGTGTTGCACCCTTTTGCGTATTTCATCGCATCTATCAGGGGGAGTGCTTTGAGGAATTGTTCGGACTAATTCCAGCCGTTCAATTTCACCATCGCACATCGTGAAAAAACTCGCGTTACCATCCATTCCATCTGGATGATTGGCGGTACACCACTGTGCAATTTAGAAGAAGTTTTCTCCCTCGTACAACTTCCTTGTGGAATCAATTACCACCAGCGAATTTTCCGGACCGATACGACATAAGAAACTTCAATAAAAGAGCTTACACTATTCTAAAAGGCCGGCAACGCCTCTGCAATACCCCTGGTGTTGCGGTTGTTCATGGGCGGCGGTAGTCACTTACCATCAGGTTAGCCGCATGCTCGTTTGCCCCCTCTTCTATAAAAAAAAGCTTGCGTGTGGCTCCAACGATGATTTGTACAGCTGCTAAAAGAACCTCTCAATCACACTCAAAATCTCAGGTGTCCGGGAAATGACGCTGCCACACTCGTTCTTCAGCTTCAACAGTTGGCTCTTTCTGGCAGACAGATCTCTAGCAAAGACTTTGGAGCCCTGGTTCTGCTCGACCGCTTCTTCAATACGAGCAGTATTAAAGTTGCGTAAGTCCCGCCGCATGCATTTGGAAATCTGTCTGTTCAGTTGCCTGTATGCTGTCAAATCTACTGAAGACTGCAGCTTCATATCCCATCTAACAGCCATGAGATTAAGAGTGTGATCGGAGAGTTTTTGTGTTCTTCTGCGGCAGGTGTTGCAAAACTTAGCTCCGACTGCATGGACAGTTTCCACGAGCTTGTCATTCATATCGTCCACTGCATTGCAATATTCTAGGCACTGAAAACGGTTTCTTATCTCGAGCTGAAAGGTTTCGGGACTTTTGATTAGAGCACGGGGGGACGGAGCGTTAATTTCATTAGACGTGACCTCTCCAACGTAACGTTTAGGTTCAGTGTGCTTTTCACCATTTGGTGATCGCTGCCGGTTTTCACCCTCGCGATCACTTAACAGTTGTCGTCTGGTTGTCATAATGAAGTCAATCTCATTTTTTGTCCAACCGTCGTGGCTCGACCAGGTCCACTTCCTGTGGGGCCGCTTCTGGAAGAAAAGCTTTACTATAAAGTATCCCTCTTTTTCCATGAAGTCGGCCAGCTGCTGGCCCCTTGGGTTACGTTGCCCTATTCCAAATTTTCCTACTTTCATTTTTTTTTATAGTATAGGGTGACAAACGAGCACACAGTCCACCTGATGGTAAGTGGTTGCTGTGGCCCATAGACATCTACATTTATCCTCGTTTGCGAATGAAAATGCAGATGTGTTGTCACCCGTGAGGACTAAAATGGAATGCCTATTTTCCAGTAATAAAGATCTCCGGTTCTATACACTCACCATACGAAACACAGCAGCATTAAGTTGCTATTTTACGCTGGTATTCTGTGAGAGCGTGGTCCTTCCCCGGTCGAGCCGACCCATTCGTGCTACAGCTATACTATTAATATACCTGCAGCAAGGCTCTACCACGTATGAAGCTCACCGTTCTCTCTTGTGCTTAGTTTTGCATTGAAGTCTCCCATTAACACCGTATATTGGGTTTAGGAGGAATGCATGGCTCAGAGATATCCTCATACATTTTTTGCACTTCCTCATCGGGGTGTGCTGAGGTTGGTGCGTAAACCTGTATGACATTCAGCGAATAACGTTTGGTGATTCTGAGTGTGAGGTACGCAATCCTCGTCGACACACTCTCAATCTTTACAACGTTGTTAACGAGAGACTTGTGGACGATTAATCCGACACCTCCTTGGGACAGATGGTCACCCTCCCGGTGATAGAACAAGTTGCCGGATTCGAGGATTATCTTGTCCTCCCCCTCTCTTCGGACCTAGGATAATCCTATAATATTCCAGCGCAACTTGTCTATCTCTGCTTCCATCTCCAGGGTTTTCTCGTCAGTCCTCAGGGTGCGTGCGTTATAAGTTGCCAGGTCGAGTCTTCGTAGGTGGCAACCATACATCCACCAGAGATTCTTAGCACGTACTGCCTCGCCGTTACCATGGTCACCACCATAGCCATGAATAGCGGGGCCACCGGGGACTGGGGGCCGTCTCTTCGTTACTCTCAAGGGGGGTATATTGTCATAGTTGCCACTCTTGGCGAGCGGGTTGGCAACCGCAGTATGTTTTTTGCTATTATCAGAAAGATGTTGCTGCTGCCCATCCTCTGCCTTAGTTTCCCTCTATCGCCTCTTACAACACCCATGGGAAAACATGGGGTAGTGAGCATTCTTTATTGCCACTACACGGAGTACTCGCTTTTAGTACTACTAAAATAAATAATCCCCCCCTCCCTTCCCTTCTTATCGAGCTCTTAGTTTAGAATTAGTTTAGAATATGTTTCTGTTTTAGTGGGGAAGGATTGGGACTTGGTCGTTCAATTAAAGGGGCTTCTACAGTTACCTAACGTTGAATTGTTAAACTATTTTTAAATGTGTTTTATTGGTCGCTAGGAATTCCATGGTATGCATATTTCAAAAATTTGAATTTTTGAATTAGCTCTCTTTAAGTCTAGGTGTGTGTGAGTGTGGCAGCATCGTTTCCGGGGCACCGGAGATTTTGAGTGAGATTGAGAGGTTCTATGGGCAGCTGTACACGTCATCGTTGGAGCCACACCAAGTGTGAGTAACGGTCCAAGAGCAAGTCTTATCCGACACTATTCCGAAGATATCCCGGACGTCAGTCTGTGCGAGATTAGAATGGCTCTCAAGCATCTTAAAAACGGCAAGGCCCCAGGTGAGGACGAAATTACAGCGGAGCTTCTGAAAGCGGGTGGAAAACCAGTACTTGAAGTCCTTCAGAGGCTCTTTAATTCCGTCTTCCATGGTGGCATTACACCGGAGGCGTGGAGCAGAAGTGCAGTGGTCTTATTCTTCAAGAAAGGCGATAACGCCCTCTTGAAGAACTACAGACCGATTTACCTTCTGAGCCGCGTCCAAGTGCTGTTTTCGAGTCATTACGAATCGTCTCGCGCGCAGACTTGACGACATCCAGCCTCCCAAACAAGCCGGTTTCCAAAAGGGCTTTAGCACCATAGACCACATATATACCCTTCGGCAAATTGTACAGAAGTCCGAGGAGTACAATTTGCCACTATGCCTGGCGTATGTGGAATATGAGAAAGCCTTTGATTCCGTCGAAATTCGGGCGGTGCTGCAGTCCCTTCAGCGGTGCCAAGTTGACTGTCGGTATATCAAAGTGCTGAAGTGCTTGTACAGTAGGGCAACGATGGCTATCCGAGTACAGAACCAGAGTACGAAACCTATCCAATTGCAGAGAGGTGTAAGTCAGGGTGACGTTATATCCCCAAAACTCTTCACCGCTGCATTGGAAGACGTTTTCAAACTTCTGGACTGGAAAGGATACGGTATTAACATCAATTGCGATTACATCACTCACCTTTGATTTTCCGCCGATATAGTCCTTATGGAAGAATCGCTGGAGGACCTAAGCACTATGCTCAATAACGTCAACAGTGTCTCCCAACGGATAGGTCTTAAGTTGAACATGGACAAAACAAGATCATGTTCAATGTCCATGTCACACATATGCCGGTAGTTGTTGGGAGCACTAAGCACGAAGTTGTTGACAAGTATGTTTACCTGGGACAAATAGTCCGACTAGGTAAGTCCAACTTCGACCGAGAGGTCAATCGACGGATTCAACTCGGCTGGGCAGCGTTCGGGAAACAACGACACATCTTCCCGTCAGACATTCCTCAAAACCTTTAAACGAAATTTTACAACCAGTGCGTGCTGCCAGTAATGATTTACGGATCTGAGACGTAGTCCTTCACTCCTGGCTGTATGAGGAAGCTCAAGGTCCCTCAGCGAGCTATGGAGAGGGCTATGCTCGGAGTTTCTCTGCGTGATAAACTTATAAATGAGAATATCCGCAGTAGAACCAGAGAGACCGACATATCCCAACGGATTAGTAAGCCAATTGCCACGGGCTGGCCATATAGCTCGAAGAACCGACAACCGATGGGGAGGAAATGTTCTTGAGTGGCAGCCTCGAACCGGTAGATGAAGTGTAGGTCGACCCCCCACGAGATGGAGTGACTACCTAGTAAGACATGCAGGAAGTCGATGGATGCAGGTGGCTCAGGACCGTGCTTTGTGGCATTCCTTGGCGGAGGTCTATGTTCAGCAGTGGACTTATGAAAGGCTGTAATGATGATGATGAGATTTAGGTGTGCGATATTATCTACATTGAATAATTTTTTATTCTATTCTATTCTATTGATGCTTCTGCTATAACGCTCTATTCTTTTTGTCGAAAATGCAGCGACTGAAAATATATTACTATTATTTTAAACCATTGAAGTAATGCGTACTTACTTACGTAGTACTTCAATATAGTTTTATACACGAATATTTGGGAAATTCCATTTAGTCGCGGCGTCAGAGAATCCACTACGCCATATCATCTCGTGGGTGTCGTAAAAGGCGACAGATGGAAACTGGTACATGAGATGGGCAACAGCATTCCCCTGAAAACAACTCAATAAATATAATTTAAAAAATATCTTCGTGATAAAAAAACAATAATAAAACACTGAGGGTGCCAATCCACATGCCAAGCCATTATCTATCTTTAACAGAACAGAACAGAAACTTTTTTATTCAATATAGATTATAAATAATACTTATTGAAAGTCACTCTTTTGTATAATTACCACTGGTTCGAAAAAAAAACTCTGTCCTGGGAAGAACCAGCAAGAAACCCAGAGGGATTTTTTTTAAATAACAGCTTACAATCATGATGTTACACAAATTAACAACACAACAAATTAGAAATAGCTTAGTAGCGATCACCTCATTTCCAGGGGTTATTATCATCCATAAATTCCTTAATATTATAATAACCCTTTTTATACAAACTTAGTTTAATAAAGTTTTTGAACTTTGAGCAGGTCAAACTTTGTATAGTTTCTGGAATTTTGTTGTAAAAGCGTATACATCGCCCCAATAATGAATTACTGACTCGATGGAATCGAGTAACTGGTACTACTAGCTTGTGTCTGTTCCTAGTATTTACAGAATGAATATCAATTATTTTTGTAAAACTACTTTCATTTTTGTGTACACACATTTCATTTTCATAAATGTATTGAGAGGCCAAAATTAATACATTAAATTCCTTAAATTTTTGTCGCAGCGACTCTTTAGGCTTTAAATCATAATTTGTTCTTATGGCCCTCTTCTGTAAAACAAATATAATTTCAGTGTCAGCTGCGTGTCGCCATAGCAAAATACTATACGACATTATGCTATGGAAATAGCCAAAGTAATCTAGTCTAGCTGTTTCAAAACTAGTTAGACTTCTAATCTTTTTTACGGCATATGCTGCAGAACTAAGTCTGCTTGCTAGTTTTGATATATGGGGGCTCCATTGAAGCTTTGCGTCTAGTGTGATTCCAAGAAAAATGGTGGTATCTACAAGACTCAGTTTCTCCCCATTTAAAATTACATTAGTATTTAATTTTTTGACATTTGGAGTCATAAATTTCATACATTTCGTTTTAGTGCCATTTAAATGCAAATTATTAACATTGAACCAATTTACGAATTTAGATATAGCATTATTTCCTTTATCATATTTTAGCAATTGTCGACTTAATTTGAAAATTAAAGAAGTGTCATCTGCAAATAACATTATATCATGGTTATCTCCTACTATGTAAGGTAAGTCATTAATGTATACAAGAAATAAAAAGGGGCCGAGAATTGAGCCTTGAGGTGCGCCTATTTGTACCATTAACCCTGAAGAACTCATACTGTTAATGACAACTTTTTGCGTTCTCTTACTTAAATATGAAATAATTAATTTAAGAGCATCACTTCTTACACCATAGTGTTGAAGTTTCCTGATTAATGTTTCATGGTGAACACAATCGAAGGCTTTGGATGGTCACAAAATATACCCAAAGCATCCTATGAATTCTTCCATGCATTAAATATATATTTAATCAGCTTAACACCGGCATCAGTTGACGAGCGACCCCTTGTGAAACCAAATTGATTTTTATGAAGTAAATTATTTATATTAAAGAAATTTAACATTTGATCAAGAATATTTATTGTTCAAAAATCTTACTAAGTGTTGGTCGTAGAGTAATAGATCTAAAATTGGAGGGGTCTAATGTACTACCAGATTTAAATAAAGGTATTACTTTACTATACTTCATTAAATCAGGAAACCCACCAGATTCGATACTAGTATTAAAAATAATAGCTAAATGAGGCGCGATTGTATCTATTATAGACGCAATTACTTTAACGGAAATCCCCCACAGATCCGCAGTTTTCTTAACATCAATAGTTTTAAAATATTTAGCAATATCTTTTGACGATACTATATGAAATATAAAATTCTTTGTACACGTATTTATATTTTGTTTAAGTAATGATTTGGCGACGGCAGGAGAAAATTCAGTGACTTAGTGGTTAATATCGGAATATCAGTAAAATATTTCTCAAAAACCATTGCCACGTCCTGATCTGATTCGGTTAATTTGTTATTAACACTTAACTGATAGTTTGAATTGCGAGAGTTGATCTTACCAGTTTCGCTATTAATTATACTCCATGTCACTTTAATTTTATTAGAAGCCGTCTTAATTTTGTTGCTCAAATGCCAAAAATTTGGCTATGGAGCACACTCTTTTAAATATTTTTGAATATTTTTTTACATATTCCCTAAATTCGACGCTATGATTATATGACCTTTCAAGGTAAAGATCATATAACCTATGTCTGCTCTTATGGACTCCTACTGTCGCCCATTCATTAAATGACTTTCGACTGTATATAGGTGGGCAACTGGGGCAGTGGCAATGTCATAATTTTTTTTTATAGGAGAGGGGGGCAAATGAGCATGGGGCTCACCCGATGGTAAGTGACTACCGCCGCCCATGAACAACTGCAACACCAGGGGAATTGCAGATGCGTGACCAGCCTTTTAAAACGGAGTAGGCTCTTTTCTTTAAGGTCCATTTGTCTTATAGGTCCGGAAAAATCGCTGGTGGTAATTGATTCCACAAGGAAGTTGTGCGAGGAAGAAAACATCTTCTATATCGCACAGTGGTGGACCGCCAATAATTCAGATGGTGTGGATGGTATCGGGAGTTCTGCCGCAATGTGCGTTCGTGAAATTTGGCGGCTGGAATTAGTCCGAACAATTCCTCAGAGCACTCCCCGTGGTATATACGATAAAATACGCAAAGAGATGCAACATCTCTACGCAGTACCAGTGAGTCAAGCCGATCGGAAAGAACTCGGTCGTTGACGATTCGATGATGAGGATGGTTTAGAAAAGAGCCACGTTAGCTCTGTGGACAAGCGTTCTCGGCATGTTTGCAATAAACAATTCCATTGATACCGATGATGATCGAATTCGGGTCTGTCAAGTACTGTAATTTACAGTATACGCTTAGCCGCTGAGCTACCACGGCTCAACATTACAGACATTATAACATTGTAAAGTAAGTCTATATTTACTACGCCATAGGACTCCTTTTCTGTCTAGGAATCGGTCTAGTATTATACTACATTCTTACCTATTTCTGCCCCCAAATAGCTGTGATTGCACTGCCATGTTACGGTCTCAAGTGTATATTGGATCCAGTATAATTAACATTATAAGTGAACGGCAGGGTCGGGAAGGGACGCCCTAGACGAAGGTTTATCGACCAAATCGGCGATACATTAAAAATGGGCCAGATTAGGAGTACCCTTAACCGACGAGCGTGTATGCGTAGATATATGGATGTAGAAGAGGCGAGAGAGGTGTGTCAGGATCGCGCCAAATGAAAGTCCGTAGTCTCTGCCTACCCCTCTGGGTGACAGGCGTGAGTGTTTATGTATGTATGTATATGTATAATTACATCTTAGTCCTTAGAGGTAATAATTTATCTGTAGCCTTCTTTGTTTGAAATAGGCTGCAGGTGACCATGGACTGCAGTAGCCACTTACCAAGAGATGGAATGTAAGTACGTATGTCATTTTTTTAAAACACGTTATTAGTCGCTACTAGGATTTTTGCTTGTATCATGGAGGCGGTTTACATACATAAATTGCACAAGGATAAACCAGACCCGAAAGAATTATTTGTAGGGCATACAAATATTTGTTCCGTGCGGGATTTGAACCCGCGGCTCTCAACACCGTAACTCACTGTTAAACCACTGTGCCACGGAGCCGTCACTTTTCTACCAACTTCAAAAAGGAGACGTTACTCAATTCAACTATATGTAATTTTTTCGGTTTTTTTGTGTGTTTATGTTTGTTAACTCATAACTTTTTCTGGGTCAACCGATTTCAATGATTTTTTTTATTTCAAAGCTGGTGCTTTTCATGTAGTTCCATATAAATTTGATGAAGGTCTGACTAATAGTTTTTGAGTTATTATTAATAATTTATATTGAAGTCGGTTGTACAAAATTTTTAGTTTTAAAATATATAACATTTTAACAGTGGTAACGCGGCAGCTTTTGCTGTCGCACGGATGGGCCGGCTCGAACCAGGGTGCAACCACGACCTCACAGAAAACCAGCGTGAAGTAGAGGTTTACCTCTGCGTTTCGCTTGGTGAGTGCAGGTGACCGGAGGCCCTTTTTACTGGAAATGAGGCATTCCATCTTAGTCCTCACGGGTGACAACGCATCTGCATTTTGATTCGCAAACGAGGATAGATGTAGATGTCTATGGGCCGCAGCAACCACTTACCATCAGGTGGACTGTGTGCTCGTTTTTCACCCTTATCCTTTAAAAAAAAAACATTATCATATTAACCTTTTTAAGATTTAAATAGTGCGAGTATCTGTTAATATATAGAGGCACACAGACATTATTCAAATGCGATAGCGCACGTGCACGCTATGCTATAAATCTGTTATCAATTGTCGCACTCACATAAAGGTTCTGCTCCAAAAAGATCATGCTTTTATCGTGTAATAAAAATTACGACGTGCGACCTCCATTACGACTGGCTTTCAGGAGATTTAATGAGTGTCGGTTTGTGTATTCACTATATTATACATTTATATTGCTTTTATACGAGTGCAGGATTTTATTTATTTATTGATTGGCGGTGATTGACTGGCTCGTTGGTCTAGTGGTCGTAAACGTGATTGCAGACCATGAGGTCCTATAGGTTCGAATCACGGGCCAGGCCAAAATCAGTTATTGGTTAGTTAAGCTAGCGGTGTTTCACACCCGTGCCTCGGAAAACACGTCAGTCCTGTCTATGGTCTCTCTCCGGTCATGTTGGAGAATACACCTGTGCTAGCATAATATATTCTTGAACACTGTGATCCCATCCTGCGTAGAAGGCTTGTCTCCGTTGATAATGGCCGCTGTAACCGAAAATTAGTCTGGAGGACATTATTTATTGATCAGCTCTTTATTATAATCACTTTATATAAAATATTTTCCATGTGATCGATCTAAGCTACAAAATTATCACTGCAGCACAAATGGATGGACTCAACCGGGAAAAAAACTACACTCGCACGGTATACTTCGGTAGAGCCACGATGCAGCTACACGTATTATGGTTGTAGCACGAATGGGTCGGCTCGACCAGGGTAGGACCACACTCTCACAGAATACTAGGGTAAAATAACAGCTTAATGCTGCTGTGTTTCGTATGTTGAGTGTGGAGAACCGGAGACCCTTTTTACTGAAAACGAGGCATTTCATTAAAATCCTCAGGGTTGTTAACGCATCTGCATTTAGATTCTTAGTTAAGGATAAATGAAAATTTCTATGGGCCATAGAATCCACTTACCATCAGGTAAACTGTGTGCTCGTTTGTTACCCTATACTATAAAAAATGACAGCATGATGCTAGCTTGAAGCAACAGTAGATAAGGGTGCAGATTGCAAGCTGTAAAAGGTGTGGATTCAAAGACGCCATGCGACTATTGTGGTAGACCTAACCCAACCACAAGCATTTTATTCTTACTTGGATTCGATTAATAATGTTAATAATTTTTGTAGAGTTACTGGTATTGTTAAAAAAATGTGTCTCGAATGGTTAGGGAAGATAGCCGAAGACCTATTTTACTATTAGAACATGTGTGCAGTTCACACGTGGCAGTAGTAAAACCTTCAGACATTGTATAATGTATTTTATCTCGTTCTGTTGCTTAATCCTATAGTTGTATATGATTTTCTGTTTTTAGTATAGCTTTTTCGTTTCATATCACAACAATGCTAAAGAAGTTTTCACTTCGATAAGACATTCTATCTTAGCTCTAAGCGGTAGCGGGACATCATATATTCACTTTACTCAATAGAGGATTGATGTATAATATCTATACAGATGACAATTGATTGCAAATACAGTACTCTATATTCACATAAGAAACAACATAAAACTTGGTAGATAAATTGCAAACGAATGTTGTCAAGGTATAATATAATGTTGCGATAGCGTGACACACTTTTTTTGTTTAATACTGTTGCAAGAGAACTACCACCTATTAATGCACTTTATGAATCACAATCGAACACGCAAGATGTTCCTTATATTACAGAAAAAACATGCTACAGAAAAGTTGTTACCGATAATACCGCGTTTGATTTTAACACTTTTTTTTATTTCCGAAATTTTTAGTTCAGTCAAGTCGTGAATGTGCTGTAAAATACGTTAAACGTAGAATACCTAAAAAAAGAATTAAAATCAATTGCGATATATTCAATAAATATGTTATATTACATTTATTTCGTTTTTATTTTGTTGTTTGCAATTTCGGAGTATGTTAGGGGCACTCTGAATAACAGCGTGAAAAATTGTGTGATAAGACAAAAGTGTAGTTTGCAAGTAGTTATTGGGACCAGGATTAAGAAAGGAATGCTTCGGCGGTTTGTTCATGTAGAAAGAATAAATGAAAAAAGAGCGGTAAAGCAAAAGTACGTAGCAGAGTTAGCAAGGGACGCTCTAAATGGAAGTTTGTCGAACAAATTATCGATAACATATTAAAGATGGGTAAAAATAAAGAGGACCCTTAACAGAAGAGCATGTTTTGTAAGTATATTGACGTGAAGGAGGCGAGAGAGGCTCATGTCAAATAGCCCGATCTCTCTGCCTACTTCTCGGGGTGACTGGCGTGAGTGTTTTTTTTGTGTTATGTATATGTATTTACATTTACGATTTTTTTGTTTGAAAATCTAAAACTGTAATTGAGCTCAAATGTGTCTCACTGATTGTGATTGAGGTGTTTGATGTCCTGTTAGCCCTTTATCAAGGATAAATCTCTGTCGCTGCCTTATATTTTATAACATTGTCCCCGATATTACCGTAAAGTTATTTTCCAACTTGCCAACTTGTTTCTTCATGGCGCTCCTCTATCTAACAATACACTGTCTGTTGATTTTGCACTATATATTACATTACGTATGTATATCTTATGTTTGCTTAGTTATACTTTGCTTCATTCTTAAAATATGTTATCACACCAGTAGGATTTATTCCATATTTTAAAGAAACACTTACATACATAGATCAACACCCACAATTGGGATAGGTATTTATAGGACATGAAAATAAATTTCTCGTGCGGGATTCAAGCCCGCGGTCCGTAGCCAATTATCTTTCCCAATCCCAACCTATATTAAATAAGACTTTATTGTTTATATCTTAATAACAATATTATAAACTTTTAAAAACCCTTAAACAGTATAATTATTAACATAAGTCCTTTCCATACTATGAAGAGCTTGGCGTAATCGCCATGATTGGCAAGTGAACTGGCGATTTCAGTGTCAAAGGTCTTGAAACTAAGATGCTGCTCTCTATCGCTTATTTGGGTATGTAACCTCTGATATGTACAAAATGCTTATATTCCTATTTATGAGAAACCATAATATCTATCTGGAATGTTTCAACTCTTGAAATGTTTTATTAGATTTTATTAGGCGGGAGGATTCCTTTTACAAGGTACCACGCCGTTACCTGTTTTCCTGTTTCCTGTCCTTTTTGTGGTATTTTAACTGCTTTTGCCGCCATGTTCTAGCGCTTGTGTATTTTCTTCCAAAGAATAAAGAGGGCCAGTATAATAACAAGCTGCGAGGTATTTCATCTTAATCCTTCTTTGTTTGAAGTTAATGCAGGTTAATGTAAATTCTTTTTTCACACACAATAATTATAAAAATATATAAACACAGTGTACTATAAAAATAAAAACGAGTGAATTAAAAAATTGGTAAATCCAATTGGGCATGTCTTAAGCGCATTAAAAAAATTACGTATAACATGATTATACGGAATTTTTAAAGTAGTTTAAATACATTGCGACAGCACTATCGGATTCAACACTCTCGAAAACCACGAAAATGACACCCATGATGAAAAAATTGGTACCTCCTTCAGCCGCCATCTTGGATTTACATTTCGACAGCACTATCGGCTTCCCTCGAAACTAATGAAAATGAAACCAATGAAAATGGCACTCATGATGAAAAAATTGATACCTATTACAGCCGCGACCTTGGATTTACATTTCGACAGCACTATCGGCTTCAGCACCTGCGAAAACTATGAGAATGACACCCATGATGAAAAAATTGATATCTATTGCAACCGCCATCTTGGATTTACATTTCGACAACCCTATTGGTTTCAACACCCGCGAAAACCATGAAAATGTCACCCATGACAAAAAAATTGATACTACTTACTTTTAGTACGTACTACTATTATCTATTCTGTGCTTTTACAATATTGTTATAAAAAAATCTCTTATTATTATTATAATCAGATTTAGAAATTTGCTTATTCGAATATTGTGTATTTGTACAGCGATCTTTTTGAGCAGCTGCAAACAACCGAAACAATGTCCACTCACGACGGCGACTGACGCCGAACTGAGTGAGTGAGTAAACTACTCTGTGGCTGTAGCTCCCTATAATTACAGAAATAATTTACCTTTAAATCAACGAAAATTTCGCCATTTTGGAGCTGAAAAAATTAATTATAGCTAAACAAAACAAATTACACTGCCATTTACATTCAGTGGCTTCCCACATGATAGATGAAGAGATTAAAATATATATTGAGTTAAACAATTGATATTTTCAAGTTATCGTGTTTACAAGCCTAGGGGCCATGATAAATCCACACCATAAGCCACTAAAACCCCTTTTTTATTTAAAAATAGCAATTATCTTTCTAAAAATGTGCTTTTTATATCATTTATATGTATAATATGATTGCTAGATACGATTTTATTCGATAAAACGTTGGAATCTTAATTTTTAGGCGATAGTAGAACATACCTTGCACTTTCGCTTAAGGCATGCAATATAATTTCTTTTTTATATAAGAGGGGGCAAACGAGCATGCGGCTCACCTGATGGTAAGTGACTACCGCCGCCCATGAACAATCGCAACACCAAGGGAATTGCAGATGCGTTGCCGGCCTTTTAGAAAGGTGTAAGCTCTTTTCTTGAAGGTCGCTAAGTCGTATCGGTCCAGAAAAATCGCCGGTGGTAAACAATTCTACAGAGAAGTTGTATAAGGAAAAAAAAACCTAGTAAAACGTACAGTCGTGGACCGCCAAGCATCCAGATGGTGAGGATTGTATCGTGAATTTTGATGCGAAGTGCATTCGTGAAATTTGGCGGCTGGAATTAGTCCGAACAATTCCTCAGAGCACTCCCCGTAGTAAATTCGATAGAAAATGCAAAGGGATGCAACATCCTTACGCAGTGCCAGTGTATTGAGCCCATAAGAAAGAACTTGATAGTCGACGATTCGAACCGCTCTGCGCTGGATGCGGTAAAGCGGAAGGATCTGGCACTGGCCTGGGCCCGGAGATGTGAACAGTATTCCATGTGAGGCCGAACTTGCACTTTGTAAATAATAATAGAATGCCAGAGCCACGCTGCAGCTATATTATGGTTGTAGCACGAATGGATATAACAAGTTATTACCGCTGTGTTTCATATGGTGAGTGTAGAGAATCGACGACACTTTTTACTGGAAACGAAGCATTTAATTCTTGATCGATGATATATGTAGATGTCTATGAACCATAGTATCCGCTTAGCATCAGGTGGACTGTGTTCTTGTTTGTCTTCCTTATGCCATAAAATAAAAACGAAAGACTCAAATTCTAAATCCAAATTCCAGTTAAGATAGACACAGATTTTAATAACACAAATAGTTTATTTATTTTTTTAGGATTTATTTGCATACCAAGTACAAAAAAGTAGACTTAATGGCCACAAGGCATTCTCTTCCAATCTACCTCCAGAGTAAGCAAATAATATATTATTGGTGCAAAGTGGAAATAACTGTAATAAAATATCTATAATCAAACTAATATGCATAACAACTTCAACTAGGTACATACTTATTTCACAATTAATTATGTTAATTATAATTTTATTTTATTCTGTTAATAGTGACGTTTATTAATAATAAGTTTAAAGTTTAGTTATTGCCGTGTAGTGGCGGTCAAGAATATCCACTACCCCATATCTTCCCGTGGGTGTCGTAAAAGGCGACAAAGGGAAACAGGCAGGAGATGAGCAGCAGCATCTTCCTGATAATAGCCAAAATTACAATAAAAAAACTGCGATTGCCAACCCGCTCGCCAAGCGTGGCAACTATGGTAAATACGAGAGGTACGGCCCCCAGTCCCCGGCGGCCCCGCAATTCCTGGCTACATTGGCGACCATGGTAACGGCGGTTGCCACCTTAGACGACTCGACCTGGCAACGTACAACGCACGCACCCTGAGGACTGACGAGAAGATCGTGGAGCTGGAATAAGAGATAGACAATTTACGCTGGCATATTATAGGATATTCCGAAGTCCGCAGAGAGGGGGAGGACACGGTAATCCTCGAATCCGGCAACTTGCTCTGTCACCGGGAGGGCGATCATATGTCCCAAGGAGGTATCGGATTTATCGTCCACAAGTCTCTTGTTTACAACGTTGTAAAGATCGGGAGTGTGTCGACGAGGGTTGCGTATCTTATAGTCAGAATCACCAAACGGTATTCGCTGAAGGTCATACAGGTTTACGCACCAACCTCGGCACACCCCGGTGAGGAGGTGGAGGAAATGTATGAGGATATCTCTAGAGCCATGCATTCCTCCAAAACCCAATATACGGTGTTAATGGGAGACTTAAATGCAAAACTAGGCACAAGAAAGAACGGTGAGCTGAAAGTAGGGAAATTTGGAATAGGGTAACGTAACCCTATTCCTAATTTCAAAAGGGGTCAGCAGCTGGCCGACTTCATGGAGAAAGAGGGACTCTTAATGATGAACTCTTTCTTCCAGAAGCGGCCCCACAGGAAGTGGACCCGGTCGAGCCCCGATGGTTCGACAAAAAATGAGATTGACTTCATTATGACGACCAGACAACAACTGTTCAGTGATGTCTCCGTGATCGCGAGGGTGAAAACTGGTAGCGATCACCGAATGGTTAGAGGCACACTGAACCTAAACGTCAAATAAGAGAGGTCTCGTCTAATGAAGTCAACGCTCCGTCCCCCTCGTGCCCTATTCCAAAGTCCTGAAACCTTTCAGATCCAGTTACAAAACCGTTTTCAGTGCCTAGAAGACTGCAATGAAGTGGACGATATGAATGACAAGCTCGTGGAAACTGTCCATGCGGTCGGAGCTAAGTCCTGCAAGACCCGCCGCAGAAGAACACAAAAACTCTCCGATGACACTCTTAATCTCATGGCTGTTAGACGGAAGATGAAGCTACATTCTTCAACAGATTTTTCAGCATACAGGCAACTGAACAGACAGACCTCCAAATGCATGCGGCGGGACTTACGCAACTTCAATAAAGTTTGTTTTGAAGAACCGATCGAGCGGAACCAAAGCTCCAAAGTCTTCACGTCTCTGTTGGAGCCACACGCAAGTGTGAATAACGATCCAAGTGCGAGTCGTATCCGACATTATTCCGAAGATATCCCGGACGTCTGGGATGGCTCTCCAGCATCTTAAAAACGGTAAGGCCTCAGGTGAGGATGGAATTACAGCGGAGCCTCTGAAAGCGGGTTAAAAACCGGTACGTGAAGTCCTTCAGAAACTCTTTAATTCCGTCCTTCATGGTGGCATTACACCGGAGGCGTGGAGCAGAAGTGCGTTGGTCTTGTTCTTCAAGAATGGCGACAACGCTCTCTTCAAGAACTACAGCCCGATTTCCCTGCCGAGCCGCGTCGTGCTGTTTTCGAGAGTCATTACGAATCGTCTCGCGCGCAGACTTAACGACTTCCAGCCTCCCGAACAAGCCGGTTTCCGAAAAGGCTTTAGCACCATATACCACATATATACCCTTCGACTAATTGTACAGAAGTCCGAGGAGTACAATTTGCCACTATGTCTGGCGTATGTGGACTATGAGAAAGCCTTTAATTCCGTCGAAATTTGGGCGGTGCTGCAGTCCCTTCAGTGGTGCCAAGTTGACTGTTGGTATATCGAAGTGCTGAAGTGCTTGTACAGTAGGGCTACGATGGATATCCGAGTACAGAACCAGAGTATGAAATTTATTCATTTGCAAAGAGGTGTAAGACAGGGTGACGTTATATCCCCGAAACTCTTCACAACTGCATATTCAACTGACGTATTCAAGCTTCTGGACTGGAAAGGATACGGTATTAACATCAATGGCGAGTACATCACTCGCCTTTCATTTGCCGACGATATAGTCCTTATGGAAGAATCGCTGGAGGACCTAAGCACTATGCTCAACGACGTCAATAGTGTCTCCCAACGGATAGGTCTTAAGATGAACATGGACAAAACAAAGATTATGTTTAATGTCCATGTCACACCTTTGCCGGTAGTCGTTGGGAGCACTAAGCTCGAAGTTGTTGACGAATATGTTTATCTGGGACAAATAATCCGACGAGGTAAGTCCAACTTCGACCGAGAGGTCAATCGATGGATTCAACTCGGCTGGGCAGCATTCGGGAAGCTACGACACATCTTCTCGTCAGACATACCTCAAAACCTTAAAACGAAATTGTACAACCAGTGCGTGTTGCCAGTGATGACTTACGGATCTGAGACGTGGTCTTTCACTGCTGGCCGTATGAGGAAGGTCCCTCAGCGAGCTATGGAGAGGGCTATGCTCGGAGTTTCTCTGCATGATAAACTTATGAATGAGGATATCCGCAGTAAAACCAGAGTAACCGACATAGCCCAACGGATTAGTAAGCTGAAGTGGCAGTGGGCAGGCCATATAGCTCGAAGAACCGACAACCGATGGGGAAGAAATGTTCTTGAGTGGCAGCCTCGTACCTGTAGGCGAAGTGTAGGGCGACCCCCCACGAGATGGAGTGACGACCTGGTAAGACATGCAGGAAGTCGATGGATGCAGGTGGCTCAGGACCGTGCTTTGTGGCATTTATTGGGGAAACCCTATGTTCAGCAGTGGACTTATGAAAGGCTGTAATGATGATGATGAATAATGACAGCTATTAATAGATTTTTCCACAAATTTAATTAAGCAGATACTTTCATTGCGTTTTTGATATATGGAAATCTTAATTGTATAATATGTTAAAAATATCTACGATCAAACTATGTGAGCATAGTTACTATAACTAAATATAAATGCTTTGCATAAGATAAACACAGTTAATCATGTTTATATTAATTTTATTATATACTTTAAATTATGAAAGGGATTAATAGATATTTCCACAAATTTGATCAAGCTTTTAATTCCGTTTTTTATTTAGAAATCTTAATTACTTACGTTTATTAAAGACTTAAATAAATATCATATCAAAGGAATCAATTAATTAAATATCGCAAATCTAGTGGTCGAGTAACGAGTCTAGTGGCATTTTCCTTTCAAATTCAATCCATTAGCCCAGTCTGCCGAAACATTTCCTAATTTACTAGAGGCTTCGGCATTGTACAGTCGTACATTCTATACTAATATGTTATTGCGTTGGTTATAAATTAAGAGGGAAGACTTCATTTAGGTAAAAAATACTTTAATAATTCTTATTAAATAATGATTAATAATGCAATTTAATTTCTTGTTATAGAAACACTGCGGTGTGGCAGCCAAGTTCGGTAAAGTAAAGGATGATGCACCGGCAGTGTGTATATTTATACCAGCGTGGTCCTTAACCTTTAATTGGTGAGAAACCATTTGATACCTTGTATCGTAAGTCGTATCGGTATTATTAGCAATTCTACCATTTTGAACAGTAACAAAGTTAAAAGTCTAAAAAACAGGCACAATCCGAAACCAGGGGGTGAAACATCGTGATTTTGGACTCCTCCTTGACACAAAACTCAATAACATATTTTTTTAGTTCGAACCGGGATTCAAACCCGTTATGATCGGCAGTCGCGTTGACGAACATCAAGGAGGTACTAGAACAAGGAGATTCCTGCTTTTCTTATAGTTCTTGGGTTTATTTATTTATTTATTTAAACTTTATTGAACCTTACACATTAAGTAAAGGAACAAAAGGCGGACTTAATGCTAAAAGCATTCTCTGCCAGTCAACCTTAAGACAGTGATATAACTACGAAGGCGGTTACAAAGAAATATGCATACACACATCCATATACATATTATACATACATATACATATAAACATACATATACATAGATACATACATATACACAAGTATATAAATTTATATATTATAATAAAATATAATATAATACAAGATACATAAAGATGCAGTTGTAAAGCAGTTTTAGAAAATGATCTCGAATGTTCTTTTTAAATGTTTGTTTGCAGGTAGGTTGTCTTATTTTTTCAGGCAGGTCATTCCATAGGCGTGCGGCTTGGACAGCGAACGATGAAGATGTGAAACTCGAACGGTGAAGGGGAATAGAGAGAGCAAGAGTCTCCGATGAACGAAGCTGTCTGTCATGTGACCCGCAGAAACTGAAACTTATGTTTTAGATAATTTGGATAGTGGTTATCGAATAAAATAGAAAAAACTGTGTTAAGTATCCTAATGTGTCTTCGCTGACGAATTGGAAGCCATTTAAGCTGTGTGCGTAAAGAGGATACATGATCAAACTTGCGAAGACGAAAAATAAAACGGATACAGTTATTGACGAGACGATCCAGCTTATCAAGGTAAACCTCATTGAGATCAGGAAAACAAACATCAGCATAGTCAATAATAGGCAAAATAAGAGATTGCACCAGAGTTATATTTACCTTGACCGGAAGAAAGTTCCTAAGACGGTTCAGAGCACAGAGCTTAGCTAAAACAGAACTACTAATATTCTGAATTTGGGTGGACCAACTTAAGGTTGTGTCAAAGTAGATACCCAGATTTTTAACGCTGTCAGAATAAGGTATGATAGAACTATCAAACGTGACAGGTGGAACGCAATGGACGTCAAGCTTACATAGTTGTTGAGCACTGCCGATTATTATAGCTTGGCATTTATTGGGGTTCACACCAATACCAAACCTACGAGACCAACTGTGGAGATTTGTTAAATCCACATTGAGTTCTTGGGTTATTAAGGTCTGAAAACTGGTACTTTCATCACTTACTGACATAATAATCAAAAATTCAAATTTAAAAATTCTTAGTATCTAGACCCTTTCTACGTTACTAAGAATTTTTAAATTTGACTAATATACTATACAAAGTAAAACATCTGAAAATTAGAAATTATTAGTAGTTTGAAGGTTAGTTCTAAGTACCTAATCTACTTGAAACTAGCGCTCCTACTTGGAACTAGCCCTGCCAATAACTTTGTGGACATTGAATTATATTTGTTTAAATTTAAAAAAAAAGTAAATTCAAAGTCAATTTAACGTTAGAAAAAACGTTAGATTTCGTGTATTTATTTAGATTAATAAAACAATAAACCGTTTTCAAAATTAATGATATCCCACCATAAACATAAAAATGTGAATTGGGGCCGATTTCAGTACAAAGTTTTACATTCGTACATAGTTAGTGGCTCTACCAGAAAATAATAACTTTATAAATAAACGAAATATAGACAAAACAGCTAAATTCTTTTTTTATAACATGGGAGTGGAGAAACCCCTATGGTGTTACAAACAAAATGATTATACCAAATCTATCGGGAGCCATGGGTTTAATCTGGTCTTTCTCCTTTGGCAATTAGTTTCTTAAAAAAGGCAAAATAACTTCTCGATTAAAATGCCATTTAAATTCATAGCCGCTGCTTCTTTGCTTGCGAATATCGCACATACAGTCAAAATCGGCATATCAGGTTTAGCGCATTAATGGCTTCAACTCGCTTTTAAACCGGTGATCCAGACACAGAAATTGATATCATAAAAATAATATACAGTTAAACACATGAATGGAAATTACCATTTAATGTAAAATTCCAGCTTAAGCATTCGATTCTACCTGTACTTGCTACCAATAATTACATTATAAAATTCTATGGATGAATCTTTAAGTTGTTATGTTGGCGTAAATCTTTTACATAGCTTGGAATACTAGCATTATTTTAAATGTTAATATCAAAATATATAGCAATGAATAATAAGACGTTTAAGATACTTCAATATCTTAATGCTGCGCAGAAAGCAGTCACGCAAAGTAGAATTTTATAAAGGAATAATTTTTTTATAGAATAAGGGTGACAAGAGAGTACACATGCTACCTGATGCTAAGTGGGTGCTGCAGCTCATAGACATCTACATCTATCCTCGACGAAATGCTAATACCTTGTCACCTCTGAGGACTGAGATGAAATGCCTAGTAAAATGGTATTTCGGTTTTCTTCACTCACTATACGAAACACGGAATTATTGTGCTATTTCATGTAAATATTTTGTGAGAACGTGCCGGTCAAGCCGACGTATCCGTGCTACATAATAATATAGCTGCAGCGGGGCTCTGCCAGGTAATCAAGTAATAAATGTATCGACACGACTATAAAATAGCGGAATGATCGGGAGTAAGCGAGAGTTTGCATCTATAGCGGCGTGTCATGTCGATGGTGGCGTATTAGAACTAAGAAGTTAGATTGATTTGAACTTTAAACACAATAGTCAGATATTATTTTAACAAAACTAAGCGATGTTATTGCATTATGTTTGAATGTAATACATTAGTATAAACTTACGTTTTCTCTTTTTCAATTACTTTGCCGATGTGCCATAGTCCCGTCGCCTATAAAATGAACTTATGCACTAAATTGACTTTAAAACTGGGCAACAGCTAACAGATTTATTCGACTGTAGACTCAGCTGAGGTAAAATGAGGCAAATCCCTATTACGATATACGAGTGGATATAGCTACTTAAATAACGTTTTTGTTGGCAAGCATCGAAAATTTTCTGTGTCGCCAAACACTGTGAAAGTAAGCTGATAAGTAAAAGTAAGCTGTCTGTTGAAATGTAGATAATCTATTATAAGTAGATGATGAGTATGTGTACATTGGACTAGATAAGTCTTACTTCGACTAAAACGTCAATCGACGGATCCAACTCAGCGGGACAGCAGTTAGAAGATAATGCTTGTATCCAGTGATAATATGACGACGCTTAATGTCACTGGGTAACTTACGAAGAGCTATATACAAAGTTTATCTTATTGATATAATCAGTTTCGGTAATTCTTAAGGATTTTCTTTACAAAATTATTTTCAACGAGGTCAAGCAAACTTCTTCACTAATTTTCTAACATTTTTTATTAGACTACATTCCCATAACCTGGGCTTTACCCAACTTTGAATGTCAAATGAGGTAGCTGACCATCATTCGGATAGCAATCACTCTAGTCAATGAATATTTGCAGCCAACTCTATGCACAGTAGCCGGAGCTGCATTGTCATCTCAAAAGAGTAAGAATCTACTCTACTCTAGACTAGACTCCCCTAATGTCAGGTTTAAAAACTCTTATCGACCCCCATATGCTGCAGTCATCAATCCGCCTGCCAAGGGAGCTGAGTAAAACAATTTTTTAAGTAAAAACTTCTTTAGAATGATTGTGTATTTGAAACTCGATATAATAAAAAAGTGACACAAAAAAAAGAGACAAACATACATCTATAGGATTTAGCCTGTGAGAGAACGAGATAAAACACAGCGTATTCAGCGATAGTAAACTAATAGCAGTTTGAGAACCGCAATCTCAAAAGTTGGTTTCAAAGGTTGTGGTTCGATTTTTAAATAAGAAGAATCTGTCATTCGCCTAGTGTCGTAAACCATTTTCAGCTTACCAGTAGCTAAATTGAATATTGATGTTGTTAATAATATTGTTAGTATTTTTTATACAGTGTTTCATATTATCACGGCCTCCTCTTTGAGCGGTTCTTTAAAGATGGTTGGTATAAATTTAAGCTTTTAAAATAAACAGTATAAAAATAATAAATTTATTAAATAAATAAAACTAACCGCATTGAATAAAATTCAATCCATTCGTAACCACAATTTCATAACTTCAGGCCATCCAGTGTCTATTTAACGTACCACCTAGAGAGTCAATGAGATAAAATTACTTCACTACCAAATGATTTAGATGGCGCTATCACAAAGCAATTTTACTCGAAAGAAATTATTCTTACTTTACATTAAAATGTTCGGTTTACATATCCAGTAATAGCGATTGAAACATGTATTTGCTACAAAAGATAAACTTTTATCATTAATTTTATGCCGCACTTGTTGTAAAAAATTATCATAAATAATAAATCAATATTAAAATAATATTCATACTTTGGTTACCATATACACTCGTGTCATTATACAGATAGATATAAAGAGTGAAAACTTTAATATATAATGAATAGGTATAATGTGGAATAAAATGTAAAATAATTTTTAAACTTGGTAATAATATTGTTAGAAATTGTCCTTAAAATTACTTAAATAAAGGAACTTTACTCGGTGACAAATCTTCCTTGCTATGAGACACCATTCTGGAGTCCAAATGCCAAAAATAACAAAGGTATGAGAGCGGATGCCCAACTTGCTCTCCCGCTTACGCAACCTATCATTATCAGCAACAAAACCGTACACTGCACCATACACTCAGCACAGAGCAATCGAAGAGAAAATACAGTTCGACCAACCGTAAAGTGTTCCCGTTACAATCATATACCGGTATCGCTATACCAAAGTGTGAAGTAACCAAAGTATGCAAACCAACAGCAACACAGTGCAGCATCTCAGGAACACGACCTTCCTTGCCTAGTAGAATACCTCAACAGGCATAACGACATTGAGACTTCTAGAGTTACCGATTGGTCCATCTTAGTCGCCTGGGCGATTCCCTATACTGTTAGAACGGATGGGAGATTACAGTTATGGCCTCATTTCTTCATATTTTCTTTTTTTCTTTTACTTTCGTTGCTAACAATATTATAATAAATAAACCCTACAATTACTCTTAATAAACCTTACTGTACTGTACCTACTCCTGATAATTTTAATTCGTCTCATTCTCTCGAATTTAGTTTTATGAATGTTTCACTTCTTCTACATGTGATTTGATCGCATGATTTTTTCCTATAACTATATTAAGGAAACTATATTTAGAGAAGCATATTTTCAGTAAGGGACTTAAATAGGTAGTTGATGGCGATATTGAAATATTACCGTGGCGTTATTAGCGTGGCATTACCATAGCATGCTCGTTTACCCCCTCTTATATGATTATAAGAAATCCTGGAAAGTATCGTGTAGAATTCAACATTCATATATAAAATAAAATTTATTTTGTATAATGTATCCTACATGCGACACTACGGGCTGCTATTAAATCCTGCACGGACTAATGTAGATCCCGCACGGAATAATTATTTTGTCATCTACAAATAATAATTACGAGTTTAGATATTTGTCCATATGAAAATTGACTGCCTCGTTAATCTTGTGGGCGTTGCTGATTAGAGGTCCAGGGTTTGCAACCGCGTCGGGCCAAAATCAGTTATAAGGTTTTTCTGACAAGACATTTTCAGTGGCAGCCTAGAGTAAGGTAGTTGGTGGTGTTTCATTCTTGTGCCTCGGAAAGCATGTAAAGCCCTTGGCATGTAAAGCTCCTGCGGCTGAGCTCTACTTTCGTCTCAGAATTCCGAGAGTTAGGGAATAGAGGGTGCAGATGTACTTGCGCATACACCCGGGTACTATAATTCTGTCCTGCGTAGATGGTTTTTCATCATTCATACCGGCCGTGATAATATTATCTACAATAATGTATGTAAATTTATATGTATACTAGTTGTTTCCCGCGACTTCGCCCGCGTGGAGTTAAAATAAAAGCAGGAACCCTAAAATAAAAGCAGCTCAAGTTACTCCTCATCAGCTATCTGCCAGTGTGTATAAATATTGATATTAATATTTATACGATACTAACGTCACTCAATTGTTTTTTCTTCCCGGAAACCCTACTTGAACTTTATGGTATGGTATTAAAGTTCAAATTGACTTTTAGGTATTATTACGAATAATTTGTATATGAATATAGAAAAGTGTTGTTTTTAGACTTTTTCAGTCAATTTTTTAAATTTTCTCTCCGTAAGAACCATTTTCGTACTTCAAGGAATATTATAAAAAAGAACTAGCGAAATTGGTTCAGTTGCTCTCGAGATTTGCGCTTAGCAACACATTTAGTGATTCATTTTTATATTATAGATTACAAGTGGGATGCGGGAAGTAAAGACAGTGTAAGAACCTCCGAAGGAGGCGGAGTTATAGCCGAAATAAGAATTTTTTTTTGGTTTTCGGCCATTTTGACTCCCTAGGAGTGTAATAAGAACTTTTCGCCCCTATTCAACCATGACCCCGTGACATCCTCTACATGATATGCTATTGAAACTGACTAGGCCTAAAGTTTGAGTTACCCCCCAACTCATTTTTAAAGTCTTTACTTCCAAAGTTACTTCCAAAATAATATAATATTATGTACGTATATGTAGTACCACAATACAGGAAGAATTGGAAGCGTGCGGTAAAGTATTTTTAATTAGAATATAGTTCGGTAAGCAGCAATGATTAATACGATGAAATTTTTATACAGGATAATACACAACTTCATATTGAGGTTCAGTGCTAAAAGTCGCCACTTCTGAACTAAAATTGCCGATCTTAGTAAACAGGTTTGCATTCCTAACTGAATCAACCGTCTGGAAACTTTAAATCTCAAGTTAAATTTGAAAACCACTTCGTGTGCATATTTTATCCAGTTGACGCGTGAACTTCGTATCAAACTCACATTGTCTGAGAACTTATATTGTTTTCTGATATTAGTTATGAAATTTATCAACGTTTATTATTTATAAAATTATGAACAAAAACATTTTCGTGTCTCTTTTAATAAAACCTAACTAAGAAATACACCGTGTAGCGTCTGTGTATTAATATCTACTACCCCATATTGCGACAAAGGGAAATAAACCAGGATATTGGCAGCAGCGTCTTTTAAATTACAACTAGAAAACTGGGGTTGTCAACCCCCCTGCCAAGCATGCCAACTATAACAAGGGGAGGCATATATACAGCAGGTAGGTAAGAAATACACTACACTTCTCGCATCCATTATATATTTGACACTAAGCAATTGTGGTGGGGTGGCGTGTGTAAACCCATCACCACATTTCGCCGCATGGGTGTCGCAAGGGCTAAATGTGGGAAATGCCGGACAGATCTCACGGCAACCGAAATATGGCGGTATTACAACTGTTTACGACCGGAGAGAGATGAGGCGCAGGACCAACGGCTTTACGTACTTTCCGAGGCACGGGCGTGAGATACCGCCAACTTCCTGACTGAGAATTTCTTCATGGAAAAACTGGATTTTTTTTTGGCCCGACCCGGGATTCGAACCCGGAACCTCATGATCAGCAGTCGCACTACTACAACCACTAGACCAACAACGTAGTCAGGCGTATAATATACACACCGGTTAAAGGCAGCAGCGTTGGTTCAAGATGTGTTACTGCCATCTCTAATCCGCCGCAAAAGGACTGAAAGAAATCAATTCGTCTGTATTTTTACACGATATCTTTGTCAATTGTTAACTTATTTTCATTAATTGTTTTTTTTTATTAAGTATATTATAGCTTATACTTATATAGTTTATAGCAATTTGTAGAAAAAAAATTCTTATTCTAAGGGTGGAAAAATAGGATAATATCCTAGTTTGAATTTATTTTTCATACTATAAAGTTTTTAAGTTGACTATTTGGGCGATATTGTTTTCTTATATTATGTACACGAATACTAGAAATTTCCCGATGTCGCAGTTAGCTCGCGTTTCTTTCAGGTTTTTGGTCTTATCTACGCAGAAAGATATCACAATATCTTAGAAGTCTTGCACTGGTAAGCTTGGGTTTGGAATTAATTTAATTTATAATATTAAAATTTAAAAGTAAATTTAACTATGACATACGGATTCTAACAACACTGTAAAGCAAAAAAAAAATGTCTATAATTAAAAATGACAAAAATAAGTGTAGTTATATGCGATAAAATTCCTAAATTAGTGTTATCCAATATTTCAATATTAAGAAGTATTCGTATTGTTACCTTGTGATATAATGCACTCAAAAGTATCAAAACAATTATATTTTTAATAAAAAGTAGTTTCTAAGAACTGGTTCTAAGAAATAAAAGGAATAAATTAATTACAAATTCTAAGATTGTGGCTTTTTTTTGTAGAATAAGGGTGACAAACGAACACACAGTCCACCTGATGGTAAGTGGTTGCTGTGATCCATACACATCTACATCTATCTTCGTTTGCGAATTAAAATGGAGATGCGTTGTCAGCCGTGAGGACTAAGATGGAATGCCTCTTTTTCAGTAAAAAGGGCCTCCGGCTAGCATTAAGCTGCTATTTTACGCTGGTAATCTGTGAGAGCGTGGTACCTTCCCCGGTCGAGCCGGCCCATTCGTGCTACAATTATACTATTAATATAGCTGCAGCATGGTTCTACCACGTATGTAACTCTTTTCACACTATGTCTTGGCACTGTGTTCAGTTAGTTCTTTGAAATTTTACTTTTTTCTCTCTTCTTTCTTCCTTCCTTTCTTTTATTAGCTCTTTGAAATCGGATTATACTTTTTATTGAAAGATTAGTTTTAAGTAATCAAACAGACTTCATTGTTTGGGGGAGGCCTATGTTCAGCCGTGGACTTGTGAAAGTCTGAAATGATGATGATGATAATATAGAGAGACATCGATAAGCGATTTTGTTTAATAATATTTGGTAACTCTAGCAATACTGATATCAACAGACGGAACAAGTGTCATTTATGTTCGGTTTACAATGCCGGTACTATTTATTTACTATGAGATTTCGTAGAATTGAATATATTATGAAAGTTTTAAAAGTTTAAACTATAAGCCATTTTGATAGCAAAATTCAAGTTTATTCTTTCACTAACGATAAAATGATATTGCGAAATTACAGTCTGATACCGTGGTCCGATTTGTGTGCAGACGACTACTTGGCAATAAAACTTAATGCAGTCTTAATATGTGAAGATAATGGATGCCTATTATCACAGGCCGGCTTCTAACTTATCCTTTTAAAATTACGTAAGGTATAAAAGTGGTATCAAAAGTAAATTTAATAATGGATTTATTCATCGTCTATTCAGTGCAGCCTATTATATGTATACTGCTGATCATAGGCCTCTTCAAAGATTGCCTCATAGGAGGGATATTTCTCATAGTTACCAAGGTTGGCAGGCGACAGGGTAGGCATCAACATTTTTTATTATTATTTTGAGTTGTTGTAAGGAAAATGATGCTGCCCATCTCCTGTTTCTTTGTCTTTCTGTCGCCTGTTACGATACCCACGGGATAATGTAGGTGTTCATCGGAATTTTCTGACTTGAATATCATCCACCCGATTGGCTCCAGATTGGAATCTGACTGCTTTTTTATGGAAAATGGGTGACAAACGAGCACACAGTTTACCTGATGGTAAGTAAAAGCTGTGGCCCATAAACATCTACATCTATCATCGATTAATAATCAAAATGCTTATTTAAATAATGTTACAAGATGATGACTAAAAGAAGGCGTGGCTTACGGTTGCGTCACCGAGATGGTGGGATAAAAGCCGGTCGCAGTTGCAGCGGCCCTTTGGTTCGAACGGTCGGAGAGAGCGGACGTGCTAGGAATTCGATATTTGCTTAAGTTGGTAATTAATAATTGATACTGTAAATGTAATAAGAAGTTTATAATACAAGTTCTGTTTTGAGTGTGTTTTTTTTAGTTTTGAATTTTACCTCTGGTCGATAATATCAGAAGTGGGATAGTGCTTCGTCGCCTACCCGCTTTTGGAACACCTGACTAACATTAATATTAAAGATTATTGTTCAGTTTATAAATCTTAAAATGTCTGAATAACAATCTCGCTCTCGTAAACGCAAGCATGAGTCGAACAAGGCTGTGCTGAATGCTATCCTTGCTAGATTGAATACGCTTGAGGAACGTTTTACTTCGCCGCCACCGCCATCCGAGCCACTTTTACAGGCCGTGTCAACATCTTCGGGGCAGGCACCGCACCCGGTACTGCCCACGCTAATGATTGGTACAACCACCGACGACGTACGCGATGACGACTCGACGGCAGTTCACGGACCCGTCTCGGTATCACGGGAAAGCATTGCCACAGGCGGAGACACAACAGGCAGATTCGTGGAGGCCATCACTTCGTTAGTTACAGTAAGGACTAATAATTATTATATTTCTAACTTTGACCCTCAAATTCACAATATCGACGTTTGGTGCGAGGAAGTAGATAGAGCTAAAGAAACTTACGGATGGGACGATTACGATTGTTTGTCGCGAATCGGTAATTTTTTGAAAGTGTGTGGCTTAGCGAGTGGTCCAGCACCGATCGTTCGTGGATGAATTTCAAACTAGAATTTAAAATGCTGTGTCCACGAACCGTCGATATTGCGTCTATTCTTTACGAAGTGATGACCAAAGATTCTAAAAGTTATGCTACTTACGCCGAATACGCTAGGCGTTCGTTGTTAAGTTTGGGTTTGGTTAGGGGACTATCTGACGAACTGATTGTCGCTATAGTATTAAGGGGCATCACAGATCCTCATATTAAAGCTGCAGCTACTAATGCAAAAAATGATCTTTCGTCTACCCGTGATATCACTCGTGGATCGCCTCCTAGTTCTGAATCAAACATTACCCGACGGAATGAAAATAAAAAGGGGGTTAGTGAATTAAGATGTCACTTTTGTAGGAGGTTTAGGCATAAGCGTATAGACTATAAGAGTGCTAAAAGAATGCGACTAGGTAATAATTCGGGGTCGTCGTCGTCTAACACACAGTCACCGCATTCTGTAACATGTTTATTTTGCAAAAAGAGTGGTCATGAAATTAATGACTGTTTTGCCAAACAACGTTCAGAGTCGACAAAACTTAACCCGCGCAATGTAAACTTTTGTAGTAAATTAAACAATTAATCGATGTTACAAGCGCAGTAATTGAAAGCGTACCGATTGATTTATTAGTAGACAGCGGTTCCTGCATATCACTCGTATCGAGTTCCTTGATGAAACATTTTAAGGTTAACCAAAGACCGACATACCGCATTTTACGAGGTATAGGCAGTCAGCTTATCGAATGTACCTCGTTTGTGACATTAATTGTGGAGCTACCTCACATATCTATTGAAGCCGATTTTTATGTGGTACCCCACGATTGTATCAGTACTCCGGTCATTATAGGCACCGATATTCTGAATCGTGAAGGCATCACATATATCCGACAAAATGGTGTTCAAATTTTAACGCGTACGGGCAAACCTATACCAGTAAACCATGTTTTTGATATTAATAATGTAAACACTCCTCTTAAAGGTGAAGAGAAAGAACAGCTTTTGTTGGTTATCAGTCTTTTTTCAAAGTTCTTTATAATTGGCACGGCTTCATCAACAGTCACGACGGGTAGTATGAAAATAGAAGTTTCCAACAATGAACCGGTATGTTATAGGCCATATAAATTATCTTACGTTGAGAAGCTTCGTGTTCGGAGTATAGTTAAAGACCTAATGGCTAAAGGCATTATACGTGAATCCGAATCACCATAAGCCAGCCCCGTGATCTTGTTTAAAAAGAAAGACGGCACGGATCGAATGTGCGTAGATTATAGGGTTTTGAACTCACGCACTGTAAAAAATAAGTTTCCCTTGCCACTCATAGAGGACCACATTGATAGGTTAAGGTCAAGTAGATTCTTCACGTGTTTAGATATGGCGACTGGCTTCCATCAGGTACCTATGGAAGCAGGATCAATTGCCAAAACCGCTTTCGTGACCCCATAAGGTCACTTCAAATATGTTAAGATGCCTTATGTCCTTTCTAATGCTCCAGTTTTTTATCAGAATATCATTTCAAAGACTCTCAAGTCTTTCTTCGATTCAGGAAAGGTCCTTGTGTACATAGATGACGTCCTTTTGCTATCCGATACGATACTCGAAGGATTAGCCCTACTACGACGAGTCTTAGAAACCCTTACTTCCTCTGGTTTCTCTGTAAATCTTAAGAAATGTACCTTTCTTATTAGTGAAATAGAGTATCTTGGGAGGGTTATCAGTAATGGTCAGGTTAGGCCGAGCATTCGTAACTTTCAGGCATTGGTTGATTCCCCAAAACTTCGAAGTGTTAAACAAGTTCAACAGTTCCTTGGCCTTGCGTGCTATTTCAGAAGATATATTCCAAATTATGCCCAGCAAACAGCTTGTATCGTACTTTTAACTAAAAAGAACATGCCGTTTGAGTGGGGAGTCGAACAAGATAAAGCTCGTCAGTATATTATTGACCGTTTAACAAACAAACCCGTCCTTGCCATATACGACCCTCAGTTACCTACGGAGGTGCACACAGATACAAGCGCTATCGGCTACGGTGCAGTCTTAATACAGATTCATGAGGGTGGGCTTAGGCGTGCAGTAGCGTATTTAAGTAAATCAACCCAAGGCGCGGAACCCAAATATCATTCCTATGAATTGGAAACTCTAGCTGTAGTTAAAGCTCTCCAGAATTTTAGAAAGTACTTGTTAGGCGTATCCTTTAAAATTGTTACGGACTGTAACGCTCTAAAGCTAACCGAGCGTAAAAAGGACTTGCTTCCCCATGTAGCTAGGTGGTGGTTATCCATGCGAGACTTTCAGTATACTTTCGAATACAGGAAGGGGTCTTTAATGTCCCATGCCGATTACCTAAGTAGGAACCCTGTGGAGGTATGCCATATTCAAAACCCCAAAAATTGGACCAAGTTAGCTCAATCTGCAGATGAGGAGACACTTAATCTCATTGATGAATTCAATAACGGTCAACTAGACTCTTCCCGATACGAGTTACGAAATGGACTATTATATGTCAAATATTTTCCCATTGGCGAAGAATCCCGCCTATTGTGCTATATTCCCAAGGGATTTAGACTGAGTCTGCTTCATGTGTTTCATGATGACCAAGACCACATTGGGTACGATAAAACGATAGAACTTATTTTGCGTTATTTCTGGTTTCCTGGATTACTGCCTTTTGTTAGGAAATATCTCAAGCATTGTATTGTGAGTCTGTCACACAAACGGATGCCACGTGCCCCTCATCAACCCATCGAATCTTGGACTAAGCCAGACGTACCATTTTCCGTAGTACACATGGACACACTTGGTTTATTGCCTGAATCTCAAGATTATAAACACGTATTGCTTATTATTGATGCATTTACGAAATATTGACTTCTATACTCCCTCCGTCGTCAAGACGGGTCTTTGGGTCTCCGAGACTTTTGACGTGGATCGAGGACGGATGTTTGAGAGTGCCGCTTTTCAAGATATGGTCGGTTCGTTTGGCAGCGACATTCACTTCATTACGCCAAACATGCACCATGAAAATGGACAGGCCGAGCGTTATTGCTGAACTTTACTAAACCTTCTTCGTATCGAAGTTAACCATAGAGGTCAAAGTTGGTCTGATGTATTGTGGAAGACCCAACTTATTTTAAATAGTACAAAACACAGTACGACCAATATGTCTCCCCTTCAGTTCCTTATCGGAAGCGATTCTTTCACCCCAGTTGTACGTGCTCTTGTCCGAGATGTTGCAATAGATATTGCTACCCCAAACCGTGAAGCGCTTATGCCACTGCGAAGACACCGTGTGTCGTCACTACTGTCTACTAACCAGCAAAAACAAGAAGATCGTCTGAATAAAGGCCGTAGATCACCTTTGGAGTTTGTGTTAAACGACAAGGTATTTGTGATTAAGGCTTCGCAGTCAGTGGAGAAATTAGATTTCTGTGTGCGCGGACCTTACAAGGTATTGAAAAGACCTCCACATCATCTCGTACTCTCGACTCGTACGAGAAGCATACAGAAGCTGCAGCTGAAAATATGGTGGCGTAGGCAGGAGAGTGGACTTCCGAGACCTGTGCTGCGTTTTTTGATTGTAAGTCACCGATGTTCTTATGTTTGACTATCATGCAAATGATTTGCTTATGTTTCGTTGTATGTATGGGTTAGTGTGCTTATACATATCCACGTTGACATTGAGATGTTTTCTCTGTCACGGCAGATGGACCACTCACTTAGAGTTTTCCATGTTCACATTGGTATCGAGTGTGATGCTCTACCACGGCAGATGGAAGGTTCCGAAGGAATCTCTTCCATACTTACATTGACATTGAGATGTTTTCTCTGTCACGACAGATAGACTACTCATTCGGAGTTTTTCATGTTCACGATGGTATCGAGTGATTCTCTACCACGGCAGGACAGTTGCCCAAAGGAGGTACTGTCACGGTATACTAGTTACTTTCGTAATATAGCCAACTGATGTATGGTGTATGAGGGCCCTCCAGAGAACAATGTGAATGAACGTGGTTAAAAATGTTAACGTTTTGTATGAGATGAGTGTAATGTCATGAAGTATGAACGTTGTCTTTGTAAGGAGTATGCTGTTACGAGATATGATGATAAATTCTAATGTGTTCAATTCATTTGTAACTTTTAGCGGAGTTGGATGACTAAAAGAGGGCGTGGCTTACGGTTGCGTCACTGAGATGGTGGGGTAAAAACTGGTCGCGGTTGCAGCGGCACTTAGGTTCGAACGGTCGGAGAGAGCGGACGTGCTAAGAATTAGATATTTGCTTAAGTTCATCATTATCATCATCATTACAGCCTTTCATAAGTCTACTGCTGAACATAGGCCTCCCCCAAGGAATACCACAAAGCACGGTCCTGAGCCAACTGCATCCAACGACTTCCTGCATGTCTTACCAAGTCATCACTCCATCTCGTGGGGGGTCACCCTACACTTCGCCTACCGGTACGAGGCTGCCACTCGAGAACCTTTCTTCCCCATCGGTTGTCGGTTCTTCGAGCTATATGACCGGCCCACTGCCACTTCAGCTTACTAATCCGTTGGGCTATGTCAGTTACTCTGGTTCTACTGCGGATATACTCATTTCTAAGTTTATTACGCAGAAAAACTCCGAGCATAGCCCTCTCCATAGCTCGCTGAGCGACCTTGAGCTTCCTCATACGGCCAGCAGTGAAGGACCACGTCTCAGTTCCGTAAGTAATCACGGGCAACATGCACTGGTTGTACAATTTCGTTTGAAGGTTTTGAGGTATGTCTGACGAGAAGATGTGTCGTAGCTTCACGAACGCTGCCCAGCCGAGTTGAATCCGTCGATTGACCTCTCGGTCGAAGTTGGACTTACCTAGTCGGACTATTTGTCCCAGGTAAACATACTCGTCAACAACTTCGAGCTTAGTGCTCCCAACAACTACCGGCATAGGTGTGACATGGACATTAAACATAATCTTTGTTTTGTCCATATTCATCTTAAGACTTATCCGTTGGGAGAAACTATTGAGGTCATTGAGCATAGTGCTTAGGTCCTCCAGCGATTCTGCATTAAGGACTATATCGTCGGCAAATCGAAGTTGAGTGATGTACTCGCCATTGATGTTAATACCGTATCCTTTCCAGTCCAGAACTTTGAAAACGTTTCCAATGCAGCGGTGAAGAGTTTCGGGGATATAACATCACCATGTTTTACACCTCCCTGCAATTGGATAGGTTTCGTACTCTGGTTCTGTACTCAGGTAGCCATCGTAGCTCTACTGTACAAACACTTCAGCACTTCGATATACCGACAATCAACTTGGCACCGCTGAAGGGACTGCAGCACCGCCCAAATTTCGACGGAATCAAAGGCTTTCTCATAGTCCACATACGCCAGACATAGTGGCAAATTGTACTCTTCGGACTTCTGTACAATTTGCCGAAGGGTATGTATGTGGTCTATGGTGCTAAAGTCCTTTCGGAAACCGGCTTGTTCGGGAGGCTGGAAGTCGTCAAATCTGCGCGCGAGACGAGAACAGCACGTAGACGCGGCTCAGAAGGGAAATCGGTCTGTAGTTCTTCAAGAGAGCGTTGTCACCTTTCTTGAAGAACAAGACCACCGCACTTCTGCTCCACGCCTCCGGTGTAATGCCACCATGGAAGACGGAATTATAGAGCTTCTGAAGGACTTCAAGTACCGGTTTTCCACCCGCTTTCAGAAGCTCCGCTGTAATTCCATCCTCGCCTGGGGCCTTGCCGTTTTTAAGGTGCTGGAGAGCCATTCTAATCTCGCTCAGACTGACGTCCGGGATCTTCGGAATAGTGTCGGATGAGACTCGCTCTTGGATCGTTACTCACTATCATCTCAAGCTATCTCTCCAGCTCCACGATCTTCTCGTCAGTCCTCAGGGTGCGTGCGTTGTACGTTGCCAGGTCAAGTCGTCTAAGGTGACAACCGAACCTCCACAAGAGATTCTTAGCACCCCCTGCCCCGCCATTACCATGGTCGCCACCGTAGCCAGGAATAGCGGGGCTGCCGGGGACTGGGGGCCGTCTGTTTGTTGCTTTGTATACAAATACTTGTTCTGTGTGGGTTTCGAACTCGCGGACCCCAGCGCAGCAAACATTGCTAAGCCACCGCGCCACTGCGCCCTCAGGTCTCTCCAAATGTCGCCTAACACAAACTTCTAAATCTGTGATAGCTTAGCGCATTTCGGTTGCATGTCCACCTTCGGATAAACAAGCATCGATACGACTATCGCCAAGCATACGTCATTCCAAGGTTTAGAGGTATAGCGGACGAAGATGTCTTACAGAGCCGAGACTTGAAGGACCAAGCCACATGGTATTCGTATGTAAGCCACCTTACTTTAAAAAGTTCAAAGTAAACAAAATAAAATTTTATCGTCAGGAAACTGTATCCATTACGGAGTTCTCTGTACAGCGAGACTTACATCACAATAATTTCCGATCTTGTTGCCTCGTTTCTCCGCATCTTACAAAAAGGTTTCAATTTATTTTAAGAAAATGTATAATATTTTTCAAAATATCGAAGCTTAACGTTGCATTTTGTAAAATAACTTGAGTAGAGACTAGGGAAAAACTAATTTTAGGAATTTTATCGCGTAAATTAATTTTTTTATATTCCCGATGTTTCAAGCACTTTACAGCACCCAAGGTCACGGGGGGGGGGGGGGGGGGGGACTGAGATGTATGACGTCCCAATGTTATAATTAACAACAGCTATCTCCAGATTAAAATTATTAACTTTTGTTCCGATCTACGTCTAAGTCTTGCAGTTGTATACTTGGGTTGGGATTTAATTTTATTAATTATGGGATCCCAAGTAGATGGTAGCACTCAGCCATCTTCTCTATTGAAATTAGGATGTTTTTTGATTTTAATAACCTCGCGAATCATCCTTGGAAGGAGTAGGTGTTCTCTAGCGAGTATTTGTGGTCTATCAAATCTAATGTAGTGACGGGGGCGATCCTGTACGTTTTCACAGACAGCAGACTTCCCGGAGCGTCGATACTTCACAACAGCTATGTATTCTTTAACGCGGGTTTTTATGAATCTTTTAGTTTGTCGTATATAAGAGAGACCACATTCACAATCAAGCTTGTACACTCCTGCATCTTGTAGAGGGACATTACACTTGACTGATGGTAAAAACTGACTAATCTTCTTCGGTGGCTTGAAATATGTTTTAATGGAAGCACGCTTCGAGATGTAGCCAATCTTGTCAGTGACACCTCTGACATATGGCAGTACAGCAGGCACTCGCTTGACTGTGGCCAGCTTCACTCGTTCATTGTGACGTAGGCGCGGACCCGAAGCTTATTGTCGTGCAAAACTTGCTTGACGTGTTGGACCTCGGTGGCCAGTTGCTTACTGTCACAAATACCTCGTGCTCTCTAAAACAAAGATTTACCCACGGTAGCTAAATGGATGGAAACCGAGAAACCAAGTGCTTGAAACGTCGAGAATATAAAATAAGTTAATATATGCGATGAAATCCGCAAAATGAGTTTTATTTAAATGTGTAGTGTACGCGTAAATATAAGAAATCATTAAAATTTATAATTTTTGAGATCAAACTAAATTTAATTAAATTTAAAAATGTAACAACTTTCATATAAATGAATCATATCATGATCATTACTACTCTGCCTTGTCTTCAGGAGCCTACTGCTGATCATAAGCTTCCCCCAAGGAACGCCACAAAATAATTTATGAACAAGCTATTTGCATTGAAATTGACTTCCAGCACGTCTTACTAGCTTGTCTCATGTATATGTGGGCCGCCCTGTAGTTCGCTTAGATGGTGAATAGAGGAATGGTTTTGGTTCGGTTGTCAAGTTTTTCGAGTTATTAATGTGAACGGTCTATTGGTGCTTCAGCTTACTGAACCGTTTGACTATATCGATCAATTTGCTTCTACTGCGGATATCTTCCTTACGAAATTGATCGTACAGAGAAATTTCGAGCATAGCCCTCTTTTTTCAAATCATAAACTGCCAAATATATGTTTCTTATCTTTTGGATCTGGCTGATAAATTTTTGTATTTAAATCGAGAAATTTGCATGAACACTGCAAAAGCAATACCATTAAGTAGGGCTAGGATTTTCTCAACTGGCAGCCTCGTAGCAAAGGTAGTTTTAAATTACACCTAACAATTTTGTCATTTGATGTTTATGAAGTTGATGTAAATGGCTCATGAGGGTGCTTTGCGTTAGTCTCCAGCAGAAGTTTATGTGAACTTGTGAACTGGATAAAGATGTTAACAGTATGAAATAAATAGAAGCGGACATGTACGCAAGGCCCCGGTTGCGTTCCAAACGGAGATCCCGAGACTAGAGACAGTATACGATCACAGTAGGGTTTTAGCCGGTAGTAGTCTGGCATAACCTTTCTGTTGCCCCCGCATCTGAAGTTGCCAATGAGGATTTGCCCAAGCTAAAAAAGGTACGGCTGCTTTTCTCCAAGTTTCCTCACATTTTTCTTAGTTTGACGTAGATCGGAACCTGTTCGCAGTTTAAAGTTGGTAAAAATTACTTCCCGTACATCCGCTCGATATTATCGTATAGTTTTTAACCAATTTTGACATAATGGACTTCCGCAAAGTAACGCCTGATTCTATTAATTGTGTTCGCAGTTTCAAAAACTCCTAATAAAATCTAGAAATTTTAAAATTCCGCAAGATGGCAGGTTTTTTTTCAAACTTTTCATCAAATTACATCCGTTAATTACTCATCTGTCTTTTCCTATTTATTAAATTAAAAAATGTTGCTGTATTTAGTGTGGCTAGTGTAGTGAACCGGAGACCCCCTTTACAGATTACGAGGTTCTATCTTAGTCCTGATGTCACCCATGCAACTCACGTCACCAACGCATCTACATTTTAATTTTTAAATCGAGGAGGGAAGTAGGTGTCTATGGCCCACAACATCCACTTACAATGCGGTGGACTGTGTGCACATTTGTCACTCTTACTTCTAAAAAAATATAATTGAGGCTTATATGATTTAAAAAGACTTGTATGATTTATCTTAATGATGACGATGATGAACAATTTTAGACAAAGCTTACTTCTTTCTTAGTATCAGCCTACAATTGTTAATGGAGTAGCATGGGTTGTTGTTATGAAGGTTGTTGTAGAACCAGTAATATGGCTCCCTCGTGTTGTCAACTATGAGAAATATCCCCCATATGAGTCAGTCTAAGGGGTAGGCCTATGTTCAGCAGTGGACTTTTGAATGGATGTATGTATAAAATTAAATGTATTTATAATCAAAAAGATGTGCAATATTTGTTAACATTATTTCAATATTATACACGAAGTTAAGAAAGTTCATTAAAAGCTATAATATTTATTAATTCAACTTTAAAAACGTCTTTAAGCATATAATATACTTTAATTTTTTCCAAAGTATATATTAAAATTAACATTATTGATGGATAATATTTGTATATACCTGGATTAAGTAAAATAAGTATAAAACATTATCATTCAAACGTTGTGGTTTTAGTAATAATAATAATAATACGGCGTAGAGAAGTGACGACCCCATCGCCCGCTGACGTAACAGTTAAGTGACAAAACTGCTACGTCGGCGCAGTCAGTCAGCACCTTGCCAAGTGGTGTTAGCGCCGTGCCTCGGCAAAATTGAGGGTGCAAAGGCCCGTTTGTGCATATGGTTAACTGACGCCAATAAAATGGATGATGGCACAAAAAGAAACGCGCATAGGGTCGCTGCCTGGGGGTCGCCGGGACGCGTCTGGAGCTGGCGCTGGACGCGACAGCATGCGGGCCGCCAGCCGAGCGCGAGGTGCTGCACGACCACCTAGCAGCCCCTCGCATCCATCATCCCTACCAGATGGCTTGGTGTCGGCAGGGTCCTCTCGGACCCGGCAAGCGGCACCCGCCGCTGGTGGAGTACGCCGCATGCGTTGAAATAAAACGATGTACACAAACGCATTGCGGGCGTACTATAGGGTGGAAGGGGAAGAAACTGGAGGGATAGCGTATCAGGCTCGGATGCATCGCTTTTTTGCTGAGCTGGATCCGTCTGTTCCCGTCACAAAGCAAAACCTGGCAGACCGAGTTCGGTACATCATGCGCTCGAAAATATTTGATGATGCCGAACTCGAACGATTACGACGTGAGGCTATTCCCTCGTCGAATGAACTGGTTATAGCTGGGGATGCGGCTCCTCAGGCCACAGACCAGCAGCCACATATAGGGCGCCATGTATCTTCCAACTCTCGTTGATTCAGGCGATGATGGAATGCTCACCCAAGAACTAGAGCAGATGAGGAGTAAATTGGAGGAGGCGATTGTGGAAACGCGCAGTACGCCTCTTGAAAATCGACCGCGAATCCCGCGCATACCCGTAAGCAAGCGGAATCGGGCTGTCGTGAGGGCTCTTAACCCAATGCTGGTGACCTTTTTGGAAGCCAGCCGGGACCTTTGCGACACGGACTAAATTATTTTTGGCGCCGCACTGGCAGTTTGTCGTATTATTGGCGCTAAACTTCCCACGGCTGGACGCGCTACTAGACAAAGTAGCCTGGAGAAGAAGGATTGAGGACCGTATCGAAAAGGCAAGGGCCCTCATCGGCAGGCTGATTAGCTTCAGGTCGGGCAATAATAGGCCGAGAATCGTGCGCACCGTGAGGATGGCGTTTGCTGCGACAAATATCAGTTTGTCCCAGCTGTATATAACGCAAAAACTGACGGAGCGCATAGACGACCTGCAGCAGAAAATCGCTGCTTGGGGAAAGCGGATTCGGCGATATATCGAGAGGTCAACACGGTTCAACCAAAATCGTCTCTTCCAGAGTGATCAGAAGAGGCTCTATGAATAATTGGAGCGACCAATGGTACGTGGAACGGGCCCAGCAACGAATCAAACCGACACTATCGCATTCTGGCGCGGCCTGTGGTCAGAGCCCGTAAACCACAGCGAGAGTCCTTGGACGGAAGTTGTGGCGAGTCAGTGTGCGAATATTATGCCCATGGACCCCATCATCATAACGCCGGATGACGTAACTGAGGTGGTCCGTAGGGCCCCGAACTGGAAAAGTCTGGGACTCGACGGACTGCATCACTACTGGCTGAAGGGGTTCGTGGTGTGTCACGCTGTGCTCGCCCGACAGTTTCAAGAGGCTCTCGACCAAAAGTCGCTCCCGAGCCTCTTCACAACTGAGATCACTCATTTGGTTTCTAAAGATCGGGATTCCACAGACCCGAGCAAATACCGCCCCATAACGTGTCTACCTGCCATATACAAGACACTAACATCCATTTTGAGCGCGAAAATCACTCGTCACCTGAACTGAAATCAGGTGATGGCGCTCAAAATGGATGTGTCAGGGCGGTGGTCGTGGAATCAAGGAACCACTTCTCATTGACGCGGTCATCGGCAAGGTGGTTAAACGCAACCGTCGGAACCTCTACGCCGCCTGGATAGACTACAAAAAGGTATTCGGCTCGGTGCCTCATACATGGCTTAAGAGGGTCCTCGAGCTGTACTAGGTTGACTCTACAGTTCGAGACTTCCTCGGGCAGTGTATGGGGCAGTGGAGTACGATCTTTTGTAATCTAGGCCAGCGGATGACGGCTGCGGAGAATCACATAAGGATAAGAAGGGGTATCTTCCAGGGCGATTGTTTGAGTCCAATGTGGTTCTGCCTCTCTCTGAACCCTCTCAGTACCTTACTGGAGGGTTCCGGTTGGGGAATTCAGCTTCGGAAAGGAGGTACAAAAGTGACCCACCTTTTCTATATGGATGATCTCAAGTTATTCGCCTACAGTCGCTCCCATCTTATGGAATTGCTAAACATCACTTGTGATTTTAGCAATTCTATTGGAATGGAGCTGGGGATGGATAAGTGTGCGATCCTCCGTATCGAAAGGGGAAGGGTTGCTAACTCTTAAGGCATAGACTTATGAGGCGGGTATGAAACGGTCAGTTTGCGATGTGTTTTATGCACGCTTGACCAAAGTGCTTAATACCCATTTGTCCGATGTGAATAAGACGCTCGCATATAACGATTGAATCCGCAGTATAATGACGTCCCACAGGATGCATCATCTGCTCTCGTCAATAATGAGGCTATACTTGCCGCGGAAGCATGGTCGGTGCGGCTATTTAAGCGCGCTTACCATGCATAATCGCGAAGTGTGCAGCCTCCCTAATTACTTTCTGACTAGAGCGGATGATCCCTACTATAAGGACGTTATTTCTTGTGATAAAGGACTAATCCTTAGCCAACAAGCAATGGCAAGACCCGGCAGTACAGAGCATTTCCGACCGGGAGACCGTATGTAAGAAGAAGGAGCTCCACGGGAGGTTCTACAAGGCCCTTCATGAGCCTTTCGTAGACACAGTCGCCTCCCTCAACTGGCTACGTTTCGGTGACCTCTTTGGGAAAACTGAGGGTTTTGTCTGTGCAATACAGGATCAGGTTATTAAGACCAACAATTATCGGAAATACATCCTAGAGGATGGCGCCGTCGACATCTGTCGAGCTTGTCGCCATCCCGGTGAGTTACTTAGGCATGTCATCTCCGGTTGTTCGGCGCTTTCTAACTCTGAGTATTTGCACAGACACAATCTAGTAGCCAGGATTCTACACCAGGAGCTCACTCTGAAATAAGTACTTGCCGGAAACCGTGCTCGAAAATGACCGCGCCAGGCTCTACTGGGACCGGGCCATTATCACAGACAGGACTATTCTTGCGAATAAGCCTGATACTGTGCTGATGGACCGGGCACATTCAAGGATATTTTTGGTCGACATTACCATTCCTTATGACGAGAACCTCCTGAGAGCCGAAACAGATAAGCTGACAAAATATCTGGACCTGGCTCACGAGTTGACCGACATGTGGGGTGGTCTGCCGGCCCAAATTATTCCTGTGGTCGTTTCTGCGAACGGGTTAATCCCAGTCAGCCTCTCGGGTCATCTGTGGCGACTGGGACCCCGTGACGGACCGCTCCAAGCTCAAATGCAGAAGTTTCCGCATCGTCCGCCGGTTTCTTTCTCTTTCCCCCTAACCCTCGGCCGTTTGGTCTCCCCTGCCGAAGGCTGCCTTTTGGTTGAATTTTTATTTATTTTTTATGTATTTATTCTATTTTATTGATATTTATGTATGTTTATATCTCTCGTTTACAATTATGTATTTAAACAGACCAACCAGATGAGAAAACTTTATAGATAACCCAAATAATAAATATTTATTGCCATACAATAATAAGTTTACAAATTAAAAGTTTATAAAATAAGTATGCACATAAAAAATGATAAGACTTAAAAATTCTATAAAAAATGAACATTCACAATTAACAAATTAACTACTATTACTCAGTATACGTTTATAATGTGAGGCAACGGGCACAGGCTCAGTATTCGCTAGGCATTATGCTTAGCGCTGTTTTTCAGCCAGTCCCTTACTGTTTTGGGTATATTTTGGTCGCACGCACATCGTACTTAATTATGTATTATTGGTAAACCTCTTTAAAGTCAATATGTGTTATATAAAAATACTTTATTACAGAATAAGCATACAGCCATTCGGCCTAAAAAGACTTCTGTTTATGTAATAACTTCTTTTTATCAAAACTGGGCTGCGGCTTCGGCGACATGGGATGTAAACTCCAGCACACTTAAAAAGAAGTATAACTTCATCTCTAGGTCCATCAAAAGAGTTATTGCCAAGGCAAAGTCAGAGCACATAGGCAGGATTGGCGAGAAACTAGTTCGCCTTCCTTCGGTAACCCGTGCATTCTGGTCTCTCGCCAAGGCTGTCCAAGGGGAATTTCTGTAAGCCTACACTACCATCTCTGCAAAGGGAGGACGACTCACTGACCCAAGCCGCAAAAGACAAAGCCGACCTTTTAGGCTCCCTATTTGCATCCAACTCGACTCTTGATGACGCGGGGAAAACACCGCCGACCATCCCGCGATGTGAGTGCTCCATGCCGGATGTACGATTTACACAGCGCTCGGTTCGTAAAGCACTCTTCTCCCTGGACGACAGCAAGTCGAGTGGGCCTGATGGAGTCCATCCCATTGTGCTGAAAACGTATGCTCTGGAGTTGGCACCGGTTTTAACGCGTCTTTTCCGGTACTCCTACTCCCAAGGCGTAGTCCCGAATTCATGGAAGACAGCTTTGGTTCACCCGATCCCTAAAAAAGGCAACCGCTTAGACCCGTTCAACTACCAGGCCTATCGCCATAACCTCCTTGTTCTCCAAAATAATGGAATCCATTATAAACTGCCAGCTCATGAGGTACCTTGAGGATCATCGGCTGATTAGTGACCGCCAGTACGGTTTTCGTCGGGGTAGATCAGCTGGTGATCTTATGATCTACCTGAATAATAGATGGGCAGAGGCAGTAGAGTCCAAGGGGAAGGCATTGGCCGTTAGTTTGTACATAGAGAAGGCCTTCGATCAGGTCTGGCACAAAGCGCTTCTTTCGAAGCTTCTTTCCTATGGGCTTCCCGAGGAATTGTGCAAATGGATCACCAATTTCCTTGCTGATCGGAGCATCAAGGATGTATTAGACGGGGCATTCTCAATTTCAAGCCTATCAACGCTGGTGTTCCACAAGGCTTCGTGCTATCACCAACGCTATTTCTCCTGCATATCAATGATATGTTGCAAACTAGTAACATTCATTGCGATGCAGAAGACAGCACTTGTGATGCCTTATACATCGGCCGTGCCAATATTTCTCGGGGAAAATGTCGCCGAGTACCGGAACAAACTTGTGTCTGAAGTCGAGTCTTTGCTGAACAAAGTCTCGGATTGGGTGCGACTAAATCTAGTTCAGTTTAATCCTCAGAAGCTACAAGTTTGCGCGTTTACCGCTAAAAAGAACCCTTTTGTCGTATCTTATCAGTTTTAAGGTACTCCCCTTCTCGCCTCAGCCGGTATCGGAATCCTCAGAGTCGACATATCGAGTGACGTGCAGTTTGGTGCTCACTTGGAAGAGAAGGTCAAATTGGCCTCTAAAAAGCTTGTCGTGCTCAGCAGAGCGCGACACACCGGTATTTCATGCCGGCACACCGCCTGCAACTTTACAAGGCGCAGGTTTGGCCTCACATAGAATACTATTCCCATTTCTGGGCAGGGGCTCCCCAGTGCCAGCTCCTTCCTCTTGACCGCATCCAGCGCAGAGCGGCTCGAATCGTCGACGACCGAGCCCTTTCCGATCGGCTCGATTCATTGGCACTGCGAAGAGATGTTGCATCCCTTTGCATTTTCTTTCGCATCTACCATGGGGCGTGCTCTGAGGAATTTTTCGGATTAATCCCAGCCGCCAAATTTCATGAACGCATATCGCGGCAGAACTCTCGATACCATTCACACCATCTGGATGATTAGCGGTCCACCACTATGCGATTTAGAAGATGTTTTCTTCCTCGCACGACTTCCTTGTGGAATCGATTACCATCAGAAATTTTTCCGAACCGATACGTCTTAGGGATCTTCAAGAGCCTACTCCTCTTTAAAAGGCCGGCAACGCATCTGCAATTCCCCTGGTTCCCCTGGTGTTGCAGTTGTGCATGGGCGGCGGTAGTCACTTACCATCAGGTAAGCCGCATGCTCGTTTGCCCCCTCTCCTATAAAAAAATGTTGCAAATGTAATATTTAAATTTTCTTTTAAGGGTGGAGGCAAATAATTCTATATTTTTGCGGCTGAATATTTAAAACATCCTTTGAAGTTTTTAGTCTTATGGCATGGCATATTCAGCATGTTTGAGACTCTTTTACGTGTATTTACTTAATGGGCATTCTTTCTCCACTCTAATTTATTGTAAAAATACAGTGGACTTTTGTTATTCTTAATTTTTTGAACTAAGCAAGCCAAGTGGAGTTTCCTACGTTCGCGTGATCAGCGTGATACGATACAGTTGTGGGCCATAGACGGTATCGCAGTAATTAAAATGTGATAGCACTAACGACTCAACTAAGGTCTTCCTGATCGTTACTGTTAAGTATTTTCTTATGCTATATAAAACCTTTAAACGATAAAAAACATTACATATTTTAATATTTACATGTTCATTAAAGCGTAGTTGGCTATCGAGGGTAAGACCACTCTGAGTACCTTTTTATTGTCGATGAGTATTTCCGGTTTCTTAATATTTTTATAGTATATAGTATTTTACATTGTGTTTTACTTCCTAGCACCATATATTTTGATTTTAAAGGATTAGGTGTTAGACCATTTTTTTTTCCCATTGGAAGATTGCCGCCAAATGTTCATTTAACTGCATGACGGCATTTTCCGTCCGTTTTGGCTTGATCGAATAATAAATTTGAGTGTCGTTGGCTTACAGATGTATTTTACTATGTTTTTATACTTTGCTAATATCCGCTGTAAACAGTGTGAATTGAATAGGGCTTAAGATAGATCCTTGCGGAGTGCCTCTGGACGTTCTTTTTATACTTGATTGCATTACTTCCCCTTGGTCAGTGTTAATTTCAACATATTGACTTCTATTTGATAAGAATGAGTAAAACCATTTACATGTTGCTTCCGATACTCCTTATTATAACAGTTTCGCCAGAAGTATATCATGGTTTATGCAGTCGAAAGCTCTAGTAAAATCCAATAACACCAGTATACTACTCTTACCTTTATCATAATCTGCAGTTATATCATCCGTGACGTGCAGCAGAGCTGTTTCTGTACCATACCCTCGACGAAACCCGGATTGTGTTTCTGGTAGAATATGATTATCTTCTAGATATCTCTTTAACTGTGAACATACTACCCTCTCCAATATCTTGGAAAGTGTAGGTGAAATGCTAATTGGTCTGAAGTTATTAATTTCCTGTACATTTGGATTCTTAGGAATAGGTTTAATTTTGGTCAGTTTCCAAGGATCTGGAAAAATCTTAGTATGAATGGATTCGTTTATTATTTCTGTTATTATAGGTAAAGTTACCGGTAAAGATATACGAACCATATCTATATTAATTAAGTCGTGTCCACTGGCTTTAGTTCCAATTGTTGTAATTATTTTATAAACCTCAGATTCTGGTGCGGTTGCAATATTTATAGTTTTAAATTAAGTGTTATTTAATCGGTTGCTATTAAAGTAATTAAAAGTACTTTTATCTATTTCATTATCTCCTGGCACTTCTATAAAATAATTATTAATAGTATCGGGGTTCCCCACGGGCGATATTCGCTTCAGATGGCTCCACATAGTTTTTGAATTACCCTGATTTTTGTTAATTTAAAACGTGAAATAAGCTGACTTTTTTCTATTGATTGCGCTGTTTACTAAGTTTCTGAGACTTTTATAATAGTCATTGTGCGAATCCTTTCCTGAAGTTTTGGCACGATTATGAGCAGAGTCACGGAGTGTCATCATAAATTTTATATTGTCTGTAATCCAAGGTGTTGGTTTTCGTTTTAGCTTAATTAACTTTAAAGGTGCATGTATTTCGAAAGCGTCAAGCAACATACTACTAAACTGTTGAACTTTTTTGTGGATATTATTTTCCATTACAGTATCAACCAAGACCGATTTTCCATATGAGCTAAAAATGCATTTTGATTAATTTGTCCTAAAGACCTCGTGTGTATGTACAGCTGTCTCTCCTTAACTTTATTAACTTTAAGTCCGGAAATCACCATGGCATGGTCACTCAGTTCCCTGTTATGGTATATGTTAATACTTTTGCATAATTCTGTAGAATCGGTCAAAATAAGATCTAGAAGTGATTCTGTTTTATCACTAATGCGTGTTGCTTCATTAACAAGTTGAAAGAGTCCTTGCTGCGATAAAAATGTATTTAATTTGCACACCATTAATTTATCAGGTCGTAGGAGGTTGATGTTAAAATCAGTTAATAAAAACATGCAATCACAATATCCGAAAGTACTTACAGATTCACTTAATGCATCCATCGCAATCCCAATATCTACCAATTCTGGTATATTTAAATGGCAGGCAATTCATATTTCAATCACCAGATAAAATTACCTAATCCATCAAATAGGTTATAACCAGACAGATTAATATTAAAGTGAAACAATTCAATATCCTATGAATAACTCTTATTTGATTAGCATGCATACAGGTATAAGGGTGAATCGAGAGAGGTATTTTTTTACTTATTATAAGCCAGTGCTTAACCACAATCTCATATGGTGATAAGTGGTGATGAAGCCCTGTATGGTAAATCGTACCATGCTAGCGTGACAAGAACCTATTCACACTTGGATAGAAAAACACCCAGTTTTTAGACGAAGAAGCCGACGCTTGAAATTTATTCCACTCCTTTTCTACACGCATTACGAAAGACGAAACAAACCATTTGGTTCTAATGCGTGGAATATCGACAACAAAGGGGTGAAGACCAGCCGACAGCTTGATTGTCCGATGGCGGAAATGGTATGTCAGGAGAGTGCCAAATGGAAGTCTGTAATCTCTGCCTAACCCTTTTCGTAGCAGGCGTGAGTTTATGGTTACATTAATGTTATATCTGTTCCCCGCAACTTCGCCCGCGTTTAATTTATTACGATTGGATTTCATAGGTTTTATTTCTTTTGCGCCGAACCCTAATACTTTTTCTAAAATAAAAGTACTCCTTATAACATTAGCTATCTACTAGTGAAAGTCATGTCAAAATCGGTCCAGCCGTTTCGGAGATTAGCCGGAACAGACAGACAGATAGACAGACAGAAGTACAGACAGGCAAAATTTTTTAAAATTGTGTTTTTGTCATAAGTACCGTATAAAATTTCATATGCATATAGTAAAAATCATATAGTAAAAATTTGTATAGATGTAAAAATCAGCCCTCATGATGATATCGTTGTTTTAATTAATTTAGTTACAAACGTAAATAAAAATATAATAGTTAAAGGAATCGTTGATATTAAATATAATATTGAAAATGTCTACGTATCAACATTACATTTCTATGAAATGTCGACAGAAGAATACCGAGTATCGTGCATCAATATTTGCTTTGAACATTTTTCCGTACTCTGCAAGAGACAGCTTTTATCGGAGCATTTTGATATTACACTTCAAAGTTCTTTTACAGTTTTCTCATAATAATTTTTATTTTAGTCTGATTATGCTATATGTTACAATAAGTGTATCTATTTTCCCGTGTAGCTGCTGTCTAAGAGACTCCATCACCCGATGTCATCCCGTGGTTATCGTAAGAGGATATATGAAATAAAAAAAAGATCGGCGGCAGCATCTTCCTGATAACAAATCAATAAAACACTGCAGTTGACAAATCGTATGCTAAGTAGAGCCACCTTGTCAAATATCTTCCTACGGAATTTTAAGATTTCTCAGAACAAATTTAGGAACTAGTTTATTTTTAGTGAGATGTATCTTAATAATTATTTAAGTTAAAATCTACATTTACGATCTTATAAACAAACGGACAAATTAAATCACTCAGTAAGTAGTACTAGTATCAAATATGTGATTACTTGTTAAAATAGTGTTCTCTATGATAGAATTCGGTAAGCTAATTAATAATAAAGCTTATTATTGACTTTGGCAAACAAAATTATTACAATACGATTTCTACAAGCGTGTCTCGACTCTTGACATGAAACTACACTACGTGGTAGAGCCATGTTGCAGCTATATTACAGTATAGTTGTAGCACGAATGGGTCGGCTCAACCGGGGAAGGACCACGCTCTCACAGAATACCAGCGTCAAATAGCATCTTAACACTGCTGTGTTTCGTATGGTGAGTGTAGAGAACCGGAGACCCTTTTTACTGGAAAAGAGGCATTCCATCTTAGTCCTCACGGATGACAACGTATCTGCATTTTGATTTGCAAACGAGGATAAATGTAGATGTCTATGGGCCACAGCAACTACTTACCATCAGGTGGACTGTGTGCTCGTTTGTTAAAAAACTAAAAAGAAAGTCCCGGGACTGGAGACAATTTAATTTATAAAAAGTCTTGGGACTTCGGAACTCGAGACTTCCCGGGACCCAAACCATATTTTATCTAAGAAGCTCAATGGTTAACACAGTTATTTCAAAAACCCGACTGTGTAAAAAAGTTTACTAAAAAGAGAAAAAAATTATGTCCTATGTCACCTTTAAAATTAGACAATCTAATGTCGCCCATTCTGGTAAGATCCATTAAAAAACAGCTTGATATATATACATTTGAAAAACATTACCCTCTTTCTCGTGCAGTGGGGTAAAAGTAAGGGTGGAAGATATGACTATTATCATATTGTTGTGTTGTTAATTTGTGTAACATCATGATGGTAAGCTGTTATTTAAAAAAAAAAAGTCCCGCTGGGTTTCTTGCTAGTTCTTCCCAGTACAGAGGTTTTTTCCAAATCAGTGGTAATCAAACAAAAGAGTGACTTTCAATAAGTATTATTTATAATCTATATTGAATTAAAAAACTTTCTGTTTCTGTTTCTATTACAGCTTGCACTCCTTTCCACACATTGAAATGTATTTGCTAGCGTACTTCTTAATCGATTCATTCCTATTTCAGAGGCGTTGATATTATTTTTGTTTGCCAATTTTGTTTAAGCTCAGAAAGGGCTACTTCTTAAGCAATCTTTTGCGTACGTCAGCTGCAGGAAAAAATCACGAGCAGCATCGACGAACGTCATTTCTGAAGTGTAGCTTTATGGATCTTATTGTAAAAGGGTTGTTAGAAAAATTTGTTTTTTATTGTATGGAGGTTATGTTAAATATTGGCTACATTAATATTGAGGTATATTAATAATAGTCAGTATATTGTAGTTTCTACATGATGGAATGGCCGACATTTCTATGGATTTGAGCAAACAGAAATTTTCCCTGTTACCTTTGGTGTGAAACAAGGTCGTATTCTAGCGCCAAAGTTGTTTGCTCTCAATAGCACAGTATTTTCATTTTATGAAGTAAAAACTCTGCAGAAATGCATATGTATTCGTTTCCACGCTTAAATTACGTACGCAGAAAAAACGTAACATACGTATATACGTTATAAGAAGCATCGTACTTGTCACAAATAGCGTTGACCGCTCCCTAGGCGGATAGTTTTACCAAGCGGCTGTTCTATTACCTATCGACGATTAAAGTTACATCTATGATTAGAGTTGGTGTAATGGGTTCTCCATCATACACCGTTGTACATCGTATGGCAAAAATTATAGATAAAATTGTTTATTATTCTCCGCTCGTAAAAGAGAAACCATTATTCCTGTGGATTATAGTGAAGAAAGACTTTTATTGACACTAAGCACTAATAAAACTATACATTATTTCTTTAGAAAAGCACTTATTTTTCTGTTTTAATTTATAGTCACATAAAGTCTGTTTTTATTCCAATCGCATGTGAATTTTCGAACATTAAAAGTGAGATAAAGCACAGTGAAGACAGGCAATAGTGGAATGACCAACATGTTATACGTTTGAATGTGAAAGAATAGTCATAATCTTTAATTGTATTTGTCTACAGCACGTGTCACATTGTAAATAGATTGAACAATTATTTACTTGCATACTGCCGCTCGGTTGAACTTTTGGGCTTACGGAAAATCAGCGATGCATCTACAACTACTCGCTAAAATGCCCTAAAGAGATGCGTGCGCGAGTGTACGTAAACGTGTGCGTATGTAAGTGTAGACGCGATTTGAGCGACTGAGCGCGCGCGCGCGCATCGTGTGCGTGTGTATGTGTGTGTGTGTATGTGAGAGAGAGAGAGTGTGTGAGTGTGTGTGCGTGTGTGTGTGTGTGTGTGTGTGTGTGTGTGTGTTTGTTTGTTTGACAATCAAATAAGAATGTCACTTTCAGGTAATCGATACGCATGTTCCATAGAAAACGTTATTCTACTTCTTTTTCTTCAACAGCCCGTAAAATTTTACGAGTATGGGCCTTCTCCCATTGTGGACATGATTTGCCTTAATATTCCTCTAGATCGAATTTTGGTCACGGTGACAATTCTCAACGGAGACTAGCGATATGCACAGGACAGGATTATAGTGTCCAAGTGTATGCGCAAGCGCGGGTGCACTCTCTATTCCCGCACTTTCATAGTCCAATGGGACGATAATCCGACACAACTGGAAAGAGATCAGGTGCAGGTCCAACGGCTTTACGTGCTTTCCGAGGTACGAAGATGAAACATCGCCATCTTCCTTATTACGAGCTGCTGTTGGGAAGTTCGTGACATAAAAACCCAATAACTGATTTTGGCCCGATCCGGGATCGACCACTAGACCAACGAGGCAGTCAAAAGTTAATTTTCAAAATAAATAAATTTAACGTTACGTTACGTAACCGTGATGAGTTACAATGTTGAGATCGCACATCGCGACAAAACTCGCGATGCCATCCATATCATCTGATTTAGAAGATGTTTTCTTCCTCGCACAACTTCCTTGTGGAATAGTTTACCACCAGCGATTTTTCCGGACCGATACGACTTAGGGACCTTCAAGAAAAGAGCCTACTCCTTTTTAAAAGGCCGGCAACGCATCTGCAATTCCCCTGGTGTTGCGGTTGTTCATGGGCGGCGGTAGTCACTTACCATCAGGTGAGCCGCATGCTCGTTTGCCCCCTCTCCTATAAAAAAAATAATAATAATAAATTAAATATTTCCATTGGTGGAAATATCTTATATATATATAAACTAAGTTTGTATAAAAAGGGTAATTATAATATTAAGGAATTTATGGCTGACAATAACCCCTGAGAATGAGGTGATCGCTACCAAGCTATTACTAATTTGTTTTCTGTTGTAAATTGTGTGACAAACATGATTGTAAAGTATTATTTTTCAAAAAAGTCTCGCTGGATTTCTTGGTAGTTCTTCCCACGAGAGATGTATTTTTCAAACCAGTGGTAATTAAACAATAGAGTGACTTTCAATAACTATTATTTATAATCTATATCGAATAAAAAAGTTACCCTATCCTATAAAAAAATACTACACGGAACTAGTTTTTGTATGGCCTGCAAATATTTATTTTGGGTCTGGATGTTTGACCATGTGAAATTTATGTTTGTAAACTGCCCCCACGATATAAGGGAAAAACGTAGAGTGGAGGTAACGTTTGTCAAAAAAAAGTTGACGTGCTGAGAAGACGTGGACACGACGCATGGTGGCGATGTTAGATAATTCACTAGTCATTCCATAGATGAAACTAGAGGCAACAGAGGGATATAAAACAGGTGATGAGCGGCAGCATCTTCCTGAAAACAGTCAACCCAACCTGTCTGCCAAGCGTGACAAATATTAATTGAAATTTTAAGCGCTGATTTACCACGTGCTCAACGGTGAAGGAAAACATCGTGAGGCAAGTTACATGTCTGAGAAATAAGAAAAGAAATATTTGGAAGACATGTAAAGTTCGCCTATACGCATTGAGTTAGCCCGGCAGACACTTCCTTGTCTTAAAAAAAAACCGTCTCAGTAATGAGAGGAGGCCTGTGCCCAGCAGTAGGACGTATATAGAGAGTGACTTTACTTTTACTTTTAGGCTGATGATGATGAGTCTATCGTTAGTTGATAGGGTCCTTTTTTGTCTCTAGTCTATCTGAGTTACCGTTACAATTACAGGCTATCAAAAATCTACAGCTTAATTGGTCAGCAGTCTGGATTGATTTCAGTTTATCTATTTCTGTCGCTAAGCAGCAGTGCACTAACTGTTGTGTTCAAATTTGAAGGGAAAGAAAGTCAGTATGATTTCTGAATATTTGGAGATGAAGGAATAAAAGAAAGTAGGCAATCTGATGAAGATTCAGCTTGTTTTCATTAGGGTAAGATAAAAACTTCAAAATAAACAAAAATTACTACTTACATTGGTTGTACCACGAATAAGCATTTATCAAAGATTGTAAAAGGGAAGGTGGTCCATAATTCAATACGGATCATTGCTCAGCCAGAAATATAGGTCGGCTGACCCCTTAGGGAAATATTACGATCATTTTTATGGGCTTACGTTAAATCGAAAAACGAATGGCCAGTATCAGAACAAAATCCCTTAAGTATTTCGTTTACACCCCTTTAATATGCTGCGAATATTATGTTTTGATTTTTTGGGAGTATCAAGGATTTAATGTTAAAAAATCGGTTTTGGCTATGTCGGAGCAGCAAGTTCCTTTTAGTGTTAGAAAAGTGAGAGAGCGCCGGTTTTGGTGAATATGCGCGTTGCCCCTTCCCCACAAACTCGCCTGAGCCTTATGCAAACTCAGGGTCTTAACAGTGACCTGATTATATCATTTAAATAGTGACACTTTATTTAGGTCTCTAAGAATAACAGTTTTGTAATTATTTTAAGCAAGACAATAAACTTTTTTCGGCGGTTGGTGTACAAAAAGTTGACATTGTGCTCTTAAATTTCACCTTAATTTAAATTATATTTAATCACATTTAGTTTCAAAGTTCTAGAGTTCAAAGTTTAATGCGGCAAAAAAAATATCCGAGTACGCAAAGTCTTTACTTTATAGGAGAGGATGCAAACGAGCATGCGGCTCACCTGATGGTAAGTAACTACCACCGCCCATGAACAACTGCAACACCAGGGGAAGTGCAGATGCGTTGCCGGCCTTTAAAAATGGAGTAGGCTCTTTTCTTGAAGGTCCATAAGTCGTATCGGTCCGGTAAAATCGCTGGCGGTAATTGATTGATGCGGACAAGTGGAAGGAGCTGGCACTGGGGAGCCCCTACCCAGAGATGGGAACAGTATTCCTTGTGAGGCCGAACTGCGCCTTGTAAAGTTGCAAGCAGTGTGTCGGCATGAAATACTGTCCCGCCCTGCTGAGCACGCCAAGCTTTTTAGAGGCCAATTTGACCTTCTCTTCCAAGTGACCACGAAACTGCACGTCACTCGATATGTCGACACCGAGAATTCCGATACTGGCTGAGACAACAACGTATCGGTTGTGAGGAGGATCTTTCTATTTTCACTGACACTGAGAATAAGCAATCTACCTCTGCTTAGAAAAACCTGAACAGTTAGCTCGCGCTGTGGCCACGGCTCCCTCATAGCAACAAAACGAGCGAAAAGATCTGCCCTTTCTAAGAAGTGTTAAGTAGTTCTTCTGTTTCTGTTTCTGTTTGCCCTTTACTACTATATTACAAAGTTTGTTTATTAATTTGCTTAGCACTTGTTATGAATTTGTGTTTGTTCTAGCTCTAGTCATATTTAAGTTTTAAACCGACTTCGAAAAAGGAGGTACTCTATTCAACTGTATGTTTTTTTTAATGTGTGTTATCTCATAACTTTTTTCTCGGTGAACCAATTTAATGATTCTTTTTTTATTAAATCTGGTGCTTCTCATGTGGTCACATATAAACCTAATCAAGGCATGACCAATTGTTTTTGAGTTATTCGTAATAAATGTTATTGAAGTTGTTGTCAATTTTTTTTTATTTTAAATTATTATCGGCTATAATATGCTAGAGTAAGTAAATGTTTACAATTTAATATAGCCTATAGCCACAAACACAATCCTTTCAGAAAGAAGGATTCGCCCATCTAAACATTTTATTTATATCACAGAATAAATTATAGTATAAGAACAGAAGGATCACTCTCTCATAGCAAACTTGCGAGATTTAACCTAGTTACAACATCGCTAATGTTCATAATACTTTGCACGCCTCGGATAAGACCTTCTTTAAAATAGCCTATCAATTCATCCTAGAAAAAAAATTAATGCGGAAGCGCGTATTAAATCAAAATGCACCTTAAGTCCGCGTGCGAGAGTTTGTATCACTTAGCCCGTTAGGCGCCTTTCTTAAGTCTGCTTCTACTGTAGGGTTAGGTGTTCAGAGAAAACATACTGAATCCTTTGAAACTTGTTGGTAGTAGAATACACTGAGGTGTATTGCAATGTGAGGGAGGTTAATATACAACATCAAAAAAATTAAGATTATAACAACGTGAACGTCTTTGAAACTTAGATAATTTACCCACTGACGATTTAAACCGACTTCAAAAAAGGAGGAGGTGCTCAATTCGACTTTATTTGTTTATGTGATATTTTTAACTCAAAACTTTTTTTCTAGGTGAACCAATTTTGATGATTCTTTTTTTATTTGAAAGCTGGTGCTTATAATTTATACATCCCATATAAGTTTGATCAAGATCTGACCAGTAATTTAGAAGTTATCCTTAATAATGCGTATTATAATGCGTGTTAATATTGAATTCAATTTTTTTTTATATTCTACTAAGCCACTACTTATCTACGATTCCACCTGATGGTAAGTGGTGATATAAGCTAAGTTGGTAAAAGCCTATTCACTCTTGCCTTGAAGACACCCACACTGTAATCTGATGGAAGACAGATGCTGGCAACTTATTCTACTCCTTTGATGTAAGCATGATGAACGACGTGGCGAACCGTTTAGTTCGAATACGTGGTAAGTCAAAAACGATAGGGTGGAGACTGGCTGAACGTCTGGTTGTCCAACGGTGGAAGGGAGAGAGAGCAATTCCTGCGCACACTCTCCAGAATGCATCCTGTAGATAACCGAAAGGTATCATGAAGATACTTTTCGTCTGTGTTCGAGGCTGGTAAGATTGGTTTTAACCAAATTCGGGTCACTCATAAGCCTCTTAGCACGCCTTTCCATTGAGACCAAAGCTGATAGGTGGCATTTTGCAGCACCAGCTCATATATGGCAGCAATACTTTATGCACGACCGGACTTGCGCTTTATGTAAAGTAAGCAGCTGTCCCGGAGTGAAACATAGCCGCACCTTTGCAAGAACTCCCAGCTTCCTTGCAGCTGCTTTGGTTTTGGACTCAATGAACTGCCCGGAGTTCAGATTTGAGGATATCTCAAACCCTAACAACTGAATGCGGTCGGTATATTCCAGTGATACACTTCAGAAAAAAGGAGCCAAGATGAGCTGGTTCCATTTTGCAGTGTAGAGAGACACGATTGTGTTTTGGAGGCATTGAATCTCACAAAATTGGCATCACCCCATTCGGAGACTGCCTGTAGTTTGAGATTCACATGCTCTACCATAGCCTCTCTTTTTGGCTGGATATGATCCCGAATGGCCCGGGCGCTTGGTTGGTATCTTTCCACAACTGTGCTCTCGCCTGCATACCCATAGATACCGGAAATAAGCAGATCATTTATATGCAGCAGGAAGAGATTTTTTTTATAGGATAGGGTGACAAACGAGCACACAGTCCACCTGATGGTAAGTGGTTGCTGTGACCCATAGCCATCCATAATTCTATTTTCAAAAAAGTTATCTCAAAACAGTACTCTAAAAAGGCAAATTTGTTTTGTAAAGAGAACTTTGCAAAGACAGAGGTCTTTGACTCAAGTATCTTCATAAATAAAAAGTAATTTTGCCTCAAAAACATCGCTCCTGAAACCAATTACATGAAAAATGGCTTCGGCAAATAGGAAAGTATAATTTATTAGGTTGTCTTCACTTTGCTTCTTACTTTTGTGGGTTTTTTTTTACATCAGATCTATATGAAAATTCGCCTACGAAATAATTGCGATCAGAAAGAACGCTCACAATAATAAAAAAAGACAGAAAACTACGTACATTTCATTTGCCGTCAAAACCATGCTAAATTTATTGACACGCAACCACGCACACATCCTTCTTCTTTTTTCTATACTAGCCCGTAAACCACAACCCATATCCTAAATCCATATTGTTGTCTGCAAATGATTTCAGATTTGATCAAATACTCCATTTTGTTTCGTGAGTGTCATAAAAGGTGTCAGAGGGAAACAAACCAAAAGATGGGCAGCAGCACCCTTCTAAGGACAACGTAGAAAAAAAAACTGCGATTGATAAACCACCTGCCAAGCGAAGCAACCATGACAAAATCCCCCTAATGAGGCAATTTATGGGGAGGCTGACACAATAATTATATATTGGCGGTTATGCAAACTACAGACATTGTATAAAAATAATTAAGCAAATTATCTTTTTTTAAATAAACTACAGACAACAACCACAACAACACTACAACCACCACAAATACAGCACAGATCTATGTAAATTTTTATTTTTAGTATAAATACGTTATACACTAAAAATACGCATATAAAAACACTTACGTGAGATTTCGCTAGGTGCAGGGAGGGGAGGGGGTCGAGCCATTTCTCACGACATCGCACCAAGGGGAGGGGGAGTACCGTAACACAATACCTCAGAACACTTCCCGTGGTAAATGCACATTGTATAATTAATTATAAAATTCATAACAGAATCAAGTTGGAAGTGACCACACATGGGTTATTTTTGAAAATGCTAACGTAACATTAAATTCCACTGCTGGACCTTTCCCGTTATAAGGAGGTCTTGCCATTATTGTCATGCATGGCAGGCGCATATTTTATAGTATAAGGTTGATAAACGAGCACGCAGTCCACCTGATGGTAAGTAGATGCTGTCCATAGACATCTACTTTTTCGTCGATTAAGAATTAAAATGCAGATGATTTGTCACCCTTGAGGACTAAGATCAAATGCCTCGTTTCCGGTAAAAAGGGTCACACCATACGATACAGAGCAGCTTGAACCTGCTATTTCATGTTGGTATTCTGTGATTGTGTGGTCTTCCCCGGTCGAGTGACCCATTCGTGCTATAAAAATTATATAGCTGCAGTGCGGCTTTGCCACGTGTGGATTAGTAATAGCAATACCAGACGTCTTGTACCTTTGCCACTGTTTCCCGCCACCTGTTAAGGCATTTACTGTGTAATGGAGAGCGGCATCTATCTAAAACCAACACAACGCAAAATAATAAAAACTGAGGTTGTCACCACGCCTGACAGCGTGGCCACTGTGGCAAATATTTTCTCCATGTAGAAATATAATATGAGGAGTGCTATGTTCAATAGTGGACTTAGCAAGGCTGTGACGATAAGCGATGATTATAAAAAAGTTTTAAAAATAAATTGATTTTAAGTAAATTACGGTAACATATTTTTATAGGTAAATTTATTTCTTTCATGGCTCGTAAACTGAAAACAGCAAAGTAATTAAACAGGGCATGCAACCATTATTTCGTTTCAAGAGGGCTTGATATAATTTACGAGGGTGGATTGAAAAGTACTCGGCCTAACCAAGAAAATAAACAAATACTAAATCATTTATATTTTTATTTTTCTACATAATCACCATCAAGTTCAATACACTTTTGCCACCTCCCCTTCCAAGCATTCAGACCGTTGAAAAAAAATGATTCTTCCTTGGAGTCAAAATATGCGTCTACAGCTGCTTTGACCTCGTCGTTTGTCGAAAATCTTTGACCTCCCAAGTGCTTTTTTAGGTTAGGGAACAGAAAGAAGTCTGATGGTGCCAGATCAGGTGAATACGGCGGATGCGGTAACAGTTCAAAGCCACAGTTGTGAATTTCAGCCATTGACTCTACTGACGTGTGAACACGGGCGTTATCTTGATGAAACAGGACTTTTCTTCTGAGCATTCCTCGACGTTTTTCTTTTATTTCCTCTCGTAAACGACGTAGTAAGGTGCAGTAGTATCAGAGTTTATATTCTGACCCCTTTCAAGATAATCAATCATAATCACACCTTTCGAGTCCCAGAATACTGAAGCCATCACCTTATTTGCCGACAAAATCGACTTAGCCTTTTTAGGGGGTGGTGAACCAGGTCTTCTCCACTGTTTTGATTGTTGTTTTGTTTCCGGTGTACAGTAATGAACCCATGTTTCGTCCATAGTAACAAAACGATTCAAAAAATCATCTGCATCAGCTTCAAATAACTCCAAACAGTCGCGTGAAATAGTCAATCGCGTCCTTTTTTGTTCAACTGAAAGCAGTCGCGGAACCCACCTCGCAGACACCTTGTGGAAACCCAACTCGTTGACAATGATGTTTTGAGTTCGTTTATAAGAGATGCCTATAATCTCGGCTATCTCTCTAATTTTTAATCTGCGGTCTCCCATTATTAAATCAAGTACTTTTTTAATATTTTCGTCAGTAGTTGACGTCGAAGGCCTTCCAGAGCGGGGTTCATCTTTCACACTCTCTCTACCACGCTTAAATTCTGCTATCCATTTTTTGACGGATGAATATGACAGAACACAATCGCCTAATGTACTGACCATGTCATCATGGATGGCTTTTGATGATAGCCCCTTCTTATGGAGGTACTTAATGACGGCACGCTGCTCGATTTGCTCCATTCGCGGAAATTATGTCCGATTACTTTGTTAATAAATTTATAAAATCACAACTAATTATCGCACACGTTTCGAACTTCACACAATGAACTAGTCTGAACTGAACTAAATAATGTGGATAGATTTGATTTTTAGAATTGAATGGATCTGTGTTAGGCCGAGTACTTTTCAATCCACCCTCGTATATTCGAAACGTACAAACGTAAATAATTATAATTTCATGTTTAATTTCAGAAATCACCAGGTGGTCAGTTACTTCAATAGAGAAAAAAGTTTACGTGGTGGCTCCTTAATATTAGCAGATAAGTCATTATTATATAAAGAAAGTAAGGATATTGTGAGCCTCTCTGTTGAGTGAACTGTATAAATGGCTTGTGTCGAGCTCGACCACCTCATTTTTGTAAGTGTTTACAGACCCCCATGTACTACTTATGACTATTTTGAAAGGATTGTGGAAGAAGTTTTACTCAAACTTAGTAAACAGAACAAGTCTGTTGTAATATGTGGAGACTTTAACATCAATCTCCTTGAAACTTCTTCCATTAGTATTAAGTTTAGCTCATTGTTTAAATCGTATAATCTTGTTAATTTATTCTTAGAACCAACACGTATTGCTGGGCCTAGTGCGACCAGTATAGATAACATTTTTACAGATGTTAAGCCCTTGTAAAAATCAATTATTCAAAATTTAAGTTCAGATCACTGTAGATAGTTGGTATCACTACCTTACATACACAAAAAAGGGAAAAATAAGAAAGTTGTGTTTGTTCCAATAAATGAACATAGCTTGGAGGTTTAGAAGTAATATAATAAAAAGACTTCCATCACTTTCGTTTAAAAATAGTGCTAATTATTTGTATGCTACATTATTTAAAATTATAAGTTGTGAATTTAGTAGAATATTTACTTCTATAACTCTCTCTTTTAACAGTCGCAAATCATTTAATAAATGGGCGACAGTAGGAATTTATAAAAGTAGGCGAAGGTTATATGAGCTTTAGGATGAAAGATAATATATTAGTAGTGTTATATTTAGTGATTATGTAAAAACATAGTCTAAAATATCTAAAAAAGTGTGCTCTACTGCTAAGGCTCTACATTTAAGCAACAAAATTAAAACTGCATCCGACAAAATTAAAATGAACTGGAGAATAAGAAATAGTGAAACGGGTAAGGTCAAACCGCGCAACTCGGATTTTCAATTGAATATTAACAATAATTTAACGCGATCTGATCAAGAAGTTGCGATGGCTTTTGAGAAACATTTTACTGATGTTCCTTTTGTTACAAAAAAAATATTAAATTCTTCTCCTACTGTCGCCGAATCATTGCTCAAACAAAATGTAAAGGCTTGTTCAAATACTTTTAAATTCTATAGAGTACTGCTAAAAGATATCGTTAAATATTTTAAAACTATTGATGTTAAGAAAACGGCAGACTTATGGGGGATTTCCGTTAAAATTTAAATTATTTATCTATAATATAGATATATTATCACCTTATCTTCCCACTTTATTTAATATAAGCGTCGAATCTGGTGTGTTTCCTGGTTTAATGAAACATAGTAAAGTCATATCTATATTTAAATCTGAAAGTTCATTAGACCCCGCCAATTTAAGACCAATTTCTGTACTACCAACATTTAGTAAAATTTTTAAAAATATTATTTTAGACCAGATGTTAAGTTTCTTTAATATTAATAAATTGTTATATAAAAATCAATTCGGTTTTACAAGGGTCGCTCGACAACTGACGCTGGGGGTTGAGCTTACTAAACATATTTTTTGTGCATGGGAGAATTCAGAGGATTCTTTGGGTATATTTTGTGACCTTTCCAAGGCCTTCGACTGTGTTCACCATGAGAAATTAATCAGGAAGCTACAGTACTATGGTGTCAAGAACACAGCACTTAAACTTATTATTTCATATTTAAGTAATAGAAAGCAGAAGGTTATTATCAATGGTAAAACTTCTTCCGGGTCACTTGTACTAATGGGTGTCCCTCAGGGCTCGATTCTCGGCCCATTCCTGTTTCTGTTGTATATTAATGACTTACCTCACCTTGTCAGGGATAGTCATGATAAAGTATTATTTGTTTTTTTTTATAGTAGAGGGGGCAAACAACCATGCGGCTCACCTGATGAACAACTGCAACACCAGGGAGGGAATTGCAGATGCGTTGCCGACCTTTTAAAAAGGAGTACGCTCTTTTCTTGAAGGTCCCTAAATCGTATCGGTCCGGAAAAATTGCTGATGGTAATCGATACCACAAGGAAGTCGTGCGAGGAAGAAAACATCTTCTAAATCGCACAGTGGTGGACCGCCAATCATCCAGATGGTGTGGATGGTATCGGGAGTTCTGCCGCGATGTGCGTTCGTGAAATTTGGCAGCTGGGATTAATCCGAACAATTCCTCAGAGCACTCTCCATGGTAGATGCGAAAGAAAATGCAAAGGGATGCAACATCTCTTCACAGTGGCAATGAATCAAGCCGATCGGAAAGGGCTCGGTCGTCGACGATTCGAGCCGCTCTGGGCTGGATGCGGTCAAGTGGAAAGAGCCGGCACTGGGGAGCCCCTGCCCAGAGATGGGAACAGTATTCCACGTGAGGCCGAACCTGCACCTTGTAAAGTTGCACGCCAAGCTTTTTAGAGGCCAGTTTGGCCTTCTCTTCCAAGTGACCACGAAACTGCACGTCACTCGATATGTCGACTCCGAGGATTCCGATACTGGTTGAGGCGAGAAGGGAAGTGCCTTGAAAATAAGGAGATACGACAAAGGGGTTCTTTTTAGCGGTAAACGCGCAAACTTGTGTCTTCTGAGGATTAAACTGGACTAGATTTAGTCGCCCCCAATCCGAGACTTTGTTCAGCAAAGACTCGACTCCAGACACAAGTTTGTTCCGGTACTCGGCGACGTTTTCCCGAGAAATGTTGGCACGGCCGGTGTATAGAGCATCACCAGTGCTGTCATCCGCATAGCAATGAATGTTACCAGTTAGCAACATATCATTGATATGCAGAAGAAACAGCGTTGGTGATAGCACACAGCCTTGTTTAACACCAGCGTTAATAGGCTTGTAGTCAGAGCATACACCGTCTACAACGACCTTGATGCTCCGATCTGCAAGGAAGCTGGTGATCCAATTGCACAATTTCTCGGGAAGCCAATAGGAAGGGAGCTTCGAAAGAAGCGCTTTGTGCCAAACCCGATCGAAGGCCTTCGCAATGTCCAGACTAACGGCCAACACCTCCCCCTTGGACTCTACTGCCTCCGCCCATTTATGGGTCAGGTAGACCAGAAGATCACCAGCTGATCGACCCCGATGAAAACCGTTTTGGCGGTCACTAATCAGCTGGCGATCCTCAAGGTACCGGATGAGCTGGCAGTTAATAATGGATTCCATTTGTGACGAAGTGAATAATGTTATATCAAAATTAGTGCATTGGTTTAACGTTAATAATCTACATTCGAATGGAAATAAAACTATTTGTGTTAAATTTACAACAACAAATGTTAAAAATCTGAATACCAATGTTTTTTTTTTTAAATGAGGAGGAATTGAGCCCTGTTCTATCCACTGTTTTTCTTGGCATCACTCTCAACGCGAAGCTTCAGTGGGGCCCCCATATATCCAAACTAGCAAGCAGACTTAAGTTCTGCAGCCTATTCTGTAACAAAGATTAGAGGTCTCACTAGTGTCGAGACAGCTAGATTAGTTTATTTCAGTTATTTCCATAGCATAATGTCTTATGGGATTTTGCTTATGGGGAAATGCGGCTGATTCAGAAACTTTTTTTTGTTTTACAGAAGAGGGCCATTACAGCTATTTACAATCTAAAGCCTAGAGAGCCTCTTAGAGATAAATTTAAAGAAATTAATATATTAACTTTGGCCTCTCAGTATATTTACGAAAATTTAATGCATGTTCACAAAAACAAAGATAGTTTTAGTAAAAAAGGCGATATACATTCTGTAAACTCTGGGAACAAACACAAGCTAGTGATGCCAGTATCTCGACTCCACAGAGTCAGTAATTCATTCTTGGGGCAATGTATACGCTATTACAACAAAGTCCCGGAAAGTGTACCGGTTCTTTCTATTACCAAGTTTAAATGTTTTATTAAGCTGAAACTGTATAAAAAGGGTTATTATAGTATAAATTAATACATGGTTGATAATAACCCCTGGGAATGAGGTGGTCGCTTCCAAGCGGTTTCTAAAATAAATCTTGTAAGTAGTTCGTAATCATTTATATTGTAAAATTTATTTAAAAAAAAGTCCCGCTGGGTATCTTGCTGGTTCTTCTCAGGACAGGGGGTTTTTTTTCGAACCAGTGGTAAAATAAAAAATGACTTTCAATAAGAATTACACGTGTAATGTATATTGAATAAAAATTATTCTATTCTATTCTATTCTAATGCATAATGTTGAAAAATACGATAACTGCGGTAAATAATATCCAATTTGAAACTATAATATGCGTATTGTTTACGCGTGACTATTTCCGTTTAACAATTTAGACTTAGAATTTGAGCTCATCGATTCTTCAAATTTCGCAATAGCTTTTTTAAATAAGGGAATAAAAAGATTCGCTAAGTGCCAAATTAAGTATCTAAGGAGATTCATGATGTCCTTCGTGCTGAGCGCTTAGTAAGTAGGCGCACTGTTATGGTAAAGCTGCAACCCGCGGAGAACCATCTTCGGTCGCTTGGTACTCAGGGCAGAGAACATTTCAGGCAATCCATATGCTATATTATTATACAGATATACATAGTATATGCAGTAATTGTAGTTTAATTAGCAGATACCCAGTCAAGGTGAAAAAACTACGAATCGTAATTTTCGCTGCGCTAGTCGATGATTTCTTGGTTCTCTTCGATTAAGAAGCTAAGCGCATACCTTAAAGTTCAAATTACGTGACCACCATATGTTCAATTTTTGCTGCCACCTGTGATTTGATGAATTGCAATAAATTATGATTTACCACTTGCTTCGCAATTCAGTAAACGTAGTAAGCGTAGTAAGGAAATCTGCTACTATAAAAAAGGATGCATATAAGAATAGAAAGATAGATTTAAGGACGATATGCGTAAGAAGAAGTGAGTGAAGAGATGACGGCTAATGTAGGAGAATGAAAGAGGAAGACATGCTATTTATATTATACTATATATAATAAATATATATTTATATTCCTTACCAAAGGAACTTGTGTAAGGAAATAAGGACGGGAAGAAGAAGAAAGAGATACTAAAGAAACTCGCGTGTCTGAATATGCACTGGGGAGGCGGCAAAATTGCTCCATGAAACTGCCAGCGATAAGAGGCCACATTTGACCAGGAGCGAGATGTAATATACGCCGTAAATTTACTTTTCTTAACTGAAGTTCTTCTTTTAATATTTAATAAAGAAATATTTTTATGTATAATAAATAAAAACAGGAATAACCTAATACCTAACGTGACTCATCTAAGTCCTCGATTAACACTAGAGTACACGCGCGGCCTACTATAGTAGACCAGGGTAACTCTTTTTACAATAACTTTTTAGTTAAGAGAGCTAGAAGCTAGTGATTCCAGGTAAGCCTTATCTGGTATATTTGTCACAACCTCAGTACCCCGCACGAACCCAGCGCGTACATATGCAGAAGAAATTTGGCGCTAAAAGCATGGGCCTACTAAAGTAGTCCGCGCGTGTATTGGTGTACCAAATTCAGGTATGTAACTTTTGGTGTATTATCTATTTATAACGCTACTATAATATCCTTTACTTATTAATAATGTATTTATGTGTATGCATATTAAATTATTATTATTTATATATTGGCTACAATTTGTAAAATGTATATTTTTTCTTATTTTAGTATTTTTTTCGGATTTATATATTGGATTACGTCATGAATGATTCACAAGTGGAAAGGTGGCTTCATGAGCTAGATACTGAAGATGAAAAAGTGATTGAGAGTGCAAATGATGAAGTTCAGCCAGAACCAGACTTACAGGCCCTAGTTCGCGAGTCAGAACTCCGTGAATATGAAGAGGAAAGATTGAGTCAATCTGACGAAACATCAGGTTCAGATGACGTTTCACTCTCACAACTAGCAACCAAAAGGCGTGGTCCAGCTTATAAGTCAACGAACGGAACTATTTGGCACAAAGTTTTGTGAAATGGACGGCGTAACATAAAGGGTTTTTGGGATAACACTCTTGTGGCATATACAATTTCCAAACCAGTACGGTTAGAATAGACCCGAACTTCCTAAGGAGTTCAAAGCTTCGAAATCTGGCACTAGCAAAAGTTCTCTTTCTGAAAAGACGCTACACTTGTGTCCTACGTTCCTAAAATAAATAAGGTAGTCAACTTTCTGTCTACAATGCATTATTAATTTTTATAATCGTACTCAATCTACTCTCTCTCGTAATATATCTCTACTCGTAATGTCTACACCACATTTGGTGTAGACATTCTAGAAAAAATGTGCAAGCAGTTAGTGTTCAGCGTAATTGCCGTCGATGGCCGCTAGTAATATTTTTTGATTTGATAAACATTGTTGAAATGAACGCTCTGGTAATCAACCAAATTAACACCTCTGCCGAAAAAAATGTCTTTAAAAAAAACTTTTTGCACGAATTGTCCTTCCTTTTGATAAAACCGCTTTCGATTCGCCGTGAATCAATTGAAACACTTCCACTACAACTTAAATTCAGGATGAAAGCACTTTTGGGCAGCACAATTCAAGAACCACAAGAGTCTCAACATGATTTGACTTCAAAGATAGGACAAGTTGGTTGATGTGCACTCTGCTCGAGAGCCCGAAATCGGTTGACAAAAAAGTGGTGCAAGACTTGCAATAAATGGTTGTGTCCTGATCACCAAGCAGTGGTGTGTCCTGAACGCTACGAAAACAAATAAAATAGTAATAAAGTTTAGTTTTAAGTTAAAACAAAATGACATTGATCTCAGAAGTGCCATTTTTTTTACTTTTTCTTATATAGTTACTAAATTGTTGATTCTTAATAGTTTCTTAATAATTTATCTAAAAAGTAAGGTTTTAAAATAAGTAAAATAAAAACCTTTTCCATTCCATTTGTTGTTTTAATAAGATAATTAGGAATATACAAGTTATTAAGATTTTAATATGGCCTACTATAGTAGGCCACGCGTGTACTCTACTAAAAAAAAGGGGCGCGTGTACTGTAGTGTTAAGAATCAAAATGCACATACGTTATCATCCCTGAGGACTAAGATGGAATGCCACGAGGTAAAATTATAAACATTTTGCTGTGACAGCTCTGTGTTAAAATTATTTTTAAGTGGTAACAACGTGATTTATGTAATTACAAATATGAATATTCAAATACACGAGTGCTTTATTTGAATACTAAATATTTAATTTCTTTGAACTACTAAATTGGATACGTTCGGGTGTTAAATTGGAACACAAAGGTAAAGTAGTTTGTGCATACGCTAATGTACAATTTAATTCCAAGACGTCCTTGTCAACGACCGTTTATGTTAATAGTTATAACTCCAAACACTACTTTGTAACAAAATGTTTATGATCTATTGAGGGTGATACGGATTAGTTTAATAAGATAAATGATTTAGTGTGATGAGTCCATACTGCAGCTGTATTATTGCCATGCTCTTTTGAATTACGAACGTAAAATAGCAAGATAATATTGCTTTGTTTCGTATTGTGAGTGAGGGGTACATGATGCCCTTTAAACTGGTCAGTGGTGCAACGCATCTGCATTATATTGCTTTATCGAGGTTTCATTATGCGCCAATGCGCTAACTCATCATGGTCGACTGTGTGCTGATTAGTAAAATAAATTATTAAAAATCTTTATTATATCATTTTCCTATAAGTGTGTTTGTCACTGAACTCCTCCAAAACGGCTAGACCAATTTTAATGTATTTTTTTTGTATGTGTTTCAGTGGATCCCTGGAAAATTTTTATTCACTTGTTCCGATTAGGTGGCGATGTTGTCAAAATGCAGAAATTACCCGTTCGAATCCAGGGCGACAGGCTAGTGTTATAATTTGAAGTGAATTTTGTAAAGGGAAGTTTTTAAAAAATAATGAATTTTTATAATTAAGTGTAATTTGTAGTCTAACAAAAATCTATTATAATTAACAATTTATAGTCCGTGTGGTGACGGCGTATGAGTGACTATCAATCTAATAGGTACGGGGAAAATCTTTCTTCGTATTTTATTTGTATAAAATTGAAGAAAAATCTCTTTGGTTGAACTGTTTGTATCTGGCTGGTTTTAATATAAATACACAATAGATATAAGGACGATATGCGTAAGAAAGAAGAGAGTGAAGAGATGACGGCTAATGTAGGAGAATGGAAGAGGAAGACATGCTATACCGACCCAAACGACATTAACGAAACTTAAAATTAAAATCAAAACACTTTACACATCTGCATTTTGATTCATAATCGAGCATAGATGTAGATATCTATGGGTCACAGCAACCACTTACCATCAGGTGGATTGTGTGCTAGTTTGTCATCCCTATTTGTCAGAATGAGTGAATCTAACGAAAAAATTCGATATAATCTTAAGATTTACTACAAAAAAGTTTAAAAAAAATATTTTCCTATGGACCCTTATGCGGAGTAAGTAAGAGTAGCACAAAGTTGGTTCAAGCGATTTCAGTCCGGGAATGTTGATGATAAAGATACAGCTCGCTCTGGTCGCCATCATACGGATAAAGTCGATGCCATTTTTGAAAAAGTAGAGCAAGAACGATATATTAGTATTTATGACATAGCCAAGGAATTGAGGACAGTTTTGACCCATTTGAAAAAGTCTAACTATACAAAACAGCTCGATATTTGGGTACCACACGAGGTCACTGAAAGAAACCTAATGAATCTTGTATTCATTTGCAATTCTCTATTAAAATGTAATGAAACCGAACCATTTTTGATAATAAGTGATGAAAAATGGATCACCTAAAGCAGGAAAGGGTAGTCAAGCTCCACAGACCTTAGCGATATCCGAGTTAATATAAAATAAAGAAAGAATGAAAGAAACATTAATTGAAGTAAGGTGATGCTGTGTGTTAGGTGCGATTGGAAGCGCATAGATTATGATGAGCTTTTACCGCCGGATAAAACCATCGAATCGGATCTCTACTGCCAGCAGCTAATGAGACTCAAGGAAGAAATTGAGAAAAACGGCCGGAATCGATCAACAGAAAAGGAGTGGTCTTTCGTCATGATAACGTCAGACCACACACATCTTTGGCCACTCAGCAAAAATTGAGAGAGCTTGGTTGGGAAGTGATAATGCATCCACCGTATAGTCCTGACTTTGCATCCTCAGATTTTACCTGTTTCAGTCTCTTCAGGATTATTTGGATAGGTTAACATCAAAAGAGGACTGTCAAAACTACTTGTCGCATTCTTTTAATAAACAAAATGACACACATATATATTATAATTTAATGTAATAGTTCTGAACTACCAACACTAAGTAAGATTTTTGAAAAAACTCTTCTTGATCTAATGTTAAACTTCTTAATATATATATATATATTATTTTATTTTATTAATTATTTAATTACTTTAAAAGTAGCAAAGTAGTAGTAAAGTAAATTTTTTATAGAATTAGGGTGACAAATGAGCACACAGTCCACCTGATGGTAAGTAGTTGCTGTGGCCCATAGACATCTACATCTTTCCCCGATCACGAATCAGAATGCAGATGTGTTGTCTGCCGTGAGGACTAATATGGAATGCCTCGTTTCCAGTAAAATGGGTCTTTAGGTTAATTATTAATAAAATTATATTAATCTTTTAATTAATATAATTCTATTAATAATTTACTTCATAAAAATCTATTTGGTTTCACAAGGGGTCGCTCGACAACTGATGCCGGTGTTGAGCTGATTAAATGTATATTTAATGCACAGAAGAATTCACAGGATGCTTTGGGTATATTCTGTGACATATCCAAGGCCTTCGACTGTGTTCACCATAAAACAGTAATCAGGAAACTTCAACACTACGGTGTAAGAAGTGTTTGGTGCTCTTAAATTAATTATTTCATATTTAAGTAACACAACGCAAAAAAGATCTAATTAACAGTCTCCCGGGTTGATGGTACAAATAGGCGTGCCTCAAGGCTCAACTCTCAGCTCCATTCTGTTTCTTGTAGACAATAATGACTTACCTTGGATAAGTATGATATAGTATTAATTTTGATGACACTTTTTTAATTTTCAAAATAAAACGACAATTAGTAAAATATGACGAAGAAAATAATGCTATATCGAAATTAGTGAATTGCTTCAATGTTAATAATTTGCATTTAAAAGGAATTAAAACGAAATGTATGAAATTCATGACTTCAAATGTCAAAGAATTAAATACCAATGTATTTTTAAACAGGTAGGAAGGAACTGAGTCTTGTCGATACCATCATTTTCCTTGGAATCACACTAGACGCGAAGCTTCAATGAAGCCCTTACATATCAGAACTAGCAAGCAGACTTAGTCCTTATTATATAAATTTAGTCCTATACAAAATTTTACCTGCTCAAAGTTGAAAAATTTTAATTAACTAACTTTGTGTAAAAAGGGTTATAATAATAATAAAGAATTTATTGATCATAATAATCCCGGGAATGAGGTGATCGCTAACACGCTATTTCTAATTTATTTTGTGTTGCAAATTATGTAACATACGAGTACATGATTGTAATTTGCTATTAAAAAAAGTCCCGCTGGGTTTCTTGCTGGTTCTTCCCGATGGTTTTTCGAACCAATAGTAATTAAACAAAACCGTGACTTTTAATAAGTATTATTTATAATCTATATTGAATAAAAAAGTTTCATTTTCTGTTTCTGTTTAAAACATCTTCCTCGAACTTTTATTTCACTCAGAGGGCACTTCATACGAAGCGACTATTTGGAAAGTCCAAGTCCAAGGTGCGAAACGCCTGGCCTACCAAGCCTGACGATTATGACAAATCTTTCCCTTAATATCTACATAATCTTCCCACAACGGAAGAGGCCCGACTCCAGGGGACTTTTAAGGTCTGAAATAGAAGAAGAAAGAATATATATATAAATTTATTAATTCAGTCATAAGTTCATAGCAGAACATAATTCGTCAATAAAAAGTAAAATATACTCGTATATTTTTTATTCTTTGTCGATATTTTATGGTCTAGTTTCACCTCATTTCGGGGTTGCGCTTTGCCGAGGGACCACTGTATGTCCATTAGAATCAGACAAACTACTTTTGAAAGTTAAATGAGAAATTTCAAACTAACGGAGGTCCTGCTGGGAATATCTTAGGAATGTGTTTTAATTTAACACTTGTATGCTCTGTACCGTTATTCTGTTAGATGTATATTTCGCTAATTATAAAGAAATGTAAGTATGATTATATTGTCAATTATAGTAACTTTTGTGCGACTGTTGTTCTGGGAAACGGAAGGAAATACTAAAAGATGAAGAATAAAAATAAGCTACCGTTATGTAATTTTCACCTAAGCATGCCACGTGTAGAGGCGAAACACGTGTCGAACAATCGACGGTAGTGAGTCTTTCCTAGTGTAGTGGTGTTGGACATAGTGATGCTGAGGGAGAGCGGCAGGTGCTCTTCCAACTAGGTAAGACACAGCATTGTTTTTAACAACTTTTATATAGTAAAATGCTGGAAGTCGATGGATGCTGGTGGCTCAGGAATGAGCTTTGTGGGATTCCTTGGTGGAGGCCTGTGTGCAGCAGTGGATTTGTGATAAGTAAAATATTACGCGTGTGCTTAAAATTTTAGTTTAAAATTCATTCAATTACTCAGAGAGAAAGGAAAACAACGCGAGAAACCTGCCTGTCTTAGAGATAAGATATTTCCAGGATATGTCAAGTTAGAGGCCGTGGAGGAAGGCGCGTCTTTTTTTCCTGGTGCACCTTACCTGAGAAAGAGAATGGGAAGGAGAAATCCTTCCCCGAGGAGGGGCTGCCATGGAGCGGCCGCCCCTGATGGGGCCGTCGATGTGTGCGAAATCGTGGCTCTGCCAATATGCGACGAAAGTGGAACACTATGGGGGTCGTCGGTGCGAGTCCGACATAACCTATCATTGCCCTTTTGAGGCGGGTATGCGTAGACTTATCCCCATGTAAAAAAAGGATATGTAAAGTCCACCAACATACATCAGCGTAGCGGACTCAACATTGCTTCTAAATCCTCTCAGATCTGAGAGAAAACCTACGCTCAACTGTTTGCTGTGTGCACAACTAGTTCTTACTTTAACTATAGTCTTAGAAGAACTGTCTTGACAATGGCCAACCCCAACAATGGAAAAGGCCATGCGCAGGTTATGTATATAAATTTTTCCTTCCTGAGCGATTACTATCGAATGACACTGGAATCTCAAGTAAAATTTATATTTAATTTTTAATAAATACTAAATGTTGTTTTAATCTTTTTTAAAAGTTAATTTAAATTTTTAATCAAATCTAAAACGTCGTAAATTTATTTTTTATTTTTTTTTCTATTAGGAATATCACAATCCCAATGTCGTTTTAATAGTTTAATTAAAACCTTCATCCCCGATTTTGCCACTCTTAGCGGTGAATATATTTCTCCAAATTAATATGGAACACCTCTGAAGGCGGCTTGAAATTATCAAAATTATTTTCCAATTTATGAACATATCATATACAACACAAAATACATACAGTCGAATTGTAAACCTCCTCCTATCATGAAGTTGGGTAACAAAAATAAAAAGAATATAATAGTTCAATAAATTTCACAAAATTTTCTAAGTCGGCTATTGTCTTAAATTTCTGCACAATATGCAATACAACGAAGCTGCTGACTCGTATAGCATTAGCCATAAAAGTCCAATAAGGTTAAGCTCGCAACAGAGCGCTCCACAGCCCGCTTACTTCATGCACCTCGTAACATGCATTATTTCAATAGGACGTTCGCACAAGGTAAATTAATATTTTACCCAATAAAGGCGTATATTAAATACTTTATGCGACTCGTAATATATATATATATATATATATATATATATATATATATATATATATATATATATATATATATTTATTTGGTTATTTTGCTATTAAGTAAGTAATCTTCTTTATATTCAGTGTATTTGTTTCTCACTAAGCTGCTCCTCAACGCTTGGACCAATGAAATATTTTGTGTGAGTTAGAAAGTGAGTCCCTGGATGACTTGGATTAACAATTGGACCCGGTAGTTGGCACTGTTGTCGAGATCCAGGAATAACAGCGATATAATTTATAGTAAACTAGCGGATCTTTAGTTTAATATAGTTATATAGAAAAGTTGTAGTAAAGTTACAGCCTACAAACTATTCATTTTTTTATAGAACAAAGGGTGAAAAACGAGCTCACATTCCAACTGATGGTATGTAGATACTGTGTGCCGTAGACATCTACATTTATCCTCGATTAAGAATCAAAATTCAGATGCGCTGTTAATACTGAGGAGTAAGATGGAATCCCAACTATCCAGTAAAATAAGTCTCAATGAGGCACACAAAACACAGCAGCATTATGCTGGTATTTTACGCTGGCATTCTGTTAGAGCGTGGTCCTTCCCCGGTCGAGCCGACCCGTTCGTGATACAACCATAATATAGCTGCAGCGTAGCTCTACATTCATTACTAGGCACAGGCCACCTCTCACTTCTGAGACATTTATGGAGCAAGTAGTTCGCCGTGCTGCTGCAGTGCACGTTGGCAAATCCTCGAAATCGTCCTCAAAATATTTTTACTCTTCAGAATGAAGGTTTCCTCTTGAGGTTTTCTTCCACTACCGAGCAATTAGTTAATTACCACATAAAATCGCAATGCAGCAAAATGCAATTTTTAATGCCAGCTTACACCACAATTTTAAAAAAGGAATATGCGATTTTTATTAGAATCATAAGAACAACATACATTACATACATAAATACTCACGCCTGTCACCTAGATAAGTAGACAGAATCTACGGGCTTCCATCCATATACCTACGCATACATACTTGTCGATTAATGGTACACTTAATTTGGCCAATCTTCAATATATCACTAATTTGGTTGATAAACTTTCATCTAGAGTGTCCTTTCCTGACAGTGCCGTTCATTTCTGCTACATAGATTTGCTTTGTCATTTATTCTTTCTACACGGCCAAACCACCGAAGCATTCCTATTTTAATGCTAGTCACAACATCATCTTGTAAATCACAATTTTCTCTTATCACACAATTTCTCACCATATCATTCAGACAATTAAAGGACTTTTGTTATGCAGCAATAGACGGTTGTTATGCAGTAGTATTTTTTCTCACATTACAGGCGTGAAATAGCAACTTAGTGTCGCTGTGTTTCGGATGGTGAGTGAAGACAACCGGAGATCCTTTTTACTGGAAACGAGGCATTCCATCTCAGTCTCAGTCTTCAGCGATGACAACGCATCCGCATTTTGATTCTTAATCGACAATAGATGTAGACGTTTATAGGTCACACCATCCACTTACCATCAGATGGACTGTATATTAATTTGTCATCCTTATTATAAACTAGCGACCCACCCCGGCTTTGCCTGGACAGAATTAATTAGTGTGACGTTATTTAAATTTAAGAAAATCAGGGACAAAAATCTTCATGTTGTAACGAACCCCCCCCCATCTTTTTTCTTTTCTAATATATATCCACTTATACTTGTATTTCTTTAGAATCTATAGACAGACAGACAGAACAACAGAACAACAGACAGACAGACTAACAGACTTGCACGAAAGCGAGTTAATAAAAGGTGGTAATATAAATCTTCATCATAAAGGTGACAACGCATGTCCATGCGCCACAGCATTCACCATTAGGTGGACTGTGTGCTCATTTGTTACCCTTATACTATAAAAAAATCGTACAAACATACGTTGCGTAGTCGTGAGAAAATCACGTCACGTTTTTAATTACTTCAAGTTAATTGAATTAGGTCACATATACCGCCAATACAATGATGAAATTATAAGCAGCATTAAAATGCACGTGTTTAACATAACATTTAATTAGCCTACAATTAGTGTTCAGGTTTATACCTAATAGTTGTATACTATTTTTTGAAATATTTACATTTTCTTATAAGTGGTGGCAATAAATAGCACGAATGAGTTGACCAGGGACAGGCTGATGATGTTGTGTTTCATATGGTGAGTGTAAAGAACTGGAGAACCCTTTTATTGAAAATGAGACTTTCCCTTATTTCTTACGGGTAATAACGCATCCGCATTTTTAATTCTTAATCGAAGATATATTGTCTATTATATATCTCGTAGTCTATAGACCGTAGCATTCACTGCCCATCGGGTTGATTCTTTGTTCGTTTGTCACTCTTGCTCTACCTACCGAAAAATATTTCTTATAAAAGTATATTAGTATTGTTATATTGATCGTCAAGAAGACAAACGTCATTTCAGGATTGATAAATTTTCAGGGGAGCAGTTTGAAAAGTAAGTAAAGTTTGACACGTTAGTTTTGTGAATATTTATTGTTTACATTCCGTAATTATTAGTTAGTAGAAACTGAAATAGAATATCAGTAATTACTTTCGACTATTTAAATAGATATTTATGTGTTCCCACGTTACGTTTTATTTTCTACCGACTTCAAAAAGGAGGAGGTACTCAATACGACTGTATGTTTTTTATGTGTCCTCCACCTCACAACTTTTTTCTGGGTGATTTCGATGATTTTTTTTTATTTGAAAGCTGGTGCTTCTCATGTGGTCCCATATAAATTTGATCAAGGTCCGACCAATAGTTTTTGAGTTATTCTTAATAATTTATATTGCAGTCGGTTGTACAAAATTTTTAATTTTACGTAGTATATAATTATAGTGTTAAACGAGGACACAGTCCACCTGATAAATGGATGCTGTGTCCAATAGACACACGTACAAAACGAAATTTTATATAATTTCCAAGTTTACTGATCTCTATATTTATAACCATTTTTAAAACATTTATTTACTCCGCTAGTATAATGCCATCCAGACCGAATTTCCGTCACGGCAGCCGGTCTTATCGGAGAACCAGACGGCTCCGTGGCGCAGTGTCTTAGCAATAAGTTGTTGCGCTGGGGGGCGCGGGTTCGAATCCCGCACGGAACAAGTATTTGTACGGCCTACAAATAATTGTTCCGGGTCTGGATGTTTTTCCTTGTGCAATTTATGTTTGTATACTGCCTCCACGATACAGGAGAAAAACCTAGTGTGGGGGTAACGTTAAAAAAAAAGACTAGCCATCTGCGCAGGACAGGATAAGTGAGTGTGCGCACAAGCACAAGTACACTCAGTTACGTTACTCTCATATACTGATGGAACGCTAATTCGACACGACCTGAAAGAGATCACGTGCAGGACCAGCGGCTTTCGTGCCGCTAAACATCTCGCTTTTTTGAGAGACTATTCTGTCTAGCTTAATTACAAGGACCTAAGAAATTACCGGAAAGAATATCATCAATGTAAACTCGCATGCTCTAGTAATTCTTATGAACTATCATCATATTTTTATAATCACATCTGTATACGAGAACAAAGATATCTTTATGTGATTTTACATGAAATGAAAGATCGGTTGGCTGCGAGTGCCAATATAGTTCACACAAAGGCGACCTTATTTCTACGTTTATTTATGAATCTGCCTTTGAACGATACCAACATGATGAGATTGTGTAATTTATTCTGCATTTTAATATAAATCATAAGCTAGTGCAAGACTAACCTATTTAAGTGGTGATGCATTTATGAATGGTACAAGCACAAGCTTAGTAATAACACCTTTACTCTTCATATGTTTAACTTATGTTTTCCCACACATTGTATTTTGTTCTCGAAATAAATTACTATGATATTGACTACGACTTGAAGAGAAACCTGCATTGTATTTAAATAGCATATTAAGGCAAGCATTTCGGCACAATATCAAGTTGCTTGTTGATTGGTTTCGTCGACTATTAAGGGAAATCTCGGTAAGATTTCATAGGCTCTAAAATGGGAGCATGTCGCTTTTGTATTATATGTAAAATATTTTTCCACACTAATAAAGAGGAGCAGAGTTAAAAGTGTAATATGTTTGGCAGTGCAAACGTAGAAAGAGCCGAAGAACAGTTGTTTATGTGATCTTTAAGCAGTCTTTAATATAAGATTTGATAGAGTTTATATTCTAGAATAATATTTAATTTCCAGTATCCAGTATAGCCTATTGAAAGCACACTGCTGATTGCTGTTGAATACGGTCAACGTTATAGTATATTAAATTTATTTTATTACAATCGACAGCCTTGCTAGCTCAGGCCGTAAGCGCTCGCTGTAAATTTCACTGTTCGCGAGCATCTCGGGTTCCATTCCCGCTTGATACCAATTAAATTGTTTATCGCAACATTGTGCATCTTACCACGTGCTCGGCGAGGTGTGAAAACAACCACAGAAAATCTGCATGTCTATGAAATAAAATATTTCGAGTCCATGTAAATTGCACCGATATGCGTCAAAGCAGTGTGGCGGATTAATTTCTCCGTAATCTCTTAGAAATAAGAGGCTGTCCTCTTCTTATTTTTATATAGCAGCAGTGGAACATATTAACAAAGGCTGTAAGTGTTGATTTATTTAAATACAATAATATTGGTGAAGATATATAGTACTTGCAAAATAAAACCAACTCACCCGTCATGACAAGTACAAAGAATACTTCGAAGAACTGACAATCGATTGGGAGGCGACTTGTAGTAGTGTATGCAAATGAAAGGCATTGTTTTATGCCAAGGTCCATACCTTGCCATAAAACAGTAGAATACCTTGAATATAACTACTTTTACGGATTTTATCACGTTTAATTAACTTATTTTTCTTATTTTTATTAATTCCCGACGTTTCGACTGAGGTGATTGAGGTCCCGATGTCAGAGTTAACCTGGAGTACCTTCAGCTTTTTAATTATTAATTTTGGTCCGATGTACGCAGAATGAACTGTGTCTTGAAGTCTTGCAGTGGTATGCTTGGGTTTAGTTTTAATTTTATTAATTACAGGATCCCAAGCAGGTGGTAGTACCCAGCCTCCCTCTCTATTGAAATTAGGATGTTTTTTAATTTCAATAGCCTCACGTATCATCCTTGGCAGGAATAGAATAGAATAGAATAGAATAGAAAAAACATTTATTCAGCACAGGCAGTTCATACACATGAAAGTAAAAGCACATATTGATATATATAAAAAAGGTCGCATTGTGCCGAAAAGGGGTTGGCTCAGCATGTGTTGTGTGAGTATGGCCTCACACAGCGCTGATTTTCAGCCAAGAAACCTATTCATTGGCGTCACGAACGTAGCACAGCTGTTACGTGTAGTTTAGTCCTTCGATAAAACGAAAAAAGCCTAAACCTTCTATATAATTATAACACAAAATTTAAAATAAAGCAAAAAGCAGCAAAAAAAAAAAGAAGTACAATATAAGACATTAAATATAACCTTATACATAATTGTGTGTGGTAACATATATAATAATCGATGTTCATTCGCGAGAATTTGTGAAAAAATGAGAATGTGATTTATCAAATCTAATGTAATAACGGGGGCCGTCTAGGATATGATCACAAATTGCAGACTTCCCGGAACGTTGGTGCTTCACGTCAGCTATGTGTTCTTTTACGCGGGTTTTATTGATCGTTTTGTTGGCCCTATATATGAGAGACCACATTCACAATCAAGCTTGTACACTCCTGCATCTTGTAGAGGAATATTGTACTTGATGGATGGTAAGCACTGACAAATCTTCTTCGGTGGTTAGAAGATGTAGCCAATCTTGTCGTCTGTGACACCTCTGACATATGGTAGTACGGCGGCCAGGTGTTTGCTGTCACAGATCCTTCGTGCTCTCTGTAACATCGGATCGGACCAAATTTAATCATTAAAAAAGCTGAAGGTACTCCGGTATAACTCTGACATCGGGATGGGATTGTTTTCACGATATTAAGACTTTTATAACCATCTAAAAAATGTCTGTCTATCTGTCTGGCCAGGTTAACCTTCGGAATGGCTAAACCGATTGTAAAGAAACATCACGAGTAGATAAGAAGCAATTCCAGGAGTAATATAGGCTATACTTTACCCGAAAAACTTGATTTTTTTAAAGTGAAAAATTGATGCAATGATTGAAAAATAAAAAATAAAATATTATGTACAGCTAAGTTATAGTAGTACGGATTATAATATACAATATAAGATAAAAAATGGAAGTACGGTAATCTAATTTCTCTAGTATATAATTAAAATATATGATCTTATCACACCGACTAAGCTGGAGTTTATAAATTAGAGTGTATAGTTCTGTTGTCCTCACACAAGGCCTGCCTGTGTCGTGAAGGTCTGCTCCGTTTTTCTTTTCACACATGTCTTTCATAAATTGACACTGAGTTGACGTACGATTAATAAGTAACATTAGGTATTTAAAAAAAAAGTATTCTAAATAGATAAACGGTAGTTGTTCTATTTCATCGGTAGTTTACTAAGTCATTATTTATAAAAGCAAATAATTACGGGTGAAATAATAAATAGTTCATAAACAAAATATTGTTATTAATAAAAATACTAAAATATCATAAAAGGTCTTTGATTATCTTAAAAGTAAATACCGCTTCATTAATAGATTCCAAATCCATACCACTACCCAAATGAAGCTAGGGCTAGGGTTGCTAATTTTAAATTAAATATTTAAACGTCACAATTGAAGTATTTTGTTTTTAAACAGTTAAGCTTGTTAACTTGACAATATCAAAGTAATTTTTTATGTTGTATTGTATGAAATATTAAATGATTAAAAAAAGTTCTGCTGGGTTTCCTGTTGGTCCTTCCCAGGACAGAAATGTTTTGAACACAGACAGCATCTTAAGGGATCTGGAGCGAATACAGCAGTCTATTTTTGATTTTTGAAAATAAAAATAATCCTGTGATTTTGAACGCAGTCACAAAATCTTCAGGGTTCTAGAGTGAACACGACAGTTTATTTTTGATATTTGGAAGTAAGAAGAAATCGCAAGTTGACAGATCGAGACTGTATTATGACTGTTGACTCTTTACCTATATACATGTTGGGCCATGTAAATTTTGGAATGGGAACTATAAATTATTTTAAGGTTGGAAAGTTTGATGACATTTCCGATGTGACAGAAAGTTAGTTTTATGTTTGACATTAATGAACAGTGACCGTTTGCTTAAAAAAAGCTGGCACTGGGGAGCCCCAGCCCAGAGATGGGAACAGTATTCCATGTGAGGCCGAACCTGCGCCTTGTAAAGTTGCAGGCGTTGAGCCGGCATGTACTGTCCCGCTCTACTGAGCACGCCAAGCTTTTTAGAGGTCAATTTGGCCTTCTCTTCCAAGTGACCACGAAACTGTACGCTACTGGATATGTCGACGCCGAGGATTCCGATACTGGCTGAGGCAACAAGGGGAGTACCTTGAAACTGAGGAGATACGACAAAGGGGTTCTTTTTAGCGGTAAACGCGCAAACTTGTGTCTTCTGAGGATTAAACTGGAGTAGATTTAGTCGCCCCCAATCCGAGACTTTGTCCAGCAAAGACTCGACTTCAGACACAAGTTTATTCCGGTACTCAGTGACGTTTTCCCGAGAAATATTGGCACGGCCGGTGTATAGAGCATCACCAGTGCTGTCATCCGCATAGCAATGAATGCTACCGGCTTGCAACATATCATTAATATGCAGAAGAAACAGCGTTGGTGATAGCACGCAGCCTTGTGGAACACCAGCGTTAATAATAATATACTATATATATAATAATAATAATTAACCGAACAAAGCTCTTAAAAAGCAGTATAATTTCGCCTCCAAGTTCTTCAAAAGCAAAACTGCCAAGGCAAGGTCTGAGCACATCGGCAGAATTGGCCAGAAGCTAGTTCGCCTTCCTTTGGAAACCCGTGTTTTCTCGTCTCTCACCAAGGCTGTCCAAGGAAACTTCTGTCAGCCATCTCTTCCATCTCTGCACAAAGAGGACGAAACACTGGCCCATGCCGCAAAGGAGAAAGCCGATCTGTTGAGCTCTCTCTTTTGCGTCCAACTCGACTCTAGATGACGTGGGGAACACACCGTCGACCATCCCGCGATGTGAGTGCTCCATGCCGGATGTGCGGTTTACACAGCGCTCGGTTCGCAAAACACACTTCTCTCTGGACGTCGGCAAGTAGAGTGGGCCCGATGGAGTCCCTCCCATTGTGCTTAAGACGTGTGCTCCGGAGTTGGCACCTGTTTTAACGCGTTTTTTCCGGTACTCCTACCCCCAAGGCGTAGTCCCGAATTCATGAAAGATAGCTTTGTCCCGATCCCTAAAAAAGGCGACCGCTCAGACCCGTCCAACTACAGGCCAATCACCATCACCTCTTTGTTCTCCAAAATAATGAAATCCATTATAAACTACCAGCTCATGAGGTACCTTGAGGATCACCAACTGATTAGTGACCGCCAGTACGGTTTTCATCGGGGTCGATTAACTGGTGATCTTCTGGTCTACCTAACTCATAGATGGGCGGAGGCAGTAGAGTCCAAGGGGAAGGCATTGACCGTTAGTTTGGACATAGCCAAGGTCTTCGATCGGGTCTGGCACTAAGCGCTTCTTTCGAAGCTTCCTTCCTATTGGCTTCCCAAGAAATTGTGCAACCAGTTTCCTTGCTGATCGGAGCATCAAGGTCGTAGTAGAGGGTGTATGCTCTGATTTCAAGCCTATCAACGCTGATGTTCCACAAGGCTGCGTGCTATCACCAACGCTGTTTCTCCTGCATTTTAATGATATGTTGCAAACTGGTAATATTCATTGCTGTGCAGACGACAGCACTGGTGATGCCTAATATACCGGCCGTGTCAATATTTATCGGGAAAACGTCGCCGAGTACCGGGACAAATTTGTGTCAGAAGCCGAGTCTTTGCTGAACAAAGTCTCGGATTGTGGGCGACTAAATCTAGTCCAGGTCAACCCCCAGAAGACACAAGTTTGCGCGTTTACCGCTAATAAGAACCCCTTTGTCGTATCTCCTCAGTTTAAAGGCACTCCCCTTGCTGCCTCAGCTAGTATCGGAATCCTCGTCGTCGACTAATCGAGTGACATGCAGTTTTGTGGTCACTTGGAAGAGAAGGCCAAATTGGCCTCTAAAAAGCTTGGCGTGCTCAGCAGAGCGAGACAGTATTTCATGCCGGCACATCTGTAATTTCGCTGGTGTTGCGGTTGTTCACGGGCGGTGGTAGTCACTTACCATCAGGTGAGAGCCGCATGCTCGTTTGCCCCCTCTTCTATAAAAAAAAGAAACTTGGGCACCTTAATCCTTTCCTGCGCAGATGACACATCATTTTATTTTATCGTTTTATTTTCCGACTTCACCTACATCCAGTCTGTGTTTTATTCAAACACTTAACCAGAATTCAACCTGGCTTGTGGGTGAAACCCGAAAATTTCGGTCCCACTCATGGCTGCGCCCCATAGGCTGTCTTAGTTATAGCCTGTGTTAGTGCCCGGTGGACCAGCCGCATCTGCTCCATGCTCATAGGATTGCGAGTTCCTACACGCGCGGAGCCAGCTACTACACTGAAGCTGAGCTTCTTTTCCCTCGATGCCAGCTCCACAGATTTCCTAAGCTGATCTTTGGGAGACTCCTCTTCAGACCGATTAAGCCGGGGGAGATTTGGGCAAAGTAATTTCGTCCCAGGTTTTCTGGCAGAGAGAGGGGGCTTCTTCGGCTTTTTATCTCAGCTGCTATCAACCTCCTGAATAGGTGTTAATCTAGTCCTACTGACAATGTTAAAATTTAATAATTAGGAGTAGATTAACCCCCGCCCATGAAGATGAGTTTGTACCAGACGTAATATAACCAACCTGGTGACTGAAAGCAGCGTTGAAGTTGCGAGACGTCCGGTATTTCGATCACGAATTCAATGCAAAGCTTGACGACTAAGAAAATCCTTTCTACAATTTGAGAATCACATGTCCGTCAATCTAATACGGATTGATGAATAATTTATTAATTAAAATGTTTTGCGTCATGCATTTGTAAAAGCTAAGCTTAATTTTTAAAAACTAGCGACCCACCCCGGCTTCGACTGTTATTTTTTTTTTCATTTTTTGAAAGGTTTCAAGTTTTTGAGATAAAATATAATCTAGGATCCTCCTGGTATACTCTATCTGTTTGTTGAGTTTTATTACAATCGGTGCAGACATTCTGAAGACTAGCCCGGACTAATAGACATACAAAATTTTTAAAATGGTTATTTATGTCTCAATAGCATTCTGATAATCCCCTGAGCTTAATAGAAACCGGTTATTTCAATGTTACAGATAGACACTTCAATTATATTTATTTGTATAGATAATCTTAAATCTTATCATATATTAAATAATAGACAGGCGCAGTGGCTTAGCAACGAGTTGCTTCGGGTCCGAATTCCGCACGGAACAAGTATTTGTATGGCTTACAAATAATTGTTCCGGGTCTGAATGTTTGTCCTTGTGCAATTTTTGTTTGTAAACTGCCGCCACGATACATGAGAAAATCCTACTGTGGGGGTAACGTTTTTTTTTTCAAGAAATAAAAAAAAGAAACAATTAATATATGATAAGATTTATAATAGATTTGACGGAAACAATACGATTCAATCCATATTTCATATTTTGATTAAAGTTAAATCTATAAACCTATAAAAAAATTGAAGTGTCTGTCTGTAACATCGGAATAACTGGCTTTTATTGACACGAGGGGGTTATTTGCACACCATTATGACATCAATAACTATTATATTTAAATTTTGTGCCTGTATGTCCGGGTTAACCTTCAGAATAACTGAACCGATTGTTATGAAACTTGACGAACAGATATTGAGCAAAGCCAGGAGTGACCTAGGCCATATATTATCTGTAAACTAAATCCTATCTAGTCGAAGCCGAATACGAACTGTATCTTTTTAATTCGTTAACTTTATAATTAATAATTTAAAATTAAAAAATTTGTACAGCCGACTTCAATATAAGTTATTAAGAATAACTCGGAAACTATTGATCAGACCTTGACCAAATTCATATGGGACCACACGAGAAGTACCAGCTTTCAAGTAAAATAAGAATCATCGAAATTGGTTTGGTCACCCAGTAAAAAGTTATGAGGTAACACACATAAAAAAAACATACAGTCGAATTGAGTACCGTCTCCTTTTTGGAAGTCGGCAGAAAATAGAAGACGCCGATTATGTTGTCTACACATATTATAAGCTTAATTCAGTAGCTTACTGTAGAAGTTTCCGTTCTCAATTAAACCAACCGTCTGGAAACTTCAAATCTCTCGTTATATTCGAAAACCATATTTCGGTTGCACGGATTCATACACGGGATGCCTAACAGCACAGATGTTCACGGAAAACTATTTACTCTCTCAGATGAAACTAACGTTGTCTGGAAACTTGACATTACTTTTTAATTGTTGACTTTGTTATAGACTGTGTTATGAATATTTAATTTTACAAATTGTTAAAATAGTGCCGTAGCTAGTTTTAGATAAAAGTTTTATATTAAACTAGCCGGCTGCAGTACTTATTTCTTATAGAATATGGTTGACAAACGAGCACACCGTCCACCTGACTGTAAGAGTATGCTGTGGCCAATAAACATCTATATTTATCTTCAATTAAGAATTAAAATGAAGATGCGTTGCCACCCGTGAGGACTAGGATGGAATGCCTCGTTTCAGTAACAAGGGTCTCCGTTTCTCTATGCTCACCATACAAAACACAGCAACATCAAGTTGCTATTTTACGCTGTTATTCTGTGAGAACGTAGTTCTACCCTGGGCGAGCGGACCCAGTCGTGCGATGACCATAATATAGCTGCAGCGTGGCTTTACCACGTATAAAATTTCATGGATAATGTTATGCTCATGGCCGAAAACGAACACGGACAACTTCTTCACATTATTAAAATGCAACTATTATGCTTAAATATTCTTTTAGACAACAGAGTCATTGAATGCTTCTCCACCTGTCGCCGAATCATTACTTAAACAGAATGTTAATACCTGTTTAAAAGAATTTAGATTTGAAAAAGTATTACCGCATAATATTGTAAAATACTTCAAAACCATTGATGTAAAGAAAACCGCAGATTTGTGGGGGATTTCCGTTACAGTGATTGCGTCTATAATAGATTTAATTGCACCTCATCTTGCTATTATTTTTAATACTTGTATCGATTCTGGTGTGTTTACTGATTTAATGAAGTACATTAAAGTAATACCTTTATTTAAATCTGGTAGTACATTGGACCCCGCTAATTATAGACCTATTTCTGTACTACCAACTCTCAGTAAAATTTTTGAAAAAATAATTTTAGATCAATTGTTAAATATTTTAATACAAATAAGTTACTTCATAAAAATCAATTTGGTTTTACAAGGGGTCGCTCGACGTCTGACGCCGGTGTTGAGCTTATGAAATATATTTTTAATGCCTGGGAGAATTCACAAGATGCCTTAGGTATTTTCTGTGACCTTTCCAAGGCTTTCGATTGTGTTCATCATGATACATTAATCAGGAAACTACAACATTACGGTGTAAAAAATTTGGCGCTTAAACTTTTTACTTTATATTTAAGTAACAGAACTCAAAAAGTCGTCATTAATGGTAAATGTTCCTCCGGATCGATAGTATCAATGGGCGTTCCTCAGGGCTCGATTCTTGGCCCATTCCTGTTCTTAATCTATATTAATGACTTACCTTATCTTGTAGGGGACAATCACGATATAGTATTATTTGCTGACGATACCTCTTTAATTTTCAAACTGAAACGGCAGTCAATTAAATATGACGATGTAAATAATGCTCTATCGAAACTAGTACATTGGTTTAACGCCAACAATTTGCTCTTAAACGGCAATAAGAGAAAATGTATTAAATTTACAATACCTAATATAAAACATTCGAAAACCAATGTGCTCTTAAATGGGGAGGAGTTGAGTCTTGTGGATACCACTGTTTTTCTCGGTATTACTATTGACGCGAAACTTCAATGGGGCCCCCATATATCTAAATTAGCAAGCAGACTTAGTTCTGCAGCATATGCTGTAAGGAAGATTAGAAGTCTCACAGATGTTGAGACAGCTAGGTTAGTGTATTTTAGTTACTTTCATAGCGTAATGTCTTATGGAATTTTGCTATGGGGTAATGCGACTGATATTGAAGCTATATTTGTTTTGCAAAAGAGAGCCGTACGGGCGATTTATAATCTAAATTGTAAAGAGTCCCTTAGAGAAAAATTTAAAGAAATAAACATATTAACTTTGGCATCGCAATATATTTATGAAAATGTAATGTATGTACATGAAAACATAATTAGCTTTAATAAGAATAAGGATGTTCATATCTTAAACACTAGGAACAAACATAAGCTTGTAATGCCACTTACAAGACTCCACAGAATTAGAAATTCATTTATGGGGCAATGTATACGCTTTTACAACAGAATCCCAGAACATGTTCAAAGTTTGTCAATAAACAAGTTTAAAAGTTTTATTAAAGAAAAACTGTACAAAAAGGGTTATTATAATATCAAGGAATACATGAATGAAAATAACCCCTGGGAATAAGGTGATCGCCACTATGCTGGTTCTATGAAAATTCATTTAAAATTGTATAAACAAAATTATTCTTAAGTGAAATTATGTTTAAAAAAAAGTCCCGCTGGGTTTCTTGCTGGTTCTTCCCAGGACAGAGGTATTTTCCGAACCAGTGGTAAATAAAATAATGACTTTCAATAAGTATTATGTAATAATCCATATTGAATAAAATCATTCTATTCTATTCTATTCTATTCTATTCTATTTAAATATACAGAATAATTATAGTATCGATTTTAATTAAAACTGAATCAGGTACATCGTGGCTGCATCACGACTGGGTCGGCTCGACCAGATAGGAATCACGCTCGTACAAAATACCGGTCTGAAACTCTGTGACGTTAACCGGAAACCCTGTTTTAGCCGACTTCAAAAAAGAGGAGGTTATCCATTCGACAGTATTTTTTGTATACGCGGTACGTGATATATTCCTCAATTAAATAGTTTAAGCTTCAGAGGTGAGAGGTGTAGGAAAAAAATACTTTTAACAAAAAGTAAAAGCCCACGTAAGTAATTAGCCGTGGTAGCTAAACGTCCGCTGTAAATAATAATCGCAGTAAAGCAAATAGCCTAAATTTTATTTAATACAGTCCCATGAATTTTACTATAACGACAATGACAGTTTAATTAATGAGTCGTAGTGCGTGAACAATAGTTTCCGTCATTTGTCTGGACAGGTAATTACACTGAACGATGAAGGCAATTCACGTGGGATCGGTCGCTTAATATTGATATGAGCCAATGTTCTTATTAAGGCCTTGATGCCTGAAATAAAGTGATTGTATTGTATTGAAATATATTGGATTATACAGTGTTGAATTGTATTGTATTGAAGCAAGAACGTAAACTTTTTAATTGAATACAGATTATAAATAATACTCTTTGAAAGTCTCTCTTTTGCTTAATTTACCACTGGTTCAGAATCAACCTCTGTCATGGAAAAAACCAGCAAGAGACCTTTTTTGAAAAAAAAAAAAACAGTTTACAATGATATATCATATATATATACAGGGTAATTTTTAATTTACTGAAGACCTTTTGGGAATATATTATTTACATCATAACAACAACATCTGTAAGAAAAAAATATATATTTCTTCAATTTTTATTTTCATACAAAAATTAAATATTTTAATTGGATCTTCTAACCGGCAATAGTCCTAAATAGCAAAATAAAGCGCGTGGCGAGGTAAGGTGGAGGGGTGTAGGAGGCGGCGCTTGCTCATTGAACATGAACTTGACCTAATTACCTGTGTCGTCAGTCGCATTTGGTGCGCCCGCGACGTTTCTCCTTCCGTTGTGAGATTAATATCGCGAACGTTACGTGGTTACGATGGCTTACTGATACTCAAATGTTGAGTATACCGAAATGGTGCGAATTTTAGCAATTTGCAATGATAACGTTAGTGAAGCCTGCCGTGAATATTCAAGGCGATTTCCCAACTCACGTGCACCGAGCTACGCTACGATGCTAGGTACTACACAGCGATTGCAAGATTACGGGCAATTCCAGCCTGTATCAATCGATCGTGGTCATCCACCGCGGCGCTCAGTACGTGAGGAGGAAGACATACTGCAGTTTTTTGAACAAAATCCAGCAGCGAGCACTTATGAGGCAGCCCGACAGTTCAATGTGTCACAGTACTACGCATGGAGTGTCATACACAATGAAGGGAAGTACACTTTCCACTTGCATCGTGTTCATGAACTCAGCGAAGCTGACAAACCAGCGCGAGTTACATTTTGTACCGCCACATGTTGAAAGAAAAAATAATTTGGGCATTCGATCAAATCAAAATGAATCATCAAGTATTATCTCGTGTCAGTGAACAGTTAAGTTTTAGATTTCACCTATGCATAGAATGTGGAGGTGATTATTTTGAACGCTATGTGCGCGATACTCACCGCCATCCGCGGACAAGTACCTAGGTAAGTCTAATTTTTAAATTTGTATTTAAATATTTTTATTGAACCATTATACCTTAATATCTTTATTCAATTACTGTTAATTTGTATTTAATCATTATAAATACTTTAATGGAATGTTTGTAATTATTTTAACCTGCATCCATTTTTTAAATACAACTTACATTAAATAAAAAAAAAGTTAATAATACTCATTTAATTTGCACGTGCTACAAACATCGGTCACCAAATCGATGGCTGCAAACCGAAAAGGGCAGGCGGCGCATTTGATGACGATGACACCTGTGACGACGTCATAATATACCTTTGGCTTGGCCTTGGGCCGCCGCATGTGCGACGTTGAGGCGTTGCTACCAGCAAACAGTATTCGTAAAAAAAACTACCTAAATGTCTATTAATTCTTAAAGAAATTAATAAAAGAATCAAATAGTTCATCAAATGGTTTTATGCAAAATAAAGAAGTACCTATATGAAAAATTAATGTAGTAATTTAAAGTGGCGCCCTGGTGCAATAGGCACAGTGATGAATGGTTTAGTAGGCACTCGCAACCCAATCAGCTGAGCGCGGGCGTCGACCGGCCTGGCGGTCATACTTACATAATACAAATTTTAATATTTGTGATTTTTTTTTGAATGTCATTTGCTCATTTAATTATGTTTAATGATTTCAACACAATGTTTGATACAGATATCAAGTGTAAAATAAATAAGGCATTTTCTTTGACGATTTATTCTGACATTGTTTATGTACTACAAAATACAGACTTAAAAGGAGTCAGACATGATAACAAAACCTTAAAAGTAGTTTTTTCGTAAATGTATTATATTCTGTGAAGAGTGATCTCGCTAAAATTGTTTGTAATGATGTAACCAATATATTCCCAAAAGGTCTTTAGTAAATTAAAAATGACCCTGTATATATATATATATATATATATATATATATATATATAGATATATATATATATATATATATATATATATATATATATATATATATATATATATTACCCCATACTATAATATATATATAATAGTACGGGATGACAAACGAGCACATAGTCCACCTGATGGTAAGTGGTTGCTGTGGCCCATAGACATCTACATTTATCCTCGTTTTCGAATCAAAATGCAGATGCGTTGTCACCCGTGAGGACTAAAATATAATGCCTCGTTTCCAGTAAAAAGGATCTCCGGTTCTCTACACTGACCATACGAAACTCAGCAGTGTTAAGCTGATATTTGACGTTGGTATTCTGTGAGAGCGTGGTCCTTCCCCGTTCGAGCCGACCCATTCGTTCTACAACTATACTACTAATATAGCTGCAGCATGGCTCTACCGCGTATAAATATATATAACACAATTAAATATATTATAATATTACACAATAATATAAATTGTTAATTGTGTGATATAATATATATATTACACTATTAACAACACAAAACAAATTAGAAATAGTTTGGTAGCGATAACCTTATTCCCAGGGTGTATTGTATAGTAGGTATCGTAATTGTATTGTATTGAATTTTATCATAATATCGTTTACTTCCTTATTAGTAAATTATGTATTCATTAAATTCCATTGATTTTCGCCTTTCAGTGCGTTCCTGAATATTCTCAATATTCTCTCTTAAATAGTTTGAAGAGCACTTTCCGCCCTCCCTCAATTGCGCGCACTATTTTCGTCACCGCAAACCACTACTCCCAAAACTACCACACCAGGAAAAACGCAACACCGTAGACAGTACGTCACGTCACGTGTTTTGCCTCTAAACAAGGCATCCTCAAGAATCATACTCAAAAATAGACTAGACTCTGCGGTTACTGAAATACTTTTCCGTGTTTTTTACAGTAATATAAAATTTTACTACACTAGGAAAGACACACCACTGACGACAATATAAGACGTGTTTCAACTCTATACGCGGCATCTTCAGGTGCTGTAGACTGCGGTGGCTGACCGCTAAGTGAGCGGCGAGCCAATACAACTGCTATTTTCTTGTGGTGTTGGGAGTAGTGGTGCTAGGTAGTAGTGGTGTCGGGGATAGTGAACGCAAATGAGGGAGGGCGGGAGGTGCTCTTCAAACTAGGTAAGAAACATGATTTTATTTTATCGAGCGGATATACGCGAGGTAATTTTTACCAACTTTAATATAATGGATTTCTACAAAGTAACGCCTAATTCTATTAATTATAGGAAAACAATTTATATTTTTTATCAAAATTGAATGCACTTTATAATTTTCCACGTATTTTATATTATTCTTATAAACTGCAACTTCTTGAAATGTAAAAGGAGTGATACATAGTACCTAATATGTAGGTAATCTTTATTTTCTACATTTTATTTTACTTACTGACCACATGGTTTTATTTTGACACAAGGATAATTTGACAGATGTGTTTAAAATTTGTTGCACCATGGCATAATTTTGAGTTAATGCAATGAAACGGCGCAGTGAACTGCGCCTGGGTTACAGAGTTAACGCAAGGAATATCGCTGAGTTACGAATGTCTAACTTGCAATGTACGTAAAATTTTACTCTTCACCTTAAGTCTCACCCAAGGAATACCACAAAACTCGGTTCTGAGTCACGTTGATGTCACGTTGCTACTCGAGAATCTTTCTTCCCAATCTATTATCGGTCGTTGGACTATGTCGGTTACTCTGGTTTTACTACGGAAATCCTCATTTATCCAGCATAGCTCGCTGAGCGACCTTGAGATTCCTATCAACAAGCAAAGTTCAGTGTTTGCTCTGAAACTTCAGACTTACATCTCATTTTCACTTTCACACGATTGAAAGCGAAAATTCACGTAACTTAGTTGTAAGACAAAAGCTGTATATGAATTCAAGTAATGAACTGAATTCTCAACTTTGAACTTTGTCTTTCTATGTTAAATTGATCGTTCATTAATTCTATATACCAGCAATTTTATAATTTAGACGCTTGTGTAATGAAACTTCAATTAGAGCTAAGAGTTCTAGATTTAGTGAGTGTCAGAACTTGGCTATTTAAAATTCAGAAAGTCAAATAAAAGTTAAAGACGGTATTTGGCTCAAATGTTATTGGTATCAGACTTCAAACAATAAGGGTTTTTAATAAATTTATGCCTAAATTTAGCCGGTTAGCATTGGCATAGAAACATTCGCAAGCTGAAACGGAAGATTTTCTTTTTCTTTTTTTAGGATAAGGTGATAAACAAGCCATCTGATCGTAAGTGGACAACTATCTATCGATTGAAAAACAAAATGCAGTTGCGTTGTCACTCGAGAGAACTAAGTGCAATGGCTCGTTTCCAGTGAAAAGGGCCAATGGTTCCCTACACTCGCCATACAAAACATAGCAGCGTTCAGTCGCTATTTTACTCTAGTATTCGGTGAGAGCATGCTCCTTCCTTACACATTTGTGCTACAAGTATTATATAGCTACAGCGTGGCTCTAACACTTATTCTTCCTAAAAACAACTTAGTAATAATAAACTTTCAGCACTAACTTTGAGAGATAAAGAAAAGAACTGGTTGTCACACTTTCACGGCTTTTGAAATAAAATGCACTAGCGGTGAAAAATTTACTAGCCAAATTATAGATTTTCACGAATACCTTCGCGCGAGGAGGATAGTTTCGCGTTGGGTGCCGCAACAGTCTTACCAATACTCAGAAGAAGACCTAGAAACACGCAGTCAATCTGAATAGTAATAAAGTAGTAATGGTCCATATGGATTGATTATAATCATCATCATTACAGCCTTTCATTAGTCCACTGCTGAACATAGGCCTCCCCCAATGAATGCCACAAAGCACAGTATTGAGCCACCTGCATCCATCGACTTCCTGCATGTCTTACCAGGTCGTCACTCCATCTCGTGGAGGGTCGCCCTACACTTCGCCTACCGGTACGAGTCTCCCACTCAAGAACCTTTCTTCCCCATCGGTTGTCGGTTCTTCGAGCTATATGGCCGGCCCACTGCCACTTCAGCTTACTAATCCGTTGGGCTATGTCAGTTACTCTGGTTCTATTGCGGATATCCTCATTCCTAAGTTTATCACGCAGAGAAACTCGGAGCATAGCCCTCTCCATAGCTCGCTGAGCGACCTTGAGCTTCCTCATACGGCCAGCAGTTAAGGACCACGTCTCAGATCCGTAAGTCATCACTGGCAACACGCACTTGTTGTACAATTTCGTTTTAAGGTTTTGAGGTATGTCTGACGAGAAGATGTGTCTTAGTTTTCCGAACGCTGCCCAGCCGAGTTGAATCAGTCGATTGACCTCTCGGTCGAAGTTGGACTTACCTAGTCGGACTATTTGTCCCAGGTAAACATACTCGTCAACAACTTCGAGCTTAGTGCTCCCAACAACTACCGGCATAGGTGTGACATAGACATTAAACATAATTTTTGTTTTTTCCATGTTCATCTTAAGACCTCTCCGTTGGCAGACACTATTGAGGTCATTGAGCATAGTGCTGAGATCCTCCAGCGATTCTGCCATAAGGATATATCGTCGGCAAATCGAAGGTGAGTGTATCTTTTCCAATCATCATAATGTATAAATATTTGGAAATGCGTTTTGGTTTAATTACGATAAAAATAAATTTCGCTAAAATTCCAGATAACGAAACGCAAATATGACAATTTTGTATAGTGTTATGAGATTACATGTCAAAAACCGATGTAAAAAGTGTGACACGGGACGGTGTTGACGGCCATAATTTGGGACACCATAAATGTGAAATGTAATATATTATCTATGATGTCTAATATTAATTGTCATTTGTCATTCCGTTTCTCTAGTAGTCACGCGAATGTTCTCTCATGTGCTAAGTGCTGTATTTTCCCTGTTTTTTCGACAACTTCTGCTCTTCTTTTGAACTTTATGATTAGATTTAAAAATACATTGTTTCATTTACCGCTATCATACCAGAGTTTAGGGAAACCTGACTTTATAGATAAGATAGATGGAATCTGCACTATAACTGAATCAAAACACCCCGAATCCATGTAGTCTTGTCTGCCCTACCCCTAGAGTGTTTTGTAAAGCCGTAGGCGCGGAGAAAGAGCAGCGCCTGCCCGCTGTAAAGGCGAAGGAGTTGCACTTCCCGCAGCACCGAAAAAAGTGAGTTCCTGTGTAAAAAAGTGAGTTAATGATTTTACAAAAAAATTATTACTCATAAACTATACATTTCCGCAAGGGGGCAAGCGTAGATGGTGGATGTTTATAGTTTAACCGCCACGCGTATCATCTTTGGTAGGAATCGGTGTTCTTTTGCTAGGATTTGTGGTCTATCAATTCTGATGTAATGGCGGAGACGATCTTGAACATGTACACAGTTGCAGACTTCCCAGAGCGTCGGTGCCTCACGTCAGCTATATGTTCCTTAACGCGGGTTTTAATGGGTCTTTTTTTTGTCCTATGTAAGAGACACCACATTCGCAATCAAGCTTGTACACTCCTGTATCTTGTAGAGAAATATGACACTTGACGGATGATAAAAATTGACTTATCTTCTTCGGCGGCTTGAAGTATGTTTTAATGAAAGCTCGCTTTAAGATGTAACCAACCTTCCAATGCAACGGTGAAGAGTTTCGGGGATATAACGTCACCCTGTCTTACACCTCTCTGCAATTGGATAGGTTTCGTACTGTGGTTCTGTACTCGGATAGCCATCGTAGCCCTACTGTACAAGCACTTCAGCACTTCGATATACCGACAATACAAGCATTATGTTCTTAATATAGATAAACAAACTCATTGAAAGTCATTTAGACTTTTCCGCTGGTTCAAGGAAGACCTCTGTCGTGGGAAGAACCAGCAAGAAACCCAGTGGGACTTTTTTTTCTTTTTTATTTATATTAAATTTATATTTATACATTATGATGATAATTATATAATATTATATTTAATATAATAAAGTATGAAAACATTTAGAAACAGAATGGTAGTAATTACTTCATTCCCAGGAGTTATTATCATATATACGCACCTCTATCCCCGAAGACTTAGATAGAATACCTCTTTACCAGTAAAAAGCGTCTCCAGTTCTTTATACTTATCATGCGAAACATAGCACCATCGTCTTACGTTGGTATTCTGTGAGAACGCTGTCCTTCCTCGGTCGAGACATTTATGCTGCAGCCATACCATCTGCATCCACTATATCTATATGTGTTTCCTGGGATATAAATATATATAGGTATTATCCGATACGCGAAAGATATAAGAATAAATAAATCACGTTATAACCTATTATACCTTTTTAATATCAACTAACATTCAAGTAATACTTTGAATATAGACTATACTAGCGATCGATCCAGGCTTCGCACTGCTAATTTTAGAAGTCGACACAGTGCCACCTACCGGATTAATGTGAATCTTAACCATTTAGGGACCCATTCAAATACACAAACATATTTATCAAAATTGGTCGAGCCGTTTTTGAGTCTTAGCGAGACTAATGTACAACAATATATAAATAAATACATTCCAAAATTACTAAACTTTATTCTAAAATTTTTTACAAAATCCAAAATTTACTAGGTGATAGGACTATTTTTGTGCCAAGATGTTTGTGTGGGTAGGTCCTCTTATCTTTCCTGCCGCCAAATAGTAGTGCTTACACATTTGTATTCCGTTCTGAAGGGTATAGAAGCTAGTAGTAGCTTAACAGTGGTAGAGCCACGCGGCAGCATTTGCTGTCGCACGGATGGGCCGGCTCGAACCGGGGTGGTACCACGACCTCACAGAATACCAGCGTGAAGTAGAGTTTTACCTCTGCGTTTCTCTTGGTGAATGCAGGTGGCCGGAGGCCCTTTTTACTGGAAATGAGGCATTCCATCTTAGTCCTCAAGGGTGACAACGCATCTGCATTTTGATTTGTAATAGAGATGTAGATGTCTATGGGCCGCAGCAACCACTTACCATCAGGTGGACTGTGTGCTCGTTTGTCACCCTTATCCTATAAAAAAATAGTATAATTGGTAGCTGTGAGGCGTTCCATTTTAGAGGCGAAGTAAGTGTACCCTATAATATCCCACGAGTGTTGTAATTACAGAGAGAAATTATAACAGGTGATGGCCGGCAGCGTCTTCTACAAAAACTACGTTTGCTAACCAGCCTGCCTAGTGTCGTTATTTATTAATTCATTCACAGTCTCATGTCTTTTAAGTCATTTCTTTAGTTTCCTAAGCTCGGCGGGGCTAAACAAGCCCAGTGACGTCACAATGTCTGTTTTAGGACTAAGTTCAAAACATTGTATTACAATGCGCAGTAATTAAAAGTATAGATAAATCAGTGCCGCTGTAAACGTGTTAAAACAAGATAATTTAATTCAGTGCATAGTCAGCAAAATGTAAAAAAGACAAATCTACTTGCACTGGTTTCGAGCGATGAGAAATGGCTGCGAGACGAGGACATTAACGTGACAATTTTCTGCTCTACATAACAGAATTTAACAAGACACCGACCGAGCCATAACCGATCTAATTTAAATAAAGTGTATGTTGGGACTAAGTATTTTAAAGATCCAATGTAATTTTAGATATAAAGAATATTTTCTCACATTCTTTATAATCTGAAAATTTAAATAAAAGAGAGTGTTAGCGGACAATCTACATGCTGAACTTAAGCCTCCACAAATGCCTCTTAAAAAGAATATTTGCAATAGTTGACACACTTAGCAGGCGAGTTGGCAACTGGATTATTTTCCTACTCGTTGTAAGAAGACGCTGCTGTCTATCTTCTGCTTTGTTTCCCCTGACGACTCCTACGACACGCTTGGCAAGAAAATTGGCGAATGCAGACTTAGACCCTGCTCTTCGTCACCAATATCAACGTCATTGTGATGGAATTGGGACAGGTAGTAGGTATCAGTTTTGCTTTTTTTCAGTTTTGCTCTGAAAGTATTTGCAAAATACAAATACTTTCAGATTACACACTAACCGAACATTTATTACCACAATACAGTTTATAACTACACACAATTTATAACCAGGAGACTAATAAAATTTTTGTAAGGATTTAGACTTTAATATTAATTTAGCAACTCGGTTTATTTAAGGAAAACAATATGAATAGCGCACAGGGCAGTGGATAGTTCGGAACCTTAATTTTTTTATTTTTGACATAATATAGTGTTACGCGGTTACTGTGGTTACGCCACAACGTTTTTTATACTCTAAGATTTCCCATTCTATCTTAGAGAAATAGTCATAAATAATTTGCCCAAGACCCGGAACAATTATTTGTAAGTTATACAAACACTTGTTCCGTGCGGGATTCTAACTACTCCACACTAAGCAATTGCTCCACGGAGCCGTCAAAATTAACATCAAATATAATTACTACGGTCTCTGCAGCTGTATTAAAATTTAAGCTGCAAGAATTCAATCCAATACAATCAAGTCATATTATTTATCATACGGCCATTTTGGGCACATATTTTGATAATATCAGACTCATCAACGCCTTCTTGCTGGGGTGCTCCGTTGAACTAGAATCTTGAAATTTGGCATGAAACGAGGTCTTTTACAGAATAATGAACAAGAACAAAGCGAGGCCCAGTAACAATTTAGACCACCGCATGTGCAACCCGAAATACACGTCGTTTTAATTGCATATATTTTTAATTTTATTTTATGCAAAAATTCAATTTATAAAACATCATAATTCACATAAATGCTCTATAAATGTCGGGCCATACGATAATAGTGCTTTCACATGCGACGCTCTCTTTATTAAGTAGTGTTGTATGAATAGTACCGTCCAGTGGAATATGTATATTGTGATAGCTAATTTTATACCTATTTCAAATGTTTTCTACTTTAGCATATGTCACTATTATGTCGAAAAAATAATTGCATAGGATTACAGTTGCTATAAAAATAATCCGGGCACTATTTAATATTTTAACTTACATTATACATACTTTATTTAAAACAATTTAAAATTTATTGGTAGAACAAGGGTGACGAACGTGCACACAGTCCACATTTTTTATAAGATAGGGTGACAAGCGAGCACACACTCCACCTGATGGTAAGTGGTTGCTGTGGCCTATAGACATCTACATTTATCCTTGTTTGCGAATCAAAATGCAGATGCGTTGTCACCCGTAAGAACTAAGATGGAATGCCACTTTTCCAGTAAAAAGGGTCTCCGGTTCTCTACACTCACTATATGAAATACAGCAGTGTTAAGCTGCTATTTTTCGCTGGTATTTTGTGAGAGCGTGGTCCTTTCTTGGTCGAGCCGACCCATTCGTGCTACAACTATACCACTAATATAGCTGCAGCATGGCTCTAACACGTATAATGAAAAGTGGTTCATAAGGCCCTATTTGTGACATCTATTCTCAATTAAGAATGCAGATACGTTTTCATACATGAGGACTATTCTGGAATGCTTCGTATGCAGTAGAATGGGTCTCAGATTCTCTACACTTACCATAACAAACACAGCAATATCAAGCTCCTATTTTAAGCTGGTATTCTGTGAAAGCGTGGCCCTTTCCCGGTCAAGCTGGACTATTCGTGCTCGTGATTGTATGCTGTAATTCTTTTTTTTTAAAGTTCAGCTGGGTTTCTTGGTGATTATTTCCTGGACAGAAATATTTTCCGAACCATAGGTAAGAGTGACTTTCAATAATTATTATTTACTAGCTGTGCCCGCAGCGTAGCTCGCGTATTTAGGTTTTACTAAAAGAATTTGACGTTTAGTTAAGAGAATGTTAAACGATTTATATCGTTACTGTATCAATAAGTGGTAACAAAATAAATCGTTATCCTCAAAGTTCTAAGTCGTTTATGATAGAGCTTCTGTGTAAACGCCGTTAGAAGTAGACAGCCGGGGCGTAGGTACCCAAATAGGCTATGGGGCCTACTAACGCGGGAAAAAGCAACATAGGCCATGTGCAAAACAGTTAGGACTGAGGTCCACTCCTGGAACGCGTAAAGTTTGACCTTGCGCTTTTTTTACGGTCATCGCATAACACACGCTGACTGGGAACTGAACACGCTTAAAACTGAAAGGAATGTTATTTGGGATTAGAGGGATTCTGGGTATAAAAACAATATCACGACATTTTGTTGCAAGTTTGTTAGTTTTTAATCGAGTTTCGTTGCATAGCTTGGGTGGGCGTGTTACTTTTCTGGTTTCTGGTGATGTTTGTGCTGTTAGCCTACACGGCTCTTACAACTTCATCGTACTCATGGGTACAAATTTCTTCAGTGAGTCTCAATACGATTAAAAAAAGGGAAAAATCTTAACACAGCAATTCTTTTTTTTTTCTTTTGCGCCCAAAGCGATGCTACCTTCCGGAAGCGGGGGAGGGAGGTGGTGAATGCTCATAGCATACCACGGCAGCCGGCTGCGTGGTTATGTGGGACTCACTTTGAAGAAGTTCCTACCCACTAAACACCACCTGTGGGATGGCGTTGGCCATTATGGCCTTCCTGCCGAATCGGAAGCGACGCCCTTTAGGAAAAAGGGGCGCCACCGCAATTCAGAAAAGTTGTAATTTATACAACGCGATCTATTACATTCTTTGTGAGAAAACATCCTTTTTTAAGTATTTTTTTAAATATGTATATTATAATAGAACGTTTTATTTACACACGAATCTTTTTATTACTATTTCTGAGTTTTATGGAGCCTTTAAACAGATTCGAACCTAGATTTCAAAATAATAATCATAACTTTCGATAGAATAAACCAATTTTAATAAAACCTAGATTAAAAATGAACTTGAATATACGCTTTATGATTTACTTAACGACTTCTTTGAAAAAAAGATATTTACGCAAAACGTGATGCGTTCATAAATAAACGGACAGACCGACAAACAGACAATTCTAAAAGATATAAAATGTACTTATTTAACGATTTTCAGTCCCCATAATGATTTTAGTCACAAACATACCTACTATACAATGTTCATAAAGAGACAAAACATGTTATCACCATGTTTATTATATGCAAAGATTTAAAGAGAGCAGACGCTGTTAACATCAATTCTAAAAATAAAAGACATTAACGACACAATTGATACGTTATATAAAACATAAAAACTCTTATAAATCAGTGCGTGCATAGTAAACAAAAAAGAATGTTTGATCGTAGCCGAAACCAACGAAATTGAAGCATTGGGTGCAACAAGGGCGTTCGGTACCCAAAGCCCGTTTTGATGTTATTGCATTAAAATATGTAATGCGTTATCTAGTATTTGGTGACAAAAACTCATTTCAATCTATCGCTTCTAGGCGGCGTAGGAATCATTTATTTTGAAGGAGGCGCTCCACCCTTGTTGCATAGATTACAAATGTGTGTTTTAATTTCAAACACTTTACGACCTGCAGTTTTTAAAAACTTATTTAAATTAAAAAAAATATCTGAAATTAGTGATAGAATATGTTCCCCCGAAAAAGAAAGGACAAAAGAAGTTAAAGAATAAAAATTCATGGAAAAAAATGTGCGAAAGGTGAAGGGAAATTTGGTTGAAGAGTACACATCGGTAAAAAGATACCTATGGTTCTTAAATATATCACCCAGAGTTCTTTCAAAAAGCGTTGTGATATCTTCGATTATCGATAATAAGCTAAGCGGTCAGCCATCGCAGAGTCTACGTCACCTGAAGATGCCTCGTGTAGAGGCGAAACACTTGTCGTTTTGTCGTAAGTGGTGTGTCTTTCCTAGTTATTTTTTATAGAATAGGGTGGCAAACGAGCACACAGTCCACCTGATGGTAGGTGGTTGCTGTGGCATATAGACATCTACATGTATCCTCGTTTGCGAATCAAAATGCAGATGCGTTGCCACTCATGAGGACTAAGATGGAATGCCTCTTTGCCAGTAAAAAGTGTATCCGGTTCTCTACACTCACCATACGAAACACAGCAGCATCAAGCTGCTATTTTACGCTGGTATTCTGTGAGAGCGTGGTACTTCCCCGGTCGAGCCGACCCATTCGTGCTACAACTATACTATTAATATAGCTGCAGCATGGCTCTACCGAGTTATAAAGTGTGTGGTGGTAGTGTAGTGGTGTTGGGAGTAGTGGTGCTGGGATTAGTGGTGACGGGGATAGTGCACGCAAGCACGCAATTGAAGGAGGGCGGGAGGTGCTCTTCGAACTAGGTAAGACACATCATTTTATTTTATCGAGCGGATGTACGAAAGGTAATTTTTACCAACTTTAAAATAATGGATTTCCGCAAAGTAACACCTAATTCTATTAATTATATTATTGTTATTTACTTTCAAATAAAACTAATTCATATAAGAATCTAAAATAGTTGTTATTTATAGTCTTAAAAACCAGTAATAAACTAAATGCTCCATTTATTTACGGGTTGGGTGCAACAAGGGCGGATAACATATGTAAAAAATTTTTTTAAAATATTCTAAGTATTTTAAAATGATAATAATACCTGAATCAATAAATTAAATCACAGCACAAATGAATAATCAAGTATATAGGAGTCATACTATAAACATTAAATAGTTTAAGACTTTATAACCTTTATTTACAATTTTCTCGAAATGTATTCTTCCGAGATACGCCCTTGTTGCACCCAATGCTTTAATTGTTAATAGCTCTTTTAAAATTTTATTTACCAATCAGATTACTCGGCGGTAAAGAATAAATGAGTTTGTCAACACGCAGTAGGGCAACGATTCATATAAAGATTAGCAGCAAATATGAAACTCATCTACAGGAAAAAAAACCACAACCTGCCTTTTTGTATTTCATTTGTACAACACCATCATCTATCGATGAAATTGGTTAAATATTGTAACTTTAGATTTAGATAATAACATAAATATATTTTTATAGGTATATACATATTACGTTCTTTTTCTTTAATGCTTTTGTTTGCTGCGTTTTAGATATAATTATATCATAATAGAACATCATTTTACATCCTTTAATTATAATTTATAATATGATATTAGTTTAAAATGTACTTGATGACTCAATTCAACGCCACCATTGAACAAATTCGTACATTTACCTCGTACCCATACTTCAAAATATTTATCATAACTTTTGATGGAATGAACTGATTTTAATGAAATAAAGACTAAATTTAACCCCAAGATACACTTTATAATTTACTTAACGATTCTCGTGATATAAATGAGTACTTTATATGTGATACGTTAACACACAAACAGATAGACAGATAGACAGAAAATTCTAAAAACGGTAGAAATGTAATTAATTACTTATTTTTAGTATCTATTAATCACTTTTATTACAAAAATATAAAATGTACAGACGTCTGCTATTTACATTTTTATTATATGTGTAGATAACGTAAATAAAACCAAATTTAATAGTATAGTCATTGCTAGTTGATCCAAAATAATCATAATCACATACATATAATCACGCCTCTTTCGCATAAGCAGAGACCACATCTTTGCACATGCTACGATCCTTATCCTTACATACTTGTATCGCTTCGTCCAATTTCATTATTCCCTTCAAAAATGCTCTTCGGTTAGAGTACTCTTGACGTGGCCTTTTTTCAAGACGTCCCTGATTTGGTTTAGAAACGTCCGCCTAGGTCTACCCCTTCCAACACTTTAATTCACACTCGCCTTATAAACTTTTTTCGTCAATAGTTCTTCATTTATTCTCTCGGCATGGCCAAATCATCTCAGCATACCTTTCTCAATTTTTGTTACTACATCTTTTTTCAGACCACAACGTTTCCTTATCTCACTATTCCTTATCCTGTCACTCGATTTAACTCCTATCATACTTCTTAACGCTCTCATTTCAACTGCATTTATTGTTCTTTCATGTTTCTTCTGCCATTCCCAACTTTAACTTCCGTACATGAGTGTCGGAACAAACACCCCCTCAAGCACAGCCAAACCAGCCTTGTTAGACACCTTCCGACTGCTCATAAAGGAATGCAAATCTCCATTCACCATGTTTCCTGCATTCACTCTTCTTTCGATATCACTCCCACACTTTCCATCTCCTGAAAACTTTGAACCCAGATACACAAACTCCTTCACTTGTTCAATTTATTTATCTCCAATCACGATATTGCAGTCTGTCACTGTCTGATCTCTTTCAAACACCATCACTTTCGTCTTCTTTACATTTACATCTTCATTCCCTTTCTAACAAAAGCTCCACTCATAGCAGTTACCATCTTCTGCAACTCCTCGGCCGAAGACGCAAGTAATACTTGGTCATCAGCATAGAGAAAACATTTGACGAATAACTCATTCATTCTCAACCCACTTTCATTCTCTTTTAAATCTGTCAAACAATTGTCCATGAACAGATTATACAGCCACGGTGACACTACACATCCCTGTCTAACACCTTTTTCGATATTAAAACATTCAGTGTATGCCCCGTTTTTTCTTACACAAACACTAGAATCCCTATAAAGAGATTGCAATGCTTGTGTGAGGACACTGCTCACACAATCCACGGACAGTGCTGATTCATTCCTCACCACTAAATCAGTGGCCTTTTCTAGATCACGAACGCGCAATAGACCTTCTTGTTTTTAGCCAAACACTTTTCGGCTATGCACCGCAAGGAAACGACCTGATCCGTATATCCCATTCCCTTTCTAAATCCCGATTGTGCATCCCATACTTTTTCATCTGTTTCATTCACAACCCTTTCAATCAAGACTTTCGTATACAATTCACCGACGACGCTGAGAAGGCTTATATCGCGGTAATTTATGCAGTCCTGCCGAGAACCTTTTCCTTTATACAATGACACGATTACGGCTTTGCACCAGTCTTTCGGTACTTGCCCGTTTCGCCAGCATAAGTTGAAAAGGCGGTACAGCTGGCTAGCCACTATGCTCTGTCCAGCCCTCAGCATCTCAACGGTTTGTGCAGCCTTACCTAATCTCATACTCTTCAACGCTTTTATTATATCATTCATGCTTATCTCATTTTCATCAACATTTTTATTAGTTTCCGGCTGTAGCTGCACTTCTTCTCTTTTTTTTATATAGGAAAGGGGGCAAACGAGCATGCGGCTCACCTGATGGTAAGTGACTACCGCCGCCCATTAACAACCACAACACCAAGGGAATTGCAGATGCGTTGCCGGCCTTTTAAAAAGGAGTAGGCTCTTTTCTTGAAGGTTCCTAAGTCGTATCGGTCCGGAAAAATCGCTGGTGGTAAACTATTCCAAAAGGAAGTTGTGCGAGGAAGAAAACAACTTCTAAATCGCACAGTGGTGGACCGCAAATCATCAACAAGGTAAGTGCCTTGAAAGTGAGGAGATACGGCAAAGGGGTTCATTTTAGCGGTAAAAGCGCAAACTTGTGCCTTCTGAGGATTAAACTGGATTAGATTTAGTCGCCCCCAATCCGAGACTTTGCTCAGCAAAGACTCGACTTCAGACACAAATTTGTTCTGGTACACGGCGACGTTTTCCCGAGAAATATTGGCACGGCCGGTGTATAGAGCATCACCAGTGCTGTCATCCGCATAGCAATGAATGCTACCGGTTTGCAACATATCATTGCTATGCAGAACTAACAGTGTTGGTGATAGCACGCAGCCTTGTGGAACACCAGCGTTAATAGGCTTGTAGTCGTAGCATGAACCGTCTAAAAAGACCTTGATGCTCCAATCTGCAAGAAAACTGGTGATCAAATTGCACAATTTCGCGGGAAGCCCATAGGAAGGGAGCTTCGAAGGAAGCGCTTTGTGCCAGACCCGATCGAAGGCCTTCGCTATGTCCAAAGTAACGGCAAACACCTCGCCCTTGGACTCGATGGCCTGCGCCCATCTATGTGTTAACTAAACAAGAAGATCACCGGCTGAGCGACCCCGACGGAAACCGTACTGGTAGTCACTAATCAGCTGGTACGCATGAGCTGGCAGTTAATAATGGACCCCATTATTTTCGAGAACAAGGAGGTGATGGCGATAGGTCTGTAGTTGGACGGGTCTAAGCGGTCGCCTTTTTCAGGGATCGGGTGGACAAAAGCTGTCTTCCACGATTTCGGGACTACGCCTAGGGAGTAGGAGTACAGGAAAAAACGCGTTAGAACCGGTGCCAACTCCGGAAAACACGTCCTCAGCATAATTGGGGGGATTCCGTCAGGCCCACTCGACTTGTGGATCTCCAGGGAGAAGAGTGCTTTGCGAACCGATCGCTGCGAGAACCGCACATCTGGCATGGAGCACTCACACCGCGGGATGGTCGGCGATGTGTTCTCCCTATCATCAAGAGTCGAGTTGGACGCAAAAAGGGAGCCTAAAAGGTCGGCTTTCTTTTTTGCGTCGTGGGCCAGTGAGTCGTCCTCCCTGTGCAAAAATGGTAGTGATGGCTTACACAAATTCCCTTGGACAGACTTGGCGAGAGACCAGAATGCATGGGTTCACGAAGAAAGGCGAACTAGTTTCTCGCCAATTCTGCCTATGTGCTCTGACTTTGCCTTGGCTATAACTCTTTTGAAGGACTTGGAGGCGGAGTTATACTTCTTTTTAAGCATGCAGGTGTTAAAATCCCAAACCGCCGACGCCTCAGCCCAGGCCTGATAGCACTTCTGCTTACTGCGTTATGCATTCTTACAGGAGCGACCAAACAAAGGCTGAGATCTGCCTCCGATGGGTACCACAAATAATGGAATAAATAGTTCTATTCCCTGTAGCACCACATCAGTGACAAAGTCAGCAACAGCGCTGGGATCATCCAACGAGAAGCAAAGCCTCATGGGTAGGATGCAAAGAAAGACCGCATTCCGTCCCAATCCGCCGACCTGTAATGCCAAACACGGCGGCAACCTTCATAACGCACAGTCCGGATCAGACAATGGTCCGAAGAGGCGAGAGGGGCATCCATGGAAACCTGATATCAGTCCGGATGAGAGGTCAGCAGAAGGTCCGACAGGGAAGGTGATGATCCTCCACATCTGAAATCCACGTAGGCGAAGTAACCAGTTGTGTCAGATCACATGCCAAGGAAAAGTCATAAACAGATCTACCCGCATGATCGGTTAAACGTGAACCGAGTCATTCGGCGTGGTGGGCGTTAAAATCGCCAAGAATCACGATCTCTGCGGATGGGACCTGTTACAGCAAGGAATCTGTAGCCATTTGGACGTGGTCGATGAGTCGGTCTGTTTCGGCAATACCGCTATGGGACTTATAGAGGCGCCCGTAGACGCGTGGATGGCCGTCTCTATCTACGCCTAGCCAAAGGATGGACAGGTCCAAACCTTTAAGACTGCCGAGGCGTCGAGAACAGATGTCCTCACTGACGTATACGCAAACTCCAGCCCGAGGCACAAAGGAGTATTTAATACAATTACAGTACAATTTATACCCCAGTTAGGAGAGATAGGAAGTATCAGCCGGAGAGGACACCTGCATCTCGGTTAGTAAGAGCAAGGCCAGCTTTGCCGTCTCCAGATGGTAGTGGACGGCGTTTAGGTTCGAGTGAAGTCCCCTGATGTTGCAGAAATTCACTGATATCGTGGCAGGGGGTCGCCTTGGTCATGTTGTTCACTTTGCCCCGAGCAGTTATCCTCCGTTTACCTGCACTCACCAGACGAAACACAGAAGCAGAGCTTTTAAAAATAAAATGTACTCGTAATATAGATTCAATTATTAATTCATTTAAAGCCTCATAGGGAGTGGTCTTGAGGAGTAAAGGTATTGTTAGTGTGATCTCTTTGTATTTTACATACACAAACACTTGTACAAAGCGATTGTATAACGGTTCCGCTCTTTCCATTTGAGGTACAGGAACCAAAAAAAACCAAGCATAACTTAAACTTACTATCTGTCCTAATTCCATCAAAATTACGTTGGTATTGGTGATGGAAAACAGAAAAATTGGCGAACTCAAATTGTGTCGTAAGGTGCGTCAGGGAGAAAGATAGCAGGAGATAGACAGCAGCGTCTTCTTACAACGAGTAGAAACATACTGCGGTTGCCAACCCGCCTGCTGTGTGTCAACTATTGCAAATCTTTTTAAGAGGCATTCTATGTGGAAGCCTAAGTTTAGCATGTAGATTCTCCGCTAACACTTTCTTTTATTAAAATTTTCAGATTGTAAAGAATGTGAGAATATATTCTTCATATATTAAATTACGTTGGATCTTTCACATACTTAGTCTCAACATACACACACATTATTTAAATTACATCGGTTATGGAGCGGTCGGTGTCTTGTTAAATCCTGTTATGTAGAGCAGAAAATTGTCACGTATATGTCCTCGCCTCGCAGCCATTTCTCATCGCTCGAAACCAGTGCAAGTAGATTTGTCTTTTGTACATTTTGATCAGCAGTGCATTGAATTAAATTATCTTGGTTTAACACGTTCACAGCGGCACTGATTTATCTATACTTTTAACTACTGCGCATCGCAATATAATGTTTTGAACCTAGTCCTAAAACTGACATTGTGGCTTCACTAGGCTTGTTAAACCCCTCCGCCCATAGGAGACTAAAGTAATTTTTTTCGTGTGAAGTCAAAAAAAGACGTGAATTTTTGTATTTATCATTATTAGCAATGAATCGATACATCGATATCTGACGCCGCGTGTGGTTTGGTTAATTAGTTTAGAATCTGCAGTTAAAATAAAAGGAGTGAAATTATACACCCCGTACCGCACTGAATAAGGGTAGTTTTTCATATAGTTTAGTGATATAAATAAAAATGTCGCTAAGCTTTAGTTTGATTGTATTTATTTAAAAAAAAATGTAATATCCACTTTGCAACTACAGACAGACAGACAAAGTCTCACACTTTGTCTTATAAAAGAAAAAAGGTCTATGTGTTTAAATATATCCAAATGTTTAGACGCGTATATTTCCTGCTAGTACAGTTTATTTTCTCAAACTTAAGGTGTTTCTCATATGAATAGTCAAACAATAATATTTTTGCACCAAGTGCATTCTGTGTGAATTTTCTTCTTTTTTTTGTCAGCCTGACGACTTTGCAAGAAGGTACGGAGTTTTTAATAACATCCGACATAATATCGCAAGGTAAAATGTATATCTTGTGTTTTTTTTTTATAAGATAAGGGTGAAAAACGAGCACACAGTCCGCCCAATGGTAAATGGCTGCTGTGACCCATAGACATTTTTCTCTGTGGCAACCCCGGTGACAAATTGTTAAAAAATTGGGCTCCCAAATAATTTCGTAAAAATAATTATTGTAATTGATCATTTCCACCTCAAATTTAAGTTATAGTTGTTAATTACGAACAAATTTTATTGTGTAATAAATAAAAGTGGTAAATATTTAAATAAATAAATTTTTAGTGCCTCTCAACTTAAAGTGACAGCAGGTAACGAACATCGTTTAAAAGTTACTGTAATTCTTGTTATCCCTTTTAATATTTACGATATATCTCTTAAGTGTTGTTGTTTTCGGATTTCATTTTGAATTGTTTTCTTGATAATTTAATTTGAGATCTGTAATTAGAGTCCTATAATTGGATATTTGCTTACTCTGTTCCCTTGATTTTCCATCTTTGTTTTCTTTTACTATTTAAAATACATAGTAAAATGAATACTCGTAACGCCAAAACGCGCCAGATGGAGAACCAACTCCATCTTGCGCTCCAAGAACTGAGAGCGTCCAGGGAGCAGTGTGAGCTGTTACTTAAAGAAAGGGATGACAACGAAAAGGAAATAATAAGTATAATTTCGAAAAATACTCAATTGAAAAGTGATATGGTTAAGTTACATAGAGACTATACAGATATTTTAAAGGAAAGGGATCAGCTCCAGAGGACAGTCGATGAGTTTGACCGATGCAGCAAAGAATATGAGGAATCCCTCAGATTAATTGCTGCATTGAAATTACAATTAACTGAAGCTAATGAGCAAATTTCACAATTTAAACAAAACATTGATAACTTGCATGCACTTAAAACTCAGAGTCTGTTCGAGGAGCTCGTAGAATGTAAATTTCATAAAACGTTGCAACCCTCCACAACAATAGATTTGACTGATGATTCTACCACATCAAGAACAGCAGAAAGGATTACAAGCAGCAGAAGGAAATTAAAAAAATATATAAAAATTAATAAATATATTAGGAAAGTGCAAAAATTAGTTAAAACTAAAATTAATATTAAAAATTATACAAATGTATGTAAGGAAAAGCAAGAGTTAATTAGTAAAATTAAATTATATTCAATTGAGGTGGAAAACATGAAAAATTGTTATGAGACTGAAATAGAGTGTCTTAATTCAGAAATTTTATCACTTCAAACCTCATTACAAATTATGTCAAATAAATATAAATCTGCAGGGAATGAGATAAAAGAACACATACTGGCCATGGATAATCTGGTAAAGTCCTGCAAATATAACGAGGAACGTTTTGACTCCTTATTAAAATATCAAAATGAATATCAGCGCTCACTGCCAGGTTCTTTAGGGACAGTGTGTGTTAATAATATGACAAGCAGTAATACTTCATTTTCTTTACCTACACTCTATGATAGTACCATAACAAAGCAGATAAATTTAAAAAGTAATCTATATAATGAAAAAAATAATATAATTGTGTATAGTGATGACATAGGCAAAAACATGGGTATATCATTGAATAACTGTTTAAAAAGGCAACAGATAAGTAATTACTGCATGCCTGGAGCATCATTCAGTGATATTATGAATAAAATTTTAACTAGTAAATTTAACCCTAATAGTATATTAATAATTTTTGTTGGGAGAAGAGGCAATATGAACAAGAATCAATTATTAAAATATATTGAATATCTCAATAACATAAATGTGGTTAAAGTTATCTTGTTTACATTGCCTTACATAGAGGGGTGGCCACAGGAAAATAAACTAAGACATAATTTAAATTTAATGATGCATAACTTGACATGTAACAATAACTTAAATTTGACATTTAATTGTAAGAATAATAATGATAAATTTCATTTAATTGATATTAATAATTTAACTAAGAAGTTTTTGACAAGAGATAGGTATTACCTATCAAAGTATAGTTTAAGACTGGTAGCAAATACGCTATCTTATTATTTATATTTTAACTCAGCCAATGATTTGGCTACCTTGACACCTGCTTCTTTTGAGCAACAAAATAATTTTATATTTGATTTGGAACCATTTCCAAGTAATTTAAATTAGATAATAAGACAATAGAGGTAATCTCTAGCAAAGATAATTTAAATAGCTTAGAATGCAACTTACCAATACATAATTATGCAATTTTACAAAATAACAATAATAAAAACTGTATCAACCTGGTGCATCAAAATATACAAGGTATGTTAGGCAAAGAATTAAAAATTGATTTATTTTTAAATAGTAACAGTATAAATATTTTATGTATTACAGAACATTGGTTGAAAGAATACAACTCCATATTTAATTTCAGTAATCACCAGGTGGTCAGTTCGTTCAATAGAGATACTAAATTACGTGGTGGCTCCTTAATATTAGCTAATAAGTCCTTATCATGTAAAGAACGTAAAGACATTGTGAGCCTCTCTGTTGAGCGTACTGTAGAAATGGCATGTGTTGAGCTTGAGCACCTTATTGTTGTCAGTGTTTACAGACCTCCATGTTCAAGTTATGATACTTTTGAAAAAATTATGGAAGAAGTTTTAGTTAAGCTTAATAAACAGAATAAATCTCTTGTAGTGTGTGGAGACTTTAATATCAATCTCCTGGAAACTTCTTCCATCAGTATTAAATTCTAGTTCTTTGTTCAAATCCTATAATCTTAATAATTTATTCTTTGAAGCTACACGTATTGCAGGGTGTAGTGCAACTTGTATTGATAATATTTTTACAGGTGTTGTACCAATCAACAAATCAATAATACAAAAACTTAGTTCAGATCACTGTGGACAACTGGTTTCGTTACCTTATATGCACAAAAAACAGGTAAATGAGAAAATTGTGTTTGTTCCTATTAATGCAAAACGCCTGGAAAGATTTAGAAGTGATATGTTAAAAATCCTTCCATCCCTTTCTTATAAGAACAATGCAGACTATTTATATAGAGAATTATTTACCTTTATAAACAATAAATTTAATAAAACATTCACTTCTAAAACATTCTCCAGAAACAGTCGCAAGGCATTTAATGAGTGGGCGACAGTAGGAATTCATAAAAGCAGACGAAGGTTATATGACCTTTACCATGAAAGATCGTATAATCTTTCCGATGCTTTTAAAGAATATGTAAAAAATTATTCTAAAATGTTTAAAAGAGTTTGCTCCACAGCCAAATCATTACATATTAGTAACAAAATTAAGACAGCTAAGAATAAAATTAAAATGACGTGGAGTATAATTAACAGCGAAACCGGTAAAGAGAAACCTCGTAATTCAAACTATCAATTAAAAATTAATAATGAATTGACTAAATCAAATCAAGAAGTTGCAGCGGTGTTTGAGAAATATTTCACTGATGTTCCTATCTTGACAACAGAGTCATTGAATGCTTCTCCAACTGTCGCCGAATCATTACTTAAACAGAATGTTAATACCTGTTTAAAAGAATTTAGATTTGAAAAAGTATTACCGCATAATATTGTAAAATACTTCAAAACCATTGATGTAAAGAAAACCGCAGATTTGTGGGGGATTTCCGTTACAGTGATTGCGTCCATAATAGATTTAATTGCACCTCATCTTGCTATTATTTTTAATACTTGTATCGATTCTGGTGTGTTTCCTGATTTAATGAAGTATAGTAAAGTAATACCTTTATTTAAATCTGGTAGTACATTGGACCCCGCTAATTATAGACCTATTTCTGTACTACCAACTCTCAGTAAAATTTTTGAAAAAATAATTTTGGATCAATTGTTAATTTTTTTTAATACAAATAAATTACTTCATAAAAATCAATTTGGTTTTACAAGGGGTCGCTCGACGTCTGACGCTGGTGTTGAGCTTATGAAATATATTTTTAATGCCTGGGAGAATTCACAAGATGCCTTAGGTATTTTCTGTGACCTTTCCAAGGCTTTCGATTGTGTTCATCATGATACATTAATCAGGAAACTACAACATTACGGTGTAAAAAATTTGGCGCTTAAACTTATTACTTCATATTTAAGTAACAGAACTCAAAAAGTCGTCATTAATGGTAAATGTTCCTCCGGATCAGTAGTATCAATGGGCGTTCCTCAAGGCTCGATTCTTGGCCCATTCCTGTTCTTAATCTATATTAATGACTTACCTTATCTTGTAGGGGACAATCACGATATAGTATTATTTGCTGACGATACCTCTTTAATTTTCAAACTGAAACGGCAGTCAATTAAATATGACGATGTAAATAATGCTCTATCGAAACTAGTACATTGGTTTAACGCTAACAATTTGCTCTTAAACGGTAATAAGACAAAATGTATTAAATTTACAATACCTAATGTAAAACATTCGAAAACCAATGTGCTCTTAAATGGGGAGGAGTTGAGTCTTGTGGATACCACTGTTTTTCTCGGTATTACTATTGACGCGAAACTTCAATGGGGCCCCCATATATCTAAATTAGCAAGCAGACTTAGTTCTGCAGCATATGCTGTAAGAAAGATTAGAAGTCTCACAGATGTTGAGACAGCTAGGTTAGTGTATTTTAGTTACTTTCATAGCGTAATGTCTTATGGAATTTTGCTATGGGGTAATGCGACTGATATTGAAGCTATATTTGTTTTGCAAAAGAGAGCCGTACGGGCGATTTATAATCTAAATTGTAAAGAGTCCCTTAGAGAAAAATTTAAAGAAATAAACATATTAACTTTGGCATCGCAATATATTTATGAAAATGTAATGTATGTACATAAAAACATAAATAGCTTTAATAAGAATAAGGATGTTCATACCTTAAACACTAGGAACAAACATAAGCTTGTAATGCCACTTACAAGACTCCACAGAATTAGTAATTCATTTATGGGGCAATGTATACGCTTTTACAACAGAATCCCAGAACATGTTCAAAGTTTGTCAATAAACAAGTTTAAAAGTTTTATTAAAGAAAAACTATACAAAAAGGGTTATTATAATATCAAGGAATACATGAATGAAAATAACCCCTGGGAATAAGGTGATCGCCACCATGCTGGTTCTATGAAAATTCATTTAAAATTGTATAAACAAAATTATTGTTAAGTGAAATTATGTTTAAAAAAAAAGTCCCGCTGGGTTTCTTGCTGGTTCTTCCCAGGACAGAGGTATTTTCCGAACCAGTGGTAAATAAAATAATGACTTTCAATAAGTATTATGTAATAATCCATATTGAATAAAAATCATTCTATTCTATTCTATTCTATTCTATTCTATTCTAAAAAAAAAGACATCTACATCTATCTTCGATTACGAATCAAAATGCAGATGCGTCGTCACCCGTGAGGACCGAGATGGAATGCCTCGTTTGCAGTAAAAAGTTTCTCCGGTTCTCTACACTCACAGTACGAAACAGTAGAATTAAACGCTGGTTTTCTGTGAGAGCGTGGTCCCTTCCCGGTCGAGCCAACCCATTCATGCTACAACTATACTACTATTAAATGATACTACTTTTCATTGAAATTAATACCTAATTTAAATAGAGAAGATGGATGGGTGCTGCCATCTGCTTGGGATCCTATAATTAATAAAATTAAATCCAAACCCAAGCATACCACTGCAAGACTTCAAGATGAGACCAAAAGTTTATATTAAAAACTGAAGGTAGCCGGGTTAACTATGACATCGGGAGGTCAAACACCTCAGTTCCCCCCCCCCCCCTCCCCGTGATCACGAGTGCTTTAAGCACCCGAAACGTCGGGAATTAAAACGTTAAATTAAACGAGATAAAATCCGTAAAAATTTGTTTCATTTAAAGTGTAATATAAGCGTAGTAGCGTAAATATAAGATATCATTAACTATACTACTAATATACCTGCAGCATGTCTCTACCACGTTGTATCTCTGAATCATTTAAATTTATAAGTCATTAACATTTTAGTTTTACTTTTTGTGTTTTGTTTGTGTGTGCGCGCGCGCGCGCGCGCGTGTGTGTGTGTGTGTGTGTGTGTGTTAACTTTCGTAAGTAGCGCAGAAGAGTAAATTGTAGAAATATGGTACTACAAGGACGATATACAGTATCCGCCTCAGTGAAAACATAATATAGAACCTATGCCCTCATTTACCACCAGTATCTTCATCACTGTATTCTCAATCTAACTTTTTACGGCAAAGTTTTAATAATAGTGTATCAACGCAGTGCTATGCAGCGGCGGTACAGCACTCTTCAAACGTAGATAGCGGGAAGACTAAGCCGAATGTAAAATCTGGCCCTCAGCAGAAAAATAGAGGAGCTTCGGACAAACCTAATCTACCTGCAAAAATAAACAAATCCATCTCTTCTTTAGCGCCAGTTTCAACTTTAGTCTTCGATTCCATAACTTCAATTTTGAGTGTGAGCCATGAGGCAACTCTTGCACCCCGGGATGGCTTGGAGCAAAAAGACCCGGAAGAGTGGATACAGGTGAGACGTAAATCTGGACGCGCATCATTGCCCGGCGTTCTTCGCGGTACGGCAGCGCCGGGAGTGACGAAACTGCGTGGATCTGAGAGGTGGAGGTACTTGCATCTCTACTATATCCAAAAGGGTACCACAGTGAAGGAGGTGCGTGCTCATCTCCACTCTATTAGTGGAAACAATGATTGCTCAGTGGAAGAACTGAAACCTAGGGGGCGTTACTCATCGTTCAAGCTGGAAATCCCGACGAGAATTGCCGATAGTGTTATGTCACCAAACAACTGGGCTGAAGATATCTCTATAAAACCGTGGCGTCAGAACTTTCGTGCCAAGGATAAAAGTGCGTAACCCATATTTTTGTTATCAAAACGTTAGAGGTAGAGGAATAAAATTTAGATATTATAGCCTAACTGAAACCTTTTTGAACAGTTCCGTATCTGACGGCGAATTATTTACTTCGGAGTATTTAGTAGTGCGTAAAGACCGCGCAAGCAACGTCGGGTGGGGAGGAGTGCTCCTTGCTGTACGAAACTGCTATACAGTACAACAAGTAACTAATATATATACTTATACGCCTGATATGGAACTGCTTTTCGCCATTATTGGTGGTAAAAGTGTTGAAAAGTTTTTATGTAGCGTCGTTTATTTGCCTCCTAAATATAGTGATAATCTATATCTGAACGTCTTGACGTGCATTGAAAATGCTATTATTTCATATTCCTCTCTGAATGTCTTAATAATTGGAGATTTTAATTTGAACTCTTGTAGCGTTAATGTTAAGACTAATATTAATTCCTTTTGTGACTATAGTGGGCTTCAGCAACATAATATTGTGTATAACAAATGTGATGGCATGTTGGATTTCGTCTTGAGCAATTTTAACCCAGAGCAAGTCTTAGTGTCTGAGGGTTCAGAACCCTTAGTACCAATTGATAAGTACCACCTTTCGCTGGAGATGACGCTCAGGTTTCAGTGCGAATCGCTGGCCCAGTCACCGTCCTCTCCACCACCGGCTCAGCGCCCGAGAACTGCTCCAAACTGGAATTGGCGTAAAGCAGACTTTCTGGGCCTATACACGGCATTAAAAAGTATAGATTGGTCGGATATTTTTGTAATTGGAGACGTTGACGACGCAGTTGCGTTGTTCTATCACCGTCTTTACAATTGTATAAGTCAATATGTTCCTACTAAATCCCGTTATATGTCAAATTATAAGTACGTATATCCAAAATGGTTTAATGCTGATATTAAAAATAATATACTTAAAAAATATTATCATTTGAAACGGTATAAGGCTGACGGTAAAGAGTTCAACAAGGAATTATTTAAATATTATAGGTGGTATGTTAAAAACTTGATTGACAATGCATATAAGCAGTTAACGATCCAGCCAAATTCTGGGAGTATGTTAAGGATATGAAGAATCACAGGCAGCGTACGAACGTTTATTCGTCCGGTGGTGTTGAAGTTGTTGGGCAATCCGCAGCCGACACTTTTGCAAACTACTTTAGTTTGGTATATCAGGATGAGGTGCCTGTACTGAACCTGATGCGGTACGTTACACAGATAGTCAATGTGATTCCACTTCTATCACCATAAATATTGTTGACAATACCAAGCTGAAAGAAGCAGTTAGGCGGCTAAAACCGAGATCGTCGGGTGGCCCTGACGTTATCCCTGTTTTTTTTTAGCAAAGGACTGCATATCCGCTTTTGAGAGTCCGTTCATGTATCTTTTTAACTTACCACTGACTCACTCTAAGTATCCAGATATTTGGAAAGTTTCTAGGGTCACTCCGGTTCCAAAAACTGCTGGTGAAAATGACGTTTCGTCTTTTAGACTGATTGCAGTCTTATCAGTCTTTGCAAAATTATTTGAAATTGTCTTATGCCACCAAATTAATAAAGAAACTCAGAATTTATTGCATGATAGTCAACACGGTTTTCGAACAGCCCGTTCTACCACTTCTAATCTTGTGGCTCATCTTGACTATATATATGCTGAGTTGGATGCTGGTAGGCAGGTAGATACTGTCTACTTCGATTTTAAAAAAGCATTTGACCTGGTCGACAATGATATCTTGTTACGTAAATTGGCGGTGATAGGCTTTGCCCCAAAACTTGTCGAGTTTTTTTCAAATTTCCTACGTGATCGGCGTCAGTTTGTTAAAGTGGGTGCATTTGAGTCTAGTGACTACTACACAAGATCTGGGCTAAGTCAGGGAAGTACATGGGGGCCATTGCTTTTTCTTATTTTCATTAATGACTTACCGAATAACGTGGTTTCCTCAAAATGTCTGTTGTTCGCGGATGATCTTAAATTAAGCCTAGGTGTAGATGGCCCGTCTGACTGCGAGGCATTGCAAAGAGACATCAGTGCGGTTTTGGATTGGAGCGTATTAAATCGTCTTCCTTTAATGATAATAAATGTAAAATAATAACATTCACGCGTAAACGCTGTCCACTAAATGAAGACTATAATTTATCTGACGCGCCCTTAGAAAGGGTAAGCGAAATACGTGACTTAGGATTATTATTAGACGCTAAATTTGACTTTCATAACCATGTAATTACTGTATGTAAAAAATCCAGTAAAATGCTTGGCTTCATTATTCGCACTTCATCACAGTTCGACGGAATAGGGGTCGCTTTGGTACTTTACAATGCATATGTTTGTAGTAAGCTTGAATACGGTGCCATTGTATGGAATCCCTATGAGAAGAAATATATTTTGATGATAGAGAGAATACAGCGCAAATTTGCACGATGGCTATAGAAGAAGAGCAGGCTATGATGTGGAGGGGACGGTGGCACCGCGGCGGCAGCCGCGTCTTCTGTGGCGGTCACCGGCGCGCTCCAGGTGTGGCGCTGACGCGCCCACTACTCGCGCTATACGGCTTATTGGAGATATGTTCGCACATGATTACGAGACTGACTTATTTGCCGATAGCTTTAGGCAACTATGTAATAAATTTCTTGTATTTTTGACATCCAATTTTGAAATATTGTAATATATTAATTTAATCTTAGTGTTTAGGCCAAATCGTAACATTTAAAACTTGCATTCAAAACGCTAGTCTCGGCGCGTTCATCCGATGGTATTTAGGTTACAGCCTGGACCCCTTCCCCGTGCGCGTCTCTGCGCTCACGCTCGGTCGCCTGACGTGTGGGCGAGGAAGTTTGTCCGCGGTGGCCGTGCCGGTTAGAGTATTCAAGTTACGCTCGAATCTTTAGGTCGCGTTAAGACCGCCTCTGATTGCGTTGTCTTTTTCGTGCGTTTACGTGATAACGAGGCTTTTCTTGAGTTTTGTGTGATTACCTTAACTTCGATTGCCATTAATTTGCGTCGACGAGTTGCTTGTATGGCATTTTAATATCGTACGAAGGCATTTTTCCTTTGTCGGGTAGAACGCTAAAAATTTGTGACCCGAGAGGAGATCGAGTTCGTCTTCGATTATAATTTTGTGCTAAGTGACGTTAGACTTGATTTCATATAAGGTGAACGCCACTGGAGTGATCACACATTGTGGAGCAGAGCTGCGCGTGTGGATCTGCTGCCGATTACATCGGTGACGTCAGGTTACATTTACACACTTTTCACACCACTCATACCACACCTACCTGCCCCTGACGGTACCTTGTGGTCGACCCTACCTCCGGAACTCGGTAAGTTTGTGTTTGTTTATCCAGCCATTACATAATAATTATCCATAGGCCATTTGGGCCCGAACCCTCTGGTTGCCTGTCGAGTGGGTTACTCATGGGCCCTAGCCCAGTCGACATCTGTCGGGGCAACGGAGGGTAGTAACACTTAGGTTAGTTAATTTGACAATGATATTTTGCTTACTCTATTTGACATGTAATCTATTTGGCATGTATTTTTTAATCTATTTAGCATGTATTTTTATTTTTTATTTTATTTGGACATGTATCTTAATCAATTACTTATTATTTAAAAATGTAATTTGTAAATTAGCATGCTGACGTTTTGGGCATACTGTAAGTCAGCATGTACACTGTTTTAATATAAATAAAATAAATAAATGCGTGCGCAGTCTTGAACGCAATGCACAACACTGGCCCCGTGAAGCTAGCGTAGGGTACGGTACGAGATCCGCGGGGATACATGGTGTACCCAACCTTGTTTTCCGCACTGTTTTAAATTTTTATTTATCAGTGTGGCACAAGATTTAAGAACTCCGGTATTGAAATATGTATACCATAGAACTCAGAATCAATAGCACAACTCAGATATATATTTATCTCTTTCCTACACTGATTCAAGTAGAAGTTACGCCTTCCACACGACAGAGATGTTTAATATGTTTTTCGCTGCCACACTATAGTGTAAACATATATTTATTATAATTTTAAGTGCTGATATTTATATACACTTTGTTGCGCACTACTATTAATATCTTGTACATGGCAACACTAGTTACCACTAGTACCCTCTAATATCGAGTAGCAGAACTAGGAGAGTCAAGATCCTTCTAGACATTTCGGGACCGATATGTACTCTAACATTCTAGATGTTTTTACAGCAGAAGATTCTGGACACTTTCTGAGACCCAATATAAGGCCGGTATAGACCACGATCGAGTCATTATTGAATTGGCGATACAAGCGAATACGTCACAGCGATACGATTGCGAACTTAAGTGATCAGTAGTACAATTGTGTTTTATTATTAGGTGATCTTAAATTGTAATTAGTGTTCTGTAATTAAAGTGTTAATTTTGGTAATTCACTCGGCAGTTTTAGTTGACTCGAACCCCAAAGTCGTAACAATATGTATACTTTAATGAGATATTAACTTGCAATCTTAGAGATGACAACGTATTACTTCAAACAAAGAAGGCTATATATAGATGGCTCCGTGGCGCAGTGGCTTAGCAATGAGTTATTGCGTTGGGGGTCGCGGGTTCGAATCCCGCATGGAACAAGAATTTGTATGGCCTACAAATAATTGTTCCGGGTATGGGTGTTTGTCCTCGTGCAATGTATGTTTGTAAACTGTCTCCACGATACAGAAAAAAATCCTAGTGTGGATGTAACCATTTTAAAAAAAAAATATACGAGTATATATTGTGGCCTCCATCAACTAAGAACGGAATGCCCCGTTTACTGCAACTCAAAACTAACTCAACCGAAAAAGATACAGTGTTTAAGGCTCAAAAAAGATGCATAAGGGGCGATGTTTAAGCTTAAATATACCGATAGCTGCATGCCATATTTTAAACAGTTTAAAATACTGACATTACCTTGTTTATACATACTAGAGTAGCTGTGTTTGTTAAGTTGCACCCAAATCGTTTTAAACGCCTTGCTGATGTAGTTTCAGGTAATAGAGGCGACAATACTCTATTGTGTCGTCAATCCGCTAAGACGGCACTAATGCGCAAAAGTATCTTGTTTTTAAATGTTTATTATACAAAAACACATTCGGTTATTTCTTACACTACTTTCGCTATACTGCAGGGCACTTTGTTGGCGAATACATAACCCACTTACATTCTATGTACCTACTGTAATTAATAACTTAATCTTGAAATTACAACTTAAAATAGAAGAAAAAAATAACAATAAAAATATAGAAAAATTAAATTAATTAGCGGTTAGCCACCGTAGAGTCTATATCACCTGAGGATGCCTCGTGTAGAGGCGAAACACGTGTCGTATTATCGTCAGTGGTGTGTCTTGCCTAGTGTAGTGGTGTTGGAAGTAGCGGTGCTGGGATTAGTGGTGACGGGGATAGTGCACGCAATTGAGGGAGGGCGGGAGGTGCTTCTTCATACTAGGTAAGACACATCATTTTATTTTATAACGCGGATATTTGCGAAGTAAATTTTTGTAAAAGCTTTTATAAAATTAAATTAAACTTTGCAGTACTATTTATACCCTTAAATATATTTAAAATTATACATATTTAAACTTATGAATAATTTCACATTTAACTATTAATTAAGACGAGAAAAGTCATCATCATCATCATCATTACAGCCCTTCACAAGTTCACTGCTGAACATAGGCCTCCACCAAAGAATGCCACAAAGCACGGTCCTGAGCCACCTGCATCCATCGACTTCCTGCATATCTTACCAGGTCGTCACTCCATCTAGTGGGGGGACGCCCTACACTTCGCCTGCCGGTACGAGGCTGCCACTCGAGAACCTTTCTTTCCCATCGGTTGTCGGTTCTTCGAGGTATATGGCCGGCCCATTGCCACTTCAGCTTACTAATCAGTTGGGCTATGTCGGTCACTCTGGTTCCACTGCGGATATCCTCATTTCTGAGTTTATCACGCAGAGAAACTCCGAACATAGCCCTCTCCATAGCTCGCTGAGCGACCTTGAGCTTCCCCATCCGGCCAGCAGTGAAGGACCACGTCTCAGTTCCGTATGTCATCACTGGCAACACGCACTTGGTTTACAGTCTCGTTTTCAAGTTTTGAGGTATACCTGACGAGAAGATGTGTCGTAATTTCCCGAACGCTGCCCAACCGAGTTGAATCCGTCGATTGACCTCTCGGTCGAAGTTGGACTTACCTAGTCGGACTATTTGTCCCAGGTAAACATACTCGTCAACAACTTCGAGCTTAGTGTTCCCAACAACTACCGGCATAGGTGTGACATGGTCATTAAACATGATCTTTGTTTTGTCCATGTTCATCTTAAGACCTATCCGTTGGGGAACACTATTGAGGTCATTGAGCATAGTGCTTAGGTAATCCAGCGATTCTGCCATAAAGACTATATCGTCGGCAAATCGATTGTGAGTGATGTACTCGCTATTGATGTTGATACCTTATCCTTTCCAGTCCAGAAGCTTGAAAACATCTTCCAATGCAGCGGTAAAGAGTTTCGGGGATATGACGTCACCCTGTCTTACACCTCTCTGCAATTGGATAGGTTTCGTACTCTGGTTCTGTACTCGGATAGCCATCGTAGCCCTACTGTACAAGCACTTCAACACTTCGATATACCGACAGTCAACTTGGCATCGCTGAAGGGACTGCAGCACCGCCCAAATTTCGACGGAATCCACAGATGGAAGACGGAATTGTACTCCTCGGACTTCTGTATAATTTGCCGAAGGGTATGTATGTGGTCTATGGTGCTAAAGCCTTTTCGGAAACCGGCTTGTTCGGGAGGCTGGAAGTCGTCAAGTCTGCGCGTGAGACGATTAGTAATGACTCTCGAAAACAGCACGTAGACGCGGCTCAGAGGTAAATCGGTCTGTAGTTCTTCAAGAGAGCGTTGTCGCCTTTCTTGAAGAACAAGAACACCGCACTTCTGTTTCACGCCTCCGGTGTAATGCCACCATGGAGGACGGAATTAAAGAGCTCCTGAAGGACTTCAAGTACCGGTTTTCCACCCGCTTTCAGAAGCTTCGCTGTAATTCCATCCTCGCCTGGGGCCTTGCCGTTTTTAAGGTGCTGGAGAGCCATTCTAATCTCGCTCAGACTGACGTCCGGGATATTATCGGAATAATGTCGGACAATACTCGCTCTTGGATCGTTACTCACACTTGCGTGCAGCTCCATTGATAATATTTACTGTAAAATGGGTCTCCAGTTCTCTACACTCGCTGCCAGCTCAAAGCAGTTTCATGCAGGTATTCTGTAAGATCATGGTAATTTCCCAGACGACCGGCCCACTCGTGCTATAAGCGTAAGTTAGCTGCAGCTACAAAACTTAATACATATTTTATTTATACCTTTTTTTATAGGATACGGGTGAAAAACGAGCACACAGTCCACCTGATGGTAATTGGTTGCTGCGGCCCATAGACATCTACATCTATCCTCTATTACAAATCAAATCGCAGATGCGTTTTCACCCGTGAGGACTAGGATGGAATGCCTCATTTCCAGTAATAAGGGCCTCCGGCCACCTGCACTCACCAAGCGAAACGCAGAGGTAAACCTCTACTTCACGCTGGTCAACATCAAAAGTAAAAGTATGAGACAAAGACTAATGAAAGGCTAATCCGCTTGCGTAGTCAACCAAAAATGACAAGATATTGTGCTAAAACTATTGTCTTAAACGGATCTTCATTTAATCATAATGATCACAAACAAGGCATGAATTTGCATAAATTTGTAGTCTTCCTAAACAATCAAAGCTTAGCTAAAAAAATTGAATTAAAAATCACGCATATATACGTATAAACAATAATATTAAAAAATTATTTACCATGATTCTATTTTTAACAGTGGTAGAGCCAGGCGGCAGCTCTTGCAGACGCACGGATGGGCCGGCCCGAATCGGGGTGGTACCACGACCTCACAGAAAACCAGCTTGAAGTAGAGATTTACCTCTGCGTTTCGCTTGGTGAATGCAGGTGGCCGGAGGCCCTTTTTACTGGAAATGAGGCATTCCATTTTCGTCCTCACGGGTGACAACGCATCTACATTTTGATTTGTAATAGATAGATGTAGATGTCTATGGGCCGCAGCAACCACTTACCATCAGGTGGACTGTGTGCTCGTTTGTCACCCTTATCCTAAAAAAAAACTCACTTAGGTATGAGCGGTCGCCTTTTTTAGGGTTCGAGTACACCAAAGCTGTCTTCCATGAGTACGGGACTACGCCTAGAGAGTAGGAGTACCGGAAAAGACGCGTTAGAACCGGTGCCGACTCCGGAGAACATGTCCTCAGCACAATTGGGGGGACTCCATCAGGCTCACTCGACTTGTCGACGTCTGGGGTGAGGAGTGTTTTGCGCACCGAACGCTGTGTAAACAGCACTTCCTTCATGGAGCACTCACACCGCAGGATGGTCGGCGGTGTGTTCTCCTGTCATCTACAGTCGAGTTGGAAGCAAAAAGAGAGCCTAACAGTTCGGCTTTCTCCTTTGCGTCATGGGTCAATGAGTCGTCCATGCACATGTTCCCGAAGGGAGGCGAACTAGTTTCTCGCCAATACTACCGATGTGCTCTGACTTTGCCTTGGCAATGACACTTTTGAAGGACCTGGAGGCGGAATTATACTTCTTTGTACGAGCGCTGGTGTTTACATCCCGGAACGTTGATGCGTGAGCCCAGGCCCGATAGCACTCCTGCTTATAGCGTGATCCAATTTTACATGGGTGACCAAACTATGGCTGAGTTCTGGCTCAGATAGGCACCAGAGATGATGGAATAAATAATTCCATTCCCTGATGTACCACATCGGTGATAGAATCAGTAACAACGTCGGGATCTTCCGGCGAGAAGCAAACCCGCCCCCAAGGGTAGGATGCAAAAAAAAACCGCATCCCGTCCCAATCACCCGACTTATAGTACAAACACGGCAGCAAGCTGCAGATCGCAACTGCGATGGGAGCGTGAGTAGCACCGTACACCGGATCAGACAATGCTCCGAAGAGCCAAGAGGGGCATCGACGGAGACCTGATATCCGTCCGCACGACAGGTCAGCAGCAGCCAACAGGGAAGGTACATGACCCTCCACATCAGGGATCCGCGTAAGCGGAAGTAACCAGTTGTGTTTCACCATATGCCAAGGCAAAATCATAAACAGATCTACCCGCATGATTGGGTAAACGGGAACTAGGCCATTCAGCGTGATGGACGTTAAAATCACCGATCATCACGACCTACAGAAACCTATTGAGGCATCCGTAGACCCGGGGATGGTTGTTGCTGTCTACGCACAGCCATAGGATGGACAGGTTCGTACCTTCAAGACTGCCGAGGCATCGAAAACAGATGTCCTTTGTGACGTACACGCAAACTCCAACGTGGGGTACAAAGGAGTGTACTAATTTGTACCCCGGGTAGGAGACTCGTGTCTCGGTTAGAAAAAGCAAGGTCGGTTTTGCCGTCTCCAGATGGTAGTGGACGGCATTAAGATTTGAAAGAAGTCCCCTGATATTGCAGAAATTCACGGAAAGCGTGATAGTGGTTGCATTTGTCTTATTGCTCCACTTGCCCCGAGCAGGTTTCGTCTTGAGTGGAATTGCGCCCCCCCCCCACACCCCAGTATACGCGGGGCAGCCTGAGCACATACGCTCAGATAAAGTAGGGTAGCTGGGGCGTGGATGCTCAGCGAGGGATTCTCCAGGGATGCTGGTACCGTCCTAGGGTAGTCTTCCATTTAATTCCGCTACCATTTTGATAAAATGGTGGTGGAAAAATTGGGCCTCCGGCCACCTGCTCTCACCAGGCGAATTGCAGAAGTAAACTTTTACTTCAACCCGGTATTCTGTGAGGTCGTGGTACCACCCCGGTTCGAGCCGGCCCATCCGTGAGATAGCAAAAGCTGCCGCGTAGCTCTACCACTATTACTTACTTTTACACTTTAAAATTGCAATAATAACGATCGTTTCGGATTAGTTTACCAATACAGACCGCTTGCCCTCATATAATAACATGCAGATCGGTCGAGCGACTGATCTGAGGCTTTATCCGAGTTTTCGCTGTCATCGAGCGATACTATTATAATGTATATATGTGTGTATGTGTGTGGAATTGATATTTTATTGCTTTAATTGTTATGTATGAGTTTCCTAATGATAGTCGATTGTTTTTGTGTACGTAGATATCCCCCGCAAAAATGCCCTGTGACATAAAAATATACTCTGCGTCTCCGACCGTTTGTTTGCGTTGTCTGTTCTAGTACATAGACATATTACATTAATGATGTTACACGATATATCTGTACTCGTACGCACTGATTCAACATTATTATGCTGATAATTAGAGAGCAGGCAACGGATATCTAATGTAGGCTAACAAACAAGCCTTTAATACATCGCTATAATGTAATTACACTTCTAATAGACAAGATATTGTATAATGTGTTATTAAGATTTAGATTTCTTATGTTTACGCGAAGATTACACATTAAATGAAACTAATTTTTACGGATTTTATCGCGCTTAATTTAACTTTTTAATTCCTTTTATTGTTATTTTATTTATTTAATCGTTATTGTAATACAGTATAATCCGTGTATAAGTCATGGTAGATTTAGGGCTAAGAATCCGCTGCAAATGTGTAGTTATATTATCGTTATCATTATTATTACAGACCTTCACAAGTCCACTGCTGAACATATAGGCCTCCCTCAAGGAATGTCACAAAGCATGGCCCTAAGTCATTTGTATCCGTCGACTTCCTGCATGTCTTAGCAGATCCTCACTCCATCTAGTGTGGGGACGTCCTACACTTCGTACGCCGGTACGATACCGTTACCCAAAAACCTTATTTCCCCATCACTTGTCGGTTCTTCGAGCTATATGGCCGCCCCATAGCCACTTCAGCTTATAAATCCGTTGGCCTATGTCATTCAGTCTGGTTCTACTGAAGATATCTCCATTTCAAAGTTTATCACGCAGAGAAACCCCGAGCATAGCCCTATCCACCGCTGGCTGAGTGACCTTGAGCTTCCTCATACGACAAGCAGTGAAAAAGCACGTCTTACTTTTACAGGTCATCACTGGAAACAGTACAGTTCCACAGTCAGCACTGGTAGTACAGTCTCGTTTTTAAGTATTGAGGTAGAAGATGATGTGTCGTAATCTCCCGAACGCTGCCCAGCTGAGTTGAATCGGTTGAAGCAACTTCTCATTCGAAGTTGAACTTCTTATTCAGAATATCTATCTCATGTAAACATACTCGTCAACAACTTTGAGCTTAGTGCCCCTAACAACTACCGGCATAGGCGTGACGTTACAGATGACTTTTGTTTGTCCATGTTCATCTTAGGACCTATCCGTTTAGAGGCACCTTTGAGGATAGTGCTACGGACCTCCAGCAATTCTGTCTTAAGGACTATATCGTTGGAAAATCGAAGGTGAGTGATGTACTCACCATTGATATTAATGCCGTATCCTTTCCAGTCCAGTAGCTGGAAAACGTCTTCCAATGCGGCGGTGAAGAGTTTCGGGGATATAACTTCACACTGTCTTACACCTCACTGCATTTGGATAGGTTTCGTACTCTGGTTCTGTACTCGGATAGCTATCGTAGATGTACTGTCGAAAGACTTCAGCACTTCGATATACTGACAGTCTACTTGGCACCGCTGAAGGGACTGCAGTACCGCCTAAATTTTGAAGGAATCAAAGGCTTTCTCATAGTCCACATATGCCAGACATAGGGGGCAAATTGTACTCCTCGGACTTCTTTACAATTTGCCGAAGGGTATGTATGTGGTCTATGGTGCTAAAACTTTTTCGGAAATCGGGTTGTTCCGTAGGCTGAAAGTCGTCTAGTCTGCATGCGAGACGATTCGTAATGACTCTACGTAAGAAGACACGGCTCAGAAGGGAAATTGGTCTGTAGTTTTTCAAGAGAGCGTTGTCGACTTTCGTGAAGAACAAGACCGCCGCATTTTTAATCCACGCCTCCGATAAAGTGCCACCATGGAGGACGGAGTTAAAGAGCTTCTGAAGGAAATCAAGTAAAGGTTTTCCATCCGCTTTCAGAAGCTCCGTTGTAATTTAATCCTCGCCTGGGCCTTACTGTTTTTAAGGTTCTGGAGAGCCATTCTAAACTCGCTTAGGCTAACTTCCAGAGTATCATCGGAATAGTGTCGGATAAGACTTGCTCTTGGATCATTACTTACACATGCGTATGGCTCCCACGATAATGTGTACAGCTGCCCATAAATCTTTTCAATCTCACTCAAAATCTCAGGTCTTTCAGAAACGACGCTGCCGCACTCGGTTTTCAGCCTCGATATTTGGCTCTTTTTGGCAGACAGATCTCGAACTTAGACTTTGGAGCCCTGGTTCCGCTCGATCGCTGCTTCAATACGAGCTTTATTGAATTTGCGTAAGTTCCGCGGCATGCATTTGCTGTTCAGTTGCCTGTACACCTTCAAATCTGCTGAAGATTGCAGCTTTATTTCCTGTCTTACAGCCATGAGATTAAAAGTGTGATCGGAGAGTTTCTGAGTTCTTCTGCGGCGGGTCTTGCAGAACTTAGCTCTGACCACGTGGACAGTTGTCGTCTGGTTGCCATAATGAAGTCAATCTCATTTTTGGTCAAACCGTAGGGGCTCGACCAGGTCTAATTGCTATGGGGCCGCTTCTGTAAGAAAGAGATCATCATAAAGAGTTCCTCGTTCTCTATAAAGTCAGCCAGCTGCTGGACCTTTGGGTTCCGTTTCCCTATTCCAAATTCACATACCTTCAGCTCACAGTTAGCTTTGCGTTTAAGCCTCCTATTAACACCATATAGTGGGTTTTGGAGGAATGCATGGCTCTAGATAAATCCAAATACATATCCTTAACCTCCTCATCGGGATGTGCGGTGGTTGGTGCGTAAATCTGTACGACCTTCAGCTAATACCGTTTGTTAATTCTGAGTATAAGGTACATAGCACTTGTTGACACACTCTTTATCTTTACAACGTTGTTAACGAGAGACTTGTGGACGATAAATCCGACACCTTCTTGGGATTGATTGGCGCTCCCTCGGTGATAGAACAAGTTGCTGCATTTGAGGATTACCATGTCCTCCCCCTCTCTTTGGACATCGGATAATCCTATAATATTTCAGCGCAATTTGTCTATCTCTTCTTTCAGCTCCAGGATCTTCTTGTCATCAGGGTGCGTGCGTTATATGTTTCCAGGTCGAGTAGTTTTAGGTGGCAACCGAACCTCCACCAGAGATTTTTAGCACGGCGGGGCAGGGCGCCGTTACCTTGGTCCCCACCGTAGCCAGGAATAGCGGGATCGCCGGAACTTGGGGCCGTCTATTCGTAACTTTAGTTAGTCATGGGGGGTGTATGTTTACATGCTTGGGGAGCGGGTTGGCAACCTCAGTTTGTATTGTTATTTTGTTTTTATCAGAATGATGCTTCTGCCTATATTCTGCCCCAGTTTCCCTCTGTCGCCTCGTACGATACCCACAGTAAATTATGGGGTAGTGTGTATTCTTACCTGCCACTACACGACAATTTATGTGGCTTTAATTTAATATCCTTAATTAAATTATCAGGTAAATAATTCAAAAGGTAATCCTAAACTGAAAATATTGGGGGTTTAGCCTGTTCGCATCCGTAGAAAATACTTGAAATCTGCCTCCATACTGGTGTCCCGCGAGGTTTGCTTAACGAGCTGCACCAATTCCAGTGTTAGGTTTCGTCTTCTAGCTTTTCGGTTACTCCAATGCAAAGTCCTGTCGCTAAATTGCGTTGTCGTGTTCCAGCATGATGCTTGGTGAAGCCATATGGAGAATAGGTCTGAACAGTAGCGTTGTGCGTTTGGACCGGTTGCGAAGCGTCAGATACTTATTTTCTGTTGCAACCCTGGTGATAAGTTGTTTAATGGTTTGCTACCAAATAATTTCGTAAAATTAAATATTATAATTTGATAATTTCTACCTTAAATTTGAGTTTTAGTTGTCAATTACGACCAATTTTTATTGTGTCATTTGTGAAAGTCGTCAATATATTAATAAATAGAATTATTGCGTTTCGAGACAAGTGACAGCAGGTAACGAACTTTGTTTAAAGTTTTAAAGTTAGTATAAAGTTACTGTAATTCTTGTTATCTCTATTGATATTAAAGATATAAAATAAAATTGTTATTGTTATTTTCTTTCATTTTAAATCGTTTTCTTGATAACTTGATTTGAGATCTATGAAAGTCCTACCTAAAATTAGCCATTTGCTTTCACAACTTCTTTGATTTTCCATCTTTGTTTTCGTTTACTTTTTATAATACATATTAAAATGTACACTTGCAACGCAAATATGCGGCAGAAGGCGTACAAACTTCATCTTGCGCTCTAAGAACTCAAGCTAAAGAGAAAGCAGACTTTTTCGCCTTTTCTCTCTTTGCCTTCAATTCATGTCTGGACAGTGGCAACAACGTTTCACCTGAATTTGCCTACTGAGGACCTCTATGTCGGAGATTCGTATTGTAAATAAGGAGGTTTGTATCACAAATAAGGATGTTCTTAAAATATTGCATTGTCTAGACAATAGTGTCAAAATCCAACGTGAAGCTTGTTTCAAAAAGGACAGCTGTGGTGAGCATGTCAATTATGGGCAAATCTTAATTACCTCCATAGTCTGCAAGAATATGGAACGTATATTGAACGCCCGCTTAGTAGTATATCTAAAACATAAATAACGCCAGTACGTCTTTCGCCAAAATCGGTCAGCTGGGAACCATCTAGCTTATACTACGCACGTATGGAGCGAGGTACTCTTGAACAGTGGAGAAGCAATTGCAGTTTCTCTTGATGTCTCGAAGGCCTCTGTACCCAGTAATATGACGTACATATATAAGCCGTAACTTTACTACAAACTAAGGGTTAAAATGGACGGACTTACCGTATTAGGTATACCTACACACCTACCAGGAAATAATACGTTATGGGAGAGAAAAGGACGTATAGGGAAGCTCAAGGTTATTCAGCGAGTGTTAGGGAGAGCCATGCTCGGAATTTCTCCGAGTCATAAATTCCGTAATCAGTATATTCACAGAAAAACAAGATTATAACAGCAGATTAGTCGGTTCCGTGGCGCAGCGGCTTAGCAATGAGTTGCTGCGCTGATGGTCGCGGGTTTGAATCCCGCACGGAACAAGTATTTGTATGGCCTACAAGTAATTGTTCCGGGTCTGGATGTTTGCCCTTGTGAAATTAATATTTGTAAACTGTCTCTACGATACAGGAGAAAATCCTAGTGCGGGTTAATGTTTCCTCAAAAAAAAATAGGTGGGCAGAAGTGGTAATAGGCCTTCTATACAATAAGCAACTGATGGGGGAAAAGGCGAGTAGCAGTCTTATAATAGCAAGCGCTGTCTGGAGTGGCCGTCTACTAGATGGAGTAACGACCTGACGTAACGTAATTGATGCTGCAGGGAGTTCAGGATCCCACTTTGTGGCAATTTATGGGGAAAGACTTTCTACAACAGTTGACTTATGAAGGTTTGTTATAACAATGACGATTATTTAAAGTATAACCGTGCGTTTGCAAAATAAGTCGCACAATATTTTTTCAGCAAATTTTAAGATTTTTTGCCGTTTCTTTCTTCTCTGCGTGATAAACTTGTATGAAAAATATCTAAAACTTTTCTCAAAATGGGCTTGCCAGGTAGCTCAAGGTCGCTCACAGAGCTATGAAGAAGGCTATGCTTGGAGTTTCTCTGCGAGATAAACTTAGAAATGAGCATATTCGCAGCCAGATTAATCCACATAGCCCAATGGATAAGTAAGCTGAATTGGCAATGGGCCAGCTATATAGCTCGAAATACCACCAAGCGAAGGGTAAGAAAGTAATAAAGGTTCTCGAGTGGCAACCTCGTATCGGGATGCAATGTAATGACTTGGTAAAATATGCAGGAAGACGATGGATGCAGGTGGCTCAGGACCGTGCTTTGTAGCATTGCTTGGGGGAGGCCTATGTTCAGCAGTGGACTTTTGAAGGGCTGTAATGATGAATGATGATGATCTCAAAATGTCAACTTTATTTACATACGGTACAATCAGATGAATAACGGACGCTATAGTGGTTACTGACAAATGGTGAAATACTAATTTCAACGTTTAACTCAAATCCTACAAAATATGGATGGTTAATAATACTATCCTGTTTACCGGTAACTACGTATTCCACGTCAATTCTTAGGGAAGACCGTAGATTTGCATTTTGATTATTAATCACGCAAAACATGGTTTGACCAATATTGATCAAAAATTTTGTGTGTGTGGGTTCTTGGATGGTTTAGATTCACAATTGGATCCGGTAGCTGGCGCTGTTTTCGAGATCTAGAAATCTCCTGTGCAAAGCCAGAGCAAATCGCTAGTATGCTGTTAAAATGTCCTCAAGCTTATATAAAATTAGCTTTGTTCTTCACACACCGACGCCGACAGTCCATTTTTCAAACGGCAAGATTGTATTACTTTAAGTCGCATTCCATTAATAACAAGGTATTGACATTTTGTCATGTGAAACTTTCGCTGTTTTCCTGTTACAATAATGTAACATCTCGTGCCTATTTAAGGATCAAATGATTCAGACTACCTGCAAAGTTTTACCTAGAAAGTTTTTGTAGGTAAAAAAGTCAACAAGTCAACCCAGATTTACGGGATTAGTTAGGGGTATATACCCCTTAGAAACTTACTCCTTCGTAGCTACAGTTACACGATGGTGCGCCGACAACTTGAAAACAACCACCATGGATAACCCTCGCTCTTATAACGTACTATGATAAAAACTGAAGAAACTATATAAGAAATCGTATAAAACAGACACAATTTTAGCTGATCGCACATTTGTAGCAAATCAGACTCAATCGGAAAATCCGAGGTTTTTTGGAACAAGACAAATCTAACAAAACTTCATAATATATTAAAATTCACAAAGTTATTTCGGGCTACAGAGCGTTCCAAACAAACATGCATAACACATAAATACATAAACTCAAAAAACATGACCCTCCTACTCGGAGGTAATATAAAATATGCTATAAAATACTTCCACGTTACATATATACACCATATATGTAACGTGGAAGTAATGTAAAATTTCAAGGCTAAAAAATTATCTGGAAGATAATTTCATAAAACTTTCTACTCAATAACTAGAACGAATTTCCTTCTATTCGGCAATCCTTTTTTCAACGTTTTTTGCCATGTTAACAGTGCCTTTTATGAAAGACTCCTCTCCAGATCCGATTAAAACTTTTCGCAATCAAGGCCTACGGATCGGGAAATGCTTGACTGAAATATCGATTAAATACTCAAGTATAGAGAACATTTTAAACTAAATTCTGTATAAAATATTATAAGATGAACGAGGACAGAAATATTAAATCCAAACTATCACTAATACATTGGAACCCTACTAGGTGTGAGGATCCCTTTTCTGCCTAGAAGTTCATCAGGGTATGGTACCACCCTTACATCTCTTACATTTTTCTGCTTCCAAACAGTGCGAGCACTGCTTTATTCCGTGCTGAGTGGTTACAAAGAGCTATTAGTATCATTAGAGAATATAATGTATTCTACATAAGTCCTCAAAAGTAACAACACATCTGTAGCTTTCTTTGTTTGAAGTTGGTTGCAGCTACTCATCTACCATATCGTATCGTAGTTTGTTTAATTTAATAACTCTTTTAAGATCTTTACACCTCAATTTTATTGAAAAAAGTTGTGTATATCTTACATGTTTTGTTCACTTCATTTATTTTATATATCATATATTCGGTTCACTCAATTTATTTCGCCATATACTTCAGTGGTTTACCGCTGATGTTAATAAACAACTCCCATTAAATTACCGGTGAGTAGTAAGCCAAAACTATATTACGAGTACATTCGGCTTTGTTAAACGAGCCGTGAAAAACTAATAGATATTGCCTCTGTACTAAATATGAGAATAGTGTTTTAAAAAAGGTTGCATTTATTAGAAATATTATTTGTTCAGATACACGTAAATAGTGGCAAAAAAGCATACACTTCAACTGATAGAATACCTCGATAGAAAATTAAATGGAGACGTTTTGATGCTACAAAAGTAAGTATCACAGGCGGAAAGGAACCCCCTAGTCGACTGAAATGGCGATATATAGAAGATGGGCCAAATTAGGTGCCACCTTTAACTGACAAGCAAGTATGCGTAGATATATGGATGTTATGAGCAAGCAAAAATTAATGAGCAATGTATCAGGAAGCCGTGTAGTGGCGGGCAAGAATATCCACTACCCCATATCTTCCCGTGGGTGTCGTAAAAGGCGACAAAGGGAGGCAGGCAGGAGATCGGCAGCAGCATCTTCCTGATAACAACAAACATACAATAAAAAAACTGCGGTTGCCAATCTGCTCGCCAAGCGTGGCAACTATGGCAAATACCCCCCTATGAAATGACAATAACAAAGAAACGGCCCCCAGTCCCCGGCGGCCTCGCTATTCCTAGCTACGGTGGTGACCATGGTAACGGCGGGGCAGAGAGTGCTAAGAATATCCGGTGGAGGTTCGGTTGCCACCTAAGGCGACTCGACCGGGCAATATGTAGGGCAATGTTTTATTAAGCTGAAACTGTATAAAAAGGCTTATTATAGTATAAATGAATACATGGTTGATAATAACCCTTGGGAATGAGGTGATCGCTTCCAAGCAGTTTCTAAAATAAATTTTGTAAATAGTTCGTAATAATTTATATTGTAAAATTTATTTAAAAAAAAAGTCCCGCTGGGTTTCTTGCTGGTTCTTCCCAGGACAGAGGGTTTTTTCGAACCAGTGGTAAAGTAAAAAATGACTTTCAATAAGAATTACACATGTAATGTATATTGAATAAAAATATTCTATTCTATTCTATTCTAAAAATATACAACGTACGCACCCTGAGGACTGACGAGAAGATCGTGGAGCTGGAAGAAGAGATAGACAAGTTACGCTGGAATATTATAGGATTATCCGAAGTCCGAAGAGAGGGGGAGGACACGGTAATCCTGGAATCCGGCAACTTGCTCTATCACCGGGAGGGCGACCATCTGTCCCAAGGAGGTGTCGGATTTATCGTCCACGAGTCTCTCGTTAACAACGTTGTAAAGATTGAGAGTATGTCGATGAGGGTTGCGTACCTTATACTCCAAATCACCAAACGTTATTAGCTGAAGGTCATACAGGTTTACGCACCACGCTGTTTTCGAGAAACATTACGAATCCTCAGATTCGTAATGACTCTCGCGCGCAGATTTGACGACTTCCAGCCTCCCGAACAAGCCGGTTTCCGAAAAGCCTTTTGCACCATAGACCACATACATACCCTTCGGCAAGTTGTACAGAAGTCCGAAGAGTACAATTTGCCACTATGTCTGGCGTATGTGGAATATGAGAAAGCCTTTGATTCCGTCGAAATTCGGGCGGTGCTGTAGTCTTTTCAGCGGTGCCAAGTTGACTGTCGGTATATCGAAGTGCTGAAGTGTTTGTACAGTAGAGCTACGATGGCTATCCGAGTACAGAACCAGAGTACGAAACCTATCCAATTGCAGAGAGGTGTAAGACAGGGTGATGTTATATCCACGAAACTCTTCACCGCTGCATTGGAATACGTTTTCAAGATTCTGGTCTGGAAAGGATACGGTATTAACATCAGTGGCGAGTACATCACTCACCTTCGATTTGCCGACGATATTATAGTCCGGGGGATGAGTCGCTCGCGTCCGTAGGCTTCGACCACCTAATCCTAGGCCCACCCTACACGTGTCCCCCGGGTGGTGCTAAACGAGCGACAAAGCCGAAACGACAGACTCGGCTCCTCGCCGTATGGTAGCGGCATAAAATCTACCACCACTTAGTTCGCACCATGAGCCAAGAAGGAAAAGAAATGGCCCCGAGTTCCCGGCGCCCCTTTAATGGGGCAGGGGTGCGAAGAATCTCCGGGAGAAAAACCGGCGACGAGGTTCGCCACCCGTCACGTCCTGTCTCCCGGGGGGGCGAAAAGTGGATTGCGGAGGCCCGTCTGGCCACGCTGAATGTATGTGGAGCAATAAATGATAAGATGGATGAAGTATGCGAAATGATGAATGATAGAGGAATAGATGTGTTATGTGTAAACGAGACGAAACGAAAGGGAAGAGATGTCACTACACATGGCATGTATACCGCTTACTGGTCTGGAGTAGACGAGACCGAGCGGGCATGCCAAGGAGTCGGTGTCATCCTTTCAGAAAGAATGGGTCAATGTGTGAAAGAGTATGAATGTGTTAGCCCAAGGCTGCTGTGGATGCGAATGAAAGTGGGCTTAAAGAAGTTGTTAGTGCTAGGGGTGTACGCCCCAGATATGTCTTAGCCCACTTATATCCGAGAGCAGTTTTGGGACATGGTAAGGCTGGTGTTGATGAAATGTAAGAAAAATGAAAATATTATTATGTTAGGAGATTTTAATGGAAGGGTTGGGGTGAAGAGGTCTGGTTATGAAAGGATATTAGGAACGTTTGGCGATGAAAGAATAAATGAGAATGGTGAAGACCTCCTCACCGTATGTGTGGAAAAGAATCTTTTTGTGGCGAACACTTTCTTTCGCCATAAGAGGATTCACATGTATACATGGGAAAGAGGGGATGATAGAAGCATGATAGATTTTATAATTGTGGATGAAAGAATGAGGAGCGCAGTGGTAGATACAAGGGTTTACCGGGGGTCCAACGTAGGGACGGATCATTACTTGGTCTTATGTCGAATTAATGGTCTATTCAGACGTTGGCGGCATCGGACATCGGTGTCTACCACTGCGTTACAGCGTATAAGAATAGAGAGGTTACAAGATGAAGGTGTGAAAGAGAAGTATAAATGCAGATTGAGGGAAAATATAAGTGGGTTGAATGAATTATGTATGAATGATTTAGAATTGAAGAATGTATGGAATAATATTAAGAAAGTTTTGGTGGATGCAGCCACCGAAGTATGCGGTGTAAGTAAGAGAACGAATGAAAGGAAAAGTAATACGTTGTGGTGGGATGATGAGGTACGGATGGAAATTGAAGCAAAGAAGAGAGCATGGCTAGATTTACTAGCAATTAAAGCTGGTAATTCTGGCGGTATGAATGATGAGATTGAAAGAAAAAAGGCAGAATTTAGACGTATAAATAAGAGAGTCAAAGAAGTTGTTGAAAGGAAAAAGCAAGAAAGGATAGATAAGAATGATAGAAGGATATCTGATAACTTCCAGGCAAATATTAAAATGTTCTGGAAGCTCGTAAGAACTGCCAGGGGAAATTCAAAACAGCCTAGAATAAATGCTATACGAGACGAGAAAGGCTGCATGCTGAATGATGAAGTTTCGAATTTAAAGAGATGGAAGGAATACTTTGAAAGCGTGTTTAAGAGTAAAGAGTCGTCTGGAATAAGTGAAATAGAAATTCCGGAAGAAGTGGAGAGAGGTAGGGAGATAAGTGTAGATGAAATAATGAAAGCAATGAAAAGCATGAAAGCAGGTAAGGCAGCCGGATATGATAGAGTATCACTCGAAATGCTGAGGGCTGGTGAGGGTGTGGTTACAGGCCTGCTGCACACCATGTTTAATTTATGTTGGGAACTGAAACGGGTACCGGAAGACTGGTGCAAAGCCGTTATAGTCCCAATATATAAGGGAAAGGGGTCGCAGCAGGACTGTAAAAACTACCGAGGTATCAGCTTGCTTAGCATTGTGGGTAAACTGTATGCTAAGGTGTTAATTGAAAGAGTTATGGAAGAAACTGATGGAAAAATTTGGGATGTGCAAGCTGGATTTAGAAAGGGGATGGGGTGTACGGATCAAGTCTTTTCCATGCGCATGATAGCGGAGAAGTTTTTGGCTAAAAACCAGAAAGTTTTTTGTGCGTTCATGGACTTGGAAAAGGCTTATGACAGAGTGGACAGGAAGGTGTTATGGCAAACACTGAACTCATTTGGGTTGAGCGCTGGCTTGATACAGGCATTAAGATCTCTTTATAGGGACTCTAGTGCTTGTGTCAGGATCAACGGGGTCTACTCGGACTGGTTTGGCATTCATAAAGGTGTCAGACAGGGATGTGTGGCTTCCCCGTGGCTGTTTAACTTATTTATGGACAGTTGTTTGCAAACTTTGAAAGTTGAAGAATGTGGGTTGAGAATGGGTGAGTCAACCGTCAAATGCCTTTTGTACGCCGATGATCAAGTCATATTTGCATCGTCGGCGGCCGAGTTGCAAATGATGGTTACTTTAATGAATTGGTCATTGAAAGAAAGGGGTATGAAAGTGAACGCAAGTAAGACGAAAGTGATGGTTTTTGAAAGAGAAGAAAGTAAAACTTTATGTGAAATAAGAATAGAAGGGGAGTTGATTGAGCAAGTGGATGAGTTTGTATATTTGGGATGTTTATTTAGCAGGGATGGTAGATATGATAAGGATATAGAACGCCGAGTGAACGCAGGAAATAGAGTGAATGGGGCTCTACACGCTATTATGAGGAGTCAGAATGTGTCAACTAAGGCACATATGGCAATTCATAATGCTGTGTTAGTCCCTACTTTAATGTATGGTAGTGAAAGTTGGGTCTGGCAGAAGAAGCATGAGAGTAGAATAAATGCTGTAGAAATGCGTTCCTTAAGGAGTATGCTAGGGCTGAATCTGAATGACAGGGTGAGAAATAGTGTGATAAGAGAAAAGTGTGGTTTGCAAGATGACGTTGTGACAAGGATTAAGAAAGGAATGCTTCGGTGGTTTGGTCATGTAGAAAGAATGAACGAGGAAAGAGTGACAAAGCAAATTTATGTTGCGGAAGTGAACGGCAGGGTCGAGAAGGGACGCCCTAGACGAAGGTTTATCGACCAAATCGGCGATACATTAAAAATGGGCCAGATTAGGAGTACCCTTAACCGACGAGCGTGTATGCGTAGATATATGGATGTAAAAGAGGCGAGAGAGGTGTGTCAGGATCGCGCCAAATGGAAGTCCGTAGTCTCTGCCTACCCCTCTGGGTGACAGGCGTGAGTGTTTATGTATGTATTATGTATGTATTATAGTCCTTATGGCAGAATCGCTGGAGGACCTAAGAACCATGTTCAATGACCTCAATAGTGTCTCCCAACGAATAGTTCTGAACATGGACAAAACAAAGATCATGTTTAATGTCCATGTCACACCTATGCCAGTAGTTGTTGGGAGCACTAAACTCGAAGTTGTTGACGAGTATGTTTACCTGGGACAAATAGTCTGACTAGGTAAGTTCAACATCGACCGAGAGGTCAATCGACGGATTCAACTCGGCTGGGCAGCGTTGGGGAAACTACGACACATCTTCTCATCAGACATAACTCAAAACCTTAAAACGAAATTGTACAACCAGTGCGTGTTGCCAGTGATGACTTACGGATCTGAGGCGTGGTCCTTCACTGCTGGCCGTATGATAAAGCTCAACGTCGCTCATGGAGCTATGGAAAGGGCTTTGCTCGGGGTTTCTCTGCGTGATAAACTTAGAAAGGAGTATATCCTAATACTACAATAATTAGTCTTTTGATTTGCCACAGAACAAAGAAAAGTTTTTTTTTAGTTATAGAATAATGGCAGCAAGCGAACACAGATTCCACCCGATAGTAAGTGATTTCCATCTTAGTTCTCTGGGATGACAAAGTATCTGTGTTTTGATTCTAAATCGAAGACAGGCGTACGTTTTTGGGCCAGAGCATCCATTTAACATCAGGTGGACTATGTATTCGTTTGCACCCTTATTCTGTAGAAAAAAAATATCACTCCGTAGGACTAAGCTGGAATACCCCATTATCACTGCTAAATTATTTTGCGTAATCGTGGATCTATCGAAATCATGCCGCCCATATTGTATAGAATTGAATAGAATTATTTTAATTCAATATCGATTATTACATAATACTTACTGAAAGTCATTTTTATTTACCACTGGTTCTGAAAATACCTCTGTCCTGGGAAGAACCAGCAAGAACCCGAGCTTTTTTTTCAGGACTTTTTTTTCAAACATATTTCACTTAACAATAATTTCGTTTATACACTGTTTTTATGTACATACATTACATTTTCATAAATATATTGCGATGCCAAAGTTAATATGTATATTTCTTTAAATTTTTGTCTCAGGGATTCTTTACAATTTAGTTTCTAAATCGCCCGAACAGCTCTCTTTTGCTTAACAAATATAGCTTCAATATCAGTCGCATTACACCATAGCAAAATTCCACAAGACATTACGCTCTAAAAGTTACTAAAATACACTAATCTAGCTGTCTCCACATCTGTGAGACTTGTAATCTTTCTTATAGCATATGCTTCAGAACTAAGTCTGATTGTTAATTTATATATATGGGGGCCCCATTATAGTTTCGCGTCAATAGTAATACCGAGTAAAACAATGGTATCCACAAGACTCAACTCCTCCTCATTTAACAGCACATTTGTATTCGAATGTTTTACATTAGGTATTGTAAATTTAATGCACTTTGTCTTATTTCCGTTTCAGAGCAAAAATTGTTGGCGTTGAACCAATGTACTAATTTCGATAGAGCATTATTTACATGGTCATAATTAATTGACTGCAGCTGTAGAATAACAGTTCCATGACTTAAGCACATACATATACAAAAGTACCGCTTACTGCACTTGAATAGTTTGATTATCTTTAAAGTTTTTCTTTGATTGGTAGGTTAATAATGATTGGTGTGCTAATTTCTCACCACGGTAAATACTTGTATATAGTATGAACTGAAACCCGAAGTATTTTTCTTTGATAACGGAAAGGCATTTGAAAAGATCTGGCACGACGGCTTGCTTTACAAGCTGTATAAAATAAACGTGCTGGATTTGTTTTCGCTATCGAGTACAGGGAACACATTCCACGAAATGTATTCTAAAGGCTGGGGTCCCACAAGGCTCTGACCTGTCTCCACTCCCCTTCACACTCTTCACGAGTGATATCCCTAAGGACCCAGTGTAAACACTGTTCTCTTCGCCGACGATATGGCACTCTTTTTATCAGATTATAATAGGAATAGTCTCACTTTCAAATTACAAATAGCTACCAATCGCTTAGGCGAATGCTGCCACCTATGAAGAATCTAAGGGTATCCCGAGATAAGTGTAGCAATATACTTTCAACGGAGTTCAACACCAAAAAATATTCGAAGGCCAAAAGCAAGGCCAGATATCATTTCCGCATACGGCCGCCTCATGCCATTCGGCCAAATATCTAGGAGTCACGTTCAACGTCCGCATGAGTTTCGCGAAACACATAAGTGTTGTATGCAACAGAGCTAAAACAGTCATTGGCCGTCTCCACCCTCTTAAGAATAGGAAGAGTGAGTTGTCATTAAGACACATACTCCGCATGTACTAAACCTGTGTTAGACCTGTGGCTGCGCTGTCGTCGCGCCACAAGCGAAACATATCGAAGCCTAAATCGCGCTAACAAAGTTCCGAAGTTAAAGCAGCATATATAGAATATCTCCGAATTACCAATCGGAGCGTTGGCCGCTCTCCGGGCAGCACACCTTGCCCGGCGGGAGAAGTCCCTTTTTCCTTCCACTTGCCGCCACAGACCTATTGATTAAAATAAATCCTGCGAAAAGACCCAAAAATGATGAATGATAATTATCCCGGTCTGGATGAGGAAACCTATGGATTGTGTGATGCGATGATTTTACGTATATTATGGACTGTGTATCTTATTGTATATTCTTATATAGTACAATGGACCCCACTAATTTCAGAACTATTTCTGTACTGCCAACTCTCAGTAAAATATTTGAAAATATTAATCTAGATCAGATGTTAAGTTTTTTTTAATGTAAATGAATTACTCCACAACGATCAGTTTAGATTTACAAGGGGTCGCTCGACAAGTGATGCCAGTGTTGAGCTAATCAAACATATTTTCTGTGATGATTTCTTATATTTACGCGAACACTACACATTTAAATAAAACTAATTTTACGGATTTTATCGCGTATATTAACTTATTTTATATTCCCGACGTATCGGACATTTTCCAGCACCCATGGTCACGGTGGGGACTGAGGTGTATGACGTCCTACTGTCATAGTTAACCACGGCTACCTTCAGATTATAAATTATTAATTTTTGTTCCGATCTAAGCAGTATGAACTTACAGTATCATGAAGTCTTGCAGTTGTATGCTTGGGTTGGGATTTAATTTTATTAATTATGGGATCCCAAGCAGATGGTAGCACCCAGCCATCTTCTCTTTTGAAATAAGGATGTTTTTTAATTTCAATAACCTCACGAATCATCCTGGGGAGGAATCGGTGTTCTTTAGCGAGGATTTGTGGTCTATCAAATCTAATGTAGTGACGGGGGCGATCCTGTACGTGTTCACAGACTGCAGACTTCCCGGAACGACGATTTTTCACATCAGCTATGTGTTCTTTAACGCGGGTTTTTATGGATATTTTAGTTTGTCCTATATAAGAAAGACCACATTCACAATCAAGCTTGTACACTCCTGCATCTTGCAGAGGAATATTAGACTTGACTGATGGTAAAAACTGACTAATCTTCTTCGGCGGCTTGAAGTATGTTTTAATGAAAGCACGCTTCAAGATGTAGCCCATCTTGTCAGTGACATCTCTGACATATGGCAGTACAGCAGGCACTCGCTCGACTGTGGCCGGCTTCACTCGTTCACTGCGACGTAGGCCCGGGACCCGAAGCTTATTGTCGTGCAAAACTTGCTTGACGTGTTCGAGATCGGCGGCCAGGTGCTTACTGTCACAGATCCCTAGTGCTCTCTGAAACAAAGATTTACCCACGGTAGCTAACTGTGAAGGAACATTGTCGCCGATATATTTTATATCTTTGTTTATAATATGTATGTATATACATATAAATAAATATAAATATATATTTTTATTAATATAAATATATAAATGTACAAATATATACTCTAAAACTATTACATATAACATATATGTACCATACATATAAACAAATATTGTAACTAAATAAAGGTAAAATAATTATATACAAATGAATTGGCATTATTTTTGTATAAAGTGCAGTCAGTCTGTGCTTGCCTGCGGTGCGTGAGATTAGAGAGACGAGACGCGAACTACTACATACTAGCCCTCGGCTAGGACAGTCGGCGACGGCCCGTTCTGCGCCCTGCCCGCTTCTCAAGGCCCCTGCACACATCCATACGCCCACACATAGCCGCAAGCGATTTTACGTGCACAAATGCTTAAGTGTCGTTTCTTTTCGCGTAGTGTATGTTTTTTTGCTATGGGGCAATGCGACTGACATTAAAACTATCTTTGTATTTTCAAAAGAGAGCCGATGAGCCGTAGATCTGAAAATGCGTAAATATTGTCAATCGGATGCCTCAACGACAACGAATCGTAAACGTTGCAAACTAACTTAGCTGACAAAACTAAGGCACATACTCAAGACCAGCTAAAGTAATAGTTTTTAACGGGGACACCTGAGATGCTGAACAGATGAGCGTTATAAAAGGGGGATTATTTCTGTTAATAACGCGCGAATAATGACACACCCATAAGCCATTTTACTAGCGTTGGTGAAGGCGATAGCAACACATGCGAATTTTCATTTACACATCAAAAGTAAGGATAAGGTAAGATAAGCGCAATTTATCTAAATATCGCATTTTGAAACATCTACTGGCGAATCTGCTAACTGTTCCGTAATAGTCCGAATCACTAATGGGTTAATATGATAATCTTGGTTATTACTGAAGCGCGACGTAAACTACAGTTAAGTGACACCTAAAATGTTTTGGGACACACCACCGATTCCGTGTGCTCGAGTAAACCGGTTTTATTTGTTGCGGAAAGAAATTAGCGTTTACAATATTTTGTATAATAATCGCTTTTGGATCCAGGGTCTACTAAGCACCGAATAAAATGTTCATTATCGTATTCATTTTTGACTTTTATTTTTGCAGTTCCCAATAAAGTAGTAAGGCGCGGGCGTATGCAATAGTCGCCAGAGATATTAAATGATGAGGTTAGTGTGTTTACATTTTCCACCGTATTCGAATTGTGAGCGACAGAGGAATTAAACTTATTATCGTTGCGTGGTCGTTAATCGAATACCAGCTATAGCTGGTATTCGATTAACGACCACGGTAAATGGTAAATGTGTGTACAAAGAATTTTACATTCCATAAAGTGTCATCAAAAGATATTGTAAAATATTTTAAAACTATTGATGTTAAGAAAAATGCGGATCTGTGGGGGATTTCCGTTAAAGTTATTGCGTCTATAATAGATACAATCGCGCCTCATTTAGCTCTTATTTTTAATACTAGTATCGAATCTGGTGTGTTTCCTGATTTAATGAAGCATAGTAAAGTAATACCTTTATTTAAATCTGGTAGTACATTAGACCCCGCCAATTTTAGACTTATTTCTTTACTACTAACACTTAGTAAGATTTCTGAAAAAATTCTTCTTGACCAAATGTTAAATTTTTTTAATATAAATAATTTACTTCATAAAAATCAATTTGGTTTCACAAGGGGTCGCTCGACAACTGATGCCGGTGTTGAGCTGATTAAATATATCTTTAATGCATGGGAGAATTCACGGGATGCTTTGGATATAATTTGTGACCTATCCAAGGTCTTCGATTGAGTTCACCATGAAACATTAATTAGGAAAATTCAACACTACGGTGTAAGAAGTGGTGCTCTTAAATTTATTATTTCATATTTAAGTAAGAGAACGCAAAAAGTTGTCATTAACAATATGAGCTCTTCCGGATCTATGGTACAAATGGGCGTGCCTCAAGGCTCAATTCTCGGCCCCTTTCTGTTTCTTGTATACATTAATGACTTACCTTGCATAGTAGGGGATAACCATGATATAGTATTATTTGCAGATGACACTTCTTTAATTTTCAAATTAAGTCGACATTTACTAAAATATGACGAAGTAAATAATGCTATATCTAAATTAGTAAATTGGTTCGATGTTAATAATTTGCATTTAAATGGCACTAAAACAAAATGTATGAAATTCGTGACTCCAAATGTCAAACAATTAAATACTAATGTAATTTTAAATGGGGAGAAACTGAGTCTTGTAGATACCACCATTTTTCTTGGAATCACACTAGACGCGAAGCTTCAATGGAGCCCCCATATATCAAAACTAGCAAGCAGACTTAGTTCTGCAGCATATGCTGTAAAAAAGATTAGAAGTCTAACCAGTGTTGAAACAGCTAGACTAGTTTACTTTAGCTATTTCCATAGCATAATGTCGTATGGTATTTTGCTATGGGGACACGCAGCTGACACTGAAATTATATTTGTTTTACAGAAGAGGGCCATAAGAGCAATTTATGATTTAAAGCCTAAAGAGTCGCTGCGACAAAAATTTAAGGAAATTAATATATTAACTTTGGCCTCTCAATACATTTATGAAAATGTAATGTACGTACACAAAAATAAAAGTAGTTTTACAAAAATAAGTGATATTCATTCTGTAAATACTAGGAACAGACAAAAGCTAGTAGTACCAGTTACTCGACTCCATCGAGTCAGTAATTCATTCTTGGGGCGATGTATACGCTTTTACAACAAAATTCCAGAAAATATACAAAGTTTGACCTGTTCAAAGTTCAAAAACTTTATTAAACTAAGTTTGTATAAAAAGGGTTATTATAATATTAAGGAATTTATGGATGATAATAACCCCTGGAAATGAGGTGATCGCTACCAAGCTATTTCTAATTTGTTGTGTTGTTAATTTGTGTAACATCATGATTTTAAGCTGTTATTTAAACAAAAGTCCCGCTGGGTTTCTTGCTGGTTCTTCCCAGGACAGAGGTTTTTTCCGAACCAGTGGTAATTAAACAAAAGAGTGACTTTCAATAAGTATTATTTATAATCTATATTGAATAAAAAAGTTTCTGTTTATGTTTCTGTAGAATAGTATATAATCACATAGATAGGATAAATACATACATACATATTAATATATATGTATGTATATACATATAAATTAATATAAATATATAAATGTACAAATATATACTCTAAAACTATTACATATAACAGAAACGTGCCATACATATAAACAAATATTGTAACTAAATAAAGGTAAAATAATTATATACAAATGAATTGGCATTATTTTTGTATAAAGCGCAGTTAGTCTGTGCTTGCGTGCGGTGCGTGAGATTAGAGAGACGAGACGCAAACTACTACATACTAGCCCTCGGCCAGGGCAGTCGGCGACGGCCCGTTCTACACCCCACCCGCTTCTCCCCTGCACACATCCATATACCCACACATAGCCGCAAGCGATTTTACGTGCACAAATGCTTAAGTGTCGTTTCTTTTCGCGTAGTGTATGTTTTCTTTGCTATGGGGCCATGCGACTGACATTGAAACTATCTTTGTATTTTCAAAAGAGAGCCGATGAGCCGTAGATCTGAAAATGCGTAAATATTGTCAATCGGATGCCTCAACGACAACGAATCGTAAACGTTGCAAACTAACTTAGCTAACAAAACTAAGGCACATACTCAAGACCAGCTAAAGTAATAGTTTTTAACGGGGACACCTGAGATGCTGAACAGATGAGCGTTATAAAAGGGGGATTATTTCTGTTAATAACGTGCGAATAATGACACACCCATAAGCCCTTTTACTAGCGTTGGTGAAGGCGATAGTGACACATGCGAATTTTCATTTACGCATCAAAAGTAATTCTGAAATATATTGATTCCATATATTAACGGCTCCATGGCGCAGTGGCTTAGCAATGAGTTGTAGCGCTGAGGTCGTGGGTTCGAATCCCACACGCAACCAGTAATTGTATGCCCTACAGATAATTGTTCCGGGTCTGGATGTTTGTCCTCGTGCAATTTATGTTTGTAAACTGCCTGCACGATACAGGAAAAACCCTAGTGGGGGGTAACGTTTATTTTAAAAATATATATTGACAATTTTAGAGGGTGGAGTCTAGTCTCAGTTAAGTTCAAGAACCCACAAGGTTTTAATTAATGATTTAGCGTAAAATATTATTGGACTGACAAGTTTAGGACTTGCATCGTACAAGCGAGCGGCAGAGGGGAGTAGAGCGCGTTCGGTACAAGTGACTGACGGCGGCAAGATAAGAATAAAACATTCTTATCGGTAGCGGGATATTTATTAAACTACTTTTCTAACAGTAATAGGCGTCTTTTTGGGTATTTTAAAGAACAACCTACTTTATTTATATTATTCAACAAAAAATACAATTCCATTATTTTACAGTTGCACGGATTCGACCCAGAAGGTACGGGTAGACGATGTCTAAGTGATTACACAATATTAAAACTTATCTAAGTATCGTATCAATAGAGTTATTTACATAACAGTTCTTCTTTAAGTTCTTTGTTAACGGTGGTAGAGCCATGCTGCAGCTATATTTATAGTATAGTTCTAGCACGACTTGATCGGTTCGACCGGGGAAGAACCACGTTTTCGCAGAATACTAGCGTAACATAGCAGCTTAATGCTACTGTGTTTCGTATGGTGAGTGTAGAGAACCGGAGACCTATTTTACTGGAAAAGAGGCATTCCATCTTAGTCCTCACGGCTGACAATGTATCTGTATTTTAATATGCAAACAGAGATGGATGTAGATGTCTATGGGCATCAGAAACCGCTTACCATCAGGTGCTAGTTTGTCACCCTTATTTTCTAAATAAAACACGTTACATAAAGTTCACAATCTATACTTAATTCACAGAATATGCTTTACTATTATTTCATTTTAAAGCGATTTAAATTTGTTTCGCAAGAACAGGAAACAAAGTAACGTGGGAAGCGTCAGTAGCCTAATGGCAGGACGCGGACCGCGAACTCGAAAGGTCGTGGGTTCGAATCCGCCATTCGACTACTGTCGTGAACCACTCCTAACACAAGCATTTTAAGCTTACCAGAAGTGGTTAAAGGGAATATTAGTAATGTTTAGTAAAATTACTAGTATTTAAAAAAAAAACAATGAGATGTAGCAAATTCAGCATCACCCATAATAATATATCTATGTGATGCTCTTATAATACTTGGGGATTTCGATTGAATTAAGTTGACGAAATTTTTAAGTAGCCAACACCTAATTAAACATCAATAACCCCAGACTGATGAACCAGATCATCTGGTAAGCGCAATTTATCTAAATATCGAATTTTGAAACATCTACTGGCGAATCTGGTAACTAAACCGTAATAGTCCGAATCGCTAATGGGTTAATATGATAATCTTGGTTATTACAAAAGCGCGACGTAAACTGCAGTTAAGTGACACCTAAAATGTTTTGGACACACCACCGATTCCGTGTGCTCGAGTAAAACGGTTTTATTTGTCGCGGAAAGAAATCAGCGTTTACAATATTTTGTATTATAATCGCTTTTGGATCCAGGGTCTACTAAGCACCGAATAAAATGTTCATTATCGTATTCCTTTTTTACTTTTAATAAGGCGCGGGCGTATGCAATAGTCGCCAGAGATATTAAATGATGAGGTTAGTGTGTTTACATTTTCCACCGTATTCGAATCATGAGCGACAGAGGAATTAAACTTATTATCGTTGCGTGGTCGTTAATCGAATACCAGCTATATGCATTACAACTTCGTAACTGCACCTCTGAGTGATCTATCTGTTTATACGTATTGCTACTACGAAAAGCAGTCTGAATGCTAATGCGATGCGAATTAACATGAATTAATGAGTGATAGTGGCGCGCGCAGTACATACACTTACGCTTCGATTTTCAAAACGAAGTTGAGTGTTTGTCACTCAAACAATTAATACAACAATTGTTTTGTTTAACAAAATCTTAACGTTTTTGCGTATGTAATTTTCGAATGCGTTAACAAACATATAAGTGTTCATGATTATTTCATTTACAATATATATGTAAGTTATGCAAACGATCTGTATTAATAAAGGTTTTACTAATTTTATTTGATAGCGGCTTGTTTAGATTATTAATGTATATCGAATATATTTATAACAAAATATGCCAAAACCCATCCAAACACGCTAGTAGTAAACGCAGCAAACTACGTCCGGATCGCACGAACTCTCCGTAGACCGCGTGAAGTACTTATACAACGACCACGCTCGCTCGAACCCACTGACCCAAACGTCGTAGGCAAATCCAACAATGACACTACACCCACAACAAATGGGACAAGCATAAGTGGGATAACGGATGGGGCGCGACGCACCCGTAGGCGGGCGCGGCGTGTTCCAGCTCACACCGCGTACATATCGTACACTCGCGTACCAGGGCAGTTCTCACCTCGATCTATAGAAGCTAAGCAGTTAACTACTCACATCCCCACTCGGACAGCGGTTATGTAGCTCAAAAAACCTCAAGATAGGTGACATGATGATTGTTAACAATATCAAATCATAAACCAACCTCATCCTCATCATAATCTCTATTGCCCTTCCCTTTATAAATAGCTCACGGTCAAAAAGACGACGAGCCCTGTTGCTAATAAACTTGCAGAAACCGTATACGATAACAGCACAAACATCACAAAAAATTAACGGAAAATATATGATGGCATAACTAAAGCGATAGAATGACGTCACTGGCGTTTGAATTTACATTTTAGAAAAACCATTTTTAATTGTAACAGAACATAAAAAATCAATTGTTAAAGATTTTTTTTTATTAATTTACCTTAATAATTTTAAGTAAACTTTAAAAAATAAATAAAATTAAAAAAACATGCAATTTCTCTATTGTGTAACCTATTTTCCCATGATAGGTTATTTCAAAATAAAAGAGAAAAGCTTTATTTAACTCACCACTCAATGAAGAACGAACCATAAATTCTCAAAAAAAAAATACAGACCAAGAGATCCAACTAAGATAATGATTCCATCTTGTAGAACAACAAGCTTTAAATAAACGGAATTTATATCATATGTGCATATCAGTTTTTAATAAACTGCCTAAGAGTCTACGAGAACTTCCATTAAAATATTTTAAAATTAAGTTAAGAAAATGGCTGGTGGATAAGTGTCTTTATACGATACAAGAGTTCATGCAACATAAAACTAATGTATATGATTATTTGTAATATTAAATAAAATGTAATATAATAAAAAATGTAACAACGGTTGTCATGTATTTTAATTAAAATCTTATAGAGATATAATATGTATGGGATATAATTGAAATAAAATATATACTAGAACAATGAATCTAAAACTAAAAACCTTAAAAAACTAAAACTAAAAACCTTGAAAGTATAATATAATAACTAAAATTTATTATTAAAAAGGAGTCCCTTTAGGCAAGGTTCCGAAAATGCTGGCAGCGTTCCCCCTTTGAATAGCTAGACTAATTCTTTGTCCGAGGTAGCTGCCAGCTCTTCGGTCTCCTGTGATGTCGACTAACCTTTTTGCTATTTCCTTAAAAATAAAATAATAAAAAATTGTAATATAATAATAATAATACCTATATAACAATTATAATAATAATATTTTTTATATAATTTATGATAAAAAATTACATAACTTGACATTTTTGTAAGTAATATAATAGTATTTTAATTGTTTTATATAATTATAAATATTTGCAAGCCTATTAAAGCCAGAATATAGCTTGAACTATGCACCACTGTTAAATCTGGTACCACCTGTATTCTGTGCAAATAAATGTTTCTTTCTTTCTTTCTTTCTTTAAAAATTGAGATCATATTCCTCTTCATCAACGAAGTTTCTAGCATTATTGAGAAAATTTAGCTTCTTAACGTTAGGTGTCATAGTAATACCGTGATTATTTGAAAACGTATCACACATTCTTACTTATAGATATTATTATGTCTTAATCCAAAAAGCTTTTTTTTATAGGATAAGGGTGACAAACGTGCACACAGTCCACCTGATGGTAAGTGGTTGCTGCGGCCCATAAACATCTACATCTATCCTCTATTACAAATCAAAATGCAGATGCGTTGTCACCCGTGAGGACTAAGATGGAATGTCTCATTTCCAGTAAAAAGGGTCTCAAGTTCTCTACACTCACCATGCGAAACACAGCAGCGTTAAGCTGCTATTTTACGCTGGTATTTTGTGAGAGCGTGGTCTTTCCTCGGTCGAGCCGACCCATTCGTGCTACAACTATACTACTAACATACTTGGAGCATAAGTACCATTTAAAAAAGCTTCTAAAAATTTGCTATGTGACGCTAGATGTCGCAGTAATAAATTCACGCTATTATAGGCACAATGACAATAGACATAACGTTGACTTTGCTATACTTAAACGGTACTGCTAGGTGAATGATGTTAGTGATGTAATTACTCTGCTTAAATGTGATTTGACTTGTTGATATCAGTCAAAATTAAACTATAGGAAAATATGTGTTCAAATGAGTAAGATGGCAAAAATTATTGGAAATAAACTTGATGTACTACGTATATCGTAATTCGTATAGCTGGCATCAAAGATGTTTTATAGGTCCAGATACCGTGTACGCGCGTCTAAAACGCTTCCATTTCAAAGGCGCCAATACTGGTGTATTCGTTCGATCGTTCCGATATTACGGCAGGGCCGTTCACTGCGAACATACGTCACGCACCGGTGTTTTTAATTTCGCAAAATGACTGTTTGTGCTGTGAAATCATGTAAAAATTACTCTTGGAAAAAAGATTAGGATAAGAATATCACTTTTCATAAATAAGTATACAATTTTACGGTGTATTTCTTTGCAAAAGAATACGAAAGCTAAATGTCAATACAAGTAATAATACTGCGCAATAATGTTCGAGTGTTGCCTAGTCTATGAAATGTTTTTACCATTTTTTTAATGTCATGATCAACCGGAAAGTTTATCTGTATAGGGGATTTAAACGGTCTAATTTTACAGATTTTACCCAACCTATAGAGTGCAGTACTCTGTATATATTTAATAATAATAGATTATAAATATATGTTACGTACATAAATATCTACTGTGCTTTTTTATTTATTCATGGCGGGTGGAAGGAAAAGCGGAGATCTCCCGCCGGGCAAGGTATTGTGCCCGGGGAGCGGCCAACGCTCCGAGTGGTAGCTTGGAGCTATTTGAAGGGCACAGGAAAAGAAGGAGCTCATTAACATTCTCATTGTTTCGAGTAATTAAAGAATTAAACCTAAAATTTCAATTTCTACACTTACAATTCTACTAAAATATGATTTGTACCCATATAAAAAAGGAACAGTGTATATTTAACATAATATATTGTTATTCTAAAAGATTGGGTTGGTAAATAAACAATAGTTTGTAATTTAATTACCTAACTCCCAAATGTAATAGGCAAGAAGGTGCTCATTGTCACAATGATCTCCTTTTTACATTTTACAAATTAATTGTGATCATAAACAATGTCTAATTACATAAACACACTAATGAAATAAAATTCATGTTAATTAGCATGAAATTTATTTGTGGGGTAAGTTAATATATTCGGGTGAAATTAATTTTAAAGATGAAAAAAGAAACGGGGCCCTACAAACAGCAGTAACGGCAGAAAATGTATGAACTACTGAAATGTTGGTGCGAGAAGACCCACGAATTACATATACGGACATCGAAAAGATTGTAGGCATTAGTTCGGGCAGCATTCATACCATCCTACATAAACATCTTGAAGTGAGAAGCTTTGTTGTCGATGGATCCCTCGTATTAAAATAAATATTAATAATATCCAGAATACTTTTCGTATATCTTAAAACTTATTGAGTATCCTACGTATTATTGTCCATTTTGAGATAAATAAGCAAAAACGTTTAAAAACCTAACGTACACTAAAGGAGTCTTAAAATTTATGCAAGGAAGCTTATCTGGCAGCTGTCATTTGTATGACAAAATAATACAGATGGCCGACTATGAGCGCGTTTTCTGTTACAATCGCTGCGATCAGCCCGTTTTAGCGTGGTTTCATAGACAATGGGCACCTTTTTACGCGGTATAGAATGCAATGAGCGCGTTTTATCCTAAAGTACAATTTTCTTCAATTCAATTTACACAAAATCAGCGCCTGTTATCGTGTTTAAAATAACGTGCTCTGATTGGCCATATAAAACGAAATAAAATAGTATAGTTCATTCTAAAAACGTAAAATTGTCAATGAGCTCCTTTTTTCCCTGTGCCCTTCATTTTATATATACTGCTTTGATTTCGGAACTTTGTTAGCGCGATTTAGGCTTCGATGTGTTTTGCTTGTGGCGCGACGACAGCGCCGCTACATATTTTTAACTGTTACATTAATTTGACGGCTCCCTGGCGCAGTGGCTTACCAATCAGTTGTTGCGCTGGGGGCCGCGGGCTCGAATCCCGCACGGACCAAGTATTTGTATAGCCTACAAATAATTGTTCCGGTTATGGATGTTTGTTCTTGTGCAATTTAGGTTTGTAAACTGCCTCCACGACACAGGAGAAAATCCTAGTAGGGTGTATGTTTTTTTATTTTAAATAAAAAAAATTATAGGTTTTATTACATATCTTCAATATTTTAGTGCGATGTTCGTACCTACATAAAACACACATAACCAACCATTTGCCCATACACACATGCACACAAATGCACACGCCTCGCACACACATTTTATACTAGTAGAATCAATAGGTACGTCAATATGAATGAAATATAAAATCTCCCATATTTTTTGGGTAATCGATTCGCACTGTTATTACCGAAGTCACGCATATTAATGCAGCCATGGTACGTAAGATATGCGTGTCACGTGTTACTCACGCACACATGAATCAAAGACTGGCATCACTATGAACGGTGCGGTGTGTTCGCAACACGGTCTCTGGACCTATAAAACATCTTTGGCTGACATATAATTAGTTCTCTAATGGAAATTTACATATAATAAAAACAATAATAAAAACATTAATAAAAACAATAATTTAGCAATTTTTTATTGTCATTGAAATCACACATACATATTTGTTTAAAAATTATCATTTTTACACTTTAATATTAAACTTTAGACGATAATAAATTCGGATACTAATGCAGATCATGATATTAAGTTCACTTTTATGTCAGCTTCTTTACAAATGTCATGAGTAATAAACTACCTACTTACTTCTCTGGCTTAGCAATCCAAAATGTTTATTCATAGTTTATCACCCTATAATTTTGTATATTTTCATAGACATCCAGTATTTGCCAATTTTCATTAATATGTTAGTGAATAAACATGAATGAGATAAATTTTATCGAAAACATTAATATGAGCCTAGTCATAACAATATTTCATAGTCATAGTCATAACAGCAACTTTTATTCGAAACATATTAAAAATTAACCTTAGAATAACGAAATAAGGTTAAAATTTCTTGAAATAAAGGTAATTTGATATTTTGTCCATGTTTAATCAAATTTCTATGCAAAAAAGGAAAAACTACCGTACCTTTGGTACGAAATACCTCATACTTTCGCACATATAACTTAAGCAGCGACCCGTCAGTTCGCGACAATATGATCCTGCGACTGACAGTTAATTACGATGTACTGTCCTTAATTGTGACAAGTCTGCCCTGCCGACTTAGGGCCTCCTCTTATTTTTTTATTACCATGGCTAATATCATTCACTTACATTCAAGTTGACTGCGTACTCGTTTGTCTATTATCCCCCTTATTCTTATAAAAATGCTGATTTTAAAAATTTACTTTCTAACATTAATTTACTATGATTAGTTTTATTAACAACGGGCAACGGAAGTAGCTTATGTTACGAGGTTCATAAAGTGAGCTGGTCTGTGGAGCACTCTATTGCAATTTTAACTTCACTGTGCTTTTATATCTAACACTATATGAGCCAGCAGCTCGATATTGTTGCATATTGTGCTGTATTTTAAGACGTAATAAACCTACGTTTGTTTAAATTTCGACCCAGTTGTATTCGCTTATTAAATATTAATTGTTTTATTCACATCAAATATAGGAGTTTATTAATTATATTTTTAGCCGTATGGCATAAGAGAATCGATCATACTATTTCGCCATATGTGTGACGTAAGACGTTATTTAAAGTGACAAAGAAATTTTATGATTTGCAGTAGACGTAAAGTACCCAGGGTAGAGACGCGCAACATCAAAGGTAAAATAATTATGCATAGCGATAAGTAAGTATAGTTTTTATGGTATATTCCCCAATGCACAATTTTTTTTATAGAATAAGGGCGACAAATCAGCACACAGTCCATCTAATGATAAGTGGGTACACTGGCCCATAGACATTTACATTTATCCTCGATTAAAAATCAAAATACAAATGCAGATGTCACCCCTGAGACTAAGATGAAATGCCTCGTTTCACTAATAGAATGCCTGAACATTAAGCTGCTATTTTACGTTGGTTTTCTGTGAGAGCGTGGTACAACCCCGGTTTAGCCGATTTTCATGCTACAACAATAATATAACTGCAGCATGGCACTACCACGTGTAAAATTTTAGATTGGTTTGTTTTTTTTTTGATTGGTTTGCGTTTCAAGTCGAAGCAAATTAAATAGAAAAATTACATTAATTAGAATAAATTCCAAGCCAGTTTCAACGGAGAGGTGTGTACCTAAAACCAGTGGCACTGTTTTACTACTTACTATATATATAGAGTCAGATGGGATGACAATCCGACACGACCGGAGAGAGATCAAGCGCAGGACCAACGGTTTTACGTGCTCTCCGAGGCACGGGGGTGAAACAACGCAATCCTTCTGACCCTGGGCTGCTACTGAGAACTTATTCTCAGAAAAAACCAATAACTGATATTGGTCCGACTCGAAACTGGGAGCCACATGGTCAGCAGTCACGTTTAAAACCAGTATACTAACGAGGCAATCACTGACTTCAAGTTAAAGTAGCAAATCTGCATTTTGATTCTTAATGGAAGACTGATGAAGATGTCTATGGGCTACAGCATCTTCTTACCATTAGCTGAACTGTGTGCTCGTTTGTCACCCTAGTTTTCTTTAAGAAGAGTTAATATTAAGACATATTTTAAGTTAGTACATTTTACGTAAACTGTTTATACCACCGTGGTGTTCCATTTAAATATGTATGTATATCTCATTTAACACTTCAGAGGAGCTTATTATTTTATTATGATAATATAAATAACAGAACCAGTCTCGTAATTTTGACTACATTATTTAATTAAACTATAAAAGTTAACAGTATTTATTTAGCAGTAGACTTGGCTGCAAAGATGATGTTGGTGAAATAACGATAATATATGATGAGACTACTACTAAACCCAGAGAGGACACGTGGTAGAGCCATGCTGCAGCTATATTAGTAGTATAGTTGTAGCACGAATGGGCCGCCTCCAACAGGGAAGAATCACGCTGTCACAGAATACCAGCGTAAAATGGCAGCTTGTCACTGCTGTGTTTCGTATGGTGAGTGTAAAGAACCAGAGACCCATTTTTCTGGATAAGAGGCATTCCATCTTAGTCCTCATGGGTGACAACGCATCTGCATTTTGATTCTTTATTGAGGATAAATGTAGATGTCTGTGGGTCACAGCAATCACTTACCATCAGGTGGATTGTGTGCTCTTTTGTCACCGTATCTATAAATATCGTATCGAGAAAATCTATATTTATGGCAAATACTTGCCTCACCACACTTGTCAGGCAGGTTCGCACCCACACATTTTTTATTATTATTATTGCGTTCTACTCAGCAAGATGCAACTGCCAATCTCACGTTTCAGTTTCCCTCTGTCACTTCTTTTGACCACTATTACATGCTACAAACTACTACAAATACCCTGTGAATTGCGCAAAAAAAATGAATTAATAAATAAAATCCGGCAGGTGCGTTGGAAAATATGCCGTACAATAAAAGATTTATGATGAAAGAACGAATATAATAACGCAAATGCCGCAGTAAGCCCATGGCAGCAAATGCCTTTCCGCTTACTTTAACTTAACTTTTATTTATGTAAAATGCCTCCACTGTACAGGAGAAATGTTGAGTGTGGGGATAAAGCTTTTTATAAGCAATAAAAATAATTGAATCCCATCACAAATAAACTGCAGAGTTTATGACCGTGCTTTGTGATACACTATGAGGGTTAATCAGGTCACTGTCGAGTTACCAACTCTACACTTCAAGCGAAGCGTAGGGCTTAAGGAGCGAGGGAATCACAATATATCGATCGGTCGCTTGGATCTGTTGAGAGCAGTGAGTCAGATGCTATGCACGGCATCACATTTTAGTGCTCGCTCATCTCATTATGGATTCATTTTTTGTTACTTAGTTTTAATGACAATTGTTATGCAAGTTTTTAACATATCTTACTGCGCTCCACTGCAGTGCGTATGATTTTGTTTATCCGCAAAGCTACCTACGAAGTTTACATTGGTCCTTCGAGCTGGATTTGAACCAGCAACCTATAGATAAAAGGTCCACTCCAGTGCGTATCATTTACCCATCAAACCACGAAATCTACAAGCACTTTCATTGGTTCATAACAACCAATTAGGCGTAGATTGTGAATCCGTTCACATATCTGTATATCCACGATTAAACGGCAGAAACAACTTAACACATTGGCTATATAGTAATATCAGCTTCTCAAGGACAGCATTTATTCTTCTATCAGCTCTTTAGACTTTAGTGCTAAATATATGCTGTTAGAAAGAGGATTTGCCATTATCGCTGCGCTTATCAAGGGCAGCACTAGACGTCTCTAAGCTTTCACACTACTCCGTCAAAGTTATTCTAAGTGTAACGTAAACGATATTGTTATACCTTCAACTATCGGAAGGCATTGGACCTTTAAGATATGTACGCAGGACAAAATGGAACAATCGTTTTTTTTTTAATCTTTTAACAGCCTCGACACTATTATTTTTTTATATTAAATTAAAATTTTCATTGATGAAGGGAGGAGGCCTATCTCCACATAATTTGTCTCATAAGGGAGGGTAGGGGGTGGGGAGGAGTTTGCAATGATTGTCTGGCTCGGCAGGCGAGTTAGCAACTGCAGTTTTTATTATTTCAGTTGTTATTAGGAAGATGCTACTGACATCCTGTTTTATTTTCCCCTGTCGTCTCTTATTCACGGTATGATATAATGCGATAATGGCTTCTCTTATACACTAAACGGCGAAACAATTATTGTTTAAATTTTTTATTTTAAAGTAAAATAAAATGTTCACAAAGCACAAATTACATTACAAACATTGTGTTAACATTACAACACACTCGAAAATAAATTCCGATAATCGCATATCGGAAGCGAACTAATTGTATCCATTAAAAGGTAATTTTATAGAGCGCCAGATTCAAAGCTCTAACGAAATTTAACCTAGTTTGTGGAGAACTGCTGACATAATTTCGTACATTAATAACGTTTAAATATATAAAACCAGAAAGAGGTAAATTGTTTATGATTAACTAGAGAATAGCATTCTCGTGCTTAATATTTTCTATACCAACTGAGGGTACATTGTAAATAGCCCAAATTTTCATTCAAGCGATGGCCTCAACTGGAAACTTTGTACGGTACTGTTTTGGCGACTGACGGATTAGTAAATATCGTGAATATAAAAGACTGGGTTCCCAATTAAAAGTCTTTTAGTATTCCGTACCTCAAAAGGAAAAAAAAACGTAACACTTATAGGATCACTTCGTTATCAGTCCATCCATTCATCTGTCTGTATGTCAAGATCCTTTTTTTTCAGGGAAGCGTGGAAATATCATGTTGAAATTAATATCAAACAAATAGGTCTAATAGTAAGGTCTAGAAGTAAAAATCTGGTGAGCCGTGGTAGCTCAGATGGTTAGCGCTCGGTGTAAGCTTCACAGTACTCGAGCAACCCGGGTTCGATCCCCGCTAGCACCAACGAAATTGTTAATTGCAATTTTAAGTGCTGATTTACCATTACTCGGCGGTGAAGGAAAACATCGTGAGGAAACCTGCATGTCTGAGAAATAAGAAAAAATATTTCGAAGATATGTGAAGTTCGCCAACACGCATTGGGGCAGCGCGGCGGACATTTCCTTGCCCTTAACCCTCTCAGAAATGAAGCTGCAACTTATATAGGTCTAAGTTTTTTAGAGCTCTAAAATCAAGCTTCTAAGTCAATGCAATAAATAAATATGGCTATTTATGTGACATACCCTTGATACTCGCATTCGCCAAGAATCACGAAATTTGTTAAGAAGAAAAGTTTCATAATAATAATAATAAAGGTAATTTTAATTGGTAATATTAATTATTTTGGTAAAAGTATCTGAACAATAACGCAGAAGCCGAAGCACGCTGATCCTGTAAATGCAATTTCACTCTCTATATCACTCAATATACCGATTGAAAATATATACAAAAAATCGTTCAGTCGAATTGAGATAATCCCACTTTTTTAAAGTTGTCTAAAAAACGAGATGAAGAAAAACGAATATAATTGTCCCGACTTGAACCGATTGAAATGCTGAATTATTGAAACAAATTTAGCTCGCGGCTGAGGCTAAAAGCGTGTCTCTCAAAATACAAAACATGCACTAGTGGAGTTCGCTCGAGGGCTTTAATATTATTCTGTGAAATACCGATTCTACGACTAAGAAAATCTTCTTTTCTTTTAAATTAATGTGACAAACCAACTAACAGTTCATCTGATGGTAAATGGATAAGGGGGAGGCAAAATAGAAATAACAGGGTAACAACAATAACGCGTTTCATTTCTAATTAAATATTTAATCTCTAAATTAAACATTAAAAAAATTTAATTGAACGAGTATCAATCTTACTCGGCGACGTTTCCGTGGCGCAGTGGATTAGCATTGAGTTCCCCGTAATTCCGCACGGAACAAGTATTTGTATGGACTTACAAATAGTTGTTCTGGGTCTGAATCTTTATCCCTGTGCAATTTTTGTTTATAAACTGCCTCTACGCTACAGGAGAAAATCTATACTAGGTAAACTGTCGTTGAAAGATATGATACAACAAAAAAGGTATACCCAAAACAAAACAACATAAAAATACAGGCCGCTCACTAGCTCACTACGTGTATGTACATTTATAAATACCTATTTATTACTTTGATTATGTTTTCTGCCGCATTTGTTAAACATGAAAGTAGGTTAGGCGACGATACGACGTTAGATGTTTATTTATCATAACATTACTTGATTCTCTTGGTCAGTGTAAATAATCCAATTTCACGTTATTTATAGAGATGTTACTCAAAAGTAAGCCCACGAAGAAAAAAGATCCGTCTCTCTTTCGTCCACTTAGCAATTTTATGCAAAGATGAAAGGAATGTATATTTATACTACATCGTCTCTGTCAAACACTAGCTCAGCGCTAGCAAAAAGGTTTATCATATTTCTTAGGTATACTTATATAATGAAATGATAAATAGCTTCAGATTTGCGATGAAAACATTAATTTATAAAGATTACTTACATAATACATTAGAGACTATTTCAAACACACAATAGTTAGATATGATTATATCATTTTGTCGTCTAGATTGTTGTATTAATCTAGACATATCCTGTTTGTAAATCTTTGTGTGTAACCATAGCTTAAGATTGACTCGTACTATCAATACACTACGTTTTGTATAATAAGGCGGATAGCATTTATTTAGCAACAGAAACTACAAAAAAGGAGGGTGTAAACAGTTCTACTCTACTCATACGTTTGAGATACATCAATTGTAAAACGTTTTTTACTAATTTAGTTTATTACGTAATGATTCTAATTTATGTAAAATTTCGGTAAAAAGTAGATAACGATGAGAGGATTTTGTCCTACAACGACCCTAGTTATTAGGTCCATAAAAATAAAATTCACGCTGCATTTTGAATAGGCTTGAACCGAATACTCAAGGAATTTAGTTCTAATACCAGGCATTTACTTATCGTTTTATGTAAAGTTATAAAAATGTCGTTATATAAGGGATCCATAAGGGATCAGTTGACCTACTTACATACTTGGATGAAAAATGATTTGTTTAAATTATGAATCATCGTTCTCGTTGCGGACTTTAACAAATGTTTGGATGAGGAACAAAAACCAAGAAGAAATATCGTGGAGAGATTAGAATAAAAATTAATTTCTATTAAAATTTTAATATTCGTTTAGCGATATAAGACGAGCAATTTCTTTGCGTGAAAGACTTTGTAATGGGGATACCCGCAGTAGAACACTAAGTGGCAATAGCCTGACCTAGCTGGAAAAATTGACAACCGATGGGGAAGAGCGGTTGGAGCCGAATCAGCGAAGTTTTGGACGGACCTACATTATATTGAGTGATAAGTTTTTGAGAGATTCAGGGAGACGATGAATGCAGATGGCTTAGGACAGTGCATTGTGATATTTCTCGGGTGAGGTTCATGTTCAGCAGTGGAGTTGTGAGGGCCTATAAAGATGATGACGAAATATCAATAATTTTGGACAACTTCTTCTTCTGCTAATGGTTCACTGCATGAAATGGGTCTCTTCTATAAAAATATCGGTAAACCGAATCTCGCAAAAATACTTCTCATAACTTTAATCGTGGAATCGGCACTCAAACTACGCATCGGAATAGCTTCAATCTACTTAGACTGTGCGAATACTATGATTAAATACTGCAAGCCCCCATAATCTGCAAAATCAGTATGTACGCGTTTTTTTTATAGGATAAGGGTGACAAACGAGCACACAGTCCACCTGATGGTAAGTGGTTGCTGTGGCCCATAGACATCTACATTTATCCTCTATTACGAATCAAAATTTAGATGCATTGTCACCCGGGAGGACTATGACGGAATGCCTCGTTTCCAGTAAAACAGGCCTCCAGTTCTCTACACTCACCATACGAAACACAACAGCATTAAGCTGCAATTTTACGTTGGTATTCTGTGAGAGCGTGGTGCTTCCCCGGTCAAACCGACCCATTCATATTACAACTATACCAGAAATATAGCTGCAGCATGGCTCTACCACGTATAAAACGCGTAATGCGTTGCCGCGGGTGCAACGGGAATTCCCAAGGGTACAGTTGCTCCCGTGGCGGTACTTCCAACACGACACGAAACGTAATACACGACCTGCAAGCCTCCTCAATATCTCGATCTAAATTCGCCTAATATACGTAAACCCCGCGTTAAACTTTTCCTTTTATACATGCCCAGATAGCCCTCGTGGAGTTCGTCTAAAATCTTGTTTTGCAAAACGGAGGGGACTAATATTCTATATTTTTAAATTATCAGCCCTGCTCTACAACGACGTCAAGTTTCCAAAGTTTTTCAGCGCAAGTTAATTGGTTTTCTTTCAATTTTCATTCATTAGAAAATGTATCTCTTCTCTTTAATATTAATACAACCCATATTTGAACAATTAGGACCAAATATTTATATAGCTTGCAGGTAATATTTTAAAAATTATACTTTATTTTATTTATAATTTTACATTTTAGATTAAACCGCTCGCCTGGAAACTTTTCTCATATTGCCATTTTGATATCTTTCGTTATTTACAAAATCCAATTTCATGTGGTTACAATATTATAACTGACTTTCACAATACTGTACTGCGAATCTAAAAAATGATGCTATTTAAAAATAAAGATGCAGAGACTTATGTACACGAGTAAGAAGTGTAGTTAATTTGTCTGTGTATTATTTATTAACTGCCTTGTTGGTCTAGTGGTCGTAAGTGCGACTGATGCTCATATGGTCCCTGGTTAGAATCACGAGTTTTGTCAATTATGAAGTAATGATCGAATGATAAAATAATGATCAATTATGAAGTTGGCGGTGTTTTACCCCCTTGCCTTTTGAATGAACACGCAAGCAAATTCAAACGTCTTCTTCTTTTAGCAAATTGAACCGTTCCCATAGGATCTATGAGTGTACGGAAAACGAGAGTGCAACTGTGTTTGCGCAAACATTCTTTTTTATAGAATTAGGGTGACAAACGAATTCACACTGCACCTGATGGTAAGTAGATGCTGTAGCCCATAGATATCTACACCTGTCCTCGATTAAGAATCACAACATAGATGATTTGTCACCCCTGATAACTGAGATGCCTCGTTTCCAGTAAAAAGGTTCTACAATTCTCTACACTCACCATACGAAACACAGCAACATTAAGCTGATATTTCACGCTGGTGTTCTGTGAGATTGTGGTCCTTCCCCGGTCGAGCCAACCCATTCGTGCTACAACCATAATGAAGCTGTAGCATGGCATTATCTATTACTTCAGTTTTATTTACAAAAACGCATTGGAACAGCGCGTTGGACTAAAAGTCTGTGCCAAGCTGGGGGCTGTAATAGGTCTGTAACTATATTTTTGTTACTTTTATAATTAATGGTTGTAGTACGAGGGGGGAAATACCAAATGCCATACTAACCTGCACGGAGTGCTGCCTGCTGATTATTAAAAGAAGTGCTGAGGACAATTTAGAGGGAATTATTCATCCCTGAACTTGTCTTATGCTCAAGCATTCCTGACTCGTTGGGTACAGCTCTGAGTATAGAAAGCTTGACTTTTTTCTTTTATCATAATAATTTCATTACTTTATTTACACTCCGCTGTGTGGTTTCCTCTTGCTGTTACAAACCTAATCTCTCACGGTTGTCGCCTGGGAGTAAGCAGACGCTACGGAAATGAATTTGGTACGATCTTGACACACTTCTTTTGTTTCCTTCACATCTATATCTCCACACATACACGCTCGTTAGTTTAGGTTTGTTTATACGTCGATAAACTTTCGTTTATGGCATCCTATGCCGACTCCACTCTACATGCCGCCTGCTATTTATAACTAGATTTATTCCGGACCTTTTGATCTAGCAATATTCCTTACTCCACTTAACCTCTTGGATATCATGAAAGTCAACATAAGAAAAATAAAAATAAGTTTTGACTATCCTTGAAGTGTAATAAAACTTTACAAGATGCAGGAATGTTTAAGAGAGAATATCCGTGAATGTAATATCTCTAATAAATATCAATAAAAATCCGCGTTAAAATATTATAGCTGTCATAAGGCACCGAGACTCCAGAAAGTCTACAGTGAGTGAACATGTTCGGGATCGTTTTCACCACTACGTCAGATTTGATGTACTGCTCATCTTGGCATTATAATACTGATATGAGAGAGAAAATGGCTGTGTGTTACTATCTTTCTTGCCTTAAATTAATAAAACTAGATTCAAACCCAAACATAAAACTACAAGACTTTTTATTACCTGCGTAGATTGGGCCAAAATAAATGATGAAAAGCTGAAATTAGTCCGAATTTACTATGACATCAAGAAGTTAAACAAACACGTCGCACCGTTACCATGGGTTGAATAATAATAATGATAAATCCCTTATCATTTGAGGACTGGGGCTCCGTGATGGACTGTTCCGGGCTTAATTGCAGAATACGGTGCTCTTCGATACCGCCCGAATCGTCCGCTGGTTTCATTTTCCCCCTAACTCTCAGCCGTTTGGCCTCCCCTGCCGAGAACTTCCATCTGGTTAGGTTTTTATTTATTTGTGTTTTATTTAAAAACTTATTTACTACATTTCAGGTATATTTATCATTTTTTTAGAATAGGATAGAATAGAATAATTTTTATTCAATATAGAATATAGTATATAATACTTATTGTAAGTCATTTTTTACATTTTCTACTAGTTCGTAAAAAAAACCTCTGTCCTGAGAAGAACCAGCAAGAAACCCAGCGGGACATTTTTTTAAAAGCATAATTTTTTATGTAATATTTTATACAATTGTTACGAAAACATTAAGAAACAGCACTGATCACCTCATTTCCAGGGGTAATTTTTTTTATAGGGGAGGGGGCAAACGAGCATGCGGCTCACCTGATGGTAAGTGACTACCGCCGCCCATGAACAACCGCAACACCAGGGGAATTGCAGATGCGTTGCCGGCCTTTTAAAAAGGAGTAGGCTCTTTTCTTGAAGGTCCCTAAGTCGTATCGTCGTAATTACTATTTAGTGGTATAATAACCCTTACAAGACAATTTAACTGCTGCGACCCTTTAACAGTCCACTGCTGAATATAGACCTCCCCCGAAGAATGCCACAAAGCACGGTCCTGACCCACCTGCATCTCTCGATTTCCTGTATGTCTTACCAGGCCGTCACTCCATCTAGTTTATTACGTTGCCAGCCGTCAAATCTGGTTAGTCAAAATTAAACTTAAAACTTATTACAAAGTTGCCTTATGGTGACGACATAAGAGAATCTATCACTCCAATTATTTGTGTGGGTATCCTATAAGGCAACTATAGGAAAGGACAGAAAAGTATTTCACCTTAAGGTAAATGGCGGCATACGTGGTAGAGCCACGCTGCAGCTATATTATGGCTGTAGCACGAATGGGTCGGCTCGACCGGGGTAGGACCACGTTCTCACAGTTAATGTTGCTGTGTTTGGTATGGTGAGTGTAGAGAACCGGAGGCCCTTTTAACTTTTATATGTGGTAGAGCCATGCTGCGGCTATATTAGTAGTATAGTTGTAGCACGAATGGGTCAGCTCGACCAGGGAAGGACCACGCTCTCACAGAAAACTAACGTAAAATAGCAGCTTAACGGTGCTGTGTTTCGTTTGGTGAGTGTAGAGAACCGGAGACCCTTTTTACTGGGAAAGAGGCATTACATGTTAGTCCTCACGGGTGACAACGCATCTGCATCTGAGGATAGATGTCTATAGGTCACAGTAACCACTTTCCATCAGGTGAACTGTGTGCTCGTTTGTCACCCTATCCTATAAAAAAAAACTGGAAACGAGGTATTCCTTCTCAGTCCTCAGGGTAACAACGCATCTTATAAGCTGCAGTTTCTTTCTTCCTTTCTAAAAACATTACCACGTTCAAATAACGTTGTTTCTGTAGTGTCACTGCAAAGAAAAAGACAAAAACTGGGTGTAGAAGCCACTCTTTATACACTTGTATCACTAGTTTCGAACTTTCACATTATTTATTGGTATCCATTGTGACTTGTGCTCACGCGTGTGCTCCGAACAAAATTCGCTCAACAAAAACAAACTCCACCTTGGATACGATAGGGGGAAGTGACAACCCTCTCGTCACAGTCCACTAACACATCTAAAGTGAGCTCGCCAAGCCTACTCGGAGTGGTCAACTCGTGCCGCCATTCAACACCGGCCAGCTATGTATGTGGGTTCCTCTTAGTTCATATGGCCAGCCAATTCAGCTTACTAATATATTGGTATATGCTTAGCTATAATATTGTTATCTATATACCCCAACATGATGACCTACCATTTTATGAAATCAATAACCTACATAATATAAAATATTACCAGCTGTATCATATTAAGTATAACAATAAATAAGACATAAATTTTATGAGCAATCAAAAGAAAAAGGCACTTTAAATCTCTTTTTATACTCATTTTATTTGTAAAAGCGTATGTATTTATGGTTTATGCCTACTTAATTAAATGGTTATTCGTATTTTAGGCCGACTTCCTAAAAAGAGGAAGATTTTCAGTTCATTACATAAAATTGTTTATTAATGTTCTTGTGAGAAGGTTATAGCGTCTTTGTTAATTAACCAATTATAACTTTTCTTCCTTCATTAAATAGGATATACTTCTGAAGAAGTTACATATAAATTTTAATAAAAAATACTAACTCCTATGCGAGTAAAAATAAAGAAAAGCTATTGGTAATTCCAATTGAGCATGCATTCGCATTAAAAAAAATACGTATAGCATGATTGTACGGATTTTTTAAAGTAGTTTAAATACACACGAGTTTTCACTAATAACCTTATTATACTTCCAATTTTCCGATATTTTTATGTCAAACTTCAATTTGAAAAAAGTTTGGAAAATCCAAAGTGCACGATTCATAATGCTCATATGATCATCATATCATCATTCATGTCACTCCAAAAAGTCCAAGACGTATAATTCAAGTATAAATATTAGATCCTACTGACTTTTAGTACGTACTTCTATTATTTATTCTGTGCTTTTAAAATATTGCAATAAATATCTCTGATTATTGTAATAATCAGATATTATCGAATATCGAATATTTTGCATTTATTTGTACAGCGATCTTTTTGAGCCGCTGCAAACAACCGATACAGTATTCACTCACAACGGCGGTTGACGCCGAACTAAGCGAGGAGGCACAGGCAGTCTCTATTTACTGAAATAAATTCTCACACCAGGCTACCATATCAACGAAAATTTCGCAAGTTTGGAGCCGAAAAAAATTAATTATAGCTAAGCAAAACAAAATTACACTCCCATTTACATTCAGTGGCTTCCCACATGATAGATGAAGAGATTAAAAAATAGATTGACTTAAACAATTGATATTTTCAAAAGTTAGAGTGTTTGCAAGCCTTGCGGACCTGATAAATCCACATCATAAGCTACTAAAATACCTTTTTATGTAAATATAGCAATTAATCGATTTAAAAAAAAATTAATAAGTTCAACAATCATTTATTTTTCTGACAATGTGCTTTTTATATAATTTATATGTATAATATGATTGCTAGATACGATTTAATGCGACAAAACGTTGGAATCTTAATTTTAAGGCGCTAGTAAAAGATACCTATGCGCTTTGCGCTCGGTATGCAATAAAGTTTAAAAAAATATTGAGACGAATTCTTAAATAAAACTAATTTAGTAATTGGGACTGAGATTATTGACGTCCCGATGTCATAGTTAGCCCGGCTACCTTCAGGTTAGGTTAGGTTACATCCTATTCCCCCCCGAACGGGTTCCCGCCTTGTCGTGGCGGGGGGGCTTAGTAGCCGTGGATTGGTCACCCACGGTGAACAAAGAGGAACCCCTTGCCTGGCCCGTGGTGTAGGGCCGGCCCGAGGTGGCCACTCTAAGTGGGCTTAACGAGCCCACTTCGGATGTGTGTCGGTGGGCTGTGGTGAGAGGGGTCTACCGCTGCAGCCGAGGTGGAATCGCGGAGGAAGAGGGGTGTTGGTATGGCGATGCGCCACTCGCCCTATCCTCCGCGACTCAGACGGAGCCGCACCGTTAATTGATGCGGTGGTGATGGGGCTGCGAGGGGAGAGGAGTGTCGGTATTGCGAGGCGCCGCTCTCCCTACCCTCCGCAGCCGAATCTTGGTTGGCCGCGGAGCCATGGACAAGATCCGCCGCTGGGGTCGGGAAGGCTGGTGCTTCTGAGTGCTAGTTTTTCCTGGCCCCATGGCCATCGCGCATCGGACACGGGGGCGTCTGTTGCGCATTGGAAATTGGAGGCCGAGGAGGAGGGCGCGCCATGTGTTCTGGTGCGCCTTACCCGAGAAGGAGATGGGGGAGGAGTAGTCCTCTCCCGAGGAGAGGCCGCCACGGGGCGGCCAGCGCAGGTGGGGCCGCGGATGTGTGCGAAAGCGTTCCCATGGCCCTGCCAATATGCGACGAGGGTGGAACACCATGGGGTTTTAGTCGGTGCGAGTCCGACATAACCCGTCCTTGCCTCCGCGAGGTGGGTATGCGTAGGCATTTCCCCATGTAAAAAAAAAAGGTTGCATCCTATTAAAGTCCAATGCTGAATGTAGGCCTCCGTTTTCACTGTCTCATAAGGGGGATATTTGCCATAGTTGCCACGCTTCTCAGACGGGTAGACAACTGCAGTTTATTTTAGTTGTTACTAGTATGAAGCTGCTGTCCTTCGCCTGGTTCGGTTCCCTTAGTCGCCACTTACTACACCCACGGGACGGGGTAGTGGTTATTGGCTACCTTCAGCTTTTGATTATTAATTTTCGCTCCAAAATATCCTTGACATTGGAAATAATAGAGATTTTTTCGTAACTTGAAATTAGGGGCGATTATGGGAAATTCTGTTATAAATAAATCACGACAAATCTTTTTATAGTTTACGGCTTTGTATTATCAGTTAACCCAATGCACGTCCTAATGGACAAAATCTCATCGTGATGACAACTGACAGACTTATTTTACAACTAATAGGAAGTATAGTTTAAATTAGAAGTGTAGTTTAAATATTTAGTGGATTTCGTAAACGGCGACTTCAAGAAATGCTAGAAAAATATAATGCCTTTCATGTGACTGGCAGAAAATACATACAGGCAATAATTTTGCCAATTTTATAGTAAATAGTATAAAAGTATTATTAAAATTGTTATTGACATAATAGGGTAACCGCAGTGTGGGACATTCCCTGGATAGATGGCGCGACGATCTGCGCAAGGCGCACCCCTTTGAATCGCGTGCCGCTAGACACGTGCCTAGTTTGCCTTTAGAATAATCCGCCACTGATGGGGCGACAGAAGGAGCACCAGATTTTAAAAAAAATCACGAAAATCGGTTCACCTGCAAACATTTCTGAGGTAACACACATAAATAAACTACAGTCGAGTTTAATGGCTCCTCCCTTTTTTGAAGTCGGTTAAAATATAACCTTAGGTGGTCGCACTAAGCTAAAATGCCTGACCTATAAATATAAAAATAACCAGATTGCAGACGACGCTTCCTGTTGACTAACAATGTACTCGTATATTGTACTATATAAATTTAACACAAATTACTATTTCTATTATACCCTCTTTCTTGTATTTAGAGCGTCTTTCAATTGTTCCATTGTCCACAGACCCTTACACCTTTGTTACATAATTACTTGGATTCAAGCAAGGTAGCTATTTTCTAGATTAATAATACCATCTACAGAAATAAAATTGCTGTACTTGACGTACCTAATAAATAAAAACAATATATAAGAAATATACTCCAAATCGATACTTCGATATATATTTATTTTATACGATAGCTTCCAATCACGGCTTCCAGTCTAACGGAGACTTACTGACAGACTGGTTTATAGTGCACGAGTGTATGCGAAAGCGCAGGTTTGCTTTCATCTCATAGTGTAATGGGACAGCCCAATTTGACCGGAGGGAATTCAGGCGAAGAACTAATGACTTAACGTGTTTTCGGGTTGGCTTTGAAACACCGCCAATTTGCAATCCGGGTTGCAAATGAGAATTTCTTGACAAAAAATTTTGTGTGACTAATTTTGGCCCGATCCGGAAAAAAACCAACAAACGCACTATCGCCACGCTGTGTTTTATGAAACACGGCATTAAGCCCCTACTTTATGCTGGTGAGTGTAGAGACCCTTTTTAATGGAAACGAGGAATTTCATCTTAGTCCCCAGGGTTGACAACGCATCTGCATATTTCTTTTTTATTACAAAAATGTAACCTCCACTCTAGGATTTTCTCCTGTATCGTGGGGGCAGTTTTACATACAAAAATTTTACACACCGAAACAATTATTTGTAGACCAAATATATATATGACGGCACCTGCACCGTTGAAGATGCGGTGGCGTCGGTCTAGCAAGACAGAATTCTTGTAAACGACACGTGTACCGCACACCTGCGGCATCGCACCTGCGTTACCGCCCGTCCTGCTTGTATAAAACGGACTGAGCGGCCGCCGTTAAGACAGTCTTGGCTCTGACGTGGAACGGTACACTTGTCGTATTCCGTTACTAGTTTATCCTCGACTCATTGGATAATTAATTCGTGTAAACGAATTAATTATTATTCCTAACTACAAAATTAGTCTCTGTACTATACCCACTATACTTCCGACATCAGAAGTGGGATAAAGTCCCCATTTTTGCCCACGTACAATCTTTGAATAGTATGAGAATTATTACATTTGTAAAGGCTATAATGCATTTCACATTGATGGATCTCTTTTTATGTTAAATACCGTAATAAAATTTGCTGTCCTACTTACGATATTGTCGTATCATTAAAGTGTAGAGAAAAGATAAAGTGAAATTATTTAAGCCAAAAGATAAATCCTTTTGTTCGATTTGTATTAAAAGTACCCTCAAGTATTTTCATTATTTCTGACGTACCTAAATATGTTAACAAATGAAAGAAATGTTGGAGATATTCTGAATGAGTTATAGTTTGCATTCAGTGGAAGTTTAACTTGCTCAAGTAATGTTATAATTTGATACACGAGGTGTGATTTACATGGCCTAGTTTTAAAGTTCAAAATGTTTAAACGATGTACCGAAAAAAAGAACATGATTACTTTAACGTGCTATGACTTAAAAACACTAAGTAGTATTTTTGTGATCTAATGTGATGATAAGTGTTACAGTTTACTCCGAGCATTACGTAGTCGACAAACTTGGAATTGTTTAGTGGAAAGCGTGGAGCTGTAGCGCTCGCTTTTGAGTATGCCGTCGGCTTATGACGCCGCGGACTTATTATTTGTCGCTGCTACTGATCACCATTAGATACATGAGGAAAGTAAATTTATCCTAAACATTGGCTCAGAAACTATTTTGTAAGAATGAGTGTTTACATTTTTAATTGGTTGCGAAAAATGCCGGAAAACCGAAGTATAACTGATGAAAGTGAAGTAGAGCCAATTGGTTCTGACATTGAAGAGAGTATTTAAGTTTACATGAGGATCGGACCATACCAGAGCTTGTCGTGTAGCCGCAGCTCAGTATTTAGTGCCCTAGAAAGGCGAATGGTGTACCAAGAGTAGTGCTGCATTTCTTGAAATCAAGTTCCAACTGTATATTTTTAATGTTTTCTTTTATGTGTTACAGTAGCACGTGTGATGTGATTACAAGTGCGTGAGTGTGTGCCTTGCTGGTCGTAACGGACTGCCAGGTCCAGCTGTACAATGGCCTGGTTTCAGCAGATGCGTATGCGCGTGAGTGTGTGCCTTGCTGGTCGTAACGGACTGCCAGGTCCAGCTGTAACATGGCCTGGTTTCAGCAGATGCGTATGCGCGTATACGCAGGCGCCATCCCGGAGCGCGCGTATGCTGTACATGGCGATGCCTCGGAAGTCGTGTACTCTGTATGCGTGGGAGTCACACTGTGTGCGCGGAAGTCGTATGCTGTGTGCACGGTAATGTTTTCTGAACATGTATTAGGCTCTGTCCTGGCAGGCGCTGTCCTGGTTCACGTTTTTAATGTGGTTCACGTAGTTAACGTGGGATCTCGCAAGTTCAAGTAAGAGTATGTGTCAGATACTTCGTATGAAGACCTATGTTTACTTGTGAAAGCGAAGTGCTTTATTATAGTCCAAGGTATGAGAACGAATTTCTGTTTTAGGGCCTCGTATGTGTGATAGATGAGAGAACAGGCAACTGTGTATGTTGTCCTTATAGTTAACAATTTGTTTTTCACGCAGATCATGATGACTACAACCCCGACGATGCTTGTAAACCCTCAGGTGCTCCTGCTGCTCTCGTTTTGTTGTAATTTGATAGTTCATGCGAAACATGAATATCATCAGTTATATTTTGAAATTCAAAACGTTTAAGGGTTGTACTACAATAAAGGATTAACTTTAACACGCTATGGATTGAAAATAATAAGTGACATTTTTGTGTTCTAATGTGTTGATCAGTGTTGCAGTTTGCTCCGAATACTGTGTGGTCGACAAGATTGGGGTTTGATGTCGACAGATTCGTAGAAGTCTCTCTACAACAATGATCAATGAGGAAGTTGTTGTGACGGCTAATCGAATATGGTCAGGTACGGCCGAGCGCTAGTAAGATTGAGTCTACACCGCTACAGTCTGTAACTTATCGGCAGATCTTACGGCAAGACAATTCAAGCGGCCGCCGAACACATGGTCCTTTGGTGCTGTAAATGAACGTCTGAGGCTTGGTCGGCATTCGTAGATTATGCGCAGTTGCCTCCTTCCCTTTGAAATATGTGATGGTATTTATCTCTACACATAGTTTCCCTTTTTTGCAATGTTTTCAAATGGCATACAGTTGCCGTTTCTTAAGAGAATCTTGGAATTCCATGGTTCGCAATACATTTATCTCCATTTCTCTTAATTTTTAATTTTGCAAAGCAGTGCGACGATTCGCTAGCGCCATTACGGCGCGACAGCTTGCTAGCGCGAATGTGGCACGAACGCAGCAGAACGGAAAGTTGGAGTGCGTTTGCCTGGAGGTGGCCATATCAGCGCGTCCATGACTTAAATGAAGTCTGGGATGGTCGACCGTTGTAATATTTAACAAGAGTTAATATCTGTTAGCAGGTGGTGATACCTGATAGACCGTATGCTGTTCACTGTCAACCGCACGAGGACGTGCGACAGTCAGAGGTAGCCGTGTCTGTGCATCTAGAAAATACTAGAGACGTTGCAACACTCTAGCGAAGTAATTATTCTAGTGCAGGAAAGGAACATGAAGTTGCAGGGAGGCTGGTCTGTGCTGCACTGGGATATGTGTCGTGTTGCCATTGGTTTACATACTTCGGTGTTATCGTGTCACTACGTCCCTCACGATACACTTTTGTGTGATTGTGACGGGGACATGTTTGCGGTATGATTGGTCTGTAACTGTTCTATACTGAATTGAAAAAAAAAAGAGAGTAAGAAAAAAAAATGTGGTTCTTACTATCATTGCAGGGCGTTTGCCGGTCCAATGATAAAGCTACAGGGAATAGTGATTCCGGACTAGCATAAATAGTACTGAAAAAAAAAGAGATTAAGAAAAAAGAATAGTTCTTACAATCATTGCAGGGCTTTGTGCCGGTCCAGTGATATAGCTATAGGGAATAGTGATTCCGGACTAGCGAAAACAGTACTTGAAAAAAAAAAGAGAAAATAGAAAAAGCTACAGACTAATCATTCCGATCTAGCATAAAGTTGATAAAAGTTTTGTAGGGCTTAGTGCCGGAACAAAACTGATTATCACTAGAATCTGAAGGGTCGGTATAGACCGGACCAGACGCTGTTTTGTCAGGATAATCGAACGATGTTTTACAGATTACAGTTGTTACTGATAACTAAAATTGTAATGGAGCGCGTGCGAGGACGCGCGCATGTCAGTATGGCCGTGACGGCACCTGCACCGTTGAAGATGCGGTGGCGTCGGTCTAGCAAGACAGAATTCTTGTAAACGACACGTGTACCGCACACCTGCGGCATCGCACCTGCGTTACCGCCCGTCCTGCTTGTATAAAACGGACTGAGCGGCCGCCGTTAAGACAGTCTTGGCTCTGACGTGGAACGGTACACTTGTCGTATTCCGTTACTAGTTTATCCTCGACTCATTGGATAATTAATTCGTGTAAACGAATTAATTATTATTCCTAACTACAAAATTAGTCTCTGTACTATACCCACTATACTTCCGACATATACTTGTTCCGTGCGGGATTCGAACCCGCGGCCCTTAGCACTGCAGCTTTATTTCTAAGCCACTACGCCACGCCAGGATTCAATAAAATATTTAGATACTGGGGTCACAAATTATAGCGAAGGCTTACTTATGAATATATCATAGTAGAGCCACACTGCAGCTATATTATGGTTGCAGCACAACTGGGATGACTGGACCGGGGAAGTCCACACTCCTACAGACTTCCAGTAGCAGTTGCTGTATTTCGTATGTTTGGTGCGATTGGTAACCCTTTTTAGTGTAAACGAGGCATATCATATCTTAGTATTAATGGATATTTGCATGCAGAACTTGCTTGCAGAATCTTAGACTCTTAAGCAGACTGTAACACCCAGCCATATTCTTTATTGAAATACGGATGTTATTTTTTAAATTGCAATAGCGTCTTAAATCATTCTTAATTAGAATCGTCAATTATCGGGGAGGATTTGTAGTGTATTAAATTGGTTGTAATGACGAAGACAATCCTGATCATGAGCTAGGGACTGCAAACTGGTTTAACTTCGCTAGACTCTGATAGTGTTTGTATTATATGCATATATTATGTAGTGTGTGCATGTGTGTGCAACTATATACCGTTTAGTGGCGGTGTAAGAATATCCACTACTCTATACCGTCCAGAGGATTCAAACCAGGAGATAGGCAGCAGCATCTTCCTTATAACAATTTAAAAATAAATTAACAGTTAAAGTAACAATTAACTTATTAACAGTGGTAGGGCCACGCGGCAGCTTTTGCTGTCGCACGGATGGGCCGGCTCGAACCGGGGTGGTACCACGACCTCACAGAATACCAGCGCGAAGTAAACGTTTACCTCTGCGTTTCGCTTGGTGAGTGCAGGTGGCCGGAGGTCCTTTTTATTGGAAATGAGGCATTCCATCCTAGTCCTCACGGGTGAAAACGCATCTGCGTTTTGATTTGTAATAGAGGATAGATGTAGATGTCGCAGGGATGTAGGGTCGCAGCAACCACTTACCATCAGGTGGACTGTGTGCTCGTTTGTCACCCTTATCCTATAAAAAAAAAACTGCGGTAACCAACTCGCCTGTCAAGCGTATGGCAATCTATGGTGATGTTCAGTCCACACTTTTAATCGGCTGTAATTGTAATGGTAGGTAAGTTCAGAGTCCCATTATTCAGAATACGACTATGAGAGTGCCATTTTGTCGTTATAAAAAAAATACAAATTATAAAATCAGATAAGTTACCAAAACATACACCGGATAACCTTCAAAGATTTTATATTTCTTCCTTTTCGAGAGCAGGCCAACGGTTTTTATTTGATAATGCTTTTAATAAAATAGCGCTAAAAATGACTGCCGTGATAACTCTGACCCATTTATTTTATGGACCATTATGCTACTCTCTGACGCATGGGCTTATTATTTATATGGTCAGCAGAACGAAATTTTTAATAGGTACTTTGATTCTACAGAGTCAGACATTTTTATTATTGTGTATACGTCTTAAGAATAGGTACATAGTTTAGGCACTTGACTGACTCGTTGGTCTTCATCATGTGTGGTAGGTTCGAAGCCTGGATTGAACCATATATTTATTTATTATATGATTTTCCATTAAGATTATTTTATATGTAATATATAAATAACCTTATCTAAATTATCTTATGCCGCTATATTTAATACAAGTGTCCAATCTGGTGTGTTTCCTGATTTAATGAAACATAGTAAAGTCATACCTTTATTTTAATATGGTAGTACATTAGAAATCGCCAATTTTAGACTAATTTTATACTACCAACATTAAGTATATATATATAGTATAATGAAAAAAAATAATTTTAGATCAGATGTTAAGTTTTTTTAATATGAATTAATTGCTTCATAAAATCAATTCGGTTTAAGGGGGTCGCTCGAACATTGACGCTGGAGTTGAGCTTATTAATCATATTTTTTGTGCATGGGAGAATTCAGAGGATGCTTTGGGTATATTTTGTGAACTTTCCAAGGCCTTCCACTGTGTTTACCATGAGACATCAATCAAGAAGCTACAGTACTATAGTATCAAGAACACAGCGCTTAAACTTATAATTTCATATTATGTAATAGAACGCGGAAAGTAATTATCAAGAACGAGTATAAAATAACTTTTAGTTCTTCCGGATCACCTATACTAATGGCTGTCTCTCAGGGCTCAATTCTTGGCCCATTACTATTTCTAGTCTATATTAATAACTTACCTTCCCTTGTAGGGGATAATCATGATATAGTATTATTTGCAGATACTTCCTTGATTCTTAAACTTAAATGTCAATCATTTAAATGTGCAGTGTGTGAAGTGAATAATGCTATATCAAAATAAGTGAATTGGTTTAAGGATAATAATCTACATTTAAATGGAAAGAAAATTAAATGTATTAAATTTATAATATCGAATGTTAAAAATCTGATTACCAATGTGTTTTTAAATGGGGAAAAACTGAGCCCTGTATGAATCCATAGTTTTTCTTGGCATCACTCTCGACGGAAAGACTCAAGGGGCCCCCCATATATCCAAACTAGCAAGCAGACTTAGTTCTGCAGCCCATGTTGTAAAATTATTAGAGGTCTCACTAGTGTCGAGACAGCTAGATTAGTTTATTTCAGTTATTTCTGTAGCATAATGTCTTAAGGGGCTACTCCATGCGAACGACCTTGAGCATTTGGTGTGCCGCGCCGACTCGCTACAATATAATATCACGTAAGAAATATGTAAGGCGCCACCTACTGTAAGAACGTAGTATTTTTTCAACATCAATAAACTATTTTATGGAAATACACACAGCGTACAACGATAAATGTATCTCAAATTTTTTATTCGGTATATTAGTTGCATTATATTAGAGTTATGTATTCTCATATAATATTATCTAATTATGAAATTTTATAATTAATTATATATTAAAAATGAAGCATTGAAAATTGTGAGTTTAAAAGATACCTACTCACTATAGGTAAATAGATAGATAGCTCGCCTTTTGTACAAATATTTGGTGCAATAAAGAATAAATAAATAAATAGGATGTTTCGCAGAGTGAGAGTAATATAGAATGAGAGTCGTGGAGGCAGTTAACAAACATAAATTGCACAAGGACAAACATCCAGACCCGGAACAATTATTTGTAAGCCATACAAATACTTGTTCCGTGCGGGATTCGAACCCGCGGCCCCCAGTGCAGCAACTGATTGCTAAGCCAGTGCGCCACGGAGCCGTCGCCGGTTTATAGCTAAAGTGACCATACGTCCCGTTTTGAACGGGACTGTCCCTTTTCTCAGTCACCTGTCCCATTGTCCCCAAACAAAGCTCCGGGACACAAAATTGTCCCGTAACTCGTTGGATGGAAGTATTCAAAGTCAACAATCTTCAACATAATTTTTTTTAATCGAATATATTTTATGTCTCCCTGGTACAAATGCTCCAGTAGAAAGAATTTTTTTTTTATTTTGAACAAATTGTGGACGTCTGAAAGAAACACTTACGGTTCCAGTTCTAAAGGCGATGTTGTTAACAAAGGTAACAATAAAAAAACTTAAGCAGAATTTTATTCTTATTTAAAATTATCACCAACTTTATTAAAGCAAATTTAATCCACTGACAAATGTAATTAATAATTAAAAAAAATATGTTGCATTTAATAATTACCGTCTATACCGAATATAATTTTATATTGAACACTAATTGTGTAAAGTTATAGTATTTAGAGTGTAAATAAACCCATGTCCTGTTTTGAGTTAAAAAATAAATGGTCACTTTAGTTTTTTTTAGTTAAATTTAGTTTAAAAAATTTTTAGTTTATAGTAAAAAGTAGGTATATTAATACCTACTTAGATACTTTTTACCGAATTAGGATAGAAGCCCCTAATACCAGTCATGCCCCTAATTGCAGTCTTTTCGCCTTTTTACTCCATAAATAAGATTTCTAGTAGTCTTAACTACAAATATTTTCATCTAAAAAATTCTTTATACCTAGAGGAAACTATATTTATTCAAATATTACCTCGCAGTTTTAAACCTAACAATGTTAAAATCAAAACAGGTACGCAACGAAAAACGATCATTTTCCTAATTATTTGACAAGTTATGATCCCGTTAAAATTATGCTTACTTTACATTATCTCATATATAGGCTTTTTGATTTGTATGAATATGACTATAGACATAGTAATGCAGTTAGTTTTGTTTGAATTTACAACTTATTTTTTTTTAGTGGAAATTAATGGGACTGTAATTAGATAATATAAGAAATGTATGGAGTGCATAATGTCAGCCGCCCGGCTGTTATTTGGTTTGACGTACCTAATAAGATGTACCTAATTTCAGCCACGTAATATAAATCAGAGCTGCCATAAACTGGAATAAATACCATTAATTAGATCATAACTTATTTTATAGCTAAGGGAGTTATGATCAATTCGTCTGTTTTAAAATTGGTTTTAGATTTTAAAGTTTAGCAAAAGATGTACTAGCTTTTCTCTCTGACATTCGGCGTATAGAACATCTTATGTACTCAATTATTTTTTTTTTGAAAAAGAAGAAAAAACAAGCAATAAATAAAAACAAAAACGGGCCAAAACTCATAACTGACTTTTTGACAAGACCCGGGATTCGAAACCGAGACCTCATGATCAGCACTCGCACTACTACAACCACTAGACCAACGAGGCGGTACTATACCTAATAAGATATTGTGGTTGGGTGATAATATTGAATTAGCCTTTTATAGTGTAAATTATAATATTTGTCGAAATTTTAATTATGGATTCGAACCTTACATGCTAATGGTGCTTCTTTTTTTTATTTGCATTTACTTCAAAGAAAATACACGCAAAAAGCTTCATCGCGCAGTAAAAAACACAACAAATATATGTATAACTAATACGAAAAATTATACCCAAAACAAACAAATAATACTACCTATAAATAACCTAATAAGTAATATTATTATCGACTAATATGACGTGAGTGTATGTGCTGGTCGACGCTCTAACGACACGGGCTTCGCGTCGAAGAGCTCAGGGCTCACTGACTTCAGCAAGCCCGTGAGCAGTGAATATGCCCAGATTTTAAAATAAATTCTTAATAAAATCAAATTTTGGTCTTTTGAAAAAAAATTTACTATAGAAATGTTCATTAATAAGTTGCCTATCCATTGGTGTAAATCGCAAAATAAAATAATACTTACTTTACGAGGAGATGCATGTTATCAATAATAATTTCACATTTATGTGGTTTCGTTGTAAGGAGGTTATATTAATATTTATTCCTTTAAAAAAAATTGGATATAGCTTTTATGGAATCAAGATTATGAAGAAATATAATGTGTTTTTTATTTGTTGATATATCTTTTAAATAAAAAGTAGATAGCTCCTAAAAACAGCACAAATAACGACTAGTGCGACATTTTGCTCAACCTGCGCCTTAAGAGAATTTGCTATGGGGACATTATGCTATGGGGAATTGCAGCTGATTTAGAAACAGATTTTGTTTAATAGACTTAGACTTTTAGAGAAAAATTTAAAAAAATAAATACATTAACTTTTGCCTCTCAATATATTTAACGAGTGTATTTACGAAAATTTAATATATATATATATATATATATATATATATATATATATATATATATATATATATATATTATATATATATATGTGTTCACAAAAAAAGTTAGTTTTAGTAAAAAACGTGATTCCACCCTGTAAACACTAGGAACAAACGCAAGCTGGTGATACCAGTTTCACGACTCCATAGAGTCAGTAATTCATTCTTGGAGCAATTTATACGCTATTTCAATAAAGTCCCAGAAAATATACAAGATATATTTGTTACCAAGTTCAAATATATTATTAAACTAAAACTGTATAAAAAGAGTTATTATAATATAAAATTAATACATGGATAATAACCCATGGAAATGAAGTGGTCGCTTCAAAACTGTTTCTAAAATAAATTTTGTAAATATTTAGTACAACCATTCATGTAAAATTTCCTTTAAAAAATGGTCCGACTGGGATTCTTGCTGGTTCTTCCTAGGACAGAGAGTTTTTTTTTTCGAACCAGTGGTAAAGTAAAAAATGACTTTCAATAAGAATTACACATGTGATCTATGTTGAATAAAAATTATTCTGTTCTATTCTAACCATTTCCTTCTGTAAACATCTGTTTAAGCGTAATTTTTATAGCGGATATTGTTTTGTTTTATGAAATGTGAAAATCTAGTTTTCATACCCTAGCACATAATGTAAGTATGAACTAATTTATCTCATAATTTCATATTAATATCATATTATATATTTTTAAAATAACTGCCTCATTGGTTAAATGGTCGTAAGCGCCACTACTGATCATATTGTCCCAGGTTCGAATCCTTGATCGAGCCGAAATTATTTATTGCATTTATATATCAAAAAACTTCAGTCAGGAAGTTCGCGGTGTTTCATCCCCGTGCCTCTAAAATCACGTAAATCCATTGCTTCCGCCTTATCCTGCCGCTTGATCTATCTCGGATTGTTGTCAAATCGATTATGAGAGTGAGAAAATAGAAATTTCACCTCTGCTGCCACACATACTTGTTGGCTACCAAAGTTTTTTTTTCTAGATTTTTTTAGAATGATGATAGGCCATTAGTTCAGGATTGGACTTTTACGGGCTGTCAAAGAAGAAGAAGAAAGGTGTGGTTATTTGGATCGTATAGTGCAGAAATGTTTCAACCCACAAATTAATATAAAGTTATTCAAATTTGATAGATAAATGCATTTTTCTTGTGGCAGATGCTCTATTATATCATATTTAGTATAAACTAAATAAATAAAATTTTGGAATTACTTGTTATTTCTCAGAAGTCTTTCTAATATTTGGAAATTAAATGAAAAAGAGCCCCTGGATCATTGTTTTGGCCAGATTGTAGATTGGATCATAGCTCCAAAATACGTTCCGATTCAAGAAGTGGATGTTGTCGATGTGGACTAGTACGAGTGTCCTCAAAAATATAATGTTATTCAGATTTGATAGATAAATGCATTTTCCTTGTGTGGAATGCCTACTATATCATATACAGTATGTAACTTGAAAGAAAATCAAATGTAAATTTTTGAATTACTTGTTATTTTTCAGAAGTATTTCTTATATTTGGAAATAAAATGAAAAAGTGCCTCTGTATCACTGTTTTGGTCAGATTATGGGTTGGATCATTTCTGCACAACATGGTCCAATTGAAGAAAAAATGTCGTCGAGGTGGACTGGTACGAGTTCGACACTCGTTTTTTTCATTCATCATTTTTTATAGAATTAGAGTCACAAACAAGTACAAAGTCTACCTGATGGTAAGTGGATGCTGTGAGCCATAGACATCTACATTTATCCTCAATGAAGTATCAAAATGTAGATGATTTGTCCCCCCTAACTACTACTACTACTGACTAAAATGGAATGCCTCGTTTTTAGTGAAAAGGATCTTCGGTTCTCTACACACACAATACGAAACACAGCAGCATTAAGATACTATTTTACGCTGGTTTTCTGTGAGAGCGTTCTCTCACAGTATACCAGCATGAAAAGAATCGAGCCAACACACTTGTGCTACTCGTACAACCACAATATAGCATGTGTTTTTTTTATCATGCAAAATTGTATTTGTTGACAAAACTTTGTTTAATTCTACCTTTATTCTTTATCTTAGTCGTATCTTTAACTAAGTCTAAAAATTCTTAGAAAGTCCAGTTTTGCAAGCTTAGAAAACCTTTTCAATTACGTCGAGAAGCGTCTAAAAATAGATCTTATTACAAAATTGCTAGTTGAGATGTTCTGAAAAACTTATATTTAACTTAAATTTGACAAGGATTTAACTTCGTTTTCAAAATAAATTGTGTTAATTACTGCGATATTTAAATTAAAAATAGTATACCTATTACAGTCTAAGTAAATTACAATATATTAAAAATGATTAAATATTAGCGACCTTCCCCAGCTTCGCCTGGGTGTTGATTTTTAATATTTTGATGTAATTTGAAATTCTTATATCATTTATGTGATGACATTTATATGATGACATTTAGGTGATGGCATTTAAATTTATGATTCGTGATGACAGTTAGATTCAAGAAAGTCATCAAAGATTTATCAAAGATTTATCGATTTTTTAACTTCACAAAAAATTGACAAGTTTTCGGATAAAATATAGCCTAGGTTACATCTGGCATTGCTTTGTATCTATTCGTGAAGTTTCATTCTGCTTAGCCATTCTGAAGATTATTTCGGACAGACAAGTGGACAGACAGACGTCTGTCTGCCTGTCCGCTGACAACCTGACATACCTAGTCAGGTCATAAGTATTGTCACACAGTAAAAACTTTTCTTTTAGAATGCTGGCCACAAAATAGTTTATTGAATTCGAATTTCGAATCGTTCATGAAAATAAAACTGTATACTTTTAGAATTTTACTCATTTTTAAATATGGAGTGTACGCTTAAATAAGACCATGTTGCAGTTATTGCGTTGCATCGTTGCGGCTATGCGCAATTCAAATTTTTGACATACTGAAAAATTTGAATATAACCAAAAGATTCGTTTATTGTACCATCAAACGATACAATGAAGACTCTAGTGTAGATGACAGGTCAAGAAGTGGTCGCCCTCGGTCTATTAGGACTCCAACAGTGATAAAAGCTGTAAAAGCGCGAATTCAAAGAAATCCCAAACGTAAGCAGAAACTGTTGGCCCTTCAGATGGGGTTAAGCAGAACCACGGTGAAAAGGGTGTTAAATGAAGACTTAGGGCTTCGAGCATATTGAAGAAAAACTGGACATCGTTTGAATGCTCGTCTAATGGATCTGAGACTGAAGAGATGCCGCGCTTTGTTGAAGCGGTACGCGGGAAAAAATATCGGGAAATTCTTTTTTCGAATGAAAAAATTTTTACCGTAGAAGAGAGCTACAACAAACAAAATGATAAGGAGCAACCGTATTCCGCGTGTTTAACGAGGTCATTTTCCATCCTCGCTCATGGTATGGTTGGGAGTTTCCTATTGGGCCTTAACAGAGGTACATTTTTGTGAGAAAGGTGTAAAAACGAATGCAGTTGTGTATCAAAATGCAGTCCTGACGAACCTTGTGGAACCTGCTTCTCATACCATGTTCAATAATAGGCACTGGGTATTCCAACAAGATTCGGCGCCAGCTCATAAAGCGAAGAGCACACAAGACTGGCTGGCGGCGCGTGAAATCGACTTCATCCGGCACGAAGACTGGCCCTCATCCAGTCCAGATTTGAATCCGTTAGATTACAAGATATGGCAACACTTGGAGGAAAAGGCGTGCTCAAAGCCTCATCCCAATTTGAAGTCACTCAAGACATCGTTGATTAAGGCATCCGCCGATATTGACATGGACCTCGTTCGTGCTGCGATAGACGACTGGCCGCGCAGATTGAAGGCCTGTATTCAAAATCACGGAGGTCATTTTGAACAAACTTTAGTGTCATAAGAATCTTTGTTTTATTAAGTTCATTTTGGTATATAAATGGTTACATCATGAATAAACTTGTTTCAATTATTTTATATTAAACATGTGACAGAATTTTCGACCTGACTAGGTACAATTTAATTTTTACACCTGTAGAGACAGCATGTGTTGACAAAGTTATTAGTGCTGTTAGTTTTAAGTCCAGTACAGTTTACACATACACATTACAATACACATTTGCGTATTTGATTAGATAGTATTAGTTATTGAAAAATGTTGAATATGAACTGTTAAATAAAAATTAGGTATAATTGTACATGGTATGTAACGTTTCTTCTTGCATTAAGGATTTACTTTATTTTTATTTTTTATTTCAACTATAAGGATTGGCCATTGACCACATTGGCATGGTTAGTATATTCATGTACTTAGGGTTACCAGATGAAAAAAATCAAAAGTCCGGAGAAAAGGCCTGATTTCCATTGAAAAATGCTGAGATTTTTTTAAAGTTTGAGAAAAAAACCTTACTTAAAAAGGTATCTTCACATATTAAGTATGATAAAACTGTTTTAGTGCATACTTGGATAAATAAGTTTTAATTTTAATTCTGCAATTATTATCAAAGGAATATTATTTTTAGTTTGTTTAACTTTTTATTAAATAGATCTTTATAATGTAAGCTGTATTGTATTGAAAATTCTAAAAATCCTGAGATTTCATGAAATTTGCAAAATCCAGCCGCAATTCTGAGAAGAGTCTAAAAATCCTGAAATCTCAAGACAAATCCTGAGATATGGTAACCCTACATGTACTGTACTTGAAACTAACAGCACCAATAACTTTGTCAATACTTGCGGTGTAGACACACGTGTAAACATTATGACACAACGCTTGCGCTCATGTGCTTGAAAATCTGATGGAATTTGATTATAGAATATTTAATATTCACAATCGAGATGACCTTCTACAGAAGACAATTTTCAAATAAAAGGAATTAATGCATAGATCGCTTCAAAGGACTTAATTAATTCCTGTCCTGATAAAGTGTTAGGATATTTATTTGTTTTTATTAAATTTCAGAAAATCATTGTTAAAATGCCAGGCCAGAAGACAAAGATCTATTTTTATTACAATCTACCATGATCGTTTCAATATATTAAAACATCAGTCCCGTCTTCGGATTTTTTCTTCGCATGCAAAATTTCCTAAACCCTCAAGTGTAATAAATTTTAACTCGGAGATATTTGGACAGAAGTAACGTTTAGTAAATTCTACTGTCCGTTTAGGCAGGCATTTCGAAGAGTGTGCGCAGGAATTGCATAATTTGATTCCTCCCTCTCCCTTCCACCATCGGAAAACCAGACGTTCGGCCAGTCTCCACCCTTTCGTTGTTGACTTACCACGCATTCGAACGAAACGATTCGCTTCGTCTTTCATCATGCGTACAGCAAATGAGTGGAATAAGTTGCCAGCATCTGTCTTTCCATCCAATTACAGTGTGGGTGTCTTCAAGGCAAAAGTGAATAGGCGTTTGTTAAGTCAGTTCACCATATTAGGCTACATCACCACTTACAATCAAGTGGGATCGTAGATAAGCGCTGGCTTAGTCTTTATATATAAAAATTACGTGTCACATTGTTTGTCCGCGATGAACTCCTAAACTATTGAACTGATTTCAATGAAATTTTGCGCACTCTGTGCAGTTTGGTCCAACTTGAGAAATAGGATAGTTTTTATCCCGCTAAGTGACACTCAATATTTTTTATTACGAATTTAAGGGTTTTTTTATATAAAGGGACGTCGGAAAGAGCAGAACAACGTATGCCTGGCCAGCTAGTACAATATAAAAAAAATATGCAGCTGACGGCCTATTGTATTTCACTAGTATATGTTATGTAGTTTTCAGATTACGCACGCGCACACGCACACGCACACGCACTCACACACACACACACACACACACACACACACACACACACACACACACACACACACACGCGCGCGCGCGCGCGCACACACACACTCGGTAGAAGAGAAATAACTTAGTTTTATTAAAAAAAATTGTTTTATAAAAGTCTGCGTAAAAAAATGTTTATATGGTATAATTGTATGGGAAGGTACTGATATCCTAAGATAAGGGATTAATCCTAGTTTAGGAATCAGTGCAACATTTTGTTTGTAACCTATATAAGTTAAAAAAAAAGATTATTAAACATTTTAATTTATTTTATTAGAATAATATGCCATGTCTCCTAATCATGCAAATTGAAATATTTTTAAATAATGTTTCTAATTTGATTGTTCATACATATTTATATGACAAATAAATGTCGAACGTGAGAGCATACCAATATTGTTAAAATCTAATACTTATAATGATTATTGTTTTTTTTTTTATCCTTAAGTAAAAAGTATAATAAAATAAAAATTATAAATTAATACCGTAATCATTACAGGTTATTAAAGACCCCCCATAGATTGCCTCATTGACGGCTTCGTGACACAGTTGCTTAGTAATGAGTTGCAGCGCTATGGGCCGCGGGTTTGAATCCCGTGCGGAACAAGGATTTGTACGGCCTTTAAATAACTGTTCCAGGTCAAGATGTTTGTCCTTGTAAAATTTATGTATATTAGCCGCCCCCACGATACAAGAGAAAATTTTAGTGTGGAGGTATCGTTTGTGAGAATAAAAAAACGAACAAACGCATATGGGGGTAAAATTTGCCATAGTTTCCACGCTTGAAAAGAAAGTTGGCAACCGATGTTATTTATTTTTAGTAGTTGTTAGGATGGCACTGCTGCCCATCTCTTAATTTTTTCCCCTCTGTTGTCTCGTACGACACTCACGAGATCATATGGGTTAGTGGGTATTCTTAAATCCCCATTATATAAATTAGTACAATAAAAACAATACGTAAAGGTATTTTATTCATTTTAAAATCAAATTACTTTTACAAACTGAAACTCGCGTAACACAGACTCTCATTTCTTTTATGAATTTTTTGTCTTTTATATTATTATTTTATCAAAGGGAAAGCTTTTTTCTTCAATTAATAAATAAATACTATCGTCATTATTTCTATTTACATATACCACTAAAGGTTTGACCAATGGCGATTTGCGATTACTGTCAAGCTTGATAGGTGATTTGGCGATAGCACCAGCAGATGTCTTTGTATATTGACACTGATCTCTCTTTCTGATTAAGTACGTAAAAAATTACCTACATAAACAAATCTGTGAGGGGAATGTTACGTTCATAAATTATACACCAGAAAATGCGTAAAAGAAGCGAGAAAGGGGTGAATTGATTCCACATTACGTTTTCGCAACGTGTTTATCAACTAAGTGAGAGCGGGCGTTGATGTGCGAGAATTTAACGACAGTGCAGCAACGTATCTTTGGGTTCACTTAAGGTCCGAAGTATTTGCCTAAATACACGGAGAATGTCACGGAGCACGATCCTGCACCTGCATCAGTCGTTACTACTCTAGTGTAGTAAGTATATTTTTGTACTTATTTTATGCCAGTGCTTGACAACAATTCCACCTGGTGGTAAGTGGTGATGAAGCCCTATATAAAAATTAAAAATATAGCAGTCATCATTATAATGGTGATATTAATATGGGTAAATGTACAGTCTATGTCAATAACTATATCGATGATGGTAAAAATACAGTGTGAAAGTGTTTCGCAGTATGTATAATATTATTAAAAAATATATATACCATGAGGTCATCAGTATGAAAGAGATTGAACGTGCGATTCGAAGTTTGAAATGTGGTAAGGCTGCGGGACTAGACAGAGTTACTGCTGAAATGGTCAAGTATGGTGGGCCTCGCGTCTGGGACAGCTTTCATCTGCTGTGCAATTTGTGCTGGCGGACGGGGGATGTCCCGGATGATGGACGATCCGCAGTCATTGTGCCTTTATATAAAGGTAAAGGTTCACATTTTGACTGCGGGTGTTATCGGGCGATCAGCTTGACCAGTTTAGCAAGTAAAGTTTACTCGAAGGTTTTGACACGTAGGATGCAAGAGAAATCGGAAAGATTTCTATGGGAGGTACAATGCGGATTTAGACCTGGAAGAGGATGCACGGATCAAATATTTTCTCTCCGCATGATCACGGAAAAGCTTCTGGCTGCTAACCAGAAGATTTTCTGTGCTTTTGTGGATCTTGAGAACGCATTTGATAAGGTTGTAAGGAAGAAAATGTGGGAACTGTTGCCGGGGTATGGTGTGGATGGTCGATTGCTAAGGGCTGTGCAGTCTCTTTACTGTGACTGTAAAGCCTGTGTGCGGGTAGAGCATGACCTGTCACCCATGTTTAGCGTCCAAACGGGCGTAAAGCAGGGTTGTGTCATGTCTTCCTGGCTGTTCATACTGTATCTCGACAGCTGTTTACAGAAGCTGAAAGATAGCTGTTTGAGTGTGAAGTTGGGTGACATAAAAGTAAATAGAACAGGTAAATGAAATTGTTTACTTGGGGAGTGCTTTTAACCGGGATGGAAGATGTGATTTAGATGTGGACAGGCGTGTCGCTGCCGGGAACAAAGTCAACGGTGCCCTGACTGCGTTAGTCAAAAGGCAAGGCGTAGCGAAGAGTGCACGCCTTGCAATACATAACGCAGTGTCGGTACCGACTTTGTTATATGGCAGCGAAACCTGGGTATGCATATAAAAGCAAGTTGAATGCAGTGGAGATGCGATCTCTTCGTAAAATGTGCGGTGTTACCATGGCCGACCGAAAGCGAAACGAAGAGATTCGCAATATGGCAGATTTGAAAGATGACCTTATCACAAAAATTGTTAAGGGCGTGCTTCGGTGGTTTGGGCACGTTGAGCGAATGAGTGAAGACCGAATGGTGAAGAAAATATATAGCGCGAAAGTTAATATTAAAAGGTGTCGAGGTAGACCGAGACTAACTTTCGAAGACCATGTGAGCAAATTGCTCGAAGAGGGTAGGTTCAAGAGTACTCGAATACCTAGACGTGCATGCATGAAGAAGATAATGAATCTGAAAGAAGCGAAAGAGGTTTGTAAGGATCGTGACACTTGGCGATCTGTTCTCTCTGGCTACCCCGTCGGGGATTGTGCGTGAAGATAAGTAAGTAAGTAAGTAAGTAAGTATGTACCTAGCTTTAGGTATCCCACCTGGTGGTAAGTGGTGATGCAGCCTTAGATGGTAAATTGCACTGTCTTAGCATAACAAAAGCCTGTTCACTTTTGCCTTAAAGACGACCAGATTGTATTCGGATGGAAAGACACACGCCAGCAAATTATTCCATTCTTTTGTTGTACGCATTAGGAAAGACGAAGCAAACCGTTTGGTTCTAAAGCGTGGAATATTGACAAAGGTTGAAGACCCGCCGACCACTTGGTTGTCCGATGGTGGAAAGGAGAGGGAGGAATTAAGGCATACAATTGCGCACACTATTCGAAATGCATCCTATAGAATAGCAAAAGGCTGGATACTCTCCGCCTGTGCTCGAGGCTAACAAAATTGATTTCAACCAAATCAAGGTTATGATTACTTATATTGATGATTGATTTATTCTTCTACTGAGAAGATGGATAGGTGCTGCTTTGGATCCTATAATTAACAAAATTTAATCCAAACCCAAGCATACCACTGCGAAACTTCACGATACTGTAAGCTCATTCTGCGTAGATCGAACCAAAATTAATATTCAAAAACTGAAGGTAGCCGAGCTAACTTGACATCGGGACGTCAAACATCTCAGCTTTCTACCCGTGACCATTGGTTGATGTAAAGCACCCGAAACTTTGGGAATTAAAAAGAAGTAAATTAAACGCAATAAAATCCGTTAAGATTTTATTCAAATCAAGGTTTCCAATAAGCCCGTTAGTACGTCACTATACTCAGCCAGCCCTACTCCATGCAAGACCGGACTTGCGCTTTATATTAGGTAAGAAGCTTCCCCGTCGTTTAGTACCGCCCCACTATTTCCTACAAACTACTAAACACCTACTTCCTTTGCGACTGTCCAGGGTCAAACCTGGACTCAATAAATCACCCACAGTTAAAATACGGAGAAATCTCAACCCCTATTAACTTAGGGCGGTAAGTGCAATCTAAAGATACATTCCGTAAAGTAGAAGCCAGGGTGAGCGGTGAAGAAACACGCTTGCGTTTTTGAGAAATTGAGAGAATAGCATCGCCTCATTCGGAGACACCCTGCAGTGAGAGATTCGCATGCTAAACCGTAGCTTCTGTTTTGGACTGGATTCGATTCTGTCTGGCAATAGCATTCGGCTGGTACCTCCGATTTTTAACACCGGGCATAATCAGATCGTTAACATACAGGAAGAAGAGAGTTGCGGAGAGAACGGACCTGTGAGGAACTCCGGCGTTTGTCGCGATAAGATGACGAAGGTGAGCAGACATCAACCGCGACTCGCGAGAAATCGTTCACTCAGAAAGTCCTTCACCCAGTCAGTGAGGCCAGGGGATAAGCCGTGCACTGAAAGCTTCTAATTGACACACGAATTGGTTAAGTGGAGTTCTTTGCCAATATTTCTACTTCCCGGCCAAAGGTAAAAAAACCACATACAATTTTCAAATATAAATTTATTTAAATTGTATGTGGTTTATTTATAGTCAAGTTTTCTAAAGTAATGTTACTTCTATAAGTTTGAATACTGACTTTGATAACGCAATTAACGGGAACCACAGGATTTTTGTTTTATGTTGTAGAAGTTCAAGTTATTCTCTATAAACAGACAGTGAGAGTAAATCGGTTCTTAAACAAGTATTGAAAGAGTATTTACTCGATCTCCTTAGGGTTTCACCTATCACCTAACATTCACCAAGTGAGGATTTTGAATTGAGATTAATAAATATAAATAGATTTTTTTTATTTATGAAATAATATTGTTCCGCAATTATTAAGGAAATTAATATACAACGTGCAGCAAGAGTGGTGACTTTAACACACATATACGTTTTCCCATTTTCGAATCATGAAGAAATTATTTACGGATAAATTTAAAATTTTAGAAAATAGCATCTTAGAGCAACCTGTACCTAAAGAATGTCGTATTGTTATATTTATTATTTTTTGTATAATCAGAATAGTAATTAGATTATGGTACTGCAATAAAGACACTTTGTTTTCTTTTTGTTTTCTAATCTAGTGGGAACGTTTACATCTCTTGCGATACGGACGTTTTTGTGTTATTAGTGCTTGTGTAAACTTGTGATCGTAATGGCAAATACAACAAGGCTGATCCTAATTTTAGTTACTACCTTATTATTAAGTTTGAAAAAAAATTTCAATTTACGTGTTATTTTAATCTATCAAAATTATTTATGATTAATGGGCTCTAGCCCTTCCAGTGTGTTAAATTGAAGTCACCATTGAAGCGGCACGTTGTATTAAGTTAAGCATCTCAATACATTTACAAAAATGCAATTTATATATAAATAAATACATAAATCGTTTTAAAAAAATAAGTGATATTTACCCTGTAAATACTAGGAACAGACAGACACACGCTATAGAAATGCCAGTTATCCGACTGAGTAGTCGAGTAACTGGAATTACTATCTTCTTTCTTTCGCTTCTTGTCGCACTGTATACGCCTTTACAACAAAATCCCAGAAAAAATACAAATTGTGTCCACCGCCAAGTTCAAAAACTTTATAAGACAAATATTGTATAAAAAGATATTATAATATTAAGGAATTTACGGACGATAATAACCCCTTGAAATCAGTTTTCAAAATAAAAAAATTGATATTTACATTGTTAAAACTGGGAACATACAAAAGTTAGTAGATCAAGTCAGTAATTTATTATTGGGGCATTTTTTTGGGGCACAAGTATGCATTACACGCTTTTATAACAAAATCCCAATAATATACTACACTTATCCACTACCAAGTCCAAAAGTTTTAGCAGATAAATAGAGTTAAATAATTCAATCACTTTTATTTTCAGTCAGTTTAGAATTCATTTGAAGGATAACTTTTGTCTGACGATTATACAAATCAACTCTAACATAATTTTTACCATGTAGTTGCAGTGTAAGAATATCCACTACGCCGTATCGTCCCGTGGGTGTTGCAAGAGGTGACGGAGGGAAACAAACCATGAGACGAGCAGCAGTGTCTTCTAATAAAAACTAAATAAAAAACTGCGATTGCCAACCGCGTGGTAACTATGGCCTGTATTCAACAGTGGGATTTCAATAGGAAATATATATCATAGTAACTGTAAGGTAGGTACATAATTTACGAGCTTTCCGGTCGAGATGAATATACCAACGTATTTCGGGTATCATAAATTCAGTTAATAAAAACGCGACAAGAATGCGAGACTGTTCTCTTTGTTAAGTGACATATGATTTTATTTTTCGTAAACAATGGTAAGCCTAATCTATTTCCACGATCTTTCACTTACAAAATAATCAGGACGGAAGAATGGATGAGTATAATGCCAAAGAATTCTGTCTAAAAGGAAATGGTTTTCGTACGTCTCGCTGTCATTACTAAGTTATTGTGTTATGTTAGGTTAATTTTCTGACATCAAAACAAATATTATATTTGGTTTTATGTCATAAGCGTTATGTATAGAATATTATAATGATTTCCTCTTTTAAGATTCCAAATCTCTAAAAAAAAATACGGAACGGTTGCTAGGAGGTCCAAAATCAAATACAGTATTGTATGGCTATATATGACAAAAAATAATTTTGATATTTTTATAAAAATAGGGTGACAAACGAGCACATAGTCCTCCTGATGGTAAGTGGTTGCTGTGGCCCATACACATCTACATCTATCCTCGTTTGCAAATCAAAATGCAGATGCGTCGTCACCCGTGAGGACTAAGATGGAATGTCTCGTTTCCAGTAAAAACTGGTCTCCGGATCTCTACACTCACCATACGAAACACAACTGCATCAAGCTGCTATTTTACGCTGATATTCTGTGAGAGTGTCTACCTTTCCCGGTCGTGCCGATTAATTCATGCTACAACTATATTATAAATATAGCTGCAGCTTGGCTCTACCACGTACAATATTCACAAACTCACCGTTGAAGGTACTTTGCCTCGAATCATAAAATTTGACAACAAGTAAAGTCTGACAACATGTAAATGATAAGAAAAAGTCATTAATTTGTTTGCGATTGCAAATTTACATTTGCATTTTATGGTAAGACATGCAGGAAGTCGATGGATGCAGGTGGCTCAGGACCGTGCTTTCGTCAAGAATGTTAAAAGTATTTAAAACAGCCATTTCTATTTTAAATTTCTAGGCTATTTCATTAGTATTTTAGAAAATATCTTTGGTTAAAACGTGGGACAAAATTATAGATATTAAATTCACGATTCATTCTTTTACTATTTCAAATTTTCACGCACAATCCCTGACGAGGTAGCCAGAGAGAACAGATCGCCAAGTGTCACGATCGTTACATACCTCTTTCGCTTCTTTCAGATTCATTATCTTCTTCATACATGCACGTCTAGGTATCCGAGTACTCTTGAACCTCCCCTCTTCGAGCAATTTGCTCACATGGTCTTCGAAAGTTAGTCTCGGTCTACCTCGACACCTTTTATTTTTTTATAGAAGAGGGGGCAAACGAGCATGCGGCTCACCTGATGGTAAGTGACTACCGCCGCCCATGAACAACCGCAACACCAGGGTAATTGCAGATGCGTTGCCGGCCTTTAAGAAAGGTGTAAGCTCTATTCATGAAGGTTCCTAAGTCGTATCGGTCCGGGAAATTCGCTGGTGGTAATTGATTCCACAAAGAAGTTGTGCGAGGGACAAAACTTCTTCTAAATCGCACAGTGGTGGACCGCCAATCATCCAGATGGTATGGATGGTAACGCGAGCTTTGTCGCGATGTGCGATGGTGAAATTGAGCGGCTGGAATTAGTCCGAATAATTCCTCAGAGCACTCCCCGTGATAGATGTGATAAAATACGCAAAGAGTTCTCTACGCAGTGCCAGTGTATCGAGCCGATCATAAAGAACTCGGTCGTCGACGATTCAAACCGCTCTGCGCTGGATGCAGTCAAGTGGAAGGAGCTGGCACTGTGGTGCCCCGGCCCAGAGATGAGAACAGTATTCCATGTGGGGCCTAACTTGCGGTTTGTAAAGTTGCAAGCGATGTGCCGGCATGAAATACTGTCCTGCTCTGCTGAGCACGCCAAGCTTTTTAGAGGCCAATTTTGCCTTCCCTTCCAAGTGACCACGAAACTGCACACTATTCGATATGTCGACGCCAAGGATTCCGATACTAGCTGAGGCAGCAAGGGGAGTGCCTTGAAACTGAGGAGATACGACAAAGGGGTTCTTTTTAGCGGTAAACGCGCAAACTTGTGTCTTCTGAGGATTAAACTGGACTAGATTTAGTCGCCCCCAATCCGAGACTTTGTTCAGCAAAGACTCGACTTCAGACACAAGTTTGTTCCGGTACTCGGCGACGTTTTCCCGAGAAATATTGGCACGGCCGGTATATAAGGCATCACCAGTGCTGTCGTCCGCATAGCAATGAATGCTACCAGTTTGCAACTTATCATTAAGATGCAGGAGAAACAGCGTTGATGATAGCACGCAGCCTTGTGGAACACCAGCGTTGATAGGCTTGAAATCAGAGCATACACTGTCTACTACGACTTTGATGTACCGATCAGCAAGGAAACTGGTTGCACAATTTCTCGGGAAGCCCATAGGAAGGAAGCTTCGAAAGAAGCGCTTTGTGCCAGACCCGATCGAAGGCCTTCGCTATGTCCAAACTAACGGCCAATGCCTGCCCCTTGGACTCTACTGCCTCCGCCCATCTATGAGTCAGATAGACTAGAAGATCACCAGCTGATCGACCTCAAAGAAAACCGTACTGACGGTCACTATTCAGCTGGTGATCCTCAAGGTACCTCATGAGCTGGCAGTTTATAATGGATTCCATTATTTTGGAGAACAATGAGGTGACGGGTCTGAGCGGTTGCCTTTTTAGGGATCGGGTGGACCAAAGCTGTCTCCCATGAATTCGGGACTACGCCTTCGGAGTAGCAGTACCGGAAAAGGCGCGTTAAACCGGTGCCATCTCCGAAACACACGTCTTCAGCACAATATGAGGGACTCCATCGGGCCCACTCGACTTGCTGACGTCCAGGGAGAAAAGTGCTTTGCGAACCGAGCGCTGTGTAAACCGCACATCCGGCATGGAGCACTCACATCGCGGGATGGTCGGCGGTGTGTTCCTCCCCTCATCTAGACTCGAGTTGGATGCAAAAAGAGAGCTTAACAGATCGGCTTTCTCCTTTGCTGCATAGGCCAGTGAGTCGTCCTCTCTGTGTAGAGATAGAAGAGATGGCTGATAGAAGTTCCCTTCGACAGCCTTGGCTAGAGACCAGAATGCACGGGTTCCCGAAGGAAGGTGAACTAGCTTCTCGCCAATTTTGCCGATGTGCTCAGACCTTGCCTTGGCAATGACGCTTTTGAAGGACCTGGAGGCGGAATTATACTTCTTATGTTTACATTCCGAGACGTTGATGCGTCAGCTCAGGCCCGGTAGCACTCCTGCTTATAGCATGATGCTATTTTACAGGAGCGACCAAACCATGGCTGAGATCTGCCTCCGATGGGCACCACAGAGGATGGAATAAAAAGTTCCATACCCTGAAGTACCACATCAGCAACAGAATCGGCAACAACGCTGGGATCTTCCGGCGAGAAACAAACCCGCCCCAAAGGGTAGGATGCAAAAAAAGACCGCATTCCGTCCCAATCCTATAGACCTATAGTGCCAAACACGGCGGCAAGCTCCAGATCGCAACTGCGATTGGAGCGTGAGTGGCACCGTACTCCGGATCAGACAATGGTCCGAAGAGCCCAGAGGGGCATCGACGGAGAACTGATATCCGTCCGGATGAGAGGTCAGCAGAAGGTCCAAAGGGAAGGTACATGGTCTTCCACGTCTGGGATCCGCGTAGGCGAAGTAACCAGTTTTAATATTAACCTTCGCGCTATATATTTTATTCACCATTCGGTCTTCACTCATTCGCTCAACGTGCCCAAACCATCGAAGCACGCCCTTATCAATTTTTGTAATAAGGTCATCTTTCAAACCTGCCATATTGCGAATCTCTTCGTTTCGCTTTCGGTCGGCCATGGTAACGCCGCACATTTTACGAAGACATCGCATCTCCACTGCATTTAACTTGCTTTTAAGCTTCTTCTGGCATACCCAGGTTTTGCTGCCATATAACAAAGTCGGTACCAACACTGCGTTATGTATTGCAAGGCGTGCACTCTTCACTACGCCTTGCCTTTTGACTAACGCAGTCAGGGCACCATTGACTTTGTTCCCGGCAGGACACGCCTGTCCACATCTAAATCACATCTTCCATCTCGGCTAAAAGCACTCCCCAAGTATACAATTTCATTTACCTGTTCTAGACATCCCTTATTTACCCATTTATTAATCATACTATTTCAAATCAAGAAGCAATTATCTAAGCCTAAACATCATTAATATTTTAGCAGAAATTCTTTTCCGTTTTCAGATGCAAATAGCATTTCTAGAAATATAAAATTTATTAAGTTAAGCTAAAAAGTCCCTGCAACGACCAACGGGTTGTTTGCTACATACTATATAAATTGCTTAAACCACTGTAATTCTGTCAATCTGTATTAACCTTTATTTTTAATAAAATATCATTTATGAAACCCGCATTTCCCATGTTACACAAAACATTGATAATATTTTAAATTTATTCATAAATAAAAAATAATATATAAAAAGTTAATATAATAAAATATTTTAACAGTGGTAGAGTCACGCTGCAGCTTCTGATTTGGCATGAATGGGCCAGCTCAAACCGGGACAGAATACCAACGTAAAAGTAGAAGAATTGCTTCTGCGTTCCGCTTGGTAACTGCATAGCATGGTAGCGGATTGTAAAAAGAAAGGACTACAACAGGAGGGTACCAGCGCCTCTGATAATGGAGAATCCCTCACTGAGCATCCATGGTCAAGCTACACTCTTCTTCCTGAGCGTAGGTGCTCAGAGTGCCCCGCTTATACTGAGGCGGGGGGACAAAATCCCGCCCTGCACTAACACTACATGGGGTATGCAGAGCGATAAAACCATAGCGAACTCTGCCACGCTATCTTCTGCAACATCAGGGGACTTCACTCGAACCTTATCGCTGTCCACTACCATCTAGAGATGGCGAAGCAGGCCATACTCTTTTGACCAATAAGCAGGTATCCTCTCCGGCTGATACTTCGTATCTGTCCTACCCGGGGTACTAATGAGAACACTTCTTTGTGCTCCGGGCTGTAGTTTGCGTATACGTCAGAGAGGATATCTGTTCTCGACGCCTGGGCAGCCTTGAAGGTACGGACCTGTCCATCCTATGGCTGCGCGTAGACAGCGACGACCATCCCTTCGTCTACGGGTGCCTCTATAGGTCCCATAGCGGTAATGCCGACACAGATCGACTCATCGACCACGTCCAAATGGCTACAAATTTCATGCTACAACAGATCCCATCGGTAGAGATTGTGATACTTGGCGATTTTAACGCCGACCATGCCGAATGGCTCGGTTCACGTTTAACCAATCATGCGGGGAGATCTGTTTATGACTTTGCCTTGGCATATGGTCTGACACAACTGGTTACTTCACATACGCAGATTCCAGATTGGAGGACCATAGTACACCTTCCCTGTTGGACTTTCTGCCGACCTCTAATCTGGACGGATATCAGTTTTCCGTCGATGCCCCTCTCGGCTCTTCAGACCATTACCTAATCCAGAGTGTGAAGCCATTCACACTTCCCTCGCGGTTGCGTTTTGCAGGCTGCCGCCGTGTTGGGCATTACAGGTCGGCGGATTGGAACGGAATGCGGTCTTTCTTTGCATCCTACCCGTTGAGGCAGGTTTACTTTTTGCCGGATGATCCCAGTGCCGTTACTGATTCTGTCACTGATGTGGTGTTTTAGGGAATGGAACTATTTATTCCATCATCTATGGTACCCATCGGAGGCAGATCTCAGCCTTGGTTTGGTCGCTCCTGTAAGACTGCAATACGCAGTAAGCAAGAGTGTTATCAGGCCTGGGCTGGGGCTTAGGCGGCTCGAAATTTAAACACAAGCATACTTAAAAAGAATTATAACTTCGCCCCCAGGTCCTACAAAAGAGTGATTGCCAAAGCAAAAAGTAATAAGTTCGCCTTCCTTCGGGAAACCGTGCATTCTGGTCTCGGCAACCGCACATGGAGGATGACTTACTAGCTCACGCCGCAAAAGAAAAAGCCGACCTTTTAGGCTCCATTTTTGCATCCAACTCGACTCGAAATAAAGGGAGAAACACACCGCCGATCATTCCGCAGTGTGATTGCTCTACGCCTGATGTGTGATAGGCTAAGCACTCCTCTCCTCGGACAAACACAAGTCGACTGGGCCTGACGGCATCCCGCCAATTGTGTTGGGCTGGCCACTCTGATGGGCTCTTTGGCAGGAAAGAAGTTCTTCTATCTAGTGAATTTTCGAATGCGTTTCCATGTTTCTCGTAATTTCCACGTTGCTACCTTATTTAGATATTTTACGCCTGGCGTAAATGGAAATGTTGTATCACTATCTTTCAGAAGCCATTAAATTCCATATTATGTTAGGGAAACTCTGTAAATTAATACAGAGTAAGATAACATCTAATTTATTAATAAGTCAAATGTATACAGAGTACACTACGATTTCTTAACTGTAAACATTTTATAATCTTATAATGTTCATTTATAATAATTATTATTAAGTAATAGAATGTTGCCAGCATGTAACATGTTATATAAATTATTAGTTGTATATGTTACTAAATTATATATCGTATTACATATTAAACGATACCTGAGGAGTTTCTTTTGCTGTATCTTCTCCGAACAGACGATTGGTTGACGATTAACAAATGAAATTTCAATTTCTTACCGCAAAAAATATTTATTGTTTTATAGAACTAGTTTAAGCATAGTCACCCTGATGGCAAGTATTTGCTGTGGCCATTGACGTCTATTACATTAATTTATTTATGATTATCAAAATACAAATGGTTATCACCCTTTAGGACTAAGATCGAATGCCTCGTTTCCAGTTAAAATGGTATCTGGTTCTCTATACTCACCATACAAAACACAGCAGCGTTAAGCTGCTATTTTACGCTGGTATTTGTGAGAGCGTGGTCCTTCCCCGGTCGAGCCGACCCATTCGCGCTATAAATATACCAGTAATATGCCACATAGCTCTACCACGTAAAAAATTATAGGGTTCACATAATGATTTCTTATATTTACGCGAACACTACACATTTAAATAAAACCGGGTCCCCCCCGTGACCATGGGTGCTGTAAAGTGCTTGAAACGTCGGGAATGTAAAATAAGTTAATATACGCGATAAAATCCGTAAAATTAGTTTTATTTAAATTATAGGGTTTTTAGTCCTGAACCCTAAATTGCCTCTTACGATACCCAAGGACTAAAAGGAGTCACACTAAGCGTTATCGGGTTTTTATTTATAAATAAAAATATATCTATGTATGAAAAATAGAACCAATCTTAATATTACTGGAATATTGTTGATAGTAAAAATTATCAAGTCAGTATCGTTGGGAATTTTATACCGCGTAACATATTTGTATCAAGTATGAAGAAACTTTATCTGTAATATAAACTCATTTTATGTTCTAGTTTGTGGCTTTGAGAACTTTTTTTCACCGATAAGTACATTCAGGATATGTGTGTAAAGAAATCATAAACTACACTTTTGCCTGACTTATCAATTCAACGATAAGGCATTTTCCTAGTTTATAGCTGCATAAACGGATCTTTTACATTTCGCCTACTTAACATTAAGTGTTTATTTTTTATTACTGTAGTTTGCTGTGTGGCGGCATAAGAAATTTCATTTGCATGCCTTAAGCGCGCAGCGCGTAGGTATGTTCTACTAGCGCCTAAAAATTAACACTCCAACATTTTGTCACATGAAATTATATCTAACAATCATATTGTACATATAAATGCTATAAAAAGCACATTGTCAGAAAAATAAATTATTGTTCAACTTTTTTTAAATCGAATAATTGCTATTTTTACATAAAAAGTGGTTGGTTTTACATAAAAAGCATGGAAGGGTAAACACGATCATCATTCATCATGATGATCGTGTTTACCACTCCATGCGGAATTGATAAATGGATAATTGATACTTGATAAATGGACTTGACAAGTAGATTTATCAAGTCTTCATGGAGGGGTAAACACGATAACTTGTAAAAATAACAATTTTTCAACTCTATTTTTTTAATCTCTTCATCTATCAAACGGGAAGCCGTGATACATAAATAGCATAATGATTTCTTATATTTACGTCAAGAATCCACATTAAATTAAACTATTTTTTAGGAATTTTACGCGTTTAATTTATCTTTTTCATTCCCAACGTTTCGGGTGCTTTTCAGCACCAAGGGTCACGGGGAGGACTGTGGTGTTTGACGTCCCGATGTCATAGTTAGACCGGCTAACTTCAGTCTTTGAATATTAAATGGCAGTTTAATTGTGTTATGTTTAGTTATAATAATTTTTTTCGGCTCTGAAATGCCAAAATTTTCCGTTTTGAGCAGCCTTGTAATAATTTATTTTACTAAAGAGACTGCTTTACTCACTTACTTCGGGCTCAGCTCCTCGACGAGTCGAACTAGGTGTGCCGAGTTTGGGCTTGTTTTGTTTATTTATTTATTTTATTTTATTTATTAAGATATACAAACACATGTACAAAGGTATTTATAAAAGTATTATCAAAAAAGAGTATAATATATGTACATTCAACACCGTATACCACATATTAGTATAAACAATAAGTAATAAGTAACGAGTTGAAGAGAAAAAATTACTATCACAAAAAAAATATAAGTATTAAACAGTATAAGAGACGTTTGCACAAATAAAATTTTAAATTTGTAATACCTGTAATTTATTCTTAATATATTTTTTAAAGCACATATTTGAGGCAGTAAAAATATCAATATCGCTAAAGTAATCATTATATGATGTTTGTTAGTTATGATGTTACCTTAACTTCGGACTTGATGGCATGACCTGAAGTTGTACTTTGGTGACTGCTACAGAAATTCCTCGGCGATAGAAATAGTTTTGCTGAGTTTGGGCTTGTTTTTTCATAGTTATCTTGACACCTTTCCTCAGAACTTGAGAAGTGACCGAAGGTGTACTTCGGTGAATGTTACTGAAACTACTTGACGAGTATAACTAGTTGTGCCAAATTTGCACTCATTTTGTTAATTATGATGAGACCTTACTTCCGGACTTGATACAGTGACCTGAAAGTGTACTTCGAAAAATACCGCTGGAATTCCTCGACCAGTAAAACTGTGTGTCGAGTTTGGGCTCGGTTTGTTAGTTATGATAAGACTTTACTTACGGACTTGATGGAGTGACTTGAAGATGTACTTCGGTGACTGCTATTGGACCTTTTTGACAAATAGAACTACAATTTACATTTTTTTTTTAAATTTCACGATCATATGAGTATTATGAGTTGTGCACTTTTGGACTTATGGACCCTCAAAAAGAGAGCCTACTCATTTCTAAAAGCCGGCAATCCATCTGCCATTCCCCTGGTGTTGCAGGTGTTCATGGGCAATGGTTATTCTTACTATCAAGTAACCCATATGCTCGTGTGTCTCCTCTTCTATAAAATTATTGTAGAGCACACTGGTTGAGTTTAAAAAAAACCTATTCACTTTTGCTTTGAAGACGTCGACATCGTGTTCGGATGAAAGAACAGATGCTGGTAAAGTAATATATAAAACAATATAAGGAGAAGCCAAAATTATTACGTAAATGCTTCTCTCCAAAAATTTACAAAATAAACAGTATTGTTTTTAATATTTCGCTCTTAACTTAATCAAGAATTTGGACCTCGCCCCTGAAATAATTGAAATATTTTACAAATTTGAACCTGCTCTTTTGTCCGATCGGAATCCTAAATATGCGGATCCCGAAACTATGAGACGACCGCAAGACATAATTAATAAATTGTATTATTTAAGAGAAACAACTCATAGTTACAAAATGATTTAATGGCTCGATTATTCCATTATTCGTATCATTTTTATATTAATTTTTAGCCAAACATAAAAGAATAGTATAGCAATTCAACTATATGTTTTTTGTTTTATTTTTTTATGTACCTATGTTACGCACTCGTATTTGTCGTTACAGTTAGCAATAACCGTTGCAGTTAGAGCATATTAAAGTTCATTTCTGAAAAAAGCCTCCCCATAGATTTCCTCATAGGGGGATATTTTACATGCTTGGCAAGTGGGTTTTCAACCGCAGTTTTTTTTTAATTTTAGTCGTATTAGGATGACGCTGTTGCTCATCTCCAGATTTGTTTCCCTCTGTTGCCTCTTACGACACCCACGTAATGATATCGTGTACTGGAGATTAATTCATCGCCGCTACACGGTAAAATTTTTACCCTAAATTTAAATAAAGAAAGAGGTTAATAATTTGACTGTATGATTTTCTTTAATTGTATATACGTATGTTACGCGATATCTTCGTCAGTTGTAAACCGATTTTAGTGATTCTTTTTTTATTAAATAGGTTATACTTCAAAAGTGGCCCCAAAAGTGTGTGGCAAAATAGCGGATAAAGTTTTATTGTAACTATTCAGACGACAAAGAGCTCAAAGGGGTCAAAATTAAACTATAATAAAATGGAAATGCCTCCTGCAAATTGCTGAACAGATTTAAATATTTTCACATCATAAAGTCGAAACTTTAATTATTTTACACAATGTATCTTAGTTATTGAATGTCAGCTTTTTAAAGTTTTATTTTTTCGTAATCAATTGAAGCTTGTTGTAATAGCCAAGGCACGAGGTATTTGATTCTTATGAAACGGATGATAATGTCCTTCTAACTGATTTTAAAAAAATACGGCCAGAAATGTTCGAAAAAATATACAAAGTTTGTTTATTATAAACTAATCGTTTCTAAAATGACACACGAGTAACATTTACTCATTGGCCTATGAAAAATTCACTGCCTGAACATTGACCTGTCCAAAGATTGCTTTATAGAAGTGATATTTACGATAGTTACCGCCCTTGGCATGTGGGTTGGCAAACGCAGTATTTTATTATTATAAACTGTTATTAGAAATATGCTGCCACTAGGGGATGGCCCTTGTTTCAGTTTCCCTCTGTCGGCTTTCACGACATCTACTTTATGATGTGTGGTAGTGAATTATCTTACGCCGCCACTATACGGCTACAAAATCGGTATTGACGTCTTCGTGGCGCAGTGGCTTAGCAATGAGTAGCAGCACTGAGATCCGTGGGTTCGAATCCCGCACGAAACAAGTATTTGTATGGCTCACAAATAATTATTCCGGGTCTAGATGTTTCTCCTAGTGAAGTTTATGTATGTAAACTGCCAGCACGGTACAGGAGAAAAGCCTAGTGTGGAGGTGAAGTTGAAAAACAGAAGCTAGAAGCAATGTGAAATGCATGATGAGGACAATTCCAACACAACTACATCCGATTATTGACAGTTCGTATACGATAGAGGATAATACAACATACAAGTTTTTAAAACGAAAAAGTATTGTATAGTGTAAGTGCTCATGACTCACTGACTGACTACTCATAGGTGTAAAACAATCTGTTTTAATTTGTTTAGGTAATATACATATTTAAATATAAAACAAGGTTTTAACAACACTGTTAACATTATGAATAATTTTGTTAATAATATACGTGGCAGAACCAGGGTATCTTCCACGTATTAACGTTATATGGCAAACAGACCATGCATCATGATGCATGGTCTGTTTGATCGGGGAAGGACCACGTTTTCATAGAGTACTGGAGTAAAATATCAGTTTAATGTCGTATTTCGTATGATGAGTGTAGATAACACTGACCCCTTTTATTTGAAACGAATAATTCCATCTTAGTCCTCCTGGGTAACAATGCATCTGTATTTATATTCTTGACTGTGGATATAATATGTGGATGTATATTTGCCACAGCATTTACTTACCATCTGGTGGACTGTGTGCTTACTTGTCATCCTTATTTTATAAAAATCTCCAACACTCCAAATAAGCTTTTGTGTTCACGGTTCACGACAGTTATCGAAGTCACAACAATTTTAGCAGCAGTCTGTGCTATCATCCCCAGGCTACTGTAAGTCATTTAATTAATTTCTCTACCATATTACTCTATGTTCCTTGAAGCATAAGGAAGTAATTATCGTTTGTATATGATCCCTTTCCTTTGTCAGGAACAATGTTGTTGGCGTAACGAGGAAATGGGTATATTTTCACCATTTCCTTGAGAATAACAAATAATTGGTTCGTCGTAGTAAAAGTACAGATTAACTTAACAAACTCGATTATTTTAGTGTATTAGTATAAAGATTATAAGACTTTATAAAGATTATAAGAGAAAGAGAAATATTTTTATAGATATAAGGTTGACAAACGAGTAAACAGTTCAACTTATAACCATTCAAACGAGGTCTGCTGCTATATTATGGTTGTACGTATAGTAAATATAGAGAATTGGAGACTCCTTTTACCGGAAAATAGGCATTTCATCTTAGTCCTCACGGCTCACAACGCATCTGCAGTTTCATTCTTAATCGATGAGACATGTTGATGTGTATGGGCCACAGTATCAGGTGGACTGAGCTGGTTTATTACCGAAGTCAAAAATAAGGTAATTTAATGACCTTATTTAAATGGATTCGGAATAAGTTTGTAAATTTTATTCTTGATTTTACCTTTAGTAAAAGGATAATTTCTGATCTATTTTTTGCAGAATGTAAGCTTTTGTCTTCTGTGTTTTGTGGCGTTCCTTGGGTAAGGTATATGATCAGCAGTGCACAAAACTCACGATCCTATCCACACCGGCTGGATGCTAAGCGGTCTACCACTGTGTGATTTACTAAGAGTTTTCTTCCTTGCACGACTTCTTCGTGGAATCGTCTACCACCGGCTTTTTTGAGGACTAATGCAACTTAGCGATATTCAAGAAACAAGATTACTCCTTTTTAAAAGACTGACAACGCACAACCTGCAATTCCTCTGGTGTTGCAGTTGTTCGTAGTCAACGGATGACACTTACCATTAGGTGAATTTCTTATGGTTGACGCTCGTATACCTCCTCTTCTGTAAAAAAAAAAACTTGTGAAGACCTGTAATGATGATGATGATAAAACTGCTACTTTATTTCTGGTTCATTTATACAAATTATCATAATGAATACAATACCTTATGTACCGCTTTATTAACGAGCCTGTGGTATTAAATATCCATGACAGTAATAACCGTATGCAATTAGAACACTCCGATTGGATGCGTTTCAAATTAATAATCAATATACCAATACTAAGATACGCATATTAAATTACACTGGTTGATGACTCATAACTAATGATCTTAACGGTTCCATGGCGCTGTGGGTTTAGCAATAAGTTGCGGTTTTAGGATGGCGGGTTCGAATCCGACCCACACATAACAAGTATTTGTATGGCCTACAAATAATTGTTCCGGGTCTGGATGTTTGTTCTTGTAAAATTTATGTATGTAAATTGCCCCTATCATAAAGGAGAAAACCCTAGTGCATGGATGAAGTTTAGAAAAATTCGCCCGTCGGTCGAAGTTCGACCGTAATTCATTTTTTTAGATCGTATATTAAGGAAGTTGCATTTCACTTTCCGTTACCGTTACAACCTATTAAAGTCAACTGCTGAACATTGATATCCCCCATAGATTGCTTCATAATAGCGATATTTTCCATAGTTGCCACACTTGGCAAGCGGGTTCGCAACCGCAGTTTTTTATTTTTAGTTGTTACTAGCTGTTCCCCGCAACTTTGCGCGGGTTTTAATTTTTTTACGGGGAACCCTAATTCTTTTTCTAGAATAAAAGTAGCCTAAGTTACTCCTTATGACATTAGCTATCTGCCTGTGAAAGTTCCGTCAAAATTGGTCCAGCTGTTTCGGATATTATCCGAAACAGACAGACAGACAGACAAAAATTTTAAAATTTGTGTTTTCGTTATAAGTACCGTATATACTTTCATATGCATTTAGTCAAAAGCCGTAATTTTGACATTACAAACAGACACTTCAATTTTATTTATTTGTATAGATTAGGAAAACGCTTCTGCCCATCTCCTGATTTGATTCCATCTGTCGCCTCTTACGACACCCACGGGATGATATGGGGTAGGGTAGTGGATATTATTACACCGCCGCTACATGCTTCCAACTGCATATCTTTATATATAAAAATTACTTGTCACGTTGTTTTTCCGCAATGGACTCCTACTGAACTGAACTGATTTCAATGAAATTTTGCACACTGTGTGCATTTTGGTCCAACTTGAGGGATAGGATAGTTTTTATCACGATAAATGACCATCAAAATTTTTTATTGCGAATTTAAGGATTTTTATTTTTTATAAGAAGGTTCGTCGAAAAGGGCAGAACAACGTCTGCCTGGTCATCTAGTTAATATATAAAACACAAATGTCTCATTCACTCCACGCACTATTGAAAGAGGAACATTTGAAATCACACAAAGTTCACAGCTTATTCAGTCAATATGTGAGTTGTAAATTGATTGACAACGTTTTAAAATATCTTTGACGACAATCTCTTCTCTGTGCGACTGCTTGACCACAGACTATTAAGTGTTTACAGGCCTTAGAGTAATAACATACATAGGCTTGTTACTCTGAGACATTGGCAGTATGAACGTCAACAACAACATAACTTCTCCAAATGACAATTATGTATTCGAAATTGGCAGTATAAACGTAAAACCCGTGTAACCAAAGTAGCTCAACGGATTAGTAAGCTAAAGTGACAATGGGTCGGCCATATAGCTCAAAGAACCGATAACCGATAGGGAAGAAAGGTTCTCGAGTGGCAGCCTCGTATCGGTAGGCGAAGTGTAATGCCTCGATTCCAGTAAAAAGGGTCTCCGGTTCTCTGCACTCACCATACGAAACACAGCAGCTTTAAGGTGCTATTTTATGCCGGTATTCTGTGAGAGTGTGGTCCTTCCCCGGTCCAGCTGATCCATTCGTGCTACAACTATACCAGTAACATAGCCACTGCATGTCTTTACCACTTAAAAAATATATAAATATTAAGCTTACATATCAAAATGATCACTATATTATATGTTTTTAAATGAATGTACATTATTTATTTTTACTTATAATCGATGACTATCGCTTACTCAAATTAAGTAATTATTTATAAGTTTAGACCATAATTTTCTGTAGTTGTGGTGCTACGCCATCAACTCGGGTTCGATACTCTACCAAAATTGGTCAATATGCCCGGGAATGACAAAAAGAAAATGTACAAAGGCAAAAAACAAGCACTTTGTAAATCCTTTCTTAATGGTCGCAGAGTTAAAATACTCGTAAAATATCCGACGGCAGCTATGAAATTGTTATTATGAACTTTTTCAAACTAATTTTTAAAAAAAACATACATAATGGTACATTTTAAATTACTTTCAATAGAATTCTTGTAATCTATATTGAATTAAAAAAGTCTATTCTATTCTATTTATCATAATTCAAAGTGCTCGGCGGTAAACGAAAATATTGAAATAATTCATTTCTAAGGAATAAACTATTTCGAGAACATGTGATAATCTGAACTAAATGCTCCATAACCCCGCTTATTGTATTAGTTACTTCTTTTTCATTTTGCAGGTTAATATACCGTAGCGGTACATAAGGATTTTTTTTATTGCTTAAATTTTAAGCGGGAGTCCCCGCGATGGATACGGGCGGCTTCGGCTTTTTAGTTACGAATTATGTTTGTCTAATTTTCTTTTGTACAATACTTATGCTGTGTTTATTTTATTTACGTCGAATTTAGTTTCTTTAAATTATTTACTATAAATGTTATTAGTCTTAGGAAAGATGTTAAAGCGGATTCTTTTTTCATGAGGTCTAAGATATTGTAAGATTCTATACGTAAATTTCCGCAAAGCATCTCGTGGTCGCATCGTTGTTTTCTAAACTGAGGACAAAATTTTAATATATGTTCTATTGTTTGCATACTTGTGTTGTCACAAGGACACATGTCGTTCTCAGTGATTTTGAAACGATATAAATAATACATAAGGATTAGAATTAGATTTTTTAGATTTAGCCGATATAAATTCAAGCTGTGTGGCATTTCATCTTAGTTCTCAGGTGCGACAACTCATGTATAGCCTTCTTCGTTTGAAGTTTGTTGCTGGTGTACACAGGCTCGACTGTTATCTGGTTTGTCACTACAATAATTTAAAAAAAAAAATCTTGAAGTTCAAATGAAGTGTACAAATTAATGTTAATGCAATATGTATCGCCATTGATTGCAATGTATATGCGTTATGGATTACTTGTGGAATAAAGCATGCCTTATCTGAATCATTATAAACACGCTCTACCCATAAACTAAACCATGTCCTATATGATAATACATATATCAAATTGGCGGGGACACAATTTTGAGCCGTGCATTTATGTAAGTAGTTGTTAATATATTCATTATAGTGTATCAAAAGTCCACTGCTGAACGTAGGCTTATTGTCCCATAAGGAATATCGGATGATGAGTTTAGTATGAGACAACATTCAGACTTTTTTGTTCTAACTAGACATTATATTTAAATCGTATGTGTATATATTATGGGTCACAGTATTCGCTTATCAAAGTGCAGTTATATTATACGTGGTAGAGCCATGCTACAGTTAAATTAATAGTATAGTTGTAGCACGAATGGGTCCGCTCGACCGGGGAAGGACCAGGCTCTTACAGAATACCAGCGTAAAATAGCAGCTTAACATTGCTGTGTTTCGTATGGTGAGTGTAGTGAGCCGGAGACCCTTTTTAATTGAAAAGACGCATTCCACCTTAGTTCTCACGGGGGACAACGCATCTGTGTCACTTACTCTCACGCCCGTCACCCCGTGGAGTAGGCAGATACTACAAACTTCCATCTGGCATCATCCTGACGATATATATATATCACCCCTGAAGACTAAGATGGAATGCCTCGTATCCAGTACATAGTAACACTCACCATACGAAACACAGCAGCATTATGCTGTTTATTTTATGGTGGTATTCTAGTATATATATATACATATATATATATATATATATATATATATATATATATATATATATATCATCCCTGAAGACTAAGATGGAATGCCTCGTATCCAGTACATAGTAACATTCACCATACGAAACACAGCAGCATTATGCTGTTTATTTTATGGTGGTATTCTGTGAGACCGTAGTTCTACTCCGGTCAAGACTACTCATTCGTGCTACAACCATAATATAGCTGCAGCACGGCTCTATCACATATATTTATACATCTACGTATACATGCTCGTCGGTTATGGGTGCGCTTAAACTTTCACCTAGTACGATTCTGCCTATTACTTTCCGATACGATGCTGTCACTTCGGAAACTTTCTTATACAACGGTCGGTTCTACGAGCTATATTTATTTATTATGTTTATGAAAAAAGGCGCACAATGAAAGGCTGTTATTCCTGCATTAGTCGTAAATTGTATATGTCTTTGTTTGAACGATCTAAACAGGAACATTAATGAGCTCATCGCCCTTTGACGTACGTGACGCGACATAACGATCTGTCTGCGACAGATAAACACTACATAAGCATTACATAAATTTGAGTATGAAAATAGTAGAGCCACGCTGCAGCTATATTTACGTTTTAGCACGATGGAATGAGCCCCCGGATTAGTCCAATGGGTCGGCTCATCCGGGATAGGACCACGCTCTCAACGAATTTCAACGTAAAATAGCAACTTAATGCTGTGTTACTGGTGAGTGTGGAGAACCGGTTGCACTTTTTACGGGAAACGTGACATTCCATCGTATTATTCAAAGGTGATAACACACATGCATTTTAATTTTTAATTGGGCGGTGCCTAGTAATATGGTTGTCTATGTATTATATAAAAAATAAATAGAGGAAAACCTTTCGGTACACGATAAACTCGACCAGTGTGTAAAATACATTCATTATTTTTTTAACGCCTATCTCGTACACGCACGAAATGTTTATGTGCCGCTCGTATAAATTATAAAGATAATACTGTTTAGCATTGTATGTGGACATGACGTGGTCAAAATAATAAAGCTTACATTAAAAAAAAAAACCTTTTAATAAAAAGTACGAGCCTACTTTATGCACTAAGAATAATAAAACGATTTCCACATAACGGCTTCAGAAGTCGGTGCTAAGACATAGTGTACAGAAGATATAAAGCCCCTACTTCGGTAGCTGATATTTGAAAATTATTTTATTCATTTTAGATCTTTGATGTTTTCACTTTTTATGAAATGTTAAATATTAAAACCGTTTTGAATTGATATAGTAACATCAAAATTAAATAAGCAACAAGAATGTCGTCTAAATAGTTACATTATAACGGGTAGTCCTCCCCATGACAATGGGTACTGTAAAGTGCTCGAAACGTCGAGAATATAAAATAAGTTAATATACGCGATAAAATCCGTAAAATAAGTTTTATTTAAGTTTTCAATAAATTTATAAGACATTTTTGTAGTAAAATTATTATTTTATTATTTATTATTTTTTTTAAAAGCCTTACCTCCATACAAACATCCAGACCCGGAACAATTATTTGTAGGCCATACAAATACTTGTTCCGTGCGGGAAACGAACCCGCGGCCCTAAGCGCTGCAACTTATTGCTAAGCCACTGCGCCAGGGAGCCGTCAAAACCTATAAAAATCTATTAAATTAAAAAAAAAATCATTGTGATCGGTTTAAAATTGAGGACATCGCGTAACATACATATAAAAAAACATTCGATTTGAGTACTTGTTTTTTTGTAGCCAGCTAAATACAATGGAACAAAAAGACTAAGCAAAAATCATCGCGAGCACAGCTTTCCCTATAATAAATTAAACCTAAGTACATGATTTGGATGATATGTATTGTTTTTAAGCTGGAGCAAACCTATCAAGAAGCAGGAATTGTTAAAAAAAATAAGACATGTAGCCATTAACGTCCTGTTATTCTTAATCTGAAACAAGTATGCTTTTGTGAGCTTAGGTTTACATATGGCTAGACCGGTGCCTTTGTTTCATGGGCAAATGCTCTTGCATACCCGCCTCGCGAGTGCAAGGGCGGATTATGTCGGACTCACACCGACTAAAACCCCATGGTGTTCCAGCTTCACGGAATATTGTTAAGGCCACGGGAATGCTTCCAGTAAAATACTTCGCCTGGCATTACTCCTCCTTAGGTGAGGCGCGCCTTCCTCCGCGGCCTCCAACTCAACCTACGCAACGGGAGAGTCTGTTACGAGTCCGATACGTGGAGGCCATTGGGCCAGGATAAAAAGAGCACTCGGAAGCAACAGCTATGGGTGACCTTACTACTAGCCTCCCCTTCCCCCGGCCATCCACTTAGATTAGAATACTTAGGTTTAGATCAATGCCTACGGTAACCCACGACAAGTCGATCTAGAACTTATACAGTGAGTTTTATACGTAGGGGTTCATCATTCAAAAATAATGCTTTTGCACTAATAATACGAGTATAGCTATAAAACTAATCTCAGGTGCCATTATATATTTTTTTACTTTATAAATAGGTTTTTCGGTAACTAAAATCTAGAATTTTTAGCGTAGCGTAGGTAGCGGCGTAAGATTGACTTATCTTTTAGCTTAAGGGAGACTTATCGGCCAATTTCGTTTCGAAAGTGTCGTAAGAGGTGAATATGGGATATGCCATACACGATCTTATGGTTTCCAATGATGGCGGTATTAACATTTCGCTAGACAAAATAAACAAAAAATACTTTTTTGACGTGGTAGAGCAATGCTGCAGCTTAGTGGTATAGTTCTAGCACGAATGGGCCGGCTCGAATGGAGAAGGACCTCGCTCTCACAGAATACCAGCGTAAAATAGCAGCTTAACGCTGCTGTTTCGCATGGTGAGTATAGAGAACCGGAGACCCTTTTTACAGGAACCGAAGCATTCCATCTTAGTCCTCACGGGTGATAACGCATCTGCATTTTGATTTGTAATTGAAGATAGATGTAGATGTCTATGGGCTACAGCCACCTCTTACAATCAGGTGGACTGTATGCTCGTTTATCTCCCTATCCTATAAAAAATACACAGTTCGGCGATAGAAATTGCCTCAAAGGTGCAAAAGATCTGGTGCTGTGATCGTAAAACTAACTACTAAGCGTGACGACATTTCCAACAATAAAGTTTAACGGGCTGATGATGAATAAGAAGAGGAACATAATAATGGGAAGTGGGAGAAACAAATCATCTTCAAATTTCATTAGTATAGTAAATAACCTGAGACCCTTTTTACTGGAATCGAGGCATTCCATCTTAGTACTCAGTGGTGACAACGTGTTTGCATTTTGATTCTTTATTGAGGATAGCTGTAGATGTCTATGGGTCGAAGCATCCACTTATCATCAGATGGAATGTGTGCTCATTTGTCGCCCTTATACTACAAGTAAATCCTTTTTGTCGCTTCTTACGACACCCAGGGGATAATGTAGGATAATGAATACACTTACACCACAACTACACGGCGACATACATACATACATTTCAATTATTATTATATTACCTATTACCATACCGAGAGCTATTCACCCGCTGTATTATTGTTGATGACCGACGCTTACAGTTGAATACACGAGTACGCACTTTAATTTGCATATATTATGAGTGACACTACATATTCATTCAAATAAATATGAAAATGTTTTATTTAATACATACTGTTACTTAATAATTTATATCATTTATATTATTTTAAAACAAGAATGTACAACTAGTGCATGTTGACTGTGATGACATATTATATAGTTAACATGGTTTTTCACTTCTTGCCGTATCAGAATACTTAAAGTCACTCAACGAGCTACAGAGAGAGCTATGTACAGAGTTCATTTGCGCGACAAAATTCGTAAGAATGATGTCTGTAGAAGAACCATAGTAGGTGAAATAACCCAACCATAGTATGTGACGTAAGCCGAAGTGTCAATAGGCCGGTCATATACTTACTTACAACCTCTTGAATTTTTTTTACGTGATAGAGCCATGCTGCAGTTGTATTATGGTTATAGCAGAAATGGGTCGGCACGACCGGAGAAGGACCACGCTCTCACAGAGTACAAGCGTAAAATAGCAGCTGAGAACCAGATACACTTTTTATTGGACACGAGCCATTCCATCTTGGTCCTCGGCGGTGACAACACAACTGCATTTTGATTGTTAATTGAGGATAGATGTAGACGTCAATGGGCCAAAGTATCCAATAACGTCAGCTAGACTTCGTGCTCGTTTATCCCCTTATTCTGTAAAATAACAGGCAACCGATGTGGAGAATAGAATCTCGATTTTAGCCTCATACCAATAAGCAAAAAAAAGGGCGCCCTACTTTTTACAGTGAAGTCCTGGCAAGACATGCAGAAAGTTCATGGATGCAGGTAGCTCAAGACCATGTTTTGTGGCCCTGTGTTCAGCGGTGGACTTTTCTTGCATCTACTAATAAAGTAGAATAAATAGAATTTATTTACTAGAATATGGTAGGTAAGCCATTAGAATCTCATATAATACTAGTTGTTACCCGCGACTTCGCCCGCGTGTTATTTGGGTAAAACCCAAATTTTTTTCGCGGAACCCTAATTATTTTTCTAAAATAAAAGTAGCCTAAGATACTCCTTGTGACATCAGCTATCTGCCAGTGAAAATCCCGTCAAAATCGGATCAGCACTTTCGGAGATTAGCCGGAACAAACAGACAGACAAAAACTTTAAAAATTGTAACAGACACATCAATTTTATTTATTTGTACAAAATATTGAATGAATGAATATACTTTATTGTACACCACAAACAAATATACAAATGGCATAACAAAAAGCAGATTATATGTATAATTTGCCTGCCTTTTGCTTGCCTTTGCTTTGCCTTTTCTGATAGAAAAAATGTCTATTTTTTAGTGGGAGTCGTTTGTTAAATAATCTATAAACATCGTTGTCAGCTTTTCTCTATCCTGAAACTTTTGGACCAGCTATTTAGATTTAACAAGGTTCCCCACTACTCAACTGCTAGTATTATGTTAAAAGGAGTAACGTACAGTATATAAATGAAATAATAAAAGAAGAAAGAAGGAAAGAAAATTACAGAATACAAATCAAATCCATTTACTATAATTCGGATCCATTAAGACTAATTCTGTTGTTGAGTTGAGATTGTTTGTTAGAAGTTAAACTAAAACAAGTATGTTGCAGCGTGGAAATTGTTTGACATCGGATGCAAGTTGCGGTTCCGGAGTAGCGGAGCTCTGTTTATTGTTCTGACTTGTGGTTGCCGATCTTGTAGGTTGTCTGCAATATTAATAGTATCAATTTAATCTAGATAGAAAATTAGATTTACACAGAAAATGTGCATCTGGATCCGGTAGATATTGCCTATTAAAGTCATAACAACATAGGTCTCCCCCATATATAGCCTCATAGAGGGGGATGTTTGCCATAGTTGCCACGCTTGGCAAGCGGATTGGCAACAGCAGTTTTTTTTTATTTTGGGTCGTTACTAGGAAGACGCTGCTGCCCATCTCCTGATTTATTTCCCTGTGTCGCCTCTTACGAAACCCACGGGATGATATTGGGTAGTGGATATTCTTACACTGCCACTATATATGCATATATTTCATTCTTCTTATCTTTTTTTTTAAATTAAAACATTACCCATACACTAGCATTTCCTCCTGTGTCGTGGAGGCAGTTTACAAACAGAAATTGCACGAGGACAAATATCCAGACCCGGAACAATTATTTGTAGGCCATACAAATACTTGTTCCGTGCGGGATTCGAACCCGCAGCCCTCAGCGAAACAATTCATTGCTAAGCTACTGTGCAACGGAGCCACTTACACTGTAGAAGCACTGGAGTGAATTCAGATTGAAACACATCGCGCCACCTACGAAAATGAGTAGAACAACGACAGCCGGGTTGACTAGTTAAATATAAATTTTTAAACATTTTTAAATGTGAGGGTAAAAACTAATAATCTTTAAAAAAAATTTTTTTTATAGAATAAGGGTGACAAACGAGCACACAGTCCACCTGATGGTAAGTGGTTGTTGCGGCCCATAGACATCTACATCTATCCTCTATTATAAATCAAAATGTAAATGCGTTGTCACCCGTGAGGACTAAGATGGAATGCCTCATTTCCAGTAAAAAGGGCCTCCGGCCACCTGCACTAACCAAGCGAAACGCAGAGGTAAATCTCTACTTCACGCTGGTTTTCTGTGAGGTCGTGGTACCACCCCGGTTCGAGTCGGCCCATCCGTGCGACAGCAAAAGCTGCCGCGTGACTCTACCACTGTTAAAACTCCCTTACTCGTACAAACAGTATAAAATACTGCGCAGGCAACTGGCTTTGGTCATTCCACGAGTTAACAGACACAATAATTAAATAATTGAAATCTTCATGGGACAAGGAAAGGGTTAATTCTTGTCGTAATTCTGTCCTTCGTGGTAATTTTTTTAGTTTGTACTAAAATAAAGTTGATGGAGACGTTACAGAGAGGCTGCCCTGTGTCGCATTGTGATGGGCGGTGTTGCTGTTGGATTGCATGCTACATTTATTTTGATGATATTTACTTCTAATGCGTTCCATTAATATTTTATAACTTAAATTCTTTACTAAGAAGTGATCATTTATTTAAATACTAGCTATTCCCCGCGCCTTCGACCGCGTGGAATTTATTATGATTGGATTTTATGAGCTTTAGTTTTTTTTTTTTGCGCGAAACCCTATTCCATTTCTAAAATAAAAGTACCCTAAATTACTTCCTTATAACATCAGCTATCCAGAAATCAGTATTGAAAGTCATGTCAAATCGGTTCAGCTATTTCGAAGATGAGGTGGAACAAGCAGACGAACAGACAGAAAAAATTGTTTTTTTATATTTTTATTTAATTGGATTACCAACGATTGTTGCAGCTGTAAAAATCTTAATTCCTAAAGCTTAGTATCTAAATAAAAAAAAAACTTTTTTATTTAGTTGTTGTCATACAATGTACGTCAAATATTTGGTGATGGTCACAGTATTTGTTGTAAATATGACTCATTCTAGAGATCGGAGAATCCAATTCTAGTAGCGTCCTACGGAATGGGCATACAAGAGGCTTGATAGGAGCACGAGGTATTCTCCGCGGCACTCTAAATCAAAATTTTGAGAGGAGTTCTGGACAGCATACGTAGTTTCTAAAAAATTTATAGAAGAACATTAGGTCAGTTATATCTCTATGCTTGTCCAGTGATATCAATTTGAAGTATTCTAATGATTTAAAGTACAAATAGGGATTACTCAGCTTGGTAACGGAGTACGATAAATAACGTTTGAACCTTTTTTGAATCCGTTCAATCCTCAGACTATAAGTTGCAAAATTGGGGACCCCATACTACATTTCCGTATTCTAAAATTGAACCCATGATTGACGAATGTTAGTTTTTGATCCAAAACAATACCCAAATCTTTGACAACATTTACCTCTTGAACCTGAATACCTTCGATATGATAAGCAGTTGGAATAATTTTAGATTTCCTAGTAAATTATGATATGTGCGCACATTTATCTGCGTTCAATTTCATTACGTTTGTTGTGTACCAAACCACCACATAGTTGATATCCCTTTGCACAAGAGCAGCATCCTCAAGTGAACTAACGTCTAGCCAACTTCAAGTCATCAGCAAACATGTATGGTTTCATAAATATTGTTAATTTTGTTATACGTTTCGTATATACTTTCATAATATGCAATTAGTACAAGCTGTTATGTTGAAATTACAAACAGACAATTCAATTATATTTATTTTTATAGATTTGAGAGTATTTATTAACATTGACGACATAAAATTGTATATTATTTGTTATTTCAAATATAAATATTCCGTCGAGACTACAAAAAAAACTTTGCTTAGTTTTCTCACACAAATGCATTTTTCGTATTCTCGTTCAGTTAAATGAGGTAGATTTAATATTAAAATGTTTTGTCAATCAGAAAAGTAGGTACACTCGTCAATGCTTTTGTATTCCATGAAATATACATTAATACTGATGAGAAAATTTCATTACTATCAAGGGCTCTTATCGAACGTTCTTCGCTTGATTTTATTTTGTACGAATAAAGAATTGAGTTTACCTTTTAATTTGATCCATCGAGCATTTTTTATAGGATAAAGCTGACAAACGAGCACACAATCCATATGATGGCAAGTGGATGGTGTGGCCCATAGATATCTACATATATCCTCGATGACGAATCAAAATTTAGATGCGTTATCACCCGTGAGGCCTAAGATGGAATGCCTCGTTTCCAGTAAAAAGGGTCTCCGGTTCTCTACACTCGCCACATGAAACACAGCAGTGTTAAGCTGCAATTTTAACACGCTTTTTTACGCTGGTATTCTGTGAGAGCGAAGTTCTTTCCCGGTCGAGCCGACACATTCGTGCTACAACTATACAAGTAATATAGCTGCAGCATGGCTCTACCACGTAGACATTATTTTCTTATTTAAATAAAACTAGTTTTACGTATTTTATCGCGTATATTAACTTAGCTTATTGTTTAGCAGGGATGGTAGATATGACAAGGATATAGAACGACGAGTGAATGCAGGAAATAGAGTGAATGGGGCTCTACACTCTATTGTGAAAAGTCAGAATGTATCCAAAAAGGCACGTATGGCAATTCACAATGCTGTGTTAGTACCTACTTTAATGTATGGTAGTGAAAGTTGGGTGTGGCAGAAGAAGCACGAGAGTAGAATAAATGCTGTAGAAATGCGGTCATTAAGGAGTATGTTAGGGATGAATCTGAATGACAAAGTGAGAAATTGTTTAATAAGAGAAGAGTGTGGTTTGCAAGATGATGTTGTGACCAGTATTAAGAAAAGAATGCTTCGGTGGTTTGGCCATGTAGAAAGAATGAATGAGGAAAGAGTGACAAAGCAAATTTATGTTGCAGAGGTGAACGGCATAGTCGGGAAGGGTCGCCCTAGGCGAAAGTTTATCGATCAAATTGGCGATATATTAAAAATGGGCCAAATCAAGCGTACCTTTAACCGACGAGCGTGTATGCGTAGGTATATGGATGTGGAGGAAGCGAGAGAGGTGTGTCAGGATCGTGCCAAATGGAAGTCCATAATCTCTGCCTACCCCTCTGGGTGACAGGCGTGAGTGTTTATGAGTGTTTTATGTATTAACTTATTTTATATTCCCGACGTTACGAGTACTTTACAGCACCCATGGTCACGGAGGGGGGGGGGGTCTGAGGTGTCTCACGTCCCAACGTCATAGTTAACCACGGCTACCTAAAAGTTATTTATTTTTGTTCCGATCTACGCAGTATTAACTTACAGTATATTGAAGTCAAGTATGCTTCCCAAGCAGACCCAGCCATTTTCTCTATTGAAATTATGATGTTTTTTTTTTTTATTTCAATAGAACATCTAGAAAAACTAAAGTATTGTCTAACTCCATTGTGAACTGAATTTTGGAATTTATGGAGATATGATGTTGTAAAAATGCAGTTACTTTATAAAAAGTAAAGATATAATTGTGAAAGTGTCGTCTACGTACCACTTGTAGAATCTTGGATTTATGGGAGCAGTAAGCAGGGCTTTCTCCTCAAAGTCTTCCATGAATATATCGGCGACAATGGGAAATACAGGTTAGCCTATCGCCACACCTACTATTCTACTTGCTTGTTGAACTCTTCCTTCCTCATTAGGTGGCCAGATGTAAGGCAGGGTCCAAGTAAAACTGCATATTCTACGGGCATGTTGTTTTCCACCAGTCTCCTAATTACAATCGGGATGCAGTCTTCAACAGGTAAGCATGTGAACAGATATTGCACATCAAAACTAACCATAGTTTCATTCTCTACCAGATGTAGGTCTTTCGTCTCGCAGACAAAATGGTAGGAATCCTTTGTGTGTGCTCTTGTATATTCCCAGAGCGGTGACAGTATTTTCGCTAAGTGTTGAGCAGATCTGTAAGTTAGTGAATCAATTTGGTTCACTGTGGGACGTAGTGGAGCATTGGGCTTGTGTATTTTGGTAACCCATACAACTTTGGTGGTTTAGCACACGTAAGTATTATCGATTTTGCGTCCAGATTTAATTTTTCGGAGTGTTTCTTTATGAGGTCACTAGTTGTTTCAAATGTGTTTCTTGTTGGATCGTTTTTAACCTTTTTATAAGTGCTCGCATCCGACAAAAGTTCTTAGAATTATAGTTTACGTATCCATGACTGCCGTGGTATTACCCTTATCTACGCGGAGAACCGTGAGTTCTATTTTAATGCGATAGTTATATTTATTGGGATAGTGTTTGACTTCTTTGCTTACGATGGCGCCAGCACTTTTCTCGGTATAAATTTTAGCGAATAGGAAGAAGACTCTCTTGGGGTTGTAGGTAAAACAGTGCTCAGGTTTTGCAAGACCATTTCCAATCTAATTCTTAGCACAGTATACTTTGATAACTGGTTTACGTCGCTTAAATTTAAATATTATTTGCGTAATACGTTGGGTATTTTATCTTTAAGGATTAGAGGAAAAAATAGATAGTGAAATTATAAGGTGATGACTGACAAAGCTATGAAGAAAAAGGGGCCTGGAATATTTGAGTTAGTATGTGATAATTCCAAAAGAGTAGCCGTGACAAAGTGGATGAGCAGTCGATGTATTTATGTATATAGAAATTTCGTCTTGTGCCCAAGATCCAGTCAGTACTATATTACGGTAGTATAGTACGGTACGACAAAAAACAAAAAGGACAGTTCTGCCCTTAACCTTTCCAAATGTAATAAATGTGTATAAAGCTTATATTGGCGCCGTCAAAATTGCTCTCAAGTAACTGCTTTGTACAGAGTTCGTATGAAAACAAAACATAGGTACATGTTAATATTTGCCCAAATATTAGATTCAATAGCCGTTAACAATAGCTGACTACTATATCGTAGAGACTGTGTTGAAAATGTTTGTGATATAAGTAAATGGAGGCCAAAAAATTTTGGTGTACAATGTTCTCTTGCGCTTATTAAAACCTATACAAAATCTTGACTTAACTTAATGACTAAAACCATGAATATTTGTATAAAATGTGAAATAAATGAAAAGACTGTGTCTTATTGCGAGCTTGCGTGTGTGTGTGTGTGTGTGTGTGTGCGTGTGAGAAGGAAGGCGTGAGTGTATGTTATTTCGTTTAACATTTTGTTTTACCTATCTATATTTAATAATTTTTCACTTTCCTCATAAGATAAAGACATGAAAACGTAGAGCTTGCTTACATTTAAAACGTGTAAATGCACTAATGACGCTAACAAATTCTTGCATTTCTTCACTTCTAAATATATGCAAGGGAAATCGGTAACACTTTGTCCCCAATACCGAAGTCTGAATACCCAGTACTAAAGTCTATCACACGGAAAAACTCCCAGCATTGCCCTTTCCATAGCTCACTGAGCGATCTTGAGTTCCAACATGATCAGTAGTAAAGGATCAGTCTCATATTCATGTTACTAAGTTGTGAGTAAATTAATATGTACATACCAATTAAAATTATAAAAATATTTCGGTATTAGGGACAAAGTGTTACCAATTTCCATTGCATATATTTAGAAGTGTGTAAATGCAAGAATTCGTTAGCGTCATTAGTGCATTCAACACTGCAATAAATTACTAGGCTCTGTGGAACGAATAATTTTGGCATAATTTGAATTTCAGTCATCTAAATTATTTCTTAGTGAAGAGCCGGTACGATACTCGTTGAAATTGTTGATCACTACGATGACTAACGAAAATTGCTATATTTATTCATGTATAAATTCATTCGATTAATTCATATATTCATACATACGTAGAGCCACGTTGCAGCTGTTGTTTATTTTGGATTTGTAAAAGCCGACTTCTAATAACTACATAACATGTCGGTACAAGATATAATGTAGAATTAACACACCGAATTGAGAATGTGAAAATATTTTATCCTTTTTAGTTCTTTGAAAAAAGTTTTTATTTTTTTTAAGAGTTGGTTTTGTTTACACTTTTGTGTAGACAGCGGTATATCGTAATCTAAATGTCATTTAAATAAGTAGGTACATTAAAAATGTGATTCCCTATTTTGCAACCTTAAGAGTTTTTGAATTTTCTTCAAATTTATATGAACCAACCTTAAAGTATACCTATGCTATTTATTTATTTAATTATTTAACAATTTATGTACACACAAAATAATGTTACAAGGAAGAGAAAACAAAAAAGATATTTTGTACAAAGGCACTGCTTATTTCATATTGAAATTTCTTCCAGCAGGCCTGATACTGGACAAATTAAAAGAGAAGCTGATCTAGTGTGCACTCTCATAATAAAATTTTATAATATTAATATACTTAACATAAAGTAAAGATAATAAAAACAAATATCCATGTAAACATACATATAACTAAATACCACTATTAATACATATACACATATATATATATATATATATATATATATATATATATATTACGTATATAAATATAATAATATATTATATATATAATCATTGGGACGACAAAGAAAGATAGTGCTCTTTGACTCGCCTTTTGAACACGGACACTGATTGAGCCTCTCGAATTGCAGCAGGAAGAGAATTCCATAACCTAACTGCATGTACTGTAAAAGAGTGAGAATAGGACTTAATTTTAGAGGAAGGGAAATTTAGGAGGGTTTTTAAATGTGATCTGCAAACTGCATCGGGGGAGTGCGCAAAGTGGAATCGATCACGTAGATAGGGTGGTGATGTTGGATTGTATAGTATGTTAAAGAGGAGGCATAGGATTCGGGTATTCCTGCGAAGTCGGATTGGGAGCCACTTGAGCTGTTTGCGATAGGAGGAGACGTGGTCATACTTTTTTAGTAAAACATAATCATCAAAATTCTCAATAGCCGAAGATATCGCGTGACATACGTACAAAACCAAAACTTTGTCGAATTTCACACCTCCTCCTTTTTTGAAGTTGGCTGAAATTATATTCGTCATCGTCATAACTAGTTTTCAAATAAAATATATTATTATTCAATCCGAAGCGTGTTATGACTGCGGCACGAATGAGTCAGTTCAGGACCACGCTTCTTCAGAATTCTTGTGTAAAATAGCAGCATAATGCTGGTAAGTTTGTAAGTGACGAGAATTGGAAAAACTTTCACTGACAAGAAGGCATTCCATCTTAGTTTTTAAGGGTGACATTTTGTTTCCTAATCGAGGATAGTAGTAGGTGTCAATGGATCGAGTGTTCGAGAAACCAATACTTATGCAGTATATAACAAATAACCCGGTGGTATTTTTGTAGATGTATAGATGTACTTATAGGTATGGAATTTATGACAGTGACATTTTATTTGATCGTAATTAAAGGGATTTTAGTGTTCACAATAGGTAACTTACTAAATTAAATCTTGTGGAAAAATGTTATTCACATATCAACTAACTGACATGCGAAGTCTTTGACGAAGCGAGAAACAGACTGGTCTCACGCGTCAGACGCTCTCGTCACTTAGCGGACGCACGAGCACAAACTAATACCATGTTTTTTTGGATTTAGAGAGTGAATTTGATAATTATATACTTAGTATGATGTTCATAAACAAAAATATCCACACCACAAATAAAAATATTTTTCTTTTACGAACCCAATATTTTTGCATCTTAACTTTTTAATTAACAAATATTTTCGCATTTTAACTTTTTAGTTAAAAGATGAAGATATTGGGTTTCAAGAATACTATACACTAGTAAAAGAACTGGACAATGATGACTATCAATTTTTTCTATACTTTCGTATGTCAAACTTTTTTAATTTTTTTTCCACCATTTTTCCTGTGTCGAATTTCTCCTGTATCGTGGAGGCTAACTCATTGCTAAGCCACTGCGCCACGGAGCCGTCATACTTACTTTAGATGTCTTGCGGGAGTAACACATTATATTTAACATTAAATTAATTTAATTAACAAAAAATTTATTTACCTTTTAAAAAATCATAATGTTTTGCAGTATTAGTACCAAATTTTCTTAAGTCGGAGTTTTGGCCGTTTAGGTGGTAATTGTGTTAAAATGTATGATTTACATTGCAAACAAATACATGAACATTTAGAATTCAATTTGTCATATATGACGTGCTACGCGTAAGTTCTAGGAACACACTAGTCGTACGCGTTGTATTGCGTACGAACATCCCCTCCACCTTCCCACTCCAATCTGGATATCTGGAATCTGGATGTATTGCATACGATAAGTGTGTTTCTAATGCATAGTTTTTCATACAAAATCAAGAGTTCAGACGTCATGCGTTGCGTACGTTGGACCAGTCTGTCTCTGCCATTACTCCTTGGCCAATGCAGAGGTAATATACAATTTGCAATAAAAATATATATAAATTTAATTTGATTTATTTATGGTAGAGTTTTCGTAGGTAAAATTATATCTATACCTTTGAATATTGAACCTAATAACATACTTAACGCGAACCACAGGGTTTTGTTGCATGTTACTCGTAGTATATGAAGAAAATCAAAAACTGTTTAAAAAAATTGAATCAGTAAGAAACTATACTAAAATCTACAACTGATTTGTTAAGTCTTTTGAAAAACATACCGTTGTACAAAGCTGCGAGACGTTATTGGTTTCAAAATTTGTAACGTTCGTGATAACAAATTATTTCAATTACATCGAATACTTTGACATACAAATATTTATCACACTTAGGCGAAGTTAGAGCCTTTATCCAATAGGATATGTCCGTTTCGTTGTTTATTTTGAACATATTGGCAAACAAGCGCGGCTGTTATGACGTCACTTGTCCACGGCTATGATGAACGATCGCAAATAGCCGCTCTCATAACACGGTTCTGTGGAAATCGATTGTTTGTTATGAGAATATTGTTAACGCATGTAAAAATAGTGCACGTTATAGGATCATTTTTTATTATAATAAGCTTTACATTTCTCAGCGGATTTGTTTGAATATATTCAGATGTGTTTGCGGCTCACTAGGTGGCAGAACTGCTTGTATTTTTAGGAGTTAGTTTGGTTCTTACCTATTTCTGCCGCCAAATATCGGAGCGCACACTGCTTTTCAAAAAATTTCACCTTATGTGTAGCAAATTAGGGAATAAACGTTTGAATGTAACCATTTAGACGACAAATATATATTTTTACATATATTCCTAAGTCCACTCAACGGGTAAAAATTTAAATTAAAAAAAAGTAAATGCCGACTTCAAGGAACTGAACAGAATAAAATAATTTTATATTTTGAAATCAAGGCTCTCATTCTTCCATACACTATGTCTTATGATCATAATCATAAATAATAATCATACATCTTTATTTGCAAGAACAGATGAGAAAAGATGATGTTACAATTTATCTAGTGCAGTCGTGTTTTGTTACACACAGTTTTACTAGTATATAGCATGCAAATACACAATCAACAGTATTAATTAATTACTACCTAAAAAATCTTTTACATTATAAAAGCATTCGGTTTTAACCAACTAAACAAATGTTTCTTATATAATCTTTCGCTTAATAATTAAAATTCTTTAGGTAGTTTATTAAATATTTTTACACACATATTTAGGCAATTTTTGTTGTATAACTTAGCACCGAGTTGAACGCAAAGATGTGAGTGAAATTTTGTTTACGTGTCCGAATATTAATTTCGGGTTCAAAGTTCAAAGATTAATGCATTTATAGAGACTTCATTTATTTTAACGGTCAGTATAGATTTATTATATTTATAAATTAGAAACTTGCCTCAGCTTTGCACCGGTAGTACCTTGACCTAGATGGAAGTAATTAAGAAAAGAGCGTACTCCTTTTTAAAAGGCCGGCAACGCATCTGCAATTCCCTCCCTGGTGTTGCAGTTGTTCATGGGCGGCGGTAGTCACTTACCATCAGGTGAGCCGCATGCTCGTTTGCCCCCTCTCCTATAAAAAAAAAGTGTACCCGCCAGCCTGCTGCATAGTGCTCCTAAAATAAGTATATATTTAACTATATTTAACACTTATTTGATATGTATTATATAATACATATAAAATAAGTATTACTACGCTAAGTCATTCTAAGTTAACCTTAGGACTACCCGATCGGATCCCTACCTCACTGAGATAGGGATATATATATATATATATATATATATATATATATGTATGTACATAGATAATACCTTGAATGCTTGGCTATACCAAACAAATTCACATCGAGTTCGAGTATATTTTTAAATTTCATGGCAAATTGTTAAATCAAAGCAAAAATATTTTATTAATAATTACCTTTTACAAAGCAATTTTTGAAAGTCAAAAGCTACGATATAACTTCAACAAGTCCCTACCGCGGCGAGACCCTGTGAAGCATGTCTTTTTTTTGCGTAAGACAAACAAACATTTGTAACTTTTTAGCTGTCGGTCTAAAAGGTTTAAGACACAGTGTTTTGGATAAAATGTTTATATCTAGATCAAATGATTAGATAGTTCAGTTGTAAGTTGTTACACAAACAATTTACATCTGAAGTTTAAGCTTGTGTATTTTTAATGCATTAGTAATTCCGAGTTAATCTTAAAACACAGACATAAAGGCGTCGTGGACTTCTGTTCAGAACGTTTTGAGAACTGTTCCAACATACGTTATTTTCATAAAATTACCCACAGGAGACATTTTTATTCCAACTTAATCGACATGATATATCATCATAACATTAGCTAATTTACATAAATCAAAATTTTTTATAAAAAATTTACCTACACTTTCCTCGTGAATCAGTCTGTTTGTGAAAACCGAAGGAAAATCATCACAATAGTTTCTTAAAAACAAACGCTCGCCAGGGACTTCTTTTAAAACAAACAACATATATAACAAAAAACATCTATCTTTTTTATATAGGATATGGGTGACAAACGAGCACACAGTGCACCTGATGGTAAGTGGTTGCTGCGGCCCATAGACATCTACATCTATCCTCGTTTGCGAATCAAAATGCAGATGCGTTGCCACCCGTAAGGACTAAGATGGAATGCCTCATTTCCAGTAAAAAGGGCCTCCGGCCACCTGCACTCACGAAGCGAAACTCAGAGCTAAACCTCTACTTCACGCTGGTTTTCTGTGAGGTCGTGGTACCACCCCGGTTCGAGCCGGCCCATCCGTGCGACAGCAAAAGCTGCCGCGTGGCTCTACCACTGTCGAAAATTCTATGTGTACAGTGTACTAAGAGTACACACAGGTACATGTATTTTTATTCAATTTTAGGTTAAGGGTGTCAAATTAGAACACTGTTCACCTCAGTTACTACGCACATCCCTAAGGACTGAAATAGAATGCCTCGTTACCATTAAAAAGTGTCTCCATTACTCTGCTACTTCACGCTAGTATTCTATGAGAGCGTGGTCCTGCCCCGATCAAGCCACCTTTTCGTGCTGCAAGTATATATAACTGCAACGTGACTCTTCTTCGTAAAAATTATGGCAAGTTATATCTTGTAACAAATGTTACTTTAAAATTTCATTTCACTAACTTTGACATACACAAAATCGAATAAAGGCAAATTTTAAAGGCATTATCAATCATTATCATCATTACGGACATTCACAAGTCCACTGCTGAACACAGGTCTCCCCCGAGGAATGCCACAAAGGACGGATGCGAGCCACCTGTATTTATCGACTTCCTGCATGTCTTACCAGATCTTCACTACTTCTACTGGGGGCCGCCCTTCACTTCGATTATTTGGTAGTAAACAAAAACATTGGTATTATCAGCACTGATTTATAACTCTAGAAATGTTCGCAGCTAAGAAAACCTTTTAAGTTTATTTGAAATTATTCGAACTCCAAATCGAATTCGTCCACTCATTGTTTTGATAATTTGGAATTCGGGTTTTCACACAGGAAAAATACCATTTCAGAATTTCAAAATTACGTTTGAAAAAATACCATTTCAGAATTTTAAATTACGTTTGAAAAAATACCATTTCAGAATTTTAAATTACGTTTGAAAAAATACCATTTCAAAGGGGAACTTTTTAAACGTGATAAAATTATCACTACGCTTTTAAAAGGTTAAAATGGTTTTAAATTTTTTGTAGAGCTTTATTGACTAATAGAAATATGAATGTTAACTAATTTTATATAGAAAACAAAAACTTTGTTTGATGACCTCTAACAGGACAGAACTAATTTTAAAAATTCAGTTACATTATCTGTGAGTAACAAGCTATATTAATAAAAAAAAATTAAAAATTGCCTATAGAAGTTATTACTTGGCGTGCGCTGCAAAACCTATTTATAGTGGAATAAATTTTAACGAGACTTTTATAGATCTTTTCATATCTAATAAATGTCCGTGAGACAATATGTCCATCAGTCGTAGTTAAGTGACAATAACAGCTTTTGTGTATAAAAAAATTAATTAATACACTCGTATAAACGAAAGATGATTCAATTCGGATCATAGTAGTAACACTTATACGAGTACAGATAAATAATTTCAGAAGCAAGGTTGTATGTGTAGATGTAAATTCCCGGTTTAAATTATTACAATCGGACATATCGTTTAATTTTCTTAATTGGGCCACAGTATCCACTTACCATGAGGTGAACAGTGTACCCGTTTGTCACCCTATGCTATAAAAAAAATGTTAAAGATAATGCCGCGGTGTGAGTCCTTCTTCTTTCTATCCATTATTAGTTCAGTATCTGTCTATCCTAATACTACACTTTGGTGTAGCCTAACACTAATATATGCATATATGTGGTCGACAATTCAGCATACTTGCCTAGAAGTAGTCTATTCACTCTTGACTAAAAGATTCATTCGTTATCAGTACGTACCATTACAATGTTCCCAAAACGTTTGATTCAAAATCTTGGACTCTCAGGGATATAGTAGCTTTTTAATGGTAAAATAATTTTTATAATCTACTTTTGCACACGCGAGCAAAGTTGCGGGCGAGTTATGTAGTGTATATCATATTTAAACTGGATAATTTTTTTTTTGAAGTGAAATTTTCTTTAGCCACTTTAAGCAATTTCTGGTAGAATATAAACTTAGTTACTTAGGCTTAGTATTTATAAGAGTGTTCTGACGCCCTCTGATGATATTTTGAATCAATAAAGTCATAGCTTTGGTAGAGTTCATATGTTGATTGATTTTCCATGATTTTCCATAAAACGTCCGACTCTGATGCAGATTATGAAGAAGATATTGAATTTTGGTGCTGGCAACTCATCATAAAAAAGAAAGAAAGAATGGAAAATAGTGGGTTCATCCAGTAACAGTCCTTAAGACTACCTTTCAATTTTTTTTAATTGAACTTGGCAGTTCCCATGCTTTGCTTTGTTGACTTTAATTTACTAACGGTTGTCAATGGTAAAGATTGCAACTTGTGGTTCAACCAGTATGATGTACGAAGCTTGATCTATAATATGCGAAATCGTTTGCAAACTTTAATAGCGTGATTTAGACTTCTGTTGTTTTTCTTTTGTATCCATTAACGCTATTGTGGCGTGATGACAGCTCCTTCACATAATTTTCAGGTATGAATAATTACAATTTCAAATACAAGAGGTATGACAATTATATTCAATGGCATTTCATGAAGCCACATTCCTTCTACGATTTAGCGAATTTCCATGCAATGCCTGGTATTTGCATCGAAACGATACTATCTATAAAATATAAGTAAATACTTAGTAACTGGTTTGTTATACATCAGTACAAGAGGAACATTTATACATACATATATAACATATATGACAGATATAATCAATTACGGCGAAATCTAATAGTTTTTAAATCGTCACACGTGGTATAGCTACGCTGCAGCAATATTATAGTTGTAGCAGCAATGGGTGGGCTTGACCGGGGAAGGACCATGCTCTGACAGAATACTGACGTAGAATAACAACTTCAATTTGCCGTCTTTCGTATGGTGAGTATAGATAACCGGAGAAATGAGGCATTCCATCTTATTCCTTAAGGATTCAACTCATCTGCATATTGATTCTTAATCGAGGACAGATGTAGATGTCTATGAGCTACAGCATTTTTTTTATAGGATAAGGGTGACAAACGAGCACACAGTCCACCTGAGGGTAAGTGGTTGCTGCGGCCCATAGACATCTACATCAATCCTCTATTACAAATCAAAATGTAGATGCGTTGTCACCCGTGAGGACTAAGATGGAATGCCTCATTTCCAGTAAAAAGGGCCTCCGGCCACCTGCACTCACCAAGCGAAACGCAGAGGTAAAACTCTATTTCACGCTGGTTTTCTGTGAGGTCGTCGTACCACCCCGGTTCGAGCCGACCCATCCGTGCGACAGCAAAAGCTGCCGCGTGGCTCTACCACTGTTATTAAGCATTCACTTACTACTTATGATATAAAAGTTAATACGACTCTATATACGGCAGTTATTCCTATACGTGTAACAAAAACCCTGTGGTTCCCTTTGAGTGCGTTATCTGAGTCAGTATTCAAACGTAAAATAATAACTTAATACGAGTAAATATTGAACATTAAAAAATGTTATTAATAAATAATTTGCAAATTGTATGCGGTTTGATCTCTAACCTCTAACTGACATAAACGCATTGGTAAAAGTGGGTTTTTGACGATTCTCTTATTCCCCGGATAATGCAGAGTTAATAAAACCACATACAGTTAATAATTTTTTTTAATTAAAATTAAACTTTTTAATGGACATTTTTTGTACGTTTGAATACTGACTCTGATAACGCACTTAACAGGAACCGCATGTATATATCTATATATATATATATACATATACAAATAATGTCATCATCATCATCATTACAGCCCTTCACAAGTCCACTGCTGAACATAGGCCTCCCCCAAAGAATGCCACAAAGCACGGTCCTGAGCCACCTGCATCCATCGACTTCCTGCATGTCTTACCAGGTCGTCACTCCATCTCGTGGGGGGACGCCCTACACTTCGCCTACCGGTACGAGGCTGCCACTCGAGAACCTTTCTTCCCCATCGGTTGTCGGTTCTTCGAGCTATATGGCCGGCCCACTGCCACTTCAGCTTACTAATCCGTTGGGCTATGTCGGTCACTCTAGTTCTACTGCGGATATCCTCATTCCTAAGTTGATCACGCAGAGAAACTCCGAGCATAGCCCTCTCCATAGCTCGCTGAGCGACCTTGAGCTTCCTCATACGGCCAGCAGTGAAGGACCACGTCTCAGTTCCGTAAGTCATCACTGGCAACACGCACTGGTTGTACAATTTCGTTTTAAGGTTTTGAGGTATGTCTGACGAGAAGATGTGTCGTAGCTTCCCGAACGCTGCCCAGCCGAGTTGAATCCGTCTATTGACCTCTCGGTCGAAGTTGGACTTACCTAGTCGGACTTCGAGCTTAGTGCTCCCAACTACTACCGGCATAGGTGTGACATGGACATTAAACATGATCTTTGTTTTGTCCATGTTCATCTTAAGACCTATCCGTTAGGAAACACTATTGAGGTCATTGAGCATAGTGCTTAGGTCCTCCAGCGATTCTGCCATAAGGACTATATCGTCGGCAAATCGAAGGTGAGTGATGTACTCGCCATTGATGTTGATACCGTATCCTTTCCAGTCCAGAAGCTTGAAAACGTCTTCCAATGCAGCGGTGAAGAGTTTCGGGGATATGACGTCACCCTGTCTTACACCTCTCTGCAATTGGATAGGTTTCGTACTCTGGTTCTGTACTCGGATAGCCATCGTAGCCCTACTGTACAAGCACTTCAACACTTCGATATACCGACAGTCAACTTTGCACCGCTGAAGGGACTGCAGCACCTCCCAAATTTCGACGGAATCAAAGGCTTTCTCATAGTCCACATACGCCAGACATAGTGGCAAATTGTACTCTTCGGACTTCTGTACAACTTGCCGAAGGGTATGTATGTGGTCTATGGTGCTAAAGCCCTTTCGGAAACCGGCTGGTTCGGGAGGCTGGAAGTCGTCAAGTCTGCGCGCGAGACGATTCGTAATGACTCTCGAAAACAGCACGTAGACGCGGCTCAGACGGGAAATCGGTCTGTAGTTCTTCAAGAGAGCGTTGTCACCTTTCTTGAAGAACAAGACCACCGCACTTCTGCTCCACGCCTCCGGTGTAATGCCACCATGCAGGACGGAATTAAAGAGCTTCTGAAGGACTTCAAGTACCGGTCTTCCACCCGCTTTCAGAAGCTCCGCTGTAATTCCATCCTCGCCTGGGGCCTTACCGTTTTTAAGGTGCTGGAGAGCCATCCTAATCTCGCTCAGACTGACATCCGGGATATCTTCGGAATAGTGTCGGATGAGACTCGCTCTTGGATCGTTACTCACACTTGCGTGTGGCTCCAACGATGATGTGTACAGCTGCCCATAGAACCTCTCAATCTCACTCAAAATCTCAGGTGTCCCGGAAACGATGCTGCCACACTCTGTCTTCAGCTTTGACAGTTGGCTCTTTCTGGCAGACAGATCTCTGGCAAAGACTTTGGAGCCTTGGTTCCGCTCGATCGCTTCTTCAATACGAGCTGTATTGAAGTTGCGTAAGATCCCGCCGCATGCATGTGGCGGGACTTACGCAAATTTTTTTTTTTTATAATTTGACATTTATATACAAATAATGTATATAAATAAAATTGTGTTAAAACACAATGTCATTTATATGAAAAAAAATGAATAGGAAGTTACAATGTACAAAATCAACTTAAACTTGAAGTGTTTATTTATACACAATAACTAACGCGAAGTTCATAAAATTTACTTTCCTTTTAGATGTTGTTGCTTAGAAGCATTGACTTAATATATTCGATATTGAAAAGTTGAAATTTTAAGATAACATCTTCTCATCTTAAGGTCTATGGAGATCTGTTGTTATTAAAAGGAAGTCGTTGTACGTGTTTATGAATATAATATTGGGGTCGAAGTACGATATTACTGTTTTATGTTGAAAAATTCTAACATTATTTTCTTAACAGAAACAGAAATATTTACATGTAATAAAGATAATAAATGATACTTATTGAAAATCACGATTATAATTAATGGTTCGGGTAAAATCTCTATCCTCGGAAGAATCAGCAAAAACCCTGCGAGACTTCATTTGAAAATAATAACAGTTTACAATAATATATGTTACATACTTAACGATCTAGTAGCGTTCACCTCATTCCCAGGAGTTATTATCATCCATAAATTCCTTAATATTGTATTATCTCTTTTTATACAAACCTTTAATAAAGTTTTTGAATTTCGAGATCAAATTTTGTAAATAATATAATATTTTTGCTATCACGAGTGAAGAACCTTTGCCATAGAACTCTGAAGATCTGGACTCTATAAAGTCTATGAAGGGGAAATACAAGTCGCGACACGTAAGTCTAGCGCTGAACAAAACGTGGAGGGGACACGCACGAGCACATCAGCGCGACTTATGCGCAATAACGGTCACTGCTAGACTTTCGTGCCGCTACTTACGGTCCAAATTGCGATAAAATTATAACGCAGCGGTGAGGGTCAGCCTTGGTTTTTTTATATAGGCATAGGGTAACAAACGAGCAGATAGTCCACCTGATGGTAAGTGGTTGCTGTGACCCATAGATATCTCCTCTACATTTATCCTCGTTTGCGAATTGAAATGCAGATACGTTGCCACCCGTGAGGAATAAGTTGGAATGCCTCTTTTCCAGTAAAAAGGGTATCCGGTTCTCTACACTCACCATACGAAACACAGCAGTGTTATTAAACTGCTATTTTACGCTGGTATTCTGTGAGAGCGTGGTCCTTCCCGGGTCGAGCCGACCCATTCGTGCGACAACTATACTACTAATAGAGCTGCAGCATGTATGACGAGCACTAAATATGTCGTATGGTCTCTTATTGCAGCTGTTAACTTTGAGCAGTTATCAAAATTAACTTTTTCGTTACAATACCCGACAGTGATATAAAAATAAAATTATTTGACTTGGAAGCCAAAATATGTTGGCTAAAGTTGATTATACCTTATAGCAATCTTATGAATACATTTGTGTTGATATCAAACAAAACTTATTCATGAGAGAAAATATACATTACACAACAAAACATATTTCTAATAAGAAATTTTGTATCTCTGAAAGAAAAAGTTGGTCAACATTCTCTTTAATATACAGGTCCCGTAGGCGATTGGTTACCTTTGGTTTGCTATTTTCCCGAACATTAACAAAAACTTTGCTGTGTTCAGTATATAAAGTCTTTTCTCATAGATATATTTAGATTACGATTTTGTTTGGTATTTGGCATTTATATTCATATTTACCTTTTCAGTTTATGAAAAATAAAATGTCATATTTTTTTATAGGAGACAGCAAGCAAACGAGCATGCGACTCACCTGATGGTACGTGACTACTGCCGCCCATGAACATTTGCAACACCAGGGGAATTGCAGATGCGTTGCCGGCCTTTTAAAAAGGAGTAGGCTGTTTTCTTGAAGGTCCCTAAGTCATATCGCTCCGGAAAAATGTTCAAATATTATTTTAATAAAATGTGTGTTTATTTTTTTAAGTGATTTATATTAAAGAATAAGAGTGTTAATTTTTTTTACACACACAAATCACTGCAGTATATTGTTTCAATAATAATTAACATATTTTGAAGCAGTTAACATAATTTGGCAAATAAAAAAAATAGTAGTCATCATTTTTTTTTTGAGAGGGGGCAAATGAGTATGCGGCTCACCTGATGGTAAGTGACTACCGCCGCCCATGAACAACCGCAACACCAGGGAGGGAATCGCAGATGCGTTGCCGGCCTTCCAAAAAGGATCACGCTCTTTTCTTGAAGGTCCCTAAGTCGTATCGGTCCGGAAAAATCGCTGAAGGTAAATTATTCCACAAGTAAGTTGTGCGAGGAAGAAAACACCTTCTAAATCACACAGTGGTGGACCGCCAATCATCCAGATGGTGTGGATGGTATCGGGAGTTCTGCCGCGATGTGCGTTCGTGAAATTTGGCGGCTGGGATTAATCCGAACAATTCCTCAGAGCACTCCCCATGGTAAATGCGAAAGAAAATGCAAAGAGATGCAACATCTCTTTGCAGTGCCAATGAGTCGAGCCGATCGGAAAGGACTCGGTCGTCGACGATTCGAGCCGCTCTGCGCTGGATGCGGTCAAGTGGAAGGAGCTGGCACTGGGGAGCCCCAGCCCAGAGATGGGAACAGTATTCCACGTGAGGCCGAAACTGCGCCTTGTAAAGTTGCAGGCGTTGAGCTGGCATGAAATACTGTCCCGCTCTGCTGAGCACGCCAAGCTTTTTAGAGGCCAATTTGGCCTTCTCTTCCAAGTGACCACGAAACTGCACGTCACTCGATATGTCGACGCCGAGGATTCCGATACTGGCTGAGGCAACAAGGGGAGTACCTTGAAACTGAGGAGATACGACAAAGGGGTTCTTTTTAGCGGTATACGCGCAAACTTGTGTCTTCTGAGGATTAAACTGGACTAGATTTAGTCGCCCCCAATCCGAGACTATGTCCAGCAAAGACTCGACTTCAGACACAAGTTTATTCCGGTACTCGGTGACGTTTTCCCGAGAAATATTGACACGGCCGGTGTATAGAGCATCACCAGTGCTGTCATCCGCATAGCAATGAATGCTGCCGGCTTGCAACATATCATTGATATGCAGAAGAAATAGCGTTGGTGATAGCACGCAGCCTTGTGGAACACCAGCGTTAATAGGCTTGTAGTCGGAGCATGCACCGTCTACAACGGCCTTGGTGCTCCGATCTGCAAGAAAGCTGGTGATCCAATTGCTTTTGCAAAGGGAGCTTCGAAAGAAGCGCTTTGTGCCAAACCCGATCGAAGGCCTTGGCAATGTCCAAACTAACGGCCAATGCCTCCCCCTTGGACTCTTCTGCCTCCACCCATCTATGGGTCAGGTAGACCAGAACATCACCAGCTGATCGACCCCGACGAAAACCGTATTGGCGGTCACTAATCAGCTGGTGATCCTCAAGGTACCGAATGAGCTGGCAGTTAATAATGGATTCCATTATTTTGGAGAACAAGGGGGTGATGACGATAGGCCTGTAATTGGACGGGTCTGAGCGGTCGCCTTTTTTAGGGATCGGGTGGACAAAAGCTATCTTCCATGATTTCGGGACTACGCCTAGGGAGTAGGAGTACCGGAAAAGACGCGTTAAAACCGGTGCCAACTCCGGAGCACACGTCCTCAGCACAATTGGGGAGATTCCGTCAGGCCCACTCGACTTATGGATGTCAAGGGAGAGGAGTGCTCTGCGAACCGAGCGCTGTGAGAACCGCACATCCGGCATGGAGCACTCACACCACGGGATGGTCGGCGGTGTGTTCCCCCCGTCATCAACAGTCGAATTGGACGCAAAAAGGGAGCCTAAAAGGTCGGCTTTCTCTTTTGCGTCGTGAGCTAGTGAGTCGTCCTCCCTGTGCAGAGATGGTAATGATGGCTTACAGAAATTTCCTTGGACAGCCTTGGCGAGAGACCAGAATGCACGGGTTCCCGAAGGAAGGCGAACTAGTTTCTCGCCAATTCTGCCTATGTGCTCTGACTTTGCCTTGGCAATAACTCTTTTGAAGGACCTGGAGGCGAAGTTATTCTTCTTTTTAAGTGTGCTGGTGTTTACATCCCGAGTCGCCGAAGCCGCAGCCCAGGCTTGATAACAATCCTGCTTACTGCGTAATGCAGTCTTACAGGAGCGACCAAACCAAGGCTGAGATCTGCCATCGATGGGTACCACAGATGATGGAATAAATAGTTCCATTCCCTGTAACACCACATCAGTGACAGAGTCAGTAACAGCGATGGGGAACCATGGGTAGGAAGCAAAGAAAGACCGCATTCCGTCCCAATCCACCGACCTGTATTGCCAAACACGGCGGCAACCTGCAGAACGCAACCGCGAGGGGAGCGTGAGTGGCACCACACTCCGGATCAGGCAATGGTCTGAAGAGCCAAGGGGAAACCTGATATCCGTCCGGATGAGAGGTCAGCAGAAGGTCCAACAGGGAAGTTGTATGATCCTCAACATCTGGAATCCGCGTAGGCGATGTAATCAGTTGTGTCAGACCACACGCGGATGTTCGTCGCTGTCTACGCGTAGCCAAAGGATGGACAAATCCGAACCTTCAAGACTGCCGAGGCGTCGAGAACAGATGTCCTCTCTGACATACACGCAAACTCCACCCCGAGGCACAAAGGAATGCTCCAATTTGTACCCCGGGTAAGAGAGATACGAAATATCAGCCGGAGAGGAAACCTGCGTTTTGGTCAGAAAGAGCAAGGCCGGCTTCGCCGTCTCGAGATGGTAGTGGACGCCGTTTAGGTTCGAGTGAAGTCCCCCGATGTTGCAGATATTCACGGATAGCGTGGCAGTGGTCGCCTTGGTCTTGTTGCTCAGTTTGCCCCGAGCAGTTATTGTGTTGAGCGGAATTCCCCCCCTCCCCCCAGAATACGCGGGGCAGCCTGAGCACCCACGCTCAGGAGTGGAATAGCATGGTCTTGGATGCTCAGCGAGGGATTCTCCAGGGCTACTGGTACCTTCCTGGGGTAGTTTATGATGTAATTCCGCTACCATGTTGATGGGGGGGGGGGGGAATTGGGCCTCCGGACACCTGCACTCACCAGACGAAACGCGGAAGCAGAGCTTCCACTTCACACCGGTATTCTGTGAGGTCGTGGTACTAACCCGGCTCGAGCCGGCCCATACGTGCAACAGCAAAAGCTGCTGCGTGGCTCTACCACGGTTCAAATCAATAATCATTATAACGGCGATATAAATATGGGTAAAGGTACAGTCTATGTCAGCAACTATATCGATGATGGTAAAAATACAGTATGAAAGTGTTTCGCAGTATATATAATATTATTAAATATATATATATATATATATATATATATATATATATATATATATATATATATATATACCATGTACCTTACATGGTATATATATATTTTTTTACTTATTACAAGCCAGTGCTAACCACAATCCCACCTGGTGGTAAGTGGTGATGTAGCCTTAGATTGTAAATTGCACTGTCTTAGCGTAACAAAAGCCTATTCAGTCATGCCTTCAAGACGCTCAGATTGTATGAGGACGGAAAGACAGACGCCGGCCAATTATTCCACTCCTTTGTTGTACGCATTTTAAACGATGAAGCAAACCGTTTGGTTCTAATGCGTGGAATATCGACACCAAAGTGATGAACCGACCGACGAATAAACCGACCGCCTGGTTATCCGATGGTGGAAAGAAGAGGGAGGTATTAAAACGTAAAATTCCTGCGCACAGTCACCGAAACGCATTCTATAGCATACCGAGAGACTGGCTACTCTGCGCCTGTGCTCGAGGCTGACTAGATTAGTTTCAACCAAATGTAGGTCACCAATGAGCCTCTTAGCACGTCTCTCCACTGAATCAAACGCTGCCAGGTGGTATTTTGCAACACCAGCTCATATGTGATGCACGACCATACTTGCGCATTATATAAGGTAAGAAGCTGCCCCGGCGTGAAATACCGCCGCATCCTTGCAAGGACACCAACTGTCCTTGCGGCTGCTTTGGCTCTGGACTCTATCAACCGCGCATAGTTGAGGTTCGGAGAAAATTCAATCCCTAACAACTAAAGGCGGTCAGTGTACTCTAAGGATACGTTCCGGAAAGTAGGAACCAAAGTGTCTCCTGTCTTTTTCTCTAAATATTCTACAAGGCTCTAAAACCGAGGAAAAGTGAGTAAAACCTGAGAGTGAGATGAAAGGAAATGAATTTATTAAGTGGATAAAATTATTTTAAAGGAGGTCTGTACTCTACCCTCTCCAAATGAAACACGGCAGCATTTTTAAGCTGTTTCACGATGGTATTCAGTGACAGCTTGGTAATTCCTCAGTTGAGCCAACCCATTCGTGCTGTATCTATAATACGGTTCAGTGTAATTCTATGACCTTAAAATACTCAGTAACTAGAAATAAAAAAAAACACACAAATTCGTGTTACAACTAAACAGTTGCAGCGTGCCTCGAACCACGTATTCTTCTAGGTGGTAGGACTCGTTTTCTGCCTAGGAACCCGTGTAGAATAGTATCACCTTCTTATCTATTTCAGCAGTAGCAGTACATGTTCTAAAATAAGTGTCGATATAGCCAGTAAAATTACAGGCTATGAGGTATACCATTCTGGCCCTCAGAGGTGACATTGACAGCGCATCTGTACCTTCTTTGTTTGAAATTGGTTGCAGTAGCCACCTACTATCGGGTAGGCCGTGATTTCGTTTCTTACTACAATTTTATAAAAACACAACTTAAATTGAAAATTTTAAAATCCCCCGAAAGATAACAACCGCAGCTAACAAAACAGCAGATGACTTTGAAACGACTGCACCAATTTTGATAGAACATGTCTAAGAACTACCGCTAGAAAACCTGCTTTGAAATGAAAGGAAACCGCACCCAAATCTGTTCACCGGTTTAAGAGCTACGGTGCCACAGACAGACACGCAGACAGACAGACAGACGCACATAGCGATCAAACTTAAAACACCCCTCTTTTTGCGTCGAGGTTAAAGAATAAAAAGTGAAATCTTTTATATGGGAATAATTTTATTATTTTAGATTCTTTGAAGTCGGAATTTAATTCTTATAAAAAAAGTTGTTTTGATCCTTTTAAGTGGACTATGGAATTTAATAAGATCAAGGTTTAAACTATATGCCCCATTTTTGTAAACATACAAGTTGAATTTGTACTTAAAATTTATATCGGAACGCGCTTGAACAATACATACTCTATTTAATAAAATAAAAAATAAAAACATAAATATTTGGTTCACAATTGACGAAGATATAGCGTAACATACAGTCAAATTAGGAACCGGTGCGATTCACGCCGGCATAAAAGAAATTGTTAATTGAATTTGTTAGAAATTAATTTGTTCATTTCCGCATAATGAAATAAAATGATGTGTCTTGCCCAGTGTGAACAGCACCTCCCACTCTCCCTCAATACCGTGCACTATCCCAGTCACCACCAATCCCACCAACACATCTCCACCACCACTTCCAACACCACCACACTAGGAATGACGCACCACTCTCGATAATAGCATCCTCAGGTGAAATAGACTCTGCGGAGGCTAGCAATTAAGTGCAAGTGTATGTTCTGATAAACGCACTTTCAGTAGTGAAAGAAAACATCTTGAAAGTTGCATGCAGTGGAATAGAATAATTGGAGGACATATGAGTTCCGCCAACACGCATTGGAGTAGCGTGGCAGACTAATTTTTTGACGACACTCTCAAAATTGAGACAATTCTGCCCAACTGTGACCAGATGACATATAAGTTGTAACATTACTTTACTTTTAAATTTACTATCTGCATCAAAATAATTATATTTTCGCATCTTCTCGTGATATCATCAGAATAGTGTCATATAATAAAACTGAAACATTTAGAAACGACTTAAAAAAGTGAATGGTAGTGTCGGAAAGGGACGCCCTAGACGAAGATTTATCGACCAAATCGGCGATACATTAAAAATGGGCCAGATTAGGAGTACCCTTAACCGACGAGCGTGTAGGCGTAGATATATGGATGTAAAGGAGGCGAGAGAGGTGTGTTTGGATTGCGCCAAATGGAAGTCCGTAGTCTCTGCCTACCCCTCTGGGTGACAGGCGTGAGTGTTTATGTTTGTTGTGTTTTGTGTTCAAAATAAAAAAAGTTGTATTTGCCAATCCACTTGCTGAGCGTGGCAACTGTCAGAAAACCTTATGAGGTAATCTATGGGGGATCATATGCTTAGCAGTAGAACTTTATAGGCTATTATATAATGGTAATGATGAAAAATAAAATAAAAATGTGGGCGTAGCGTTAAATACTCCACGTAGTACTCCGATAATGAATCCGACTGCCAAGTATTAGTGTATAATAAATTTGAGATTTGTTCAAAGTATACGGCAGTTTATTCATAATTTGCACAATTTCTTTATATATATGTTTTCACTTCGAAGCACATGTAGACACGAAGAAATGCCGTGCTGTAGTATTATGGTTGAAACACGAATGGGTCGACTCTACCGGGGATGGACTACGCTCTTGCAGGATATCAGCGTAAAATAGCAGCTTAATGCTGCTGTGTTTCATATTGTGAGTGTAGATAACTGGAGACTCGTTGTACTGGAAATGAGGAATTTAACTCCTCAGGCGTAATAACGCATCAGCATAATGATTCTTAATCGAGGATAAACGGAGATGTCTATGGGCCACAGTATCCCCTTACCATCTGGGGGACTCTATGCTCGTTTGCCACCCTTATTCTATAAGAAACACATACATATATGTATAAAAAAATTAAGATGAATATGTTGTTTACTTATCTACTTTAAATAGTTTTATCATATTTAGGGGAAAATTTATACTAAATGCTATGGAATCTCAGGTATAAATTGTTCGAAATTGATTTGCCGAGGTATAAATTGTTCGAGAAATTTATCGCGTTCCCAACTTACATCAAATAAATGACTATGTAACTAGAATTAATAGCTGTAGTGGTTACTACATTAACACATAGTTCGCCACCCATACGTATTAGTAACGTTTTTGTCACTGAGCTGTTACACTGAAGATCATTGTGGAATAGAAATATTAATAATTTACTTAAGAAATATTATATACAACTCGGCTGGGCAGCGTTCGGGAAGCTACGACACATTTTCTCGTCAGACATACCTCAAAACCTTAAAACGAAATTGTACAACCAGTGCGTGTTGCCAGTGATGACTTACGGAACTGAGACGTGGTCCTTCACAGCTGGCCGTATGAAGAAGCTCAAGGTCGCTCAGCGAGCTATGGAGAGGGCTATGCTCGGAGTTTCTCTGCGTGATAAACTTAGAAATGAGGATATCCGCAGTAGTACTAGAGTAGCCGACATAGCCCAACGGATTAGTAAGCTGAAGTGGCAGTGGGCCGGCCATATAGCTCGAAGAACTGACAACCGATGGGGAAGAAAGGTTCTCGAGTGGCAGCCTCGTACCGGTAGGCGAAGTGTAGGGCGACCCCCCACGAGATGGAGTGATGACCTGGTAATTCATGCAGGAAGTCGATGGACGCAGGTGGCTCAGGACCGTGCTTTGTGGCATTCCTTGGGGGAGGCCTATATTCAGCAGTGGACTTATGAAAGGCTGTAATGATGATGATGATATACAACTATGTTAATAAAACTAATGGAGTGTTTACAACAGAAACATTCTTTTTTTAAATAACTGCCCAATCAAAATAGTGAGTGAACAGCATCTTATCAACTTAATTTTATTAGCAATTGTTTTCGGAATGAAAATAATTGAAAAAATGTTTTTGGAGGAATATTTAAGAAAAGGATAACAAGGTTTTCTATGAGCGAGGTCAATGTTCAATATTGGATTTTGATAGACTGTAATAAAAGAATAACGAATGACATATTCAAGAAAATTTGTACGAAGATCTCACTTAACTAGCTCTTTTTGTTAGTAATTTAAAAATAAACTTACTAATAAACAAAAAATAAACGTTAATATGATATTATTTATAAAATTCTTCAAAGGTACATATATATGGCTAAAAGAACATTCAATGGTAACAAACCTAACTAAGTAAACAATAATCACTGCTCTTGAGGTCTTATCACTTTAGCGTAGCTTGCGGTCTACGCATCTACACTGCGACGTGCTACGAGGAGCCATCTACGTGTTATCATTATCAAGCTAACAAGTCAGTTCGCGCGCCGCGCTCAACTGGAGTAGACGTGAATCCTGTACTAGGGGCTCGCGAAACTTTACTCGTTAGCGTCGGCTCGAGTTTGTGTTTCATTATTTGATTTTATTTTGGTGATTCTTGCAACTGAATGTAGCTTCATTATCTTCTTATTACGTGACTGTGGACTATCTTAATCTAGTTCCAGTTCGAAACAAATAGAATAATTTAAGGTAAGTGTTCAGAAATTTTTCCTCATAAGTCATTATAATTTTAATGTCTTATTTACTGCTAGCCTGTATGAGTAAATTATAACTATAATCATTACTTATTTCGAAAGAACAAAATTAAATATTAGATTTTTCGTAAGTTTTACAAAAGTACCTAAATCTAATTCTTAATATGTCCTTACTTACTAAACGGGCGGTAATATTGTATATCTATCTACATCTTTCAGCAATTAATCTCATGGGAGATTTGGAGCTAGCCTGCACCCTTCCGAGGCTGTATACTTTCTTATAATGACGTAGTACTGCAAAATCGAGGTAGCCCCAACACGATTTTGAAGGTATTGTTGTACTGGAATATCTTTAAAATCTTGTTGGAATTAAGGGGACAAAAATAATTCGAAAGACAAAAATGTATATTTAAAAGTTCTATAGCACAAGTTCGCTTTGTGGAACAAAACCGTCTCTCATAATTTCTGACATAGCGCTAGGCACTTATAAATAAATGCAAAAGTCCAGAAATAAAACCATATTTTCCAAATATAAATAATTACGTGTCTTTTTCCGCTTTTTGGTTGACGACGCATGCTCGTATTTACCTGAAAATAAAATATTATTGAAATGTTTTTTACGTGGTAGAGCCATGCTGCAGCTATATTAGTAGTATAGTTGTAGCACGAATGGGTCGGCTCGACCGGGGAAGGACCACGCTGTCACAAAATACCAGCGTAAAATAGCAGGTTAACGCTGCTGTGATTCGTATGGTGAGTGTAGAGAACCAGAGACACTTTTTACTGGAAAAGAGGCATTCCATCTTAGTCCTCACGGATAACAACGCATCTGCATTTTGATTCGCAAACGAGAATAAATGTAGATGTCTATGGGCCACAGCAACCACTTACCATCAGGTGGACTGTGCGCTCATTTGTCACTCTTATCCTATAAAAAAATGTATTTTAAATCTGATTACAAATAAAATGTATCGCTTCATAATTTTTATAAAACTAAAGTGAGAAACGAACTTGCAGTCCACCTCTTGGTATATGGTTACTGCAGCCCATGGACACCTTTAAGGACTAAGATGGATTTCTAACAGTTTGTATTTATACTGACTCTATAATCTTTTTAATAGCCTTCATTATGGTATAAGAAGTAAGAATAGTTACTTTTAGGATACTTACTACTCTTACTCTACAAATTGTCTAACAACACAATTCAATTTTAAAAGTTTAAATGATTTTAACGGCTTTTCTATTAATAGAAAATGCCAGAATATGATAATGTTTACTTTATTAGAAAACTATTATGATATGCATTATTAAACTCCAAAGGACTGTATTTTATTACTTATTTTTAAGACGGGAAATTCATTCGAGTTGAGAGCCAAACTACCGATAATTTTATAAAATACAAAACAACAATAATATAATAGATAATTTAATATTAAAAATTTTGTAGAATAGACTTCAATAAAAGTTCTTAAGAATAACTCGAAAACTATTGGTCAGACCTTAATCAAATTTATATGGGAGCACATGTGAAGCACCAGCTTTCAAATAATAAAAGAATCATCGAAAATCGGTTCACCCAGTAAAAAGTTATGAGGTAACACACATAAAAAACATATAGTCAAATTGAGTACCGTCTCCTTTTTGAAGTCTGCAGAAAAGAATGATTTTATTCAAAATCGTTTACATGGATACTTATTGAAAGACATACATATGCTTTTGCTACTGTCTCGGAAAAACCCTCAGTCCTAGGAACCACCAACGAAAACCCAGCGGGACTTATTTTAAATATAAATTTAATATGTTATGATGGTTTGTTTCCCTCTATCGCATTTCACGACACCCATGGGATGATACGCAGTTGTGAATTTTCCTATATCGCAAAAAATAAATGAAAAATAAAAAATGTGTTTGCAAACCCAATAAAAAAAAATAATAATATAAAAGTAGAAATAGGTAATTTCTAGAAAATTCTCTTCTAATCTTTCACTAAATATATCATCAGCCATGGTTACATTTATTTAAAATAATTGTACGGAACGTTTATTATCGATTTACGAAAACAGAAATTAGTTTGTCTGGTTCGGTCTGAGCGAAATTTAAGCGTCTAAAGATAACACGTTATCAGCGCTCGGTGTTAAGCACAGGATGTGAAAACACACATAGGCGTGGATTTGCGGCGTATCAGCTTTCAGAGAGTCAAAGAGCTGACTGGCGCTTGGATAACTGTCCCCTGATAAGTTACTGTTTAATATAAAAAATACATAAAACTTAAATGTCTTAGATAGAGAGATATAAGGTGTTAGATATAAAATTTTGGTAACTTCTCCTTTTTTATGAGTCTTCCAATAGTACAGTCGTAAGCATAGGTCTTCAACAACTTTGAAATTCTTAGAATGCGTAAAGGATTAAAGTATTCTGTTTTAACTATCTCTGATTAAATTATCAATCACTTTATTGTACAAATTTTATAGAATATTTATTTTTAAATAAAACTAATTTTACGGATTTTATCGCGTATATTCGCGATAAAATCCGTGAAATTAGTTTTATTTAAAAATGTGTAGTGTTCGCGTAAATATAAGAAATCATTATGAATATTTATTTTTTTAGATATGAGCTTGCTAATTTTAATCTGCAGGCAACTATATTTTTCCGGCTTTTTATCTAATCGAATATATATTTGTAGAATTTATTATCCAGTTTATTTATTATGTATTTTAAATATAACTTGCAGAGAGTTACTTAATTTATTACTGTATACCAATGAATTTACATAAATTATATATATACATATTACCTGTCTAAATATTACACTAAGATGATTTTTGAACCTCTGGCTTCTAAACTAGGCAGGGCTTGTATTATAAAAGTTAGTGCTCTCCTCAAAATCAATATCGGCAAGACAACTACAGATTAGCAAAAAGTAAAAAAAATGAAAAAAAAAATAACTTGTTAACATAATAACAAAACGACACACAAAAAAATTCATCAAAATCACGCTAGCCATTTTCGAGTTTAAGCGAGATTAACGGACAGCAATTGATTTTTATATATAGAGATTTGCCATTTTTTTATAGGATAAGGGTGACAAACGAGCATACAGTCCACATGATGGTAAGTGATTGTTGTAGTCCATAGACATCTAAATCTATCCTCAATTAGTTCCAGTAAAAAAGGGTCTCCAGTTTTCTACACTCACGATACGAAACACAGCAGCGTTAAGCTGCTATTTTACGCTAGTATTCTATGAGAGCGTGTTCCTTCGAGTCGAGCCGACCCATTCGTGCTACAACTATACTACTAATATAGCTAATTATATACCATGTCCGATTGCGTAAGTCATGCCATGCGTTAGTATTGCAATAACTCGAAAATTGAGTACGTCCCTGGATGGTTTATGTAGATTCACAATTGGACCCGTTAGGTGGCGCTGCTGTCAAGATCCAGAAATGACTCGTTTGAAGCCGGGGCGGATCGCTAGTTATTTATGTATATTGAATATATAAATTGAACGTTGACATTGTATTTTTTATTATATGGTGTAATTATAAATGAAATTGAAATCCAACACAACTGGAGAGAGACCAACAGCTTTACAGCGTGCGTATTTTTAGAGCCACGGAGGTGAAACATCGCCAACTTCCCGACACCAGCCTACTACTTAGATTTCTTGACAGGAAAACCCAATAACTGATTAAGGCCGACCCGGGATTCGAACCCGGGTCCTCATGACCAGCAATCGCAATTACGACCAATAGACATTCAAATAAATATTTGAAATTTTAGAACTCTTTATTAATATTTACTAATAATATAAATAATTAAAAATAAAAAAATTTGTACAGCCGACTTCAATATAAGTTATTAAGAATACCTTGATCAAATTCATATGGGACCACACGAAAAGTACCAGCTTTCAAATAAAAAAGAATAATCGAAATCGGTTCACCCAGTAGAAAGTTATGAGGTAACACACATAAAAAACATACAGTCGAATTGAGTACCATCTCCTTTTTGGAAGTAGGCAGACAAAATATATTCAAATCTAAAAATGAATCACCGTTCTTTTAAAATCTCTTTTTGTAATGTGTTTGCGTTTAAATCGGTTACGCAAATCTACTATGTTAGTTACTCTAAAACTAAGTGTAAATATGTGTAAAATAAATGTAAATGAAAACATTTCCCTAAAGAATACTTTTTCCGGCGTTCCAAAAACTAGGTTAAGGGAGCAGATTAGCTTAAAGCCAGATCGGGCGGTTCACCGCGTGGCGCCGCTATGGCCGCAACTAATTGGGTGTGTTGAGACAGATTACAGCCTCCCTCTGGCTGAACATGACTCTTCTGAAATGTGATACTACAGAAAAAAAAATACATTTAATTAGATTCTTTAATTAGTCGCACAAAACAGTAAGTTTTTTTTTTTATAGATATAAGGTAACAAACAGTAAAAAGTAAGTTTTCATTATAGATATAGGATAACAAATGAGCACACAGCCCAGTGGATACTGTTGTCCATAGACATCTACATATATCCGCGTTTGCGAATCAAAAGACAGAACGTGGTAGAACCATGCTGCACCTATATTACAATATAGCTGTTGCACGAATGGGTCGGCTCGACCGAGGAAGGACCACGCTCTCACAGAATACCAGCGTCAAATAGCAGCTTAACACTGCTGTGTTTCGTATGGTGAGTGTAGAGAACCGGAGACCCTTTTTACTGGCAAAGAGGCATTCCATCTTAGTCCTCACGGGTGACAACGCATCTGCATTTTGATTCGCAAACGAGGATATATGTAAATGTCTATGAGCCACAGCAATCACTTACCATCAGGTGGACTGTGTGCTCGTTTGTCACCCTTATCCTATAAAAAAAAAAGGTGCGTTGTCATCCGTGAGGACTAAGATGGAATGACTCTTTTCCAGTGAAAATGATCTCCAGTTCTTTAAACTCACCATACGAAACACAGTAGCATTGAGCTGCTATTTTACGCTGGTATTATGTGGGTGCGTAGTCCTTCCCCGGTCGGTTCGACTCATTTGTGGTACAGCATGGTTCTGCTACTTCAGCGAGTTACAGGCTATGTAGACGAGATGTACGTCCCACAGCTGGGGACAAGCCATCCCTCATTTCTAAGTTAATAGTAGTTGTTGGCAAATTTCATATATCCTCGAAATATTCAATTCCTCAAACATGCAGGTTCTCTTGCGATGATTTTCTTCACCAATAGCATGAACTTCACAAATTACCACTTTAAATCAAAAAGATTTCATTAGCCCCATTGGGAAACCAACCCAGGTTGTTCGCGTGCTGGTAAATTTACGCTACCGCTTATCCCTTAAGCTACCACGCTTCAAGTTAATAAATGTGAGTAAAATGTTCAACGTCTTTCTCTTATTCTTCTCATAAGGTCATGAACTACGAGACATGGGTCTTTTCAATTATAAGGTATAAGTAGCTACGCTAGTTAGTTGTCAATAGTAACGGGAAATCAGTAGGAATTTTATGTCTGATATAAATACGAGATGGGGAAGCCTCAATACTTTTTAACAAATGTCGTCACCGGTTCAGTTCGCTGATCGCAAATTGAAGCTTAGTTATAGAAGTTATAAGTATAATTCTTCTTCTTCCTTTTCTTTATAATCATGTAAAAATCCATTGCTGGATATGGGACTCTTCCGTTGGAGGGAAGATTTTATCGTCTTGCTTGGCCGACAGAGGGACGCTCGAAGAACCAGGCGCCTCGAACCTTTGGCGCTGCTTCATCTGTTTTAAACCAGGCTTAAATGAGTGGGCATCCACCAACAGCCCTAAAGTCGTTTTGGCACATCCCACAGTCTACACTTTAGACGCCCATGAGACGAAATGAGGTGATAGTCTCACTTACGCTACTATCACATGGATATACGAGTAAGTATATTATGTGTTATTCTACGATATAATGAACTTCAATGTCAAATGTCATTACAATCAAAAAGCTGGCAGCAGTAAGAAAAGGATACGCATAACGCACCTGCAATTCTTCTTCTTTTACGGATGCATTACGGTAGTCACTTTTCATCAGATGAGCTGATTCCTTAACCCCTTTTTAACCGACTTCAAATAGGAGGAAGTGCTTATTTCGACTGTATGTGTTACCTCATAAATTTTTCTGGGTGAACCGATTTTGATGATTCTTTTTTTATTTGAAAGCTGGTACTTCGCACGTGGTCCCGTGTAAATTTCATCAAGGTTTAATCCAGTACTTTTTGTGTTATCCTTAATATTGGAGTTGTCCAAAACAAAAACTTTAACCATTCGTTAGAACCTATTAACCTTCAGGGTTAACCTGGAAATTAACCACCCTCTTACCAATTTTCACCCACCGCTAAGTAGTAGTGTGCAGTATATCTTGTGTTTTCGAGAATAACAGTGTCAATATAATTACGTTCTTTCTTTTAATTTCTTTTTTCAATTGACAAAGATTCATATCTGATATCTTTGTCAATTGTAAATCGATTTTTTTAAATAAATAGGATACACTATAAGGGCTAATTTGAAATAAAAAAAATTACCCTAAGAGTGTGAAATAGGGATAAGTTTTTATTTATAATTTTTTGGATATTGCGAGCTTAAGATATTGTTAACTCCACTGAAAAGGATCAAAACATTAGACCTTCGATAAAAGTAAAAGCGAAAGAACTAAAATGAATTAAATAATTTTCCCATAATGGTGGTTTTATTACACTATGTCTTAGCACCGAATTCTGAAGCTATTTTTAAAGAATATGGGTGACAAGCGAGCACACAGTCCACTTGATGGTAAGTGGATGTTGTGGGACATAGACATTAGATATTTCTTGAATTGAGCATCAAAATACAGACGCATTGTCACCCTTGAGGTCTGAGATAGAATGCCTCATTTCTAGTGATCTCCGAGGGTTTCCGGTTCTCTACACTTACTCCACGAAGCACAGAAGCATTAAGCTGCTATTTTACGCTCTCATTCTACGGAAATTATTTCATTATTTCTAGTTCTTTGAAGTCAATTTTACTATTTATTAATATCTATTTTTCCTGTACCGTGGAGGTTTTGACATACATAAATTGAGTCTCTAGAAGTTTATGTTTAATTTAAAACTATGGAAGTTATGAAATAAGGAAACATTATTTTATATTTTCTTTTGCGTAATGTCCTAGATCCTAATAATAATGATCATAAATTTGAGAATCTTTTTTTATTAAATATTTAATTTAACTAAAATAATTTAAGACAAAACATCCTCCTCGTGTCATTCCAAACAAATAAAAATACATTATACTGCACCAGTAAGTACGGGCGGGTGCAGTTTGAGCAAATGTTGCTATGTCAGATATATGTTTAAGAAAATGTTGTTTTACGGGGTACGCTCGGCACGAATGGGTCGGCTCAACTGGGAAAGGACCACGTTCTCACATAATACCAGCTTAACATAGCTGTGTTTCGTATGGTGAGTGTAGAGACCCGGAGACCCTTTTTACTGGAAAAGAGGTATTCCATCTTAGTCCTCACGGGTGCAAACGCATCTACATTTTTAATCTTTATTGAGGATAGATGTGGATGTCTATGGGTTACAGCAACCACTTACCATCAGGTGGACTGTGTGCTCGTTTGTCACTCTGTCCTATAAATAAAAATGTCAGAAATATAAAGCAAAAATATAGCTGCAGAACAAAGATGAAAATAATTCCAAAAAAAACTTTCTTCATAACCTGGACATGTGTCAGGGAGGATTTGCCTTAATTACAAACTTTGGGGTATTGCTGATCGCAGTACCAGACGTCTCGCGCCTTTGACACTGCTTGCCGTCGCCGGTCTGGGTATTTATGTATAACGCTCGGCGAAAACGAAATGGTTACACCGCCATCTATCGGAAACCATGATATGTTTTTGGGATTACGTTGAGTTGCCTCTTACGCGCGACCACATTGCAATTACTTGTATACTGCGCAACTTCGTCACCTACATACCTATGTTCTCATTATTGAGTAATGAGTTATTACTCAGTCTGATACAAATAATTTATTTTTTGTTATTCATTAAAAGGTTCAGGCAAATGAATAATATTTTATTTTTATTGAATAAGGGTGAGAAACGAGCACACAGATCACCTGATGGCAAGTGAATGATTGAAGACTAAGATGAAATGCTTCGTTATCATTAAAAAGAATCTCCGGTTCTCTAAACTCGCCTTACGAAAGACTTATTATCCTACTGTTTCACATTGGTGTTGGAGTGTGGTCCTTCCCCGGTCGAGTCAAAATACGTTTCGTCTTCTTCTTCTATCAACCTATAGAAATTCACTGCTGTACAGAGAACACTCCCGCGGTAGGGAAGATTTGACTTGTCACTCTGCAGGTGGATTGAGATCTGGGTGATTTATGCATAAAACCCGAGAAAATATTATACCATTTATAGGAATACATAAACACTCACACCCAGAGGGGTAGGCAGAGACTACGGACTTCCATTTGGCGCGATCCTGACACACCTCTCTCGCCTCCTTTATATCCATATATCTACGCATACACGCTTGTGGGTTAAGGGTGCTCCTAATCTGGCCCATTTTTAATGTATCGCCGATTTGGTTGATAAACCTTCGTCTAGGGCGTTCCTTCCCGACCCTGCCGTTCACTTCTGCAACATAAATTTGCTTTGTCACTCTTTCCTCGTTCATTTTTTCTACATGACCAAACCACCGAAGCATAAAATTTATAGGAAGTAACAAGATTTTTTGGTGTTTTCCATAGTCGCCTCTTAAATAAATTAAGAGAGGAAATGGCGATAGATTTTCTTACGCCGCCAACAATCAATAAAATTATTACCGATAATTATGTGAATGTACTTAAAAACGACAACGTCCCAAGCGAGGATGGAATTACAGCGGAGTTTCTGAAAGCCGGTGGAAAACCGGTACTTGAAGTCGATTATGAGCTCTTTAATTCCGTCCTCCATAGTGGCACTACACCGAAGGCGTGGAGCAGAAGTGCGGTGGTCTTGTTCTTCAAGAAAGGCGACAACGCTCTCTTGTAGAACTACAGACCGACTTCCCTTCTCAGCCGCCTCTATGTGCTGGTTTCGAGAGTCATTACGAATCGTTTCGCACGCAGACATGACGATTTCCAGCCTCCCGATCGAGCCGGTTTCCAAAAGGCTTTAGAACCATAGGCCACATACACACTCTTCGGCAAATTGTTCAGAAGTCCTTTAAATTGGCTGTGCAGCGTTCGGGAAATTACGGTACATTTTCTCGTCAGGCATACCTCAAAATTTGGAAACAAGACTGTACAACCAATGCGTGTTGCCAGTGATGACCTATGGAACTGACACGTGGTTCTTCACTGCTGGCCGTCTGAGGAAGCTCATGGTCGCTCAGTGAGCTATGGAGAGGGTTATGCTCGGGTTTTTTTGCGTGAAAAACTAAGAAATGAGGATATCCGCAGTAGTACCAGAGTGACCGATATATCCCAACGGATTAGTAAGCTGAAGTGGCAATGGGCCGGCCATATAGCTCGAAGAACCGACAACCGATGGGGAGAAAAGGTTCTCGAGTGGCGACCTCGTAATGGCGGACGAAATTTAGGCCGTCTCCCCACTAGATGGAGCGAATACCTGGTAAGACATGGACAGTGGACTTGGGAAGGGCTGTAATGATGATGATGATAATTATGATGTGAATGTGATTCACCGCATAGTGGCGGTATAAGAATATACACACTACGGAAATTGAAATAGGAGATGGGAAGCAGCGTCTTCCTTATAACAACTAGAAAATATTGCCGACCCGCCTGGCCAAGAGTGGCAACTATGGCAAGTATCCTTGTTATGAGTGAGGCCTTTGTTCAACGGCAGAGTGATAGTCTGTAATGATGATGAGGATGATGAACAATATTTTTATTAATTCATTACAGCCTATCAAAGTCTACTGCTGAACATAGGCCTCCTAATACTCCTCATTAGGAGAATAATATTATTTTTCATAGTTGCCACACTTGGACAGCGGGTTGGCGACCGCAGGTTTGTTTTTATTTTCTAATAGTTATTAGAAACACAAAATAATTATTGTCTTTAATTAAGTAAAAACTGATAGCAATATTTCGAGAGAATCTTTGCATACTTACATTGTTGACACGAGCGAGTTTCAGTTTATCGGAAAGTCTGTTTATCAAAGGCCGTCGAAAAGTCTCCTTGTGCCAGAAACCCACAAAATTCTGCATAGATAATAGAGGTCGCAATTTGTTCGGAATAATTTTACTTTTCTCCGGCAATGTTGAAATGAATAAAGCAATTGTGAATTAAATATAATATTTAACTTTTTAATAGTTTTATAGCAAAAGCTAAAAAAAAATTAGGAACCTTTTTGAAGTGAAACCTCAGTACGGTATTAAAAGAAAGTCACGTTTTCTTGTAACGATTTACCGCCACTTTTGCATTAGTAATAAAATAAGAGAAGAATGATATGTCGTAAAATTTCCACTTCAACGTGTGTACACAATTACATGCACTATTTTTTAACTTTTCTTTTTTTGTAAATTTTCACTCGATAACTTTTACACGGTTTCGAATATTAGGAGGATGATATGAAAATATTCTAATATTTAGGAATAATATAATTTTTTATTAAATAAATAAATATAAAAACACTATCAACTCTAAAAATAATTCATTATTTTGTAATATTCGTCAAAAGAATACAAGAGGCGTAACAAAAGAAGCTAGATGCTCTTCACTCATTTATTTGACACTGACAAGCTAGAAATCATTACTTAGGCTGAATAATAACTGAATAAATCTTTGCTTTTTTTTATTTATTACAAGATCCACTAGAGCCCTAATTACAATGTAAATGAACTTAAGAAATAAACTTACAGCCAATAACGGATCTACTTTATACATTATTTAACTTAAATTAATCGATCGACAATCAATAAGCTTGGGCCACAAAAACATAGAATTTTAGAACTAACAATTAAAAACAGCGCGTCTATCTTTCTCTCTGATCTGTGTGTTCGTGTACGCGCGCGCGCGATGTGTGAGTGTGTGTGTGTGGGTGTGTGTATATATATATATATATATATATGTGTGTGTGTGTGTGTGTGTGTGTGTGTGTGTGTGTGTGTGTTTGTGTGTGTGTTCAATATACATATTAACCATTTCCTTCAAGTATTTCAAGAACTTCCCTCTTAAACACATGTCTACTACTATGAAAAATGTCAGTAACATTAAATTGCTTATTAAAAGTTCTATGCAATCGACTGACTAATGCGTTTTGTGCGTAATTTGATTTTGATCGTGTTACAGAAAATAATTTTGTGTCTCGTTCTAACTTTCGGGGCGCAGAAACTCAGTATTTTGGTTGATAGTTCAGGGCTATCTATATATCCGTTGCATATTCCGTGTAAAAAGGACATGTCAGCAAGTACATGCCTATTTTTGAGAGTCATGAGATAATGATAATGACAGGATTCATCATAGTTTTTAAAGAGGCAATGGGACCGATAATTTAAGTGTTTTATGAATTTTTCTTACCTTTTCTCCAAATCTTGAGTATAAATGATATACTGAGGGTTCCAAACTATGCTACAGTATTCTAGGATACTCCTAACATAAGCGTAATATAGTACTTTTAGGCAACCTATGTCTGAGAAGGGACGACTAACACGCAATACCCAGGCTTCTGTACGCTTTGTTTTTAATAATTTCTGTATGATCAGAAAATGTCAACTTTCAATCAACTTTTTACTGTGATACTTAGTTTATAGCGTTTTTTAAGGTTCCGTAGTTACACAACCAGGAACCCTTATAGTTTCGACATGTCTGCGGTTTTGCTCAGAGACCCTAGGTGCTACAAGTCTGTAATTTGGTATAGTTACAGATTTTAATCACGCCTACAAAACTATGAATAAATTCTTTCATAGTAAATGGAATATGATTTTTTTTTACCCGTCTATTCCATCATGTGAGGTATCTTTGGATAGGTCTTTCAAAGACACTGGGGCAGTGGAACAACATCTTTTCGATTCAGAGGTCCATTGGTATTACATAAATTGGTATTTTTGTTGGTTTTATTGGCTTTAAATTGGTATTTTCATTAGTCATGTGTGTCTCCCTCTACCAACTAAACCGCTTAATTTCGAAATGTTAAAAGTATAGACGATAGTTGTATACATAATTAAGTTAAAAAAAACTATCACATCTAAGTAGAATCAAGAGGTTAACGAGTAGTCAACCAACATATAAAATGCACTTCGATTAGTAAAAATTTCGTTACAGCTCTGTAGAAAATGAACTAAAAGTAGCTGAATTTTAACTTTGTTATATTATTGTAAACTGCTAAAATTAAACATTTTATGAAGAAAACGAGTTATACCTACACAATCGCACTCAGTGCACCAAAATTGATGATATTTTGAGTGACTATTGCTGTATAATGCGCGGAATTCCCCAGGGCAGTGTTCTGGGCCCTACCCTCTTTTTGTGTTATATTAATAACCTCTGTCATGTGCTATGCTGATGACACCACACTTACATTTAACGGTCAATCTTGGGAAGAAGTTTATTCTGTTGCACAAACTGGTCTTAATACAGTCCAACAATGTAAATGTAAATACATTCTTTATCATATATTTATATTTTTATTATTATTAATACTTTTTTTTATAGGATCGGGTGACAAACGAGCACACAGTCCTCCTGATTGTAAGTGGTTACTGTGACCTATAGACATCTACATCTATCCTCAATAAAGACTCAAGATGCAGATGTGTTGTCACCCGTGAGGACTAAGATGGAATGCCTCTTTGCCAGTAAAAAGGGTCTCCAGTTCTCTACACTCACCATACGAAACACAGCAGCGTTAAGCTGCCATTTTACGCTGGTTTTCTGTGAGAGAATGGTCCTTCCCCGTTCGAGCCGACCCATTCGTGCTACAACCATAATATAGCTGCAGCATGGCTCTACCACGTAGAAAGTGTAGAGAACCGGAGACCCTTTTTACTGGAAAAGAGGCATTCTATCTTAGTCCTCACGGGTGACAACGCATCTGCATTTTGATTCGCAAACAAGGATAAATGTAGATGTCTATGGGCCACAGCAACCACTTACCATCAGGTGGACTGTGTGCTCGTTTGTCACCCTATCCTATAAAATTAAAAATATTAAAAATATTCCCTTTTGTATTACCACACCAGCATTAAAAGGCCAAAAGAACTTAAACTTATATGTCCATGATTGCTGCATGCCATCGCTTAGTTCATGTACGTAAAAAAAACCACGAACACAAAATACTTAGGTGTTATAATAGACCACAAACTTTCTTTCTAAGATTATATAAACCACATTTCTTCCAGAGTTCGTAAACTTACATACATTTTTAAGCAGCTTCGTCATCTTTCTGATACCAGTATTATAAAATTTGTTTATACTACCTTATGTCAATCTATTATTAACTAAAGCATAACGTCTTGGGGTGGTGCAGCAAAAAGCCACATGATTAGGTTAGAGCGTGCACAAAGATTTATACTTAAAATGTGTTATAAAAAACATCGATTATTTTCATCAAATGAACTTTACAAATTCTATGAATTGCTCACTGTACGTCAGCTCTATATTCTTGGGACAATATTATTAAATCATTCTAAAACGGAATATAATAAATCCAATCCTGTATTAAACAAAAGACTTCCTCATATGGTATGCACAATACCTGTTACCAATTTATTATTTGCTCGAAGATTTTTCTATTACAGAGGCCCAGTCCTATATAATCTTGCTAACAAATTATTAAATATATATCCGTTAACTAAAAGACAGACAAAAATTTCCTTAATCAAATGGCTTAAACCATTAGACTACGAACAGACTGAAAAACTATATGAACGTATTGTTTAAATACCCGTATATATTACGCACCACATGCACCCCCCCCCCACACCCCCTCCACACACACATACGTGCGCGCACGCGCACACACGCACACCACATTATTTACACTTAATACACTGCTTACCTTTACTAATAGACTACTTAAAGCATATTTTTCTTCTTTATATATACCTAATAAGTTATTTTACACAGTTTCTCCAAACTGAACAAGGATATTTTAATGTAATTTTATAACACGTAGCTGTATGGATTACTAAATGTTTTACAGCAATTTCACTTCTGTTGAGGGAGGGGTGATCCCATAGCACAGGGAAACCTAGTTTGAGCACCAGTCTCCCACCTAGATCTTATTTAGCTAATATTTATAGCTGTTACTTAGTTGTATAGTTCATTGTTGTTTCTTGTGATGTACTGATCATAATATGTGGGAGAAAATAAATACCAATTATTATTATTATTATTAACGAGTTATATGCCTTACTACTATACTATACTAGCTTTAATTTTTCATTTGCGGGATAGGCAGGGAGGATCTTTCTTACTTACGTACAACTTTCCCTTATTTTCTCCTTATTTGAGTTGGTAGTTATTTTGCAAATAAACTATATTATAATTTATATTATAGTTTAATAATTGCAAATAATTAGGATACGAGTACCATTTACAGGGGGATATAAACGAAAAATGTGATGAGAAAGTAAGAGCGATTTAAGAGTAATCAACTACGATGATTGTTTTTCGTTTAAAAACTTCCGCGCGTGCCTTTCTAACCTTGCGCTCCTAGGCACGTGCCTAGTTTGTTTTAAAGATAATCTGCCACTGTAGGGAGGTAAGGTCTTGTCATAACTAACAAAATGAACCCAAACTATGCTTAGTTTGGGCTCATTTTGTCACTATTACTACTCTTCGAGTATTATAATTAAATAGAACAAAATTAAACTGCCATTTACATTCCATGGCTTCCCACGTGATAGATGAAGAGTTTAATTTTTTTTAGATTGAGTTGAACAATTGATATTTTCAAAAGTTAAATAAAAAGTTAAGTAAGATAAATCTACACCTTATGCCACTAAAACCGCTTTTTTATGTAAAAATAGCAATTAATCTATTTAAAAAAAAAGTTAAACAATCATTTATCTTTCTGAAAATGTGCTTTTTATATCATTTATATGTTCAATATATTTGTTACATACGATTTCATGCGACAAAACGTTGGAATTTTGATTACTAGGCGCTAGTAGAACATATCTACGCACTTTGCGCTTAAGGCATGCAATTAGCAGGCAGGCTTAGTTCTGCAGCATACGCTGTAAGAAAGATTAGAAGTCTCACTAATGTTGAGACAGCTAGATTAGTTACTTTCATAGCGTGATATCTTATGGAATTTTGGTATGGGGTAATGCGACTGACATCGAAGACGACTCTCTTTTGCAAAACAAAAATGTGTTTTGCAAAAGAGAGTCGTACGGGCGATTTATAACTTAAATTGTAATGAGTCTCTTAGAGAAAATATTAAAGAAATACTCATATTTACTTTTACATTACAATATATATATGAAAATGTAATGTATGTACATAAAAACATAAATAGCTTTGATGAGAATAAAGATGTTCATACTGTAAACACTAGGAACAACCATAAGCTTGTAATACCAGTTACTAGACTCCACAGAATTAGTAATTCATTTATGGGGCAATGTGTACGCTTTTACAACAAAATCCCAGAAAATGTACAAAATTTGCCAATAAACAAATTTAAATGTTTTATTAAAGGAAAATTGTACAAAATGGGTTATTATAATATCAAAGAATACTTATGTGAATAAAACCCCTGGAATGAAAAATTTGCCACCATAGTGGTTCTATTAAAACTCATTTAAAATTTGTACAAACAAAAAACAAAATCATTATAAAGTGAAATAATATATTTAAAAAAAGGACCACTAACTATAAGTCTAATTTGAAAATAAGTCCTTCAGTTACGATACTCCTATTTGGGCCCATTGTAGTGGTAATATCAGTCAAACCGCAAACTCACTTATTATGCTAATTACCAAGAAATCCCATGTATTGTGACGGGCAACTACGAAACCCTACTTCTACATCGTACGTGGCCTGACAGCACTTGGCCAGTTTTTTTTTTCATAAAATTTTAGTGACAAACTAACTCACAGTCACCTCATGGTAAATGGCTATTTGAGCCAATGGACACTTACAACCAACTAAAAATAAAAAGGCTACAGATAAGTAGGTTGTCAACGCTAAGGACTATGATAGAATGCTTAGAAGTATGTTATTATACTGGCTCTATTTACCCTTTACACCGGAACACACCAGTGTACGCACTGCTGCTTAGCGTTTGAATTAGGTACCACTGTGGTTGAATAAAACTCATTTTACGGATTTTATCGCATTTAACTTATTTTAGCTGACGTTTCGGCTTCTTTGTAGTTTCTAGTAACTACTTTCTTCAAAAAGCCGGGCTAACTATGACATCGGAATGTAAAACACCTTAGTCCTCCCGGGTGCTATTAAGTACCCGAACGTCGGGAATTAAAAGTTAAATAATAATTAAAAATTAAAAATTTGGTACAACCGACTTATAAATGATTACAAAAACTGCCACATATGAAGCACCAGCTTTCAAATAAAAAAAGAATCATCGAAATCGGTTCACCCAGTAAAAAGTTATGAGGTAACACACATAAAAAACATACGGTCAAATTGAGTACCGTCTTCTTTTTTAAGTCGGTAGAAAAAGAAAAATCAAATAAGTCAAATTAATTTTATGCAATGTCGGGTATTCATGTAAATTTAAAAATCATTAGAAGAGTGATTTCCGCGCAGACGGACTACGATTCAGAAATGAGTCCTAGCACCCATCAAAGGTGTTTTAAAACTTTCACTTAATTGGTATTTATTCGTAAATGCTGATGTGCTCCAGTCTTAAAACTAGATAGAGCCAGATACTTGCAGGCTAGCAAGCATTCCATCTCACAGGTGATAAGACATCTGTAGTCTTTTTTGTTTGAATTTGGTTACAGAACATAGGCTACAAAAGCCACTTATCATTAGGATGGACTATTCATCGTTTCTCAACCTTGAACTGAGAAGCAGTTCAATTATTCATATATAAAACTTAACGACGAATTTTTTCCTTCCAAAACAGCAGTATTACCAAAAACAGTATCATAACTTTTTAAGGTTTCTAACCTTAATTTTCCCCTAACAAGTAAATAATAGTCGATGAATACGTTTGTTTCTGAAGTTGTTATAGAATAACGAGCAATTTCCATAGCGCATCCATCCATAATAAAACCAAATCGAACGCGATCGCCGAACACGATAGACGGGCCGAAGTCACGCGATAGGTCGTCGCTCGTCTGCTACGCCCACAATCGCCACGATCTCTTTTGATTAAACAAAGTGAATGTTCACGCGTCCTGTATACTATGTTAATTCTGCGAAGCTGATTAACACGTTGAAAATATACACTTTCTTCACATTACTTCACACCCCATTCCGAGAATACTTGTACTGGATTTTAATCGTCGACTTTCATTTGTTCATTTTTACAGAATATTATTACACAAAAACTTACATCGCTATAAAGTTTATACACTTTGTCCAGTGATTGTAAGTCGTACTAAGGTATTATAATACTAACACTTATCTTTTTTATAATCTACTGTACAAAAGTTTTACTCTTAAATCTATTTCATATTTGGTAATCACTACGTGATACATTTTACAATGCACATTAGGAGTTATTATATTATGTTTATTATTTTCTTAAAAAAGTACAAACATGAAGACCCATAACAATTATTTGTAGGATATTGTTACATTAAGCACGTGCAAAATAAATTTCTTATTTTAATGAGGTATCAAATTTTATGTTTATAATTTTATTATTATGCTGCTTTGTTTGTTGAGTGATAGATATTCAAGTTTACTGGTAACGAAACATTTTATCTTCGTTCTCATTGTTATCTTTATTCTTTGTCTCTAAGGTGACAACGCGTCAATATTTAAAATCTTCATTGATGTTAGATATGGGTGCATATGGTGGGCTCGTATGTCAAATTTTCTTGTATTGAAATATCCTTAAAGCATCCAAACAACCTATACATATTTTAATAATCGCAGGTAAAGATAATCTATTGTAATTTTATACAATGGTCCAATGATAATATTAGCAAATGTTTGCAACATATTATACAAACGTTTTTATAAGACTACAAAAAAAAATGAAGATCTCAACTCGACTGAATGTATATTTGTTGTGTGTTTGGTACGTGTTACTTTCGCCAATGCAATACCTAAGTCTATATTATTAAATGGGTCCACACTTAGTGGTGGAAATACTTCTTGAATTTTCACCATTAAGTGTAAACCCATAATAACGGTGAAAATATAGCATAAACTTTTTAATGTAACTCTGTAGCCGACATTCCAGTTGGATAAATTGACCTTATATCCATTCATAAGGGAGAAACAATTAATCTTTTTATAAAAAATGAAAGCCGACTTCAAAGGGCTAAAAAGAAATAAAAAATCTACATTGCATCTTTTGAAGTCGAGGGCTTTAACTCTTCTTTACACTATGCCTTCGCACCAACTTTAGAAATTACGACGTGGAAATTACTACGTGGGAATTCTTTTATTCTATTAAATTTTTACATGGTCAACAATGTAAAAAATTGCCATGCTGCAGCTATATTAATAGTATAGTTGTAGCACGAATGGGTCGGCTCGACCGGAGAAGGACCACGCTCTCACAGAATATCAGCGTAAAATAGCAGCTGCTGTGTTTAGTATGGTTAGTGTAGAGAACCGGAGACTCTTTTTACTGGAAAAAGAGGTATTCTATCTTAGTCCTCACGGCTAACAACGCATCTGCATTTTAATCCGCAAACTAAGATAGATGTAAAATGTCTATGGGCCACAGCAACCACTTACCATCAGGTGGACTATGTGCTCGTTTATCACCCCTATTCTATAAAAAAAAATCTTTAAAATCGATTTTACCTTTTATTTAAACTTACATTTTTAATAGCTTTATGCCTTTATGGTTTGATAATATTAATTAATTATGTACACAGTCAAATGGCAAAACCCAAACGGATAATGATGCATTATTTTGGTTATCAACTTCCGTCAAACGGATAGAATAATAAAAATTTCTACGGTCAATGATGTTACGTTGTAATCACATTGTACAAAGTAAAAACACTGAATGTTTTATTTATAGTATAGGGTGACCAACGAGCACAAAGTCCACCTGATGGTAAGTGGTTGCTGTGATCCATAGACATCTGCATATATCATCAATAGAGAAACAAAATGCAGATGCGCTGTCACCCGTAAGGACTAAGATGGAATGCCCCTTTTGTAGTAGAAAGGCTCTCCGACTCTACACTCACCATAGAAAACCCAGCGGCGTTAAGCTGCTATTTTAGGCTGGTATTCCCTGGCTTCCCAAGTCAAGGCGACCCATTCGTGCTTCAACTACACTAGTAATATAACTGTAGCATGGCTCTATCACGTATAAAAAGTTATAGTCATACCTAATAAATTTTCACACGCGACAAGAATCTTTTTGAATTTGAATTTACTATTACCTAGTATGTACTTATTATTATTAAATTATAATAATAATTATATTATTAAATTATACTTATTATTTTGAAACTTCTCTTTTGAACTATTCTTTTCCGTTGGCTTTCCTGACAAATAAAAAATTTTATAATGAAAAATGCGATGCTTCGGGAACGTGTACTCGTAAAAGTACCTACTAAATAGTTTGTATATAAATGATCTTTCTTTGGAGAAATAAACGATTTCTAATTAGTGTAATCAATAAACAGTGAATGGTCTTTAAATCATATTTTTTCATGATTGTATTAGGACTTGACACTATGCCCGACCTTGAACTTTAACAGCGCAGCGCAGATTTACAATTCGGTGGATTATGAGATCATTTCTCATAAATATTCCTTAAGTATGTTGATCTCGGTTATTTACAGAATATTTTAAAGTAAATTATAATATACTCACCCAGTCTCGTAGGCGTAATAATCCATCGTCGATAAGATTTTTCCCTAAGCTGTGTGGATCTTGAAGGACATAAAAAAGTCCGAGGCGCCAATGGCCGGGACAGAATTTTAACCTATCTTATTTCGGAATAGATTTTCAAGTATGGTTACTGTATCTGTATTGTGCTTTCCTGAGCCTTGTCTCTTATCAAACTATGCTTTAAGATTATATTTTATAATATCGATTTGTGGAGGACGTTATCTCTTTGTGTAATAGTTTATAATGTGACCTGTCTAAGATAAATTTCAATATCACACGAAATTAAACATTATGGGTACCTGCATAAACATACCCCTTAAAATATTTGACAGAACAAATAAACTAGCCGGTACTAATTACTTGGGTCCGTCTTTTCAGGGGCTAACCGCTCGCTGTGATTAATTGTAATTTTAAGTGCTGGTATGTATCCTTTGCTTCATCAATAAACATGCATACCAGGGAAATAAATATTTCGAAGACATGTGAAATTCATCAACATTGATAAGACTAACTGCCCGAGAAAATTCCACATATGAGAGGAGGTCTGTATGCAGTGGGAACAATGCTGTCAATTTAAGCAAGCTAAACTACAACTAATTGTTAGTTTTTATCACAGGCCATGAACACCTATTCTATATACTTTTCGACAGAAATATGTCAAGTAGATGGATGGATGGGACTTCTATACAGAGTAGAAGTCCATCTAGCCTTTGTTTAGGTGTGGAGATGCATACGCATATCCTCCTAGCAGAGGCAAGGATAGATTACGTCGGACTCGCGCTGACTAAAACTCCAGGTGTTCCACCTTCGCCTCATGTTGACAGGGCCACAGGAACCAGCGCCGGGTTACCCATGGCAGCACTTACTTGTGAAAGGAAAACTCCTCCCCTTCTCCTTCTCAAGTAAGGCGCATTGGAACATAAGGCACTGTTTACACTACGGTCTCTCACTCCACCTGCGCAGTAAGCCCCTGAGCTAAGTAAGCAGAGGCCTCAAGACAAGGAAAGTCGAGCACTTGGGAGCATTCGTGATCCTGGCAGCGAATCTCATCTATGGCACAGATGCCAACTAAGTTTCAATCGCACAGAGTAGAGAGAGCTGCACCTCGCATTACCGACACTCGTCTCCTCTTGTGGCCCCATCAATACCGCATCAACGGGGCAGCCTCGCCACATTTACCTGTATATTATTATTTTATATATATTGTATATTATTACATTACCTTTTAGAATCTCAAAAATCATTATTTCACGTGTAGTGGCAGGATATTTCATAGATACGATTTAGCAAACATATCATAGGGATAGTTTAATGTGTATATAATATATAATAAAATATATTATACATATGTTCTGTGTGTGAGTGTGTATAGATATATTTACGTATGTGTATTTTTTAATAATTTTAATATAATATACAATACTTTATGTATATACTTTGAAATATTTACTTTGATTGAATGGTAGATTCATTATTTTTCGTTTATGTTATTACCGATATAGTCGTGGGCGCAATACGGAATCAATATTTATTAGGGCTCCGTTGAAAATCAGCGCTGCTGCAGTATCTGTGGTAGCATATGCTGAGACGGAATCCTTTTGGCATCACATCACTCACTCTTGCTCAGATTTATTTTATTTTTATTTATGTTTTTCAACTACCTTGTATGTATGTCTCATTATTTCTAAATGTATATTTTGTGTGTGTATTGATGCTAATAAAACATATGTCTATGTCTATATTTGAGAAGTAAAACCTAATAATTTGGAGGAATATCAAGTTCGTCAAACCACGTGGCGGTTTCTTTACCAAATTACCCTCAAAATTATGAAAATTCGTTGAAAAGTAGTTATTTAAAAACCATTCTATACGTTAAAGATAAACTCGGATTAAAATAAGATGGCAATGACCAGCATCATCTACCTGAAATCGAAATCATCTACTTCGAATTCATCCATAATATTATTAATACCCTTTCTGCAATTCGAAACGATCTCGAGTTTTCGACGTTTCGCTTTACAAATAAATGTATGAGTATGTTATGAAGAACATTTAGTTTTTATTGTTTTATGTCTTGCTTCATGAATGATATCGGCACAAACGAATATTAAAATTTCAACGTTTAGACGTTTTGAATAATTTTAATACAATTTGAAAAATTTATTTGCAAAATTAAAGTGTGAATTACCACCTACTTTGTGAAGCAACTCTCATGCAATTGTGTAAAAAAAACACATATACAATAAAAGTGATTTAATATTAATTACAGTAAATATCTGTTGTAAGTCGTTTTTCATTTTAGAGCCGTTCGTGTTCAGGGCGGCCGTTGCATGAATTTCACAATAAGTATGCGAACCGGGTTCGATCCTCCTCGGCACCAAAAAAATTGTTAATTGCAATTTAAAGTAATAATTTACCACGAGCTCAGCATTGAAGGTAGAAATCGTAAGGAAATCTGCATATCTAAGAAATAAATAATTATAGTCACCACAAATCCCAACACCACTACTCCCAACACTAGGAAATATACATCACCGTCGATAACACGACATGTGTTTCGCCTTTAACCCTGCTGGTATTATTGATAATGGGGATAGTGCACGCAATTGAGGGAGGGCGGGAGGTTATCCTCAAAATAGGAAAAACACTTCATTTTATTTTTACGCGAATAATGGATTTACGCAAAGTAATGCCTGATTCTATTAATTACTATTAAAGTCGTTAAACTGTTACCTAATGATGCATCGCAGTAGTGGGGTGTATTTTCTTATTTTCAAATGCTCGCAGAATACCAGCGTAAAATAACAGCTTAATGCTGCGAGAACCGGAGACCCTTATCATTGGAAACAAAGCATTTCATTTTAGGCCTCGGGGGTGACAACGCATATAATGTATATTAGCGTATGCTATTCACTCTTTATAGAGGATAGCATCTATATATTAAGAAACAATGGAAACAATACATGTGTATCCGCCACATCATCCACCTACTATCCTTAGTAAAAGAAATCACTTATTCCCTTTTAAAATATATCAAGTCGCAAACTTATATTATATTGTACGCTTTGACATCTTACACAATAACCAAGATCAAGTAACATTCCGTGTCATCAACAATTCGACTAACGAGCACTTTAGTATCAAGCGCTATTCCCGGGACGCCTCCATGCTTCGGAAGTCACTGTAATACGTTAATCCCTTCTATCGTCTCAAGATCTAGTTGCTAAGAGACTGTTCAGGCATTGTTCGTGACTAAGAAATTCTTCGCGTTAAAATCAAAGATTTAAACAGATTATTGGCTGAGAAAGTCACAGTATGTTTATATTTTATTATTATTTACAAATAACATTTTATGATAAATATAAAAACATGAAATGTATTCTAAAGCTAAAACGTTTTTTTTAATATTGGTAATGCTATATTAACAATAATATAATAAAATATTCCCTTTAGCATTCCTGTTACGCTTAATTTAACACAATCATTTTAATCTTAACATGAGTGGCTATGTACTTATTCACGACAGTAGTCGAATGGCGGATTTGAACCCACGACCTTTTGAATTTCCGGTCCGCACCCTGCTATTAGGCTACAGTCGCTTACATAAAATTAACGCTAACAATTTCCAATATCTTTAAATATTTTCTTCTTCTTTTAAATAATGGCTTCTCTTGATAGAATTCTGCAAATGACAAGTCAGTAATTTCCATAATTGACTTGTCATTTCCAGTGTGTATTGCATCTCTTCCAATTTGCTTCGCATGTCTTTCAATTATATTTTTTTTTTATTTCTCAGCCATGCAGGTTTCCTCAAGAAATTTTCCTTCACCGCTGAGCACGTGTAAATCAGCACTTAAAATTGCAACCTACCATAGTTTTTAAATTTGACAACAGATAAATTATGTATATTTTTTATAAAACTAAAGTGACAAACGAACTTACCGTTCACCTGATGATATTTGTAACTGAAGCCTACATCATGCCACAAGGCCTCCTTGTATTCTGGTTCGCCTTATCCGGGATGGAAAAGAGGGAGGAGTTGTCTACTCCCGAGAAGGGTTCGCTATGGGGTGGCTGGCGCTGGTGTCGGATGTGTGTTCCCGTGGCCCTGCCTATATGCGGCTAAAGTGGAAACGATAGCATTTTAAAAGGTGCTTGTTCGACATAACCTGTACTTGCACCAGCGAGACGGGTATGCATAGGCATTACCCCATGTAAAACAGGCTATGGATAGTGGACACCTGCGGCCAACTTCAAAGAAGGCTACAGGTGCGTTTTCCTTTCTGAGGACTAAGATAGGATGCCTCACAGCACACAGAATATTGCTTTACATCTCTATCTGAAACGGTAGGTGGCCTGTCTTTACTTATGTGCCTGTGTGTTGTGTTTTCACTTAACATTGAAAATAACAACTTCACTGCTGCTAACGGGGCTTCAATCCGGGTTATTAACATTTTCATTGTCCGAATTTCAGACACAATAGTATGACTATAGCAATGAGTTATATGTAGAACGCGGAACAGCGAAAGTGTTAAGCCATTACTATCGAGTCATTGTCACTCATATTATTTTTTTATATTTCAGACTACCTTATATATAGAGTTGTGGCGCTGGGGCCGCGGCTTCGAATCCCGCACGAAACAAGTATTTGTATGGCGTACAAATAATTGTTTCGGTTCTGGATGTTTGTCCTTGTGCAATTTATGTTTGTAAACCGCCTCCATGGTACAGGAGAATATCCTAGTTTGGGTGTAATGTTTTTTTTTTTAAGTATAAATATCACCCTTAGGTGGCAATCTATAGTAAAGGTCTTTGCTCAGCAGTGGACTTGATAGACTCTCATCATCATAATTACAGCCTTTCATAAGTCCACTGCTGAACATAGGCATCCCCCAAAGAATGCCACAAAGCACGGTCCTGAGCCACCTGCGTCCATTGACTTCCTGCATGTCTTACCAAGTCGTCACTCGATCTCGTGGGAGGTCACCCTACACTTCGCCTACTGGTACGAGGCTGCCACTCAAGAACATTTCTTCCCCATCGGTCGTCGGTTCTTCGATGGCGGATTTGAACTTCTATATGGCCGGCCCACTGCAACTTCAGCTTACTAATCCGTTTGGCTATGTCGGTCACTCTGGTTCTACTGCGGATATCCTCATTTCTAAGTTTATCACGCAGAGAAACTCCGAGCATAGCCCTCTCCATAGCTCGATGAGCGACCTTGAGCTTCCTCATACGGCCAGCAGTGAAGGACCACGACTCAGATCCGTAAGTCATCACTGGCAACACGCACTGGTTGTATAATTTCGTTTCAAGGTTTTGAGGAATGTCTGACGAGAAGATGTGTCGTAGTTTCCCGAACGCTGCCCAGCCGAGTTGAATCCGTCGATTGACCTCTCGGTCGAAATTGGACTTACCTAGTCGGATTATTTGTCCCAGGTAAACATACTCGTCAACAACTTCGAGCTTAGTGCTCCCAACAACTACCGGCATAGGTGTGACATGGACGTTGAACATGATCTTTTTTTTGTCCATGTTCATCTTAAGACCAATCCGTTGGGAGACACTATTGAGGTAATTGAGCATGGTGCTTAGATTGCACTTCAGCACTTCGATATACCGACAGTCAACTTGGCACCGCTGAAGGGACTGCAGCACCGCCCAAATTTCGACGGAATCAAAGGCTTCCTCATAGTCCACATACGCCAGGCATAGTGGCAAATTGTATTCCTCGGACTTCTGTACAACTTGCCGAAGGGTATGTATGTGGTCTATGGTGCTAAAGCCCTTTCGGAAACCAGCTTGTTCGGGAGGCTGGAAGTTGTCAAGTCTGCACGCGAGACGATTCGTAATGACTCTCGAAGACAGCACGTAGACGCGGCTCAGAAGGGAAATCGGTCTGAAGTTCTTCAAGAGAGCGTTGTCACTTTTCTTGAAGAACAAGACCGCCGCACTTCTGCTCCACGCCTCCGGTGTAATGCACACTTGCGTGTGGCTCCAACGATGACGTGTACAGCTGCCCATAGAACCTCTCAATCTCACTTAAAGTCTCAGGTACCCCGGAAACGATGCTGCCAAACTCGGTTCTCAGCTTTGACAGTTAGCTCTTTCTGGCAGACAGATCTCTGGCAAAGATCTTGGAGCTTTGGTTCCGCTCGATCGCTTCTTCAATACAAGCTGTATTGAAGTTGCGTAAGTCCCGTCGCATGCATTTGGAGATCTATCTGTTCATTTGCCTGTATACTGTCAAATCTGTTCAAGAATGTAGCTTCATCTCCCGTCTAACAGCCATGAGATTAAGAGTGTGATCGGAGAGTTTTTGTGTTCTTCTGCGACGGGTCTTGCAGAACTTAGGTCCGAACGCATGGACAGCTTCCACGAGCTTGTCATTCATATCGTCCACTTCATTGCAGTTTTCTAGGCACTGAAAACGGTTTTGTAACTCGAGCTGAAAGGTTTTAGGACTTTGGAACAGAGCACGAGGGGGACGGGGCGTTGACTTCATTAGACGAGACCTCTCCAACTTAACGTTTAGGTTCAGTGTGCCTCTAAACATTTGGTAATCGCTACCAGTTTTCACCCTCGCGATCACGGAGACATCACTGAACAGTTGTCGTCTGGTCGTCATAATGAAGTCAATCTCATTTTTTGTCGAACCGTCGGGGCTCGAACAGGTCCACTTCCTGTGGGGCCGCTTCTGGAAGAAAGAGTTCATCATAATGAGTCCCTCTTTCTCCATGAAGTCGGCCAGCTGCTTGCCCCTTGGGTTTCGTTGCCCTATTTACAGTTCTCTCTTGTGCCTAGTTTTGCATTGAATTCTCCCATTAACATCTTATATCGGGTTTTGGAGGAATGCATGGCTCTAGAGATATCCTCATACGTTTCCTCCACCTCCTCATCGGGGTGTGCCAGGTTGGTGCGTAAACCTGTATGACCTTCAGCGAATACCGTTTGGTGATTCTGAGTATAAGGTACGCAACCCTCGTCAACACACTCTCGATCTTTACAACGTTGTTAACGAGAGACTTGTGGACGATAAATCCGACACTTCCTTGGGACAGATGGTCGCCCTCATTGTGATAGAGCAAGTTGCCGGAGTCGAGGATTACCGTGTCCTCCCCTTCTCTTCGGACGTCGGTTAATCCTATAATATGCCAGTGTAACTTGTCTATCTCTTCTTCCAGCTCCACGATCTTCTCGTCAGTCCTCAGGGTGCGTGCGTTGTACGTTGCCAGGTCGAGTCGTCTAAGTTGGCAACGAAACCTCCACCGGAGATTCTTAGCACCCCCTGCCCCGCCGTTACCTTGGTCGCCACCGTAGCCAGGAATAGCGGGGCAGCCGGGGACTGGAGGCCGTCTCTCTGTTACTCTCTTCATACTGCGGTTGTCACGCTTGGCGAGCGGGTTGGCAACCGCAGTTTTTTTATTGTTATTTCGGCTACTATCAGGAAGATGCTGCTGCCCATCTCCTGCCTGTTTCCCTTTGTCGCCTTTTACGACACCCACGGGAATATATGGGGTAGTGGATATTCTTGACCGCCACTACACGGCTTATGATAGATTGTAATGAGTAAAAAATATCATTCCTTGGGTATCGTATGCGATGACAGAGGGCATCTGAAACAGGAGAAATAGGTAGCAACTTTTTCTGGTTAAAAACTCAAAAATAAAAAAAAAACTGCCCTTGCCAACTGTGTAGCATCTAAATTATTATATAAGAAACCCGCCTGCCAAGCATGATAAGTGGCAAATATTCCGCTTCTTACACAAACTAAGGGTAGGCCTATGTCCAGTAATGGACTTTAATAAGCTGTTATAGATGGATGAAATGGAAGGCAATATATGGGAGACACATGCAGATAACATAGGCCATACAACATCCGTTAAAATTCGAGTGTTGAAACAGTAGAATTTTGAAACAGTAGAATTTTGACGGAAAATAAGATGAATTATAGATGAATAAACATTCTACTCCCAGATTTGAATTTAGTCAATTAAAAGACATTTAGCGCTCAAAACAAATTTCGTAAACATTTCAAGTCTGTTTAAATTACTTATTTGTAATCAAATGTGCCTCCTAAACTATATAGTACTAATTAACCGTGTACACTGTTCTGATGAAGTAATTAGAGTGTACTCATCGACCGTAAAGCGACCTGGCCTCGCTCGTTTTATTACAGGACTATATAGTGACACCCTTATCTGATTCCTTTCTAAATTAGAAATCGTGTACTCACTGATGGGTAGATACAGACTACCAAAATCCACTTTAAAAAAATAATTCATTAATTCACTCAAACATTACAGCTAAACGGCTATGTGGCGCAGTATCTTAGCAATAAGTTGCAACGCTTAGGACCGCGTTTCGAATCACGCACGGAAGAATTATTTGTGTTGGCCTGCAAATAATTGTTCTGAGTCTGGATGTTTATCCTTGTAAAATTTATGTATGTATCATAGGCTTCCTTACGTAAGGGATTGCATTTTAGAGAAGATACTTGCCATAGTTGCAACGCTTGGTTGGTTGGTGCTCATCTCATTTCTTTTCATCTTTCTCCTATTGCGGCCCTCACGCGACGATATGGGTATATTCTCACTTGTTACACCGCCACTAAGTAGTTAACATTTAAAAATGATGTCGTCTAGTAAGATCACAATTTCGTCTAGATGGTTTTGATTGTGGAAAATGCCAGAAAAAACTTTGCCTTCCTTTAGGCAAGGGAGGTTCATTTACACTAGACTAGAAAATGTCCAGACCGGCGACTAGTATTACGGTCAAAAGGTGTAAGACGTCTGAAACTGCGTCCGTCTAATCGCCTGCCCATCATGACAATAAGGGCCAATCCTGCTTTCTACTGCAGAAGCTTTTTATGGGTTGATGAGGAAGAAATCGGTATCAGGTATTCGAAAGACGATTGCTTGTCGAATGGAATAGTTCTTTTAAAATCAACACCACTTCTTATCAGGAGAAAAGTTCAAGCATTATGTAAAAACTAGAAGAAATGTACCTACTATTTTGATCTTAAAACATGAAGATGTGCTGATATTTGGATGTTGAAATGTAGTTGTTATTGACTTTTTATTTGGAAGTTGTAGCCGGCTCATTGCCACAACTTCCAAATAAAAAAATAATAAAACACTGTGACCTATTTATAACCTATTTTTAATAGAATAAGGGGGATAAACGAGCACACAGTCCACGTGATTGTAAGTGGATGCTGTGACACATAATTCAACTTTCGGTTAAGAATCAAATTCGTTGTCATCCCGCGAAGATGGAATGCTATCGCTAATAGTGAAAACGGGTAGCTTATTCTCTACACTCATCATACGAAAGATAGCAGCCTTAGGCTGCTATTTTATGGTGGTATTCTGTGAGAACGCGGTCCTTCCTCAGTCGAGCCGACTCATTTGAGCTACAACCGTAATACGAGTATAGCTGCTGCGTGGCTTTACCACGTTGAGCGTACGTACGTGATTTAGCATTTCATTCGATTTTTGTTATTTAAAATTATTTAAAAGTTATTACGTATTATTATTTTGTTGTTCATGATTGCGACGCCAGGAGCAATTGGCAATTCTACTGGATATACCTGACGCGTATACACTCATTGTATTTTATGGTATGATTCAATAATTCTAAATTGCATTTGACGCATTTTGCTTTGCACATTCATTAAATATGCTACACCAGATCATATGGTTCCGGGTTCAAAATATCGAGTTCAAAGTCCCGCATTGGGCCAAAACCAGTTATTTGGTTCACTGTCAAGGAACTTACAGAAGAAATTTGGAGTCATGAAGTTCGCGTGGTTTCACTTCCGTGCCCCGGAAAACACCTAAAGTAAGTCTCACTCTGATCGTGTCGAATTGCCGTCCCATCGTTCTATGAGATTGAGAGGATAGAGAGTGTACATGTGCTTGCATCCATAGTCGTGCAATATAATCCTATTCTGCAGTGACTGCTTGTCTCCTTTGTGACTGGCCGCCGTGACTTAAACTTCAGTCTAGAGGACGTTATTAGTGCAAAAATACTTTTTTTTATAGAAAGAAGGCGACAAACGAGCACACAGTCCACCTTATGATAGTTGGATGATGTGGCCCAAAGACAATCTACATTTACCATCGATTGAGATTCAAAATACAGATACGTTGTCACCTCTGAGGACTAAGATGAATTGCCTCTTTTCCAATAAAAAGGGTCTCCGGTTCTCTACACTCAGCATACGAAACACAGCAGCCTTAAGCTATGCTATTTTACGCCGCTATTCTGTGAGAGGTTGCACCTATCCCGGTCGAGCCAACCCATTCGTGCTACAAATAATATAATTGCAGCGTGGCTTTACCAAGTATAAAATACTATTTCAGATTATCTATACGTATAGATAAAATTGATGTGATTTTTGTTAAGCTGACGTGTTATTTGGATATCATTAAAAAATGAATAACCGTTTTTTTTAATCTGTCTATCCGGGTTAATCTTCGGGAGAGCTGAACCGATTGTAATGAAACTTCATAAACAGATAGAAAGGAATGCTATATTGCGATCAAGGCTATATTTTTTCTGAATAAATTGGAAAATAAATAACATCACATTAATAAATCCAATCTTAAATATAACGCGACAGTCATTTTCAAGCTGGAAGCACACGATAGTGTCGATAATAAGAAATATTTATTGATAGTGAATTCATGAATAATAAAGTGATTGTTGTTGGAACAGCTAAATAATGCAGTCTCTGTGTCAACACGAGATATTTTATGTTAATGGCATAACGTGGTACCTGGTTTGAATAACAAATAGGTGAACGTGTTTTCTTTTTTATCGTTTTCTACAATACGTTGCAAGTTATCGTCTAACCTTCAGCCTATAAAGCCAGATAGTATACATTTATTAAGAGTTGCTCCAACAGTTACCACATTTTGTTTAGGCGGATAGAACTGAATGAAATGGAACCTGAGCCAAAGGTAGATCACTTTTAATTATTCATTACTTACCTTTTTTGAAGAACAAGGGTGATGAAAAGGGGATACATAGTCCACCTGAAAGTTAGTGGATGCTACGGCCCACATACATCTATACATATCTATCCTCGATTAAGAACCAAAATGCAGGTGCGTTATTACCCCTAAAGACTATGGTGCAATACCTCGTTTTCATTAAAAAGCTTTTTCGGTTTTCTACACTCACCATATAGAACACAGCAGCATTAAAATAATATTTAACATTGATATTCTGTGAGATCGTGATCTTTTCCCGGTCGATACCGACCCATACGTTCTATAACGTATTAATCGTATAGGTATGATTCGTATTCGTATTTATTATACCTTTAATGATAATGTACTGATTACAAAGTATTAATTTAATGTATACCTAATATGCATCTGTTACTTTGTATTTATTAACCACTATATATATTTATAATAACTTGTCTATGTTTCTGTCACTATTAATATATATAAATATATATATATATATATATATATATATATATATATATATATATATATATATATATATATATATATATATATATATATATATGTGTGTGTGTGTGTGTGTGTGTGTGTGTATATATGTATTTATGTTTGTGTATATATGTATATAATCATATATTTATCATTAACATTTTAGTAAAACGTAGGGATTCTGCATACTACCGTCTATGGCACATCTTGCATGAAGTATGGAATACAGATAAAAAAAATACTCGCTCGCATAAAGTTAACCGTCGAAACTTGTTCAGGGTCGGCTGAAAACATCGCTGCAAGCTCGCGGCATATTATGCTGAGACGGTCCCTTCCACCATATCATCATAGCACACAATTTTTATTTATTTTTATTTTTGTTTTAATGTGCGTTTGCATAATACATATAATGGACGCACTTCTTTCATTTATTCTAATTTTTGTTTGTTTGTTTGTTTATAAGTCACTTGTTTTATTTTCAATTGTAATTTGTCATATGTGTAGAAAATGTAAGTTTTGGAATAAATGTCTTTATGCCTTATGTCTTTACAACCATAATAATATAGCTGCAGCACTCTAAACTGTATATTACCTTAATATTTATTCTAAGTAACAATGATATATCGCTTGATTCTATTAATAATTTATATGTTGTCGTTAAATTAACTTATTCTTTACAGCCTGTCAAAAGTATACTGCAAATCATAGGCTTACTTAATAAAATATCTCACAGGGGAGATATTTGCCATATTTGTCCCTCTCGCTAAGAGGTTTGGCAACCACAACTTTTATATTCAAATGTTATCAAAACAATGCTGCAACCGATCCCCTGTTTCAGTTTCCCTCTGTCGCCTTTTACGACATCCACGGGGTGATATGTGGTAGTAGATTTAACGCCGCCACTACGCGGCAAGTCGTTAAATAAATTATAATAGTCCCAGGAAAATGTATATTATGCAGGGCGGCTCCCTACTAGACAGACTGGCGACCTAGTAAGAAATGCATAAAGTTGATGGATGTAGGTGACTGCGGACCGTGTTTTGTGCTCTTGCTTGGGGTAGCCCTATGTTTGTTTAACCTTGTGGACTTTCTTATAAAATAACTTAAAACTTAAAATTTTGTTGATCAAATTTATATGGGACGACACGAGAAGCACCAGATTTCAAATATAAAAGAATCATAGAAAAAAGTTATGAGGTAACACGCAAAAAAAACATCCAGTCAATTTATAATATATATATATATATATATATATTAAGTACCTTCTCCTCTTTAAAGTCGGTAGAAAAGAATAATATTACTTATAACAAAAGAATACAAAGGGCGGATTTAATGCCTTAAAGCATTCTCTACCCATTCTCTATCGAGTGGTGAGATTTGTGTGTCGGTGTAGCAATATAGTACAAAAAAAAACAAACAAAATAAAAATGATAATTAACTACGTAAAATATAGAAACTACCAATAAATAAGCTATACAAATATAACCTATACATACTCGTACATATAAAGAAATTTACATTTATACATAAATTATTAGTTCATACAAATAACTATGAATATATACGTCTGTTTAGCAATACATATTATGACATTCATTATTCATGTAACAAGCGTTGTCTTTAACAGATAATCACGAAGCACACTTATTATATATTCTTATTATAAAAGTATTACAAATGATGGTTCAGGGCTTACGCCTTAAAATTACATCTTATGCGATTTAATAAAGTTTGTTCTCCACCCGCACCATTAAAATTGTTAATTACATTTGAATTGGCAATTCACCACATGCGTTTGAAGGAAAATGTTGTGATAAAACCAGCAAATCATAAAAATTAAAAAACACATCGGGGATACGCGAAGTCTGCCCAAACAAATTGGGTAACAAAAGAGCAGCGACGAACTCATAATGAATTCGTCGCGGGCAGCGCTGCTCTTTTGTGCAGTTCTGCTTCTCACTTTTGTGTCTAAGGACTTTTAAGACAGTTATTTAATTTACTTTTACTTTTATTTTATAACACACTTATATTGTATAAGTAATGTAAAGTTATCTCGTTATCTCACATTGCTGGGCACACCCGTCCTCTAATTTCAGAGAGGGATGCCAAGAAAATGTCTTTGTGTCGCTGTGCTGCCACAATGCTTGTTAGCGTCAGTAGGCTATAATGGCAGGGTGCGGACCGCGAATTCGAAAGTTCATGGACTCGAATCCGCCATTCGACTACTGTCGTGAACTAAAACTAAACTTCTATCACAAGCATTTCAAGCGTACCAGAAGTGGTTAAAGGGAATATTAGTAATGTTTAATAGCATTACTAGCATTTTATCAAAAAAAATGCTTGTTAGCGAACTTCACATGCATTTTTATTTATTTTTTATTTCTCCGACACAGCATTCCTCACGGTGCTTTCCTTTACCACCGAGCAATTGGTAAAACAACATTTAAATATGCAATTTCTTTGATGCCGGTGGAGATCGAACCCGGGTTGGTCACGTACATTTAAATTTATATCGAGCGCTTAGCGCGTGAGCTTTCTAAATTTATTCTATAACTAGCTGTGGCCCGCGGTTTCATCCGCATATTATTTAAGAAATCACTGATTGATTAATTGATTTTAAGTACTTCATAGACAGTATTTTTAATAACCTTTTCATTTCGTATTAAATATATTGGTTTTCACCGCATCCTGTTCTAGATAAGCTGACATATATCTGCCCATGGAAAAAACAGCATTCACTTAAATTATCCCCACGTGCTTAAATGTCTTTGCCTGTGCTTTATTTATAGTGACTGCATCCGATACTTTTATAGGAAATGGTATTATTTTAAAACTAAATGGTAGACCTGTAGGTATCATAGGAGTTCTAGGTATTAATACCATTTGCCCAACTGTCGGCCTAGTCAAATCTATAGCAACTATGATATTATTTCTAAGAAATTTAACATAAAACCTAGTTCCGTTACAAAGATTTGGTGGCTGCAGGTTTCGTAATAAAATTAATGGAGTGCCACTTTTTAAGTTCAATGAATATGGAGGCACCCCGCAAGGATTCAAAGAATTTAAAAATTCTTGGGGGCAATGTATCGCGTCTTCTTGATCCATGACAGTATCAATAGCATGGCAGTTTATGTCGTCGCCTGGTAGTTTGGCCATTATTTTATCGTTGATGGCACCAACGCATTCATTTTAGCAGCTAAAATTGCCCTTTCACACATCCATTGATAATTTGTTTGGTTTATAATAGCGACATTCGGGTATACTTATGTGATGGTTTTAATTTCACCAAGGTCTTTATGAATGAATTTCGAATCACCAGAAAACATAAAAGTAATTCCACCCATAACTTTATTTGTGCTCCTTATGTCTCTGAGAGTTCTATCTAATGCCTCTACATGAGCTCTATGAGTTATGGTGCACTCATCCCATATTATTAGACTGGCTTCTTGCAAGATTTTACCCAACGGGACATTTTTACGTATAGAACACACACTGTCTCGTTCAAGTGACACAGCAAAGGCCAATTTAAATGTAGAATGAGCCGTTCTCCCGGCTGTCAACAGTGTAGCAGCAATACCTGACGACGCAATGGTAATATCAATTTTTCTCTGTGACCTAAGCGGTCGTTCGCGGTCCGAGCAGTGTTCATTATTTTAATTTTTCATTATCCCTTAAATTATGACTCCAAATAACATGCTTTAAAGAGCAAAGTTTACCTTCATAAATTGTCTTAATAATGAAGTAACTTTCGTTCGTAAGGATTTATATGCCATACCTAATAAATAATCTAATAATAAATAATTAATTTATTTTCAATAATTTATGTCACAATATAAAAATTGTTGCTTATGAATAAGAAATTGGCACAATTGACTTTTTTTAGATGGAGTATAGACCAATATTTTTGTAGAACATTGTATTCATGTAATACTAAAGGTTACGCCAACGCACGCAGATAAAGCAGTTAGAGAGCGCCTTTTCTTCCGACTTGCTTAATAAAAATTAATATATAAGGCTAGCTGAGAGTTATAGGCTAATGCTAGATAACCTACACTATTTCTTATGAATCTGGCTATTGTATACAAAAATAATTTTTCAAATCGGACTGGTAATTCCAGAGATAAGCGTGTTTAAACAAACAAAAAATCCTCTTCTACGCTTTATTATATTAGTATAGATACAAACTTTTTACACGGAAACTGTTTACGTCAAATCATTTACATGGCGCAAAATATTTACACAAATTTCATAAAAGCGGTACTATTTAAAAGTAATTTATTAAAACAGCGCAATCGTGAAAGCTATGCATTGATGTACAATTAAATTTCTATATTTAACGATAGGAAGGTACTGACGATAAGCGGCATGTAATAACAGACATTAGCGCTTGTGTTAATGTACATACGTTTATAGAGCATATCATCGAGCAAACAGAACTCGACCGTTGTTTTAGTACAATGAAAATACACGGGAGTTTACAATGAATTATCATATACTAGGTAATTTTTTAAAAAAAAACCGTTACACTCACACTCAATTTTCTCCTTTATCGTGGAGGAAGTTTATAAACATAAATTGCAACAAGACAATTATCCAGACCCGGAAACAATATTTGTAGGCCATACAAATATTTGTTCCCGCGGCCCTCTGCGCAAACTCAATGTCGAAACTCAGAGATAAAACAGTTTAAATTTGAATTACAGAACATTTTCTTTTACAAAAATTGGCACTTATTGAAAGTTTAATGTGCAGGGTCGATAAGATGGTTTTTACACGAGAATATTTGTCCATAATTTATTGCAACTTTTATCGTCATTTAAGTTAAAAAGTCATGATAGAATTTGATAAAGTTATTCGGACTTTTATAGGCTGTAATGGATGGATGTATAGAAGATAATCTACCAGGAGCATATGACCCACTGAGAGGTGAAATTATTAAATTAACAGTAACATTACAAGTATGGCAAATATCCCCCCTATGAGGCAATCTATGGGGGAGGCCTATGTTCAGCAGTGGATTTTTATAGGCTGTAATGGATGGATGTATAGAAGATAATCTACCAGGAGCACATGACCCACTGAGAGGTGAAATTATAAAGTTTGAGACTGGTCGCAGCAATTTTACCGATTCTCTGGCACGCTGTAGATTCACTATGGTCGCAGTACAGGGAACGCAAGTTGCGTCAGACCGGGGAAGAACTATGCTCTCACAGAATACCGGCAGCAAATGGCAGCTCAATGCTGCTATATTTCGTATAATGAATGGAGAGAACTGGAAACTTTTTACTAGTAACGGGGCCTTCTTTACTACTCCTTAGGGTAATTAATGATAGTTGTAGGTGTCTATAAGCCACGGTATCTTCCATCAGGTGGACTTTGAGCTCGTTCATCACCCTTGCTCTATCATAAAGGGTCGTCCCTCAACGACAATAACTTTATTACCAAAGATTTATAACGAACTGAATACAGCGTTAGTTGTTCTAGCAGATCGCGGATTCCTACCCCTATCGCTCTTTCCTGGTTTCATGGTTATTTTACTCTTGGCGTAAACAAGATGCTTACCCTGTCAAAGCCGTGCGATCTGTCCGAATGTCAAAAAATCAAATTAGGTATCAACATCATCATAATTACAGTCTAAGTGGACGAGGCGAAACAAGTATGTAAGGATCGTAGCAAGTGGAAAGAAGTATTATCTGCGACACCTACGGGAAAGAGGCGTGATTATATGTATGTATATATATGTATCATAAGTCCACTGCTGAACATAAGTCTTCGCCTAAGAATTCTATGATGCATAGTCTATAAAAACGTAACTGATTGAAGAAGCAGCAATCGACAGTAGACTTGGTAGTCTATAAAAATCATTTCAAAGTAAATGAATCGTGGAATGAACAACTCGTTTGCATAATTTATGTTGACAAAGTTAGTTCGGAGTATTAATCAGTGTTTGAACATTTGCAGTCATACTATAAAACGTGAACTTTCTCGTTTGAGTTTGGAAATGTGAAAAATTGTACGTTTAAAAAATTACTTTGCATTTACTTCTGATGTTGTAGTTATATTTCATGTTATTAACTTTAATTTGTGAGTATACGACCAACACAAGGACGTAAACGAAATAATTCAGACAAAAGAAAATGACAGATTTTGTAATTTTGTCCGGATAATCTCAGAACATAAATCGCAGTCTTCTCTTTTTTTATTTCCTGGCCCGTGAAAGTTCACTGCTGGATAGGATACTCTGAATACTGGCGGATTCTCCCGTGGTATTCGCCTTAATTGCATTACCATAGGCCTGAAACCTTTGACGCGTAGTTCTTATATCAATTACCACTACTACTAGAGATTCAAATGCTTAAACCAGTGACATATGACAATATGTAAGGTGCAAAGCATCTGGGACGAAGAAGCTTATTGATAACCATTTTGACATATACAAACATACAAACATAGAAAATACATGAGTGGTGGTGAGTCTGATAGCTGGACGGCCGACGACTCACCTGGCGGATGGGATCTGATGCCTCGGATTATGACATATAGCAGCCACTTGTTCGTTTTTATGTATAAGAAACGCTTAATGTAAAGCAGCTCATTTATTGCAAAATGTGTATAGCCACATTCTGGAATAAAGTTATTTTCCACCGCATATACTTATGATAATGAGGATCAGAGCTAGTCATGATTATTACTTTTATTCTTTTGCCGCAAGTCTTGGCATTTATATGCACATATTATGGCAACTTAATTAGTTTCTTAACACCTGAATGTCCAAATAATGGGATATCGCTATATTCCTTTGTACCGGTCTTGGTTAATGTTTCCCCGTGAGCTGCCGTATTAGATTTGGGATATTTTCTTCTTTCAAAATACTTTTAAAGGAACACATCTATTAAAATTTAGATTGGAATTTTCGAAAATTATCTTTGTTCTTTTTATAGACTTGCACAAAATATTCATTCAATTTAGCATTTCAGATTCCATGACATTTATTTGGCTCTTTTTATTTTTAATTTCTACGCGATAAATCGAAGGGACGCTTTTTCTGAAGATTCGACAACATGACAAGTATTTATTGCTCCTCTGATTGCAAAATAAAGCGACAGCAAAAAAGTTTGGTATGGTCATTTTATTTAAATTCTCCAGTCCTCAAAATTTTTACATAATTTTAGAAAGTTTGTTTTTGTTGAATGGCGTGGAATGTTAACTGGTGATCAATGCTCTTAAATTGAACCTGTTTTTCTGCCGACTTCAAAAAGGAGCCAGTACTCAATTCGACTGTATGTTTTTTATGTGTGTTACCTCATAACTTTTTACTGCGTGAACATATTTCGATGATTCTCTTTTTATTTGAAAGCTGGTGCTTCACATGTGGTTTCATATAAATTTGATTAAGGTCTGACTAATAAATTTTGAGTTATTCTTAATAATTTTTATTGAGGTCGGTTGTACAAAATTTTTAATTTTAAATTATATAAACTATGCACAGTTATTCAACTCACGATCTACGGAGTTTCAATTCTGTTTTGTTTCCATTAGACAGAATAAACTCTACTAAAAACTATCCTTTGCTTCAGCATTTCACATTTGTTTGCAGTCTTTAAAAATACTATACATTTGCACAGTTTTATAGCACAATGTTTTTATTATTTATAATTTTAAATTAAAAATTTTGTACAACCGACTTCAATATAAATTATTAAGACTAACTCAAAAACTATTGGTCAGACTTTAATCAAATTTATATAGGACCACATGTGAAGCACAAGCTTTCAAATAAAAAAAGATTCATCTAAATCGGTTCACCCAGTAAAAAGTTATGGGGTAACACACATAAAAAACCGTCTACAGTCACCTTTTTGAAGTTGGTAGGAAATAAATATACAGAGCTTCACTCACGTGATAAAATACAAACGTGGATGTAAAAAAATCAGTAATTGAAGTTTGTGTTATTTTTTTTTTAATTAAATTGACACAATAAAAAGCCATTAGCTTTAAGGTCTAACTTTTTCACCAAACTCCAAAGTTCCAATATGTCTTTAACATTATTCAATTAAATCACTTTTGACACCACAACTTTTACTTTTTATACGTGGTAGAGCCATTCTGCAGCTATTAGTAGTATAGCTGTAGCTCGAATAAGTCGGCTCGACCGGGGAAGGACCACGTTCTCATAGAATACTAGCGTAAAATAGCAACTTAACACTGGTGTTTCGTATGGTGCGTGTAGAGAACCGAAGACCCTTTTTACTGGAAAAGAGGCATTCCATCTTTGTCCTCACTGGTGACAACACATCTACATTTTGATTCGCAAACGAGGATAAATGTAGATGTCTATAGGCCACAGCAACCATTTACCATCAGGTGGACTGTATGCTGGTTTGTCACTCTATCCTATTAAGAAAAAACTAAGTGAAAATTTTTGACAACTCCGTGGCACAGTGGCTTAACAATGAGTTACAGCACTAATTGCATGAGCACGATTGAAATCCAAGGAACTATTATTTGTATGACTTACAAATTTTTGTTGTAGAGGTAACGTATTGAAAAAAATATACCACGATTAAAGAACGTAAAAGGCCAGGTCAAGAGTACCCTAAACCGTAGAGCATGTATGAAGGGAATAATGAAAGGGGACGAAGCGAAACAAGTATGGAAGGATCGTAGCAAGTGGAAAGAAGTGGTCTCTGCCTACCCCTACGGGAAAGAGGTGTGATTATATGTATGTATGTATGTAAAGAACGTGGAGGACGTTCTTTAATCTAAATTTCGAGCTTTGGGGGCTGTTGGTTCCTCTTAGAAATAAGATTTTAGCCCTTAAACTAACGTGTTAACAATTATAGTTGAAGTTATTTGTTAACTCCTTATTTCAATCCGCCGAAAATTAAGCACGGAGAATTTCCTGTTTGATTTTCAACTCACGACGCATTTAAGGATTTTTAAAGTCTTTGCAGTCGTAATAGAAAGAGACATACCTAAAATAACATTTTTCTATTTGACACACAAAACTATTATAAACGTCCCAATAATCATTATATTAAAACTAAGTAAAAGTCACTATATAGTTCACACTACAAGATCAAAAACATCTAAAAATTATCACGCATTTAAACTTACTTAAGTTGCACAATTTTTACTCACGATTACTTTCAGTTAGTGAAACTTCATTTTTGTTATTCGCATTGATACATGTAATTGTTTCACTAATATTCATTTCCTTGCTTACAACACTGTTTTTATTATTTATTTACCCTGATAATGCCTGCGGCGAAACAGGTCCTTTTTATAAATAATAAATTAACGTAAATATTAATGAAACAAGGTACATATGTCAGTCCAAATCACAAAAACACTAAAGTTGTGCAAATTTTTGGCGAAGTAACTAAGTAGTTTTGAGCATCATCATTCTTATAAATTGTCCCGTTTTTGTGGTCGACACAAAATGTCGATAACATAAATAATTCACTATTAATGAAGACTCATTCTTCATTCATCGCCATTACAGCCCCCTTACAATTTCACTACTAAATATAGGGCTCCCCCAAGTAATGCCACAAAGTACAAATAAAAACTCCCAAGTTTTTGCAATAAGATTACCTATTTAAAAAACTTTTAACTAAAGTTGATACTATAAAAACTGCAACAATTTATTTCTTTAATTTTTCTTCTCACGATTACACAAAATCATATCGTGAAGCATACGCAACTGCAATATAAATGTAATCAGAAGAAAAGTTTCCGTTTCTTCGTTCAGATATCAAACTTTCTGTTCGATTTATTGAGACACAGAACAGCCATTCATTTAAGTGTCAAACGCGACCTTCGATCGGTCTTATCTCTATAGTTTGTAACGGAACAGCAATTTGTCATGTCAAATTGCATCTGAAATGCACTTCCAAATACATAAATTCAAAGCCGAAATGTCATGTGGTATGTCCAATATTCATCGAATCTGCAAATTGAACTGAATCTTCGATATTAATATACATATATCGAATTCAAGTAAATCAAGCCAAGTACATCTATGTGTAGATAATACATGAGATGAGATTGGAGGAGATTGGATTTAAGTTATTTTAGATTGATAGCTGTAATGCCAATTTTTAATTTTGTATTTTGATTTCTGATAATTTTACATAGTATTCGAAAGTTTTATAATGTTTACTACTACGAGAATTTTCTCATAGTAGTAGACATTATAAAACTTTCGAATTTTACATAAAGTATGTTTAATATTTCATGTTACATTCTATATTTAAGCCCAGTATAAATCAAATTCATATTAACAAAAATTTGCACACTTCGCACACATCATCGTCATTAATACAGCTCTTCACAAGACAACTGCTAAACACAGGCTTCCCCTAAGGAATGCCACAAAGCAAGGTCCTTAACCACCTGCATCCATGGACTGCCAGCGTCTCTCAACAGATCATCCCTCCATATAGTTTGCAGCCGCCCTACATTTCGCTAGACCTCTGTGTGTGGAAAACCGATACTTGAAGTCCTTCAGAAGCTCTTTAGTTCCGTCCTCCATGGTGGCACTACTCCGGAGGCGTGGAGCAGAAGTGCGGTGGTCTTGTTCTTCAAGAAAGGCGACAACGCTCTCTTGAAGATCTACAGACCTCTCACTCTAGAACTTTTATTCCCCATTGGTTGTCGGTTCGGTCGGATCCGATTTTGGATAAAATTCCAAAGTAATCCCTTTGTAAAAAATTAAGTATAGTGTACATTTTACCGTTGTGAATCTGTAAATATTATAAATTAAAACCGGTTTTAACCTAAAGACAGACTGATTCACAAACCTTTGTAGTTTAGGTTAATAATTTATAAATATTTTTCAATTAAGTCTGACAAACTCCTTTTAAGATCTGCCATGAGTTAAATGAAATTGTTTATTGTGAATTAATTTTCTCAAAGCATTCTAGAGAAAAAGCACGCAGCGCTACATTTATGCGAAAAAAGGAAACACCGACTTCAAAGAACTAAAAGGTATAAATTCATTTCAATGTCGTTGATGCATTTTAAAGGTCTAGAACCGTGAAAGATAAATCTAAGTTGAAGGTTCGATAACCACTGTAGACTCCGAGGCATTGAACTTTCGTTGAGAGCAGGTGAATTAAATGCTGCATCCGCCAAATAACGATATATAGGAATTTTCTCAAAAGAACCGGTAGAAGTTACATTTTGCTGGCTCCTTTTTATATTTGAAAGTTTTATAAAAAGAAAATTGGCTTTTATTAAATGTTTAATAAATAGAAATGAAATTTCAGTGCATTTTCAACTTTTTGCCTTAAGCCAACTTTTTGTATCCCTGAGTACATAGTAGTCAGTACAGTACATTGTTTCGCTTGTAGAGTGATAAAAATAGTTATTCACGTGTACAAAGAATCCAAACAAGCAGCCGCATCTGATAAGATATATGTTTTTAATTAGATGCGTGTGCTTCGAGTGGGCGGCTTTGCGATATCGCGCGACATGCCGTGTCCGCGATAAGCTGCGATTTGCAAACGACTGAGAATAATCGCTCAAGTGTTCGCACAGCGTAATTGAATGTTTTACGATTGTGTCGAAACGACATCCTTGTTATCTTTATGAATGGAAGAATCTTCGCGTGTACACGTTGCCCATCTGATACTGTTATTTATTTTGCCTAAGTGCTTTGTTAAACTGCAAAAAGAAAATTTGCAAAGAAGGTTATATAATAATGAATATATATGTACCGTGAAGAAAAAATAATAAAAAAATCTCAAAAATTCTGTCATTTTTATTTTTTAAATTCAGAATGCATGGTAATGAATTATTTTAACCGATTGTCATTCATAAATATCTTACGCCTACTATTTGACTACGCATGCACACCTTCGTAAGGGTCGCTCGGTCGGCAAAAACGTTGTAAATTGAATCGCATACAGAGGAGCGCGCGTAAGCGTTTGTGCCCATAAATCACATTCAATTTGGGATATATTCAAATAAAAGTGGAAGCCTTATTTACTCATATTTTAAAAAACTGGAATAACGCTATATTATAACCTATTTTTATATTTGAACTTGAGTATAAAATTTGAATGCTCTTTGAAAAAAATAATCCTGTATATACGCTAAAAATTATTTTACAGATTTTGTACTGCTCGATTTTAATTTATTTTAATTTCCACATCACGTGAGCATTACACAGCTATATTTATTGGAGGTCAGTTTAGTAAGTAAGGATAAAATGAGTTTCAATATTGACTATTTATAGTTTATGTTGAATAAAAGTTATCGATCTGTTTTATTATAATTAAACTTCAACCAGTCGTTTAGCCGCCGGGCCGGGCATAAAGCTCGAAGAACCGGCAACCGATAGGGAAGAAAGGTTCTTAAGTGTCAGCCTCGTACTGGTAGATGAAGTGGAGGTTGGCCCCCTACTAGATGGAGTGACGACCTGGTAAGACAAGCAGGAAGTCAATGGATGCAGGTGGCTCAGTATAGTGTTTTGCGACTTCCCTTGGGGGAGATCTATGTTCAACATCATCATCATCATCATCATTACAGCCCTTCATAAGTCCATTGCTGAACATAGGCCTCCCCCAAGGAATGCCACAAAGCCAAAAATGCCACACATCTGTAGTTATTGCTTGCAATAACTACAGATGTATATAATAACCTATAAACTTGGCTTGGACAAAAGCTTGAAACAAAGCGGAAAATGCAATACAATTTTTTAAATCCAGTTGGAGTTTCATTAATTCATTCATTACAGCCCTTTACATGTGCACTGTTGAACATAGGCCTCCCCAAGGAATGCCACAAAGCACGGTCCTGAGCCACCTTCATCCATTGACTTCCTGCATGTCTCACCAGGTCGTCACTCCATCTCGTGGGGGGTCACCCTACACTTCGCCTACCGATACGAGGCTGCCACTCAAGAACCTTTCTTCCCCATCGGTTGTCGGTTCTTCAAGCTACATATATGGCCGGCCCACTGCCACTTCAGCTTAATAATCCGTTGGGCTATGACGGTTACTCTGGTTCTACTGCAGATATCCTCATTTCTAAGTTTATCACGCAGACACACCCCGAGTATAGCCCTCTCCATAGCTCGCTGAGCGACCTTGAGCTTCCTCATACGGTCAGCAGTCATGGACCACGTCTCACATCCGTAAGTCATTACTGGCAACACGCACTGGTTGTACAATTTCGTTTTCAGGTTCTGAGGTATACCTGAAGAAAAGATGTGTCGTAGTTTCCCGAACGCTGCCCAGCCGAGTTGAATTCGTCGATAGACCTCTCGGTCGAAGTTGGACTTACCTAGTCGCACAATTTGTCCCAGGTAAACATACTCGTCAATAACTTCGAGCTTAGTGCTCCCAACAACTACCGGCATAGGTGTAACATGGACATTAAACATGATTTTTATTTTGTCCATGTTCACCTTAAGACCTATTCGTTGGGAGACTCTATTGAGGTCATTAAGCATAGTGCTTAGGTCCTCCAGCGATTCTGCCAAAAGGACTATATCGTCGGCAAATCGAAGGTGAGTGAAGTATTCGCCATTGATGTTAATACCGTATCCTTTCCAGTACAGTAGCTTGAAAACGTCTTCCAATGCAGCTGTGAAGAGTTTCGGGGATATAACGTCACCCTGTCTTACACCTCTCTGCAGTTGGATAGTTTTCGTACTCTGATTCTATACTGGGATAGCCATCGTAGCTCTATTGTGCAAACAGTTCAGCACTTCGATATACCGACAGTCAACATGGCACCGCTGGAGGGACTGCAGCACCGCCCAAATTTCGACGGAATCAAAGGCTTTCTCATAGTCCACATATGTAAGGCAAATGTGGTAGATTGTACTCTGACGGTCTCCTGTACAATTTGCCGAAGGGTATGTATGTGGTCTATGGTGCTAAAGCCTTTTCGGAAACCGGCTTGTTCGGGAGGCTGGAAGTTGTAAAGTCTGCGTGCGAGACGATTCGTAATGACTCTCGAAAACAGCACGTAGACGCGGCTCAGAAGGGAAATCAGTCTGTAGTTCTTCAAGAAAGCGTTGTCGCCTTTCTTGAAGAACAAGACCACCGCACTTCTGCTCCAAGCCTCCGGAGTAGTGCTACCATCGAGGACGGAATTAAAGAGGGCTTGAAGGACTGCAAGTACCGGTTTTCCACCTGCTTTCAAAAACTCCGCTGTAATTCCATCCTCGCCCGGGGACTTGCCGTTTTTAAAGTGCTGGAGAGCCATTCTAAACTCGCTCAAACTGACGTCCGGGATATCTTCGGAATAGTGTCGGATAAGACTCGCTCTTGGATCGTTACTCACACTTGGTGTGGCTCCAACGATGACGTTGCTGCTGTATTGAAGTTGCGCAAGTCCCACCGCATGCATTTGGAGATCTGTCTGTTTAGTTGCCTGTATGCTGTCAAATATGTTGAAAAATGTAGCTTCATCTCCCGTCTAACAGCCATGAGATTAAGAGTGTGATCGGAGAGTTTTTGTTTTCTTCTGCGGCGGGTCTTGCAGAACTTAGCTCTGACCGCATGGACAGTTTCAACGAGCTTGTCATTCATATCGTCCACTTCATTGCAGTCTTCTAGGTACTGAAAACGGTTTTGTTACTCGAGCTGAAAGGTTTCGGGACTTTGGAACAGAGCACGAGGGGACGGAGCGTTGACTTCATTAGACGAGATCTCTCCAACTTAACGTTTAGGTTCAGTATGCCTCTAATCATTCGGTGATCGCTACCAGTTTTCACCCTCGCGATCACGGAGACATCAATAAACAGTTGTCGTCTGGTCGTCATAATGAAATCAATCTCATTTTTTCGAGACCAAGATTATATTCCTGCAAAATATCTAAATTATTTATAAAAAAATTATGTAGTCTAGGTACAAAAATAAATTGTTACATGAATAATAAGCGTTTATGGAAGAAAAATTGTTTAGCCATTAATATAAAATTTCACTTTTCTTATTTGTTAGAGCCACGCTGTTGCTATATTATCGGTGTTGCACGAATAGGTCAGCTCGACTGTGGACAGACCACGCTCTCACAGAATACCAGCGTAATTCTGCTGTGTTTCGAATAGTGAGTGTAGAGAACCGGAAATCCTTTTTACTGGTAACTAGCCATTCGTCCTCAGGGGTGACAAGGGAGGGACCTGAACTTTTATTCCAAATTGAAGATAAATATAAATTGCTAAGGGCCACAGTATCCACTTACTATCAGGTGGACTGTGTGCTAGTTTGTCAGCTTTATTTTTAAAAAATATGTAAATACAGTATAATCTTTATCGCATTGAAATAAAAGAAGTTACGAGTGTCCGGGTGACTGTGTATATATATCACCTTTGACATTTAATTAAGCTCTACTTCTCCAATTTTTGATTCTTATTTACGAAATATTAAAATACATAAAAACAAATTGCTTTTGAGCTGATCTTCACTCTTATTTTTCAATTTAAATATTGCACAAATATTAATTTATTGAAAGCAATAAATTATAATCCATTTACTTCGATAAATAAAACAAACATAGACAAATTGTTTTTATGTATTTTATCTTTGTCCTCGAGCATGATAACGTATCTCTACTTTGATTCTTAGTCAAGGATGAGATGTAGGTGTCTATGGGCATATGGGCATGCACTTACCGTCAGGTGGACTGTGTACATGTTTTATATACTTATCCTTTAAAAAACTCACTAGCTAGAGTAAACGGAAAATTACTTTCAGTTATTTTTAAGTTTTACAGTTATATAAAAACTTTATTGTTTTAACCATAAAGTTTACAAAGGGCGGATTTAATGCCAGTTAGCATTTTCTGCCAGCCAACCCATGGCCTTACAAGTGCTTATTTTATATGGTTATGGATTGATTATGATTTGGTTGCTATTCTATAGGGCCGCATGTAGCATAGCAACAAAACAAAACAAAATGTAATACAATAAAAAAAACAAAGCTTAAAAGGCCCACTCATTTTACTACAAACAAATGTTTAAAGTAATAAAATAAAGTAATGATATGTAATTACGGAAATATGCGCTTAAAGCGTACTTGGAAAATTTCCAAGTTCCAACGTCTTACTCGTTACATCTTAACAATTTTATTACGGAGAGGATTTTAGTTGGATTAATTGTATATATCGCCGTTGCGAGGCGTCAAGTGATCAAGATTAATCGCTTAAGGAGGAAATAATTGCTTTCTACAAAAACTTTGGAATTTTTCTTGCATTTGTATAAGTAACTATGTAATTATTTTTGTTGCCATGTGATAGGGCTGCGTAGTACCAACACCTCTGTAGTTTTTTGAGCATAATAAGAGGCGAAAATGTGGGATACGCCGAGTAGTGGCGGGGTAAAAATATCCACCGTATTCTTTCCAGTCTAGTAGCTTGAAATCATCATCCAATACAGTCAACTTGGCACCGCCGAAGGGACTGTAGCAACGCCCAAATTTGGATAGAATCAAAGGCTTTCTTATAGTCCACATACGCAAGAAAATTTTCCGAAGGGTATGTTGTAGGTATCTTATCTAAAGGAGAACTTTGAGCTGAAGGTGGGGAAATTCGTGATTCAGGGGGCCAGCAGCTGGCTGATTTCATGGAGAAAGAGGGACTCTTTGTGATGAATTCTTTCTTCCAGAAGCAGCCCCACAGAAAGTCGACCTAAGCGTGGGAACTATGGCAAATTTCCCCCTACGAGACAATCTTATGTTTAGCAGTAGAATTTTGATAGGCTGTAAGGTTTGTGGTAATGCGGAATCGGCTAGAATGACCTCGGCGCATGCTTTTTTTTTAGAAAATGATGAAGAAAAACATGCAATAAGTTTCGAAAACTTTTTATTTATGTTTTTTTTTCACTTAATTTAGTAGAAGTTCACTAAATTAAGTGAAAAAACCAAAAAAAAGTAAGACGGTCACACAGCAAATTGCTTGGACCTTCTGCTGACTACCGAACCAGACAGATATTATGACTCCTTTGGGTACATCTGACTACGACTACTGTCTGGTGAAATATGTATCGTCATATTCTCTGCCTGATTACGAGCCTCACGGTGTTCGACAAATATGACGGTATACCGTCATATTCAGCTGATTGGTATGAGATGCGACACTTTTTTGCACCTTATCCTTGGAGGGAGGTTTTAATGTAACGACATAATATGTGAGAGAATTGTATAATGAGCATTTTGTGTACACTCAGGTACCATCAATAGTCCACGGAGACAATCGGTTAAGAGCTATTGCATTATTGCTGTAAAACGTACAAAAAAGTAACAAGTTTTGAAGCATTTCATCTTAGCCGCAAGAGTGACAACTTGGCAGCTAAGATTTAATATTATTATATTATAAGTAAATCTTATTCATTTGAAGTTGATTTCAGCTATTTATAGGCTGCCGTAGCCACTTTACATTACACAGGTTAGATTGTCAGTCTTATATCATATAAATGGCACATAATATAGTTAAGAATTTTATGAACATTAAATTTCTTATTTTGGCAACAGCTCAGGGTTTATTAGTTTCAAGAATTAATAAACGTCGCAAAGGATTTAGCAATTCTGACAAATTTCACAAAAAGTCTCTTTTTTGTAGATGAATTCCTTATTTCTGTTACTGAAACTAAATCATTATATCTTAGTGTTCTGAGCAGACAGACGACAAAATATTAAATTAGGCCTAAAAGTAAAAACAATCTATACTGACATATTACAATAATATTTTTTATGGATATGTCTTATTTAAACATTAAATTTTATTTACTCTACGTATGTAGAGTATCATTTTGAGTACAAGAGATCTAAAAATAGCAGAATAAATAGTAAATGCGTCAGCAAGAAAGCGAGTAAACATGGCGTCGTATATACGAGCGAACAATTCACGTGGAGTGGACGTTGTCATGCCAAGAAGTTATAAAGAACAATCATACGTACATATATATATATTACTACTTATTATATACTAGTGCTTAAATACAATCTCCCCTGTGGTAAGTGACGTTTAATCCCTAGATGGTTAATCTCAATGCCTTGTTGTATCAAAGGCCTGTACACTTTTGCATTGAAGACAACCACATTGTAATCGGACAGAAAGGCAGACGCCCGTAAATAATTCGTTTGGGTTTTTGGTTTGGAAACTCCTATACTATATTATGATGTATAAATTTGTTAGATGGATCAAAGTCGAAATTAAGATAACTTTACTTCAAAATTGGACATCACAAAGCATTTCTATCAAATCAACATAGCTAGCCCCACCATCGCTTCAACAAGTTAAGCAGGAGATTTTCTGACAAGACATGGCAAGAAACTTGAATAGAATAGAATATTTTTCTCCCACTGCCGTTAACACTTCAGATACACATTAGATAATTAAAAATGTTTTTATCGTGTCGGCAAAACGAAGAACACAAACGCGTTGTAATAAGGGGCAAAAAAACATCTTTAGACTTTAAGGTTTTTAGATTTTCTAATGCTCTGTTTGTTTTTATAAAGATTCAGAACGTATTTTATGTTTTAGGACAGAAGAATTCATGTCCTAAAACATAAAATAAATTACCAATAAAGCTGTTTGTAGAAACATGTTTGTTGAATTTTTTTTTCTCTCTTTTATAATAAGGGTGACAAAATGAGCACACAGTCCACCTGATGGTAAGTGTATGCAGTGGCCCATAGAATCTACATATGTCTTCGATTAAAAATCAAAATGCATATGCGTTGTCATCTCCTAGGACTAAGATGGTTCTTTGTACTGGACATTGATTGAAAATGTTAAAATTATACATACGAGCAGCCTGCTAAGTGTTGAAGCAAATCCTTATTACCATGGAGGAGGCCAATCTCCAGCAATGGAGTTTAAATCGATAGAACGAAGGAGGAGACGAAGAAGATGAAGTTATCTGATTAGAATTTTAAATGTTACTTTTATGAAAGTGATAAGCAACCTTACAGGACATGTGGCTACTGCAGTCCATATACACCTGCGACCAACTTTAAATAAAGAAGGCTACAGATCCGTTGCCACCTCTGTGTGCCTAGTGCGAGTTTTGGTTTTTACGTATTCGATTCCGAGAAAGTTAACACTTTCACTGTCCGGTTTCCAGACACAATAGTAAGACAATAGCAATGCCCTATATATAGTGCACGGGACAGCAAAAAGGTTAACTACAATTTGTAAGAAATAAAATCAGCGCCAACTAGTGGCAATATTCGGAATCACCATCGAGCATTGACTCTCATTGTACAGTGAGAACGTTAACGCACGTGATAGGTTGGAACGGCAATTTCGATTGTACGAGACGTAAAACTTTACGCCGTCGATATCGAAAAAGTTTTCACCTAATTTTTTACAGTGATATAGAAGAGTGGGAATAATTGTTGAAGAGTTAATTTTATTTCGTTTTGTGAGAACGATATATAATTTAGCTACTTTACCGTCCACCCCGCGCGAATTAATCTCGCGTCACCTGTCCGCGCATAAAATGTCACTATTCTTTTACGATCGCGCGAGACTGTCTCATCAAAAACAATAACTACTGAAAAACTACTATAGCTACATACAAATAAAAATATTCTCAAAAGAATCAAATAATTCAAAATTTTATTTTGTTATAAGAAAATTTGTCAAATTAAAAATAAAGCCTGAAAATAAAGCTTAAAAATGAGAATATCATAAAAAATAGTACTTATTTTTTATTTCGAGTTTTTCAAGAAAAGTATAATACTTACTGGAGACAAATATATTATATTATAACACATATGACATATCAATAATATCTTATATACTCAATATACATAAGTATATAATGTTTACCCAATATAAAGTAGAATAAATAGGTAAATAAATAAATAAAAATAATTTTTAATCATTTCTAGACGCATGTCAACAGATATTTCGTTTTTGAATGGCTATCAACGTGTTAATGGTGAATAATTCTTTTATATTCAGCATATATTTAACACAAAAACTGATTAGAATACATTTTATACAACACATAATCAATAAATGATGATTACGTATACTCGTAGTGATTAAAATTTCGAGCTAAATTATTGTATGTAAACGTGTTGTAAATATCTTCACAATTAGTTTGATGTACAATTACATTAGAAATAACGTATAAAAACAGAAAATTTATCACATTTTAGATCGAATTTCTCACACTTTAACAGTCCACAAACAAAAATGGCGAAATTTAATTTTAACTTTTTTTCTAAATATTTTGTTACTATTATACAGATAAAATTTACTCTCACTGATGACAAATTTCAAATATCACCATCTATGATTTTTACTGTATTAATAACAGCTATATTTTGCGCTGTACACGTTTAAACCGAAAGATGTCGTTTGGTGACTATAGTCACCATGGACAGGTGAGGCAATATTTTTTTTGGGGACTGTTTTTTCGTTAGGAGGATGTTTGCAGCCACAACGCCATTAATAACTAATAATAGGTAATAGATGACTGCGAATTAATTAACGAATTAATTAATTATTAATTATAACATTGGAATTGTTTTTGATTTTTATAGTTTGATTAACATAATAAAATATGACAATGAAGATATTTATAATATTGTCAAATAATTCTATTTCTTTTTAATAATTTGTATTTATTCAATGATGTAAGTAATTCAGTTTTTATTCCTTACAAAATAGTCAATGCATGTTGTGATTACCCATTAAAAGAAATACAATTATAATGTGTTGAATTTGCTATAAAAATGATCTTTGTGTTACTGTTGTAATTTCTGTTGGTAATTCAAATAAATAAATAAATAACGCCAGTGTTGAAGCAAGAGCTTGTGCATATTTCAGTCCGTTGTTACACTCCAATGACAGGTAATTTAAGGATAGATATCGCCTTTTCCAAGAAAGTATTCAAGTTTTTGTGTAAATAGCGTTTGATAAATCCAAGTTCCCACCATCACTATTTAATAATTAAGTCAATAGTAAGTAAGTATCACAAGTTCACTTAACACTAAGTAACTAAATTCAATTATTTAAGTATTTAAGTAATAGAAAACAGAAGGTTATTATCAATGGTAAAAGTTCTTCCGGGTCACCTGTACTAATGGGTGTACCTCAGGGCTCGATTCTCGGCCCATTCCTGTTTCTGGTGTATATTAATGACTTACCTCACCTTGTAGGGGATAGTCATGATATAGTATTATTTGCTGATGAAACTTCCTTGATTTTTAAACTTAAACGTCAATCATTTAAATGTGACGAAGTGAATAATGCTATATCAAAATTAGTGCATTGGTTTAACGTTAATAATCTGCATTTGAACGGAAATAAAACTAATTGTGTTAAATTTACAACAACGAATGTTCAAAATCTGAATACCAATGTGTTTTTAAATGGGGAGGAATTGAGCCCTGTTGTATCCACTGTTTTTCTTGGCATCACTCTTGACGCAAAGCTCCAGTGGGGCCCCCATATATCCAAATTAGCAAGCAGACTAAGTTCTGCAGCCTATGCTGTAAAAAAGATTAGAGGTCTCACTAGTGTCGAGACAGCTAGATTAGTTTATTTTAGTTATTTTCATAGCATAATGTCTTATGGGATTTTGCTATGGGGAAATGCGGCTGATTCAGAAACTATTTTTGTTTTACAGAAGAGGGCCATTAGAGCTATTTACAATCTAAAACCGAGAGAGTCTCTTAGAGATAAATTCAAAGAAATTAATATATTAACTTTGGCCTCTCAGTATATTTACGAAAATTTAATGTATGTTCACAAAAACAAAGATAGTTTTAGTAAAAGAAGTGATATACATTCTGTAAACACTAGGAACAAACACAAGCTAGTGATACCAGTTTCTCGACTCCACAGAGTCAGTAATTTATTCTTGGGGCAATGTATACGCTATTACAACAAGGTCCCGGAAAGTGTACAGGTTCTCTCTATTACCAAGTTTAAATGTTTTATTAAGCTGAAACTGTATAAAAAGGGTTATTATAGTATAAATGAATACATGGTTGATAATAACCCCTGGGAATGAGGTGATCGCTTCCAAGCAGTTTCTAAAATAAATTTTGTAAATAGTTCGTAATCATTTCTATTGTAAAATTTATTTAAAAAAAAAGTCCCGCTGGGTTTCTTGCTGGTTCTTCCCAGGACAGAGGGTTTTTTCGAACCAGTGGTAAAGTAAAAAATGACTTTCAATAAGAATTACACATGTAATGTATATTGAATAAAAAAATATTCTATTCTATTCTATTCTAATTTGTTGCTCCATAAATGTCACTATAAAATCATATTAGAACGAAAACATCTTCATGTTTTTTGCTTTAAATTTAATACTTTCGATAATGAACATTAAAATAAAATGGCTAATTCACAATCTCATAATACTAACACCAACTGTCGAAACCTTGATCAAATTCCGAAACATAAACAAATAGGTAATAATGAATTGTGATACCGATTATTGCCACTAGTTGGCGCTGATTTTATTCCACACAAATCGTAGTTAACTTTCTCGGGATCGAATAAGTAATAATTTAAAATTAAAAATTTTGTACAGCCGACTTCAATATAAGCGACTTCAATATAAGTTTTTTTTTTTATATTATAAGGGTGACAAACGAGCACACAGTCCACCTGATGGTAAGTGGTTGCTGCGGCCCATAGACATCTACATCTATCCTCTATTACAAATCAAAATGTAGATGCGTTGTCACCCGTGAGGACTAAGATGGAATGCCTCTTTCCCAGTAAAAAGGGCCTCCGGCCACCTGCACTCACCAAGCGAAACGCAGAGATAAACCTCTACTTCACGCCGGTATTCTGTGAGGTCTTGGTACCACCCCGGTTCGAGCCGGCCCATCCGCGCGACAGCAAAAGCTGCCGCGTGGCTCTACCACTGTTAAAATTATTTAAGAATAACTCAATAACCATTGGTCTGACCTTGATCAAATTCATATGGGACCACACGAGAACTATCAGCTTTCATATAAATAATCATCGAAATCGGTTCGCCCAGTACAAAGTTATGAGGTAACACACATAAAAAAAAATAAAAAAAACATACAGTCGAATTGAGTACCATCTCCTTTTTGGAAGTCGGCAGAAAATATAAGCTCGAACTAAGTACACTGAAGACTAAGATGGAATGCCTCGCTGACTGTAACTATATTGGCCCTCTTTACCCCTCAGAGAAAACACAGCAGTACAGTACAATGCTGCTTAGCATGTAGGTTAATAAGTTGTAATCTTGACGGTCAAAATTGTTTCACTTATTTTACCAAACATGCATTATATAACCTCATTTTGTGTTCTTATTGTACAGATTTACGATTGATCAAAATATTTGGCAAGCGATCTCGCTTACATGAGCACAAAACTTAATCCATAGTCACTCATTGCAAAGACGGCCTTCCTTAGGAAAACTGAGTCCTTGTGTTCTGAACAGGTCTATTTGACGTTTAATTTGCAACCACTTTAAGATATTGGCAACACGTCAAATTTTTATGCGGATAAGGCCATACAATTTCCTTTCTTATTTCAACCACAGCAGTATAATTAACTTTATGTTCTTGTTTAATATATTGCAATATTTTGTGTAACACTGATGCTAAGAAATCAGCTAAAATATTTTACTTATATTGTATAATTAGTAATTTGTTGAAACTATGAAATAAATTATTAGATTAATTTAGAATCTGAGTTAATTTTGGGAGTCAAAAGTCGTTAAAACGGTATCTAAAACAAATTAATCAGCTTTTATTTCAAATAATAACATTCACATTATAACAAAAGTAATGTTTCTTATCTACACATAATAATATAATAAATCTGTAGAAAAGTCGTGTATGTAATTCTAATATCTTCTGGAAAAGACAATCCAAGGGACAATTCCAGAGACAATTCCAACTAAATAAAGGGCACTGAAGCAAAATTAGTTGTTTTTAGAATTTTTGTCTGCTTTTTGTCTGTTTTTGTTTTGTATTTCCGATTTACGCAACAACTACAGGACAGATTTCCAGAAAATTTTGTGTGTAGGTAGTTAGGGACCCGGGGCAACTTATAGGCTACTTTTTATCCAATTGGGGAACTTCAAAAAAGGAGATTAAAGTATTTTCCTTCCTCAAGATGTTAATTTCAATTTTAATTATATCAATATAAAACAGAAGTTATTATTATATCAATATTATATAATTAATCGTAGTGTTTTTTTTAAATAAATAACATATTTATATATAAATCCTAAAATTACTTTTAACCGTTGCGTAATAATTTGAACTACGCCGACAATCCACATTTTAATTTATTAAAACAGTTCCATCTAACGTGAAATTCAAAAAGTAGTAATATTTTACCTCCTGTTATTAGTAAATGAAATAAAAATTAATAACATACATTTATATGTTTAAATAATTTATTTCTTTTGATTCTATTCTGATTTTCAGAAATCCTGAATTTTGGATCTGTTTTGTTCTGAATAATTTCTTAATTTTTATTATTGTAGCATCTAATTATCACTTAATTCCTTGCTTTTAATATTTATCGTATATCTAAAAACTTCATTGCGTTGCTAGCGATACGTTTTGCTAGCAACGCAAATTTTAACAGGACGTTGCGGTGAAAATTTGAGAGCACCTAATTTTTAAACTTGGTACCTAATTATCACCTAAAAAGCCCCTCATTTTGGGTTTTTTTAAATGCATATTCCTGACTTTGCGTTGCTGGCTAGACACAGCTTACGAAATACGTTAGATATTAAAGAAGTTCCAGAGTATAAAAATAAGCTTATTGAATGCGGTAAATTCCGTAATAACTAGTTTCATTCAATCTAAAAATAGAGATATTTTCCACAGGCACAGTGATACACAGGGATGAATATAAATACAAATTTTGTGAAAGATTTTCACTGTTTTTAGGTTTTAAAATACTTTGGAAATGGAGAGATGTAAGGGACGGCAGATATACTACGAGTACGTCACTGTTTTCAACAGTCTTTAACTTCCTTAACAAAATTACGGTCTTATATAAGTAAATCTAAATAAAATTGAAATGTCTGTCTGTAGCATTAAAATAACTGGCTTTTATTGAGCTGTGGGTATTATTAAACGTAAATAACCATTTAAAAAAATTGTGCGTGTCTGTCTGTGCAGGTTCGGAATGGCTAAACTATAAATAAACTTTCCAAGCAGATAGAGAGCTATACCAGGAGGGATCTAGGGTATATTTTATCCGAAATACTTTGTCTTTGCTTAAAGTAAAAAAGTAAAGTTGCAGCCTATGTACGTCCCACTGCTGGGCACAGGACTCCTCTCATTTCTGAGAAGGTTTTAGGCCAAGGAAATGTCCGCCGCGCTGCCTCAATGCGTGTTGCCGAACTTCACATGTCTTCGAAATATTTTTTTTCTTATTTCTCAGACATGCTGGTTTCCTCAAGATGTTTTCCTTCACCGCCGAGCACGTGGTAAATCAGCACTTAAAATTGCAATTAACAATTTTATTGGTGCCGGCGGGAGTCGAACCTGGGTTGCTCGAGTACTGTGAAGCTTACAGCGAGCGCTAACTATCTGTGCTACCACGGCTTTTAAAAGTCTTTGCTTATCTTAAATCAAAATAAGGTCACATTAAGAGATCCTATCCAGGCAAAGCAAGGGCGAGTCGCTAGTTGAGTATAAATTAAAATATTTACTCAATTTATTATTGTCAAAACATATTAAGAAAGCTTCAAATGAAAAAGTCGCTGAGAAAATTTATATCATGAAAACACTGCAATTATCACACCACATAATTTGACAGAAGTCTTACGAACTTGATGAATCACATTGTCAGCGAAAAAGATATATGGTGGCAGATTTAAGACTTAAAAGCATATTTTCGAAGCAGTTGTCTGGTAATATGTTATTACTGAAAGAAATATTCTTATTTAAAAGTAATAATTAAGACTAATTCTTTGTTTCACATTCTTCTAATTTTAATTTTAATTTTGGCTACATATTTTTTCATTTTACTTAAGAAAAAAATAAAAATAATAATGTTAGCGACCAGCCTCAACTGAAGCTAGCCATCTGCACAGGATAGGATTATTGTGCCCAAGTGTATGATCAGAGATAGATCAGCCGCAGAACTAACGACTTTTCGTGTTTTGAGACCTCATGATCAGCACCCTTGTGTACGATCACTAGCCCAACGAGGCAGTCAATTTATTAAGAATATCATAAAATAAGCCTTTAAAAATATTAAATAAACTGGACAGCTCCGAAGTTCCTTTGGCTATTCCTTCTCCTGACAGAGTAAGCTCATATTAAAATGGTATAGTAAATTAAAAAATATGTTGACGTTTGACAAACGATTTTTTATTTTATTTTTTTGTCGGGAAATAAATAGTTTTCACTTGATTGCATTTTCATTTCATTTCATTTCAGTGTACGACCAAAGGTTTTAAATAAACGATGGAATATAAGCTAAAGAGCTAATTAAGAGAATCTAGAAGCAAACGAAAGAGACATAAAAAGGTGGGCCGTGCAAATCGCCAAAGTCCCAATAGGTTTCTTTCTGGTTCTTCCCAAGACAGAGGATTTTCCGAATCAGTAGTAAAATAAAAAAATACTAAGTGACTGAAAAATAAATCTCGCGACAAGCTTTTATGTCATATTAAGTTGTGTAAATTGATGGTTTTGATTTAATTTAATGTTTATTTTCTTCTTTTCAGAGCATTTCAAGAAAAGCTTGTTGTTTTCTTTAACATATTTTTTTTTATTTTTAGTTATTGTTGGACATGTTAGACTGTTAATTTATTTTAATGCGTCTTTGTTAATTTTTAATCGCCATCTTAGATACACCATCTTGAATTTTTTTATCGTCAGCAGTAGACCCTTGTCCCTATAACATTAGTTCGAGAACCACCAAACTATCCCTAACCTTTGTCGATTTATAACTCAATTTATTTGGTATGGTGGCGATTTTATTTTCAGCTATTTTGGATATTTTCACCACCACTAGAATTTGTCCAGGGCTTAGGCCGATATTAGTAAAGATGTGAACCGAAAGATTAGATACGCCATCTCAAAGAGCTGAACGCGGACGTAATTTTATTCGTATTCTTCTCTGTGAACCCTTTCTTTTTTTATCCATATCATGGGGGTGAATAAAAAAACATAGCGCGCTAACTTTGGGCATCCACCATATTGAATTTAGAGTCACGTCATTTTGTTTTTGTATTTTTCCATAACTATACCGCCATATTGTGCCGTCCGCCATATTGGATTTAGTATGACGTCACTTAGCTAAGCATACATTATCATCCAAACCAAACATGATGTATGCAAAATTTGAGCTCAATCAGTTGAGGATAACTGCTTTAAAATTCAGTTGCCAGATTTGTACCCTAACAAATACATTGCAAATGAAATAAAAGTGTTTAAAATTTTTATTCCATACTTGTTTCGAAACAAGTTTATTAATTTAAATTAGTTGCGATCATTAACGTAAGCATTTAAAAGAGTATAGTAACAGTAGCAGCACTGTTCGTTTAAAAAAATCTTCCCGGTGGGTTTCTGGCTGGCTCTTCTCAGGACAGAGGTGTGTTTTTTTTTTATTTTTTTTTTATTTTTTCCGAACCAGTGGTAAATTAAGCATAAGAGTAACTTTCAATAAGCATTATTCATAATCTATATTGAATAAAAGAAAACAGACAGACTGCCAATTCTCACGCGAAATGAATTCGATTATATTGCCAAAATTATAGCCGGTACTAAACATTTTATCTACGTCGAATTGCTCCATAAGTCAGACAACATTATGATTTGAAAGTACAAAGAACAACAGCCCATTTTATTATGAAAATATTTTCGGAATGTCGGACATTTTCATAAAGAAGCTGTATTGAAGTGAATTACTCACGTTAAATAGAAATACCAAGTGCTGAAATAATAAATAGTTATTCATGTACACATTTTGTGTAACGCAAATAATATTTTTTACTTTTGTATGAAATAAAGGTGACAAACGAGCACACATGAGATGGTAAGTGGATGCTGTGGGCCATAGACACCTTCATTTATCTTCGATTATGAATAAAAATGCAGATGCATTGCCACCCCTGAGGACTAAGATGGAATTCCTCGTTTTCAGTAAAATGGGTCACCAGTTATTTACACTCACCATATGAAACATAGCAGCATTAGGCTGCTATTTTACGCTGGGTATTTAGTGAGAGCGTGGTATTACTCCGGTCGAGCCGACCTATTCGTGCTATAACCATAATAAAGCTGCAGCTTAAACTGTAAACTTCATAGACGCGGGTAACCCGGGTCCCCCACACACACAGATATACACAAACACTGAACATATAATGTATTTATGTGTGTAGGTTTGTGTGTCTGTAGCCTTCATCTTCGTCTGTGATTCTAAATTCGTTTACATAATAGATCGGGTAAAAAGTTTCGTCGTATTTTGTTTGTAAAAAATTGAAGAAAATTCTCTTTGGTTGTACTGTTTGTATCTGGCTGGTTTTAATATCAATACTTATAGAATATTAGGAAAAAGAAAAATAAAATGTAAAAAACACTTTTCTGCCATTTCTCAATTTTTTTTCAGTCCGCCAAAATAAGTGAATCTAACCAAGAAATTCGATAAGTTCAGAAGTTGTATTACAAACAGGGATAAACGCAACTCAAGCCACGAAAAACATTTGTGATGTTTATAAACCTAATTCAGTATCAGTAAGAGTAGGTAGCATAAAGTTGGTTCAAGCGTTTTCAGTCCGGGAATTTTGACGTCAAAGATACAGCACGCTCTGGTCACATAAAGTCGATACCATTTTTGAACAAATGGAGTAAGATCGGCATATTAGTAGTTACAATATAGCCGAGGATTTGAAGATTGATCACAAAACAGTTTGACCCAAAAGTCTGGCTAAACAAAAAAGCTCGTTATTTGGGTTCCACAGGAGCTCACTGAAAGAAACCTAATGAATCGTGTACGTAATCATTTGCTATTAATTTTCTATTGAAACACAATGAAACCGAACCATTTTTGAAAAGATTGATCACTGGTGATAAAAAGTGGATCAAATAGAGAAAGAACAAAATATTATCACCTTAAATAATTGGTGATAGTTTCAGAAGTCATGATTTTCGTTCGTCAATAAACTATCTCTTAGCACCGAATTCAAAAGCTATGTAGCTAAGATAATTATGATTTGTAAATTATTTTATTTATCTGAAATACATCAGGAGGTTTATTTTTAAGAATAATGATAGTGTGAGAGCGGGTGTTCAACTTGCTCTCTTGCTTACGTAATTATTCATTATCAGCAATAAGACAGCGAACTACACTATACATTCAGTAAAGACCGATTGCAGTTCGATCATACCGTTATATAAGTCCTCGCCACAATAACACCGTAGTGTAACGTGAGAGACTTAATTACATGAATACATGATAATACAGAAGTTTGCAAGCCAACAGCAATACCACCCATCTGAATGTAACGGCAGCCTTTTAGCAACAAGATCTTCCTTGCCTGCACTAGAAGAATTAGTACAACGAACAGAACCACGATACTATCATCCTACGAGCCTTAGCACTCATAGAATGACTTAACAGCTTTTTACTAAATGCATATGAAAGCAGTCTGTCTGTCTATCTGTCTATTTGTTGCAGCTAATCTCCGTAATGACTGTACCGATTTTGACGGGACCCTAACTGGCAGATGGATGATGTTATAAGGAGTAACTTAGGTTACTTCTATTTTAGATAACTTCAAAAATAATTAGGGTTTCGCGCTTAAAATTAAAACCCATGAAATCCAATCGTAATAAATTCCACGCGGACGAAGTCGCGGGGAACAGCTACTCACAGCTGGAACAGTAGTTATCCTGTACTAATTACGAGCACTTCGACGACCGAGCTAACCAGGGATGACACGATGACACCTATCTATATATACTTTGAAAGTAAAACATTATCCAAGCACAAAATTCCATCCAAATTGTCCGAGCCGTTTCCGAGAAACCACTTACATATTATATACCGGTTACCGGCGGCATAAGAAAATCCAGTACCCCATATCCTCCTGTGGGTGTCGTAAGAGGCGATAGAGAAGAATAAAATAGATAGAAAGAAAATAATAACAAACTGCAGTTGCAGTTGCACTTAGCACTCATAGAATGACTTAGGCGGAATCTCTCGCGCACGGCGCCTTCAGTGAGTGAACTTTATACTGCACAAACGAGCTTGGGTTTCCAATTCTATCCACAATAGGGTATTACACCCATTTTCAAAAAGTGTTTTAAATGAATCCCAGAGTAATAATGAACCACTATAATTTTTATAAATTTTTTTTAAACCGAATAGTGACATCAATATTACTTTTAATCTATCGTTTCAAATTTTCGCGTGAAAACGCTAGCCCCCATACTGTTCAACTCGTGACGTCACTGTCGTAGAATTTTGACAATTTTGCAAAGGAATAAGATACTTTTGAATGTTTAACAATGAGTTATCATTTATATCATTGTTGTGTTGTGCCTGATTGCAAAAATACGAGCATGAGAACGTCGGGGAAGTTATGGATTAAAGTGCCAACTGATTTAAATATGAGAAATACTTGGTTAAAACGCAAGAAGAGACCCGAAGGTCATCATCATCATCATCATCATTACAGCCCTTCACAAGTCCACTGCTGAACATAGGCCTCCCCCAAAGAATGCCACAAAGCACGGTCCTGAGCCACCTGCATCCATCGACTTCCTGCATGTCTTACCAGGTCGTCACTCCATCTCGTGGGGGGACGCCCTACACTTCGCCTACCGGTACGAGGCTGCCACTCGAGAACCTTTCTTCCCCATCGGTTGTCGGTTCTTCGAGCTATATGGCCGGCCCATTGCCACTTAAGCTTACTAATCCGTTGGGCTATGTCGGTTACTCTGGTTCTACTGCGGATATCCTCATTCCTAAGTTTATCACGCAGAGAAACTCCGAGCATAGCCCTCTCCATAGCTCGCTGAGCGACCTTGAGCTTCCTCATCCGGCCAGCAGTGAAGGACCACGTCTCAGTTCCGTATGTCATCACTGGCAACACGCACTGGGTGTACAGTCTCGTTTTCAAGGTTTGAGGTATACCTGACGAGAAGATGTGCCGTAATTTCCCGAACGCTGCCCAACCGAGTTGAATCCGTCGATTGATCAAGACCCGAAGGTATTGTCTACAAAATCTAAACTATACTTCTGTGAAGATCACTTCGATATAAGTATGACTTATATTTAACTATCGATTAAACAAAACAAAACATCATGACATGATAGGTCAAATTTTGTAATAGATTAGGTTAATCGCTTATCTGTCCCGCCCTTTGTGGGCCATTTTGATAGCCCTTGCAAGTGCAGTGCAGTGTTTTACTTAATTCCTGTTTTCTTCTATTATATGGGAATAAAGACATGGTTTCTACTCAGACCAAATAAAAAAGTGACTTTTTATTTCGTCTGAGGGTTTGTACAAAAAAATATAATAAAAAGTATTTCTCACCTAAGCTTATATTATAATATCTATAACATTAGTGCTAAAAGCGAAGTACGAGTAATAAACTCGCTTTTACGAATCCGTCTTCCATGATGCCTTTTCAATAAAATTCGGAATAAAAGTCAACAATTGTAAAGATAACTTGAAAAATTTCGAAATTAGCTAGTTAGTACACAGCACATAACCTAGTTCTTTGACCTAGTGACGTCACGACGCTATCTAATATGGTGGACATCGTTTTGCAGATTTGAAGCACAGGTAACAAAAATTATTTAAATTGAAATATAAAATTTATAATTCATTTTTATAAATAGAAATCAATATTTCTCGTTTACGTTTTACAAAATCTATCATAAATATATATTCTTTGATTTTTTTTTACATGGTGTAAAATACCCTATTCTACTTTACTCACAAAACTAACCTAACCTCACTCTCGATCCAATCGGTATTTTATAGACGCGCCGTCATATTATTTTTAGTTTTTGAAGTCATTAACTTTTTTTTAAATTTATTTTCCTACTGGGCAGTTAGTTAGAAATATATAAACTTTCTGGGTCGTACCCACTTTTTGAATTTGCTTTCCGCGTGTTTTATTCGTGAGAGTCTCTTACCGGGAAATGACGCAGTCACAGCTGGGAGTAACGGCGAAGTAATCAAAAGAAAACATTACGACCTCCCGTGTTCATATATTATCCACTGAGACATTTGTATGATACTAATTGTTAAAATTCGGTCGTTCGGAATTGCGATAAAGTTCTCTCGTTCCCTAAAAACATTATTTTATATTCGGAAGGCGGTTTATATACAAAGTTATTTGAATGATGCGAAACGGTTTCGGCGCCGTCGTAAATTACGTTTAAGGCCGGGTGTTCCAAGCGCAATACGTATCTACGCGCAGAAACATCGAGTTGAGCCGCGCTTTTTTTTTTGCGCCCAGCAGCAATTGGAAAATGGGCTACTCGTCTGTCGTGGTTATGTGGGACTCACTGTATCTAACATAAAGTGGAGCCTAGGTGCTACCCACTAAACACCGCCTGTGGGACTGACAATTGGCCGATTAAGCCGCTTTGTCAGTTTGGAAGCGACCCTCTTTTGGAAAAAGAGGGCACAGGCGGCTACAAAGAGCTGCTGAGGACGAGCCTACTTAGGCAACTTTAAGAAGAACTAGCATGAGCCGCCAGGAGGCAGTTCAGGTCGGTTGAAATTTTATTTGGCGGATCCGAGAGAGAGTTTCTCGGCCTGCGGACTTGATAGCGAGAGGGGGGTGGGGCTGCATAAGTAGCTGCCTCACGAATAAAGTGATTGGAATGCGACTCTGAGGCTTTGAAGAAGCTCTCAGAAAGTTTTTTTAGGATTTGTTGAGTTGTAGGGAGCTCTAAGTCCCGATGGAGGTCGGCATTACGGACGTACCAAGGTGCGTTTGCAGCTCGACGAAAGAAGAGGTTTCGAACTACTTGGAGTTCATTCATAATTTTAGGGTCAGCGTGGGCAAAAATGGGGCCCGCGTAGGACATGACTGGTCGTATACAGACCTTATAAAGGGTTCGCTTGTTACGGAGGGACATTGTGTCGGTCCAACATACTGTTGAGCCTACTCAGGTAAAAACGTGCGTGACGGGTTACTCGTTCGACATGGGGCCTGAAAGTGAGCCTCGTGACAAAGGTGACGCCTAAATATTTGGCAGATGTATGCCAGGGGACAGGGGTCCCTAGCATACGTATTGATGGAGTGTTTTTGAGTCGGCGTCGTTTATAATCGAAGTGAACGGCGGAGCTCTTCTCCGGGTTCACATCGATGCGCCATTTTTGGAACCAAGCTCCTAGGTCATTGACTGACTTTTGGATCTTGTTCCGTATGAAAGGTAGCGAGATACCTTTACAGTAGAGGGCAGTGTCGTCTGCGAAGAGGGAGAGCTGAACACCATTCGACGGGATGGTAATGTCGTTGGTAAACAGGATGTACAGGAGAGGAGCAAGTACTAGCCCTGAGGGACACCAGCTTTGATGGGGCGCTGCGAAGAGAGCGTGCCTTCGTGTCTAAAACGAAAGATGCGATGCTGCAGATAAGAGGCCACGAGACATACTAGACGATCGGGGAGACCTATTTTATATAATTTGTAGATCAGGCCTTCATGCCAGATTCTATCGAATGCTTTGGCAATGTCGAAAGCGAGATCCTGGTTTTTATAAAACGTTTACATAAATATTACCTTAAAAGTTATATACAAATATTTTTACAGTGAGAAACACAAACAAAAGTTTAACGATGGTCTTTATAAATACTATAAATATTTACCATTTATTTTATTTGCTTACAAAATTATTTACGCAGCAGAAGAGAAGTGTGCCTGCAAATATTTGGCAAAAATTATTACCTTAGTAACGCCCCGCGGGATACTGGCAAGCGACGCACGAATCGAAAACTACTTGAATGATCTACCAAAAAATTCATAAATGTATTAAAAAAAAAACTATCGGCTAGATTTTTTTCTGAAATGAATTACCTGTAAATTGATACTATTTATAGAAAAAAAGGAGTATTAGTAGTTGTTTAAAATTAAATTTGGCTTGTAAATAACTGCAAATCGATCTTAGTTTGTTTTTTCCTATCGAAAAATGTTGTAGTATAGTGTATTGAACGGGTATATAGTAAGGAGAAAGAATGTAATATCTAAAATATTTAAAAGGAACGGCGGGTCTTCATCGCCCGTCCTGCAGCAGAATTCAAGAAATTAATGACGTTCTATTAACAGATCCAAATACCACACCACGTAGGGTCCGGGAACACGAGGTGGGTGTGACCTGACGTAAGTAGGCGTGCAACTCACAGTCCGTCCGTCCTCTCTCAAAAGAAAGGTTAACGACTAAGATAACGGGTCCCTAAGGAATGGTACTGATCTTGACGTCAGTCATCAGTGGACTTTTTGGTGATATTTTAAATAAAATAATAATTATTCTTGCATGGCCCCTTTTGCAAATGCAATTTTGAATAATAATAATAATATAATAATATTCCACAACTATCACACAACGCCATCTAGTCCCAAGCTAAGCAGAGCTTGTGTTATGGGTACTAGACAACTGATAAACATACTTATATATTTCTAAATACATAAATATTATAGATAAATTACACCCAGACACAGAACAAATGATCGTGTTCATCACACAAACATTTGTCCTGGGTGGGAATCGAACCCACGACCTCCGGCATAGCAGTCAGGGTCACTAACCACTAGACCAACAGGCCTGTCAAGTTGAATATTTCGCTACTTTATAATATGCATTATCACTTATCCCAAATTCATTTCTTTCTTGAGTTAAAACTGGAAACGGGTAACTGCTCCCGAACAAATTGGGATAGCAGTCTAGTCCTATCTCTATTTAACATTACAGCTATCTCTGTTTATTATATAACACTATTTATTTTATATATGCTATTCTTATCTAGCCATTATGCAAATTATCTCTTATGACAAGAACATTATATATTTTCATTAAAAAAATTACTTATAGAATTCAATTGTTTTATTCGTATTACATAGCTGTTTACTATTTAACGCATAACTCTATGTTAATTCACAATAAGTTTGTGTGAAGTTAGCTCTCTGACGGGGTATCGAACCCCGGTATTCCGCGTGACAAGCCTGGAATTTTATCACTAAATTGAAACTATTTTATTTTATCATAAATTAGTCTTTGATACGAATATAAAATATTTTATAAGAGGAAAATATTCTAAAAACAATAAGCGTGTTTTGACTATCAAAACAAAATGATAAAACAAGCTACAACGGGAACATCCAGCCTTAAGAGATAGCGATTATTGAAGTAAAGTCTGAATTGAGGTTATTTTGCGTTGAGATACTTACAATGGCCTTAATTTACTTTTTTATTGTTTCACGTGAATTTTTATGAACTGCTTTATTTTAATAAGCCTTCTCAATTCCATTACTGCGAGCAAACTACTTCGCAACATTTTCCCAATATTCTCCTGTACTTAAGTTAATCGGTATAATTATGCATGGCCCGATTAAATTAAGGTCGTTATCAAATGTTTTCAATTATAATTGAAAACATATTGATAATCACCTTGTTTTACCTTATATACATATATTATGTAATGCAACCTTCAAAGTCATCTAAATATTAATATTGAAATTTATATTACAACTTATTCTGCTAATATATATGAGACCATTCATGTAGTATAAACTATTTATTTAAAAAGAATCATTATAATAAATTCATAATTAACGAAGATATTGCGTAAAATACATACAAAAAAACATACAGTGAAATTTCGAACAGCATCTTTTATTTTTTTTTTGCTATTCTCATGTTTCGTGGAGGTGTTTTACGTACATATGTAACACATGGACAAATCTAGACCCGGATTATTTGTGGGCCTTACAAATACTTGTTATTTGCGGGATTTTTTTATACATGGTAAAGCCATGCTGCAGCTATATTAGTAGTATAGTTGTAGCACGAATGCCGGACCGGGGAAGGACCACGCTTTCACAGAATACCAGCGTAAAATAGCAGCATAACGCTGCTGTGTTTCGCGTGATGAGTGTAGAGAACCGGACATCCTTTTTACTGGAAACGAGGCATTTCATCTTAGTCCTCACGGGTGCCGATGCATCTGCATTTTGATTCTTTATTGAGGATAAATGTAGATAACCATGAGTCACAGCAACCACTTACCATCAGGTGGACTGTGTCCTCGTTTGTCACCCTATCCTATAAAAAAAAACCCGTGACCCTGCATTGTCCTATATTACTAATAAGTTTTAACAAACTGGTTTTAGACAATAAAATGGCACAAAAATACAATTCTTTAATGACAAACCGAAGAAATGTCTGATAAGGTGAATAAAATAACGCATAATGGACTTTGGTCTCAGGTTTCCTCGATACAGGCTTGCCTAGTGAGGAAACCAACAGATATTACCTACCTATTGTATTATTTATGTAGGTAAAATATTTTTCATCTTTTCATTTTCAAAGTCGTTGTTTATAGTTTTTACACAAATAACAAAATAAATTAAAAAAAAAAAACATGTGAGCAGTTCACATACGGTAACAGTGAAATCTTCAAATGAAATGAAATACGAAACAAAAACATTCCATAGCAAATTATTTACATAATTTGATTATTTTCAACCTAGAGTGAGGAGGCCGAGATAATTTATACTGAACTAGCTGTTCTCCGTGGTATCACCCGCGTATATCACGCTCTGAGCCACGACATGACACCTCACTTATTCTCTTTCGGTTCTTATAGGGTGGCTAGGCGTCGTTCGCGCGCCGAGCAGTTTTGAATTGTTTTAATTTTTCATTACCTCTTACTATCCGCCCAACATTCTATGTAAAGCAAAGTTTATCTTCATAAAATTGTCTTGATGGTGAATTAATTTTCTTTCGTAAGGATTAATATGCCTGCTAATAATAACGCTCATAAATAACTTTTGAATTTTCAATATTGTTTTGTCTAAAAAATACCTTATTGTGGTTTATCTATAAAAAGTAGAACTATGGTATCAGGTATCAGGTCTTTTCTTTTAGATGAAAGAAATGTATTTATTTTTGTAGAACATGGTATTTACGTATCACTAACCATTACGCCAGCGCACGCGGATTAAGAAGTGCGGGAGCGCTTTTTCTTCCGACTTGCTTAAAAATCAATATTTAAGGCTAGCTGAAAAGTGTAGCCTAGTGTTATATATCGTGAATCTAGCTATCCTATACAAAAAAATTAAATCGGACTTGTAGTTCCAGAGATTAACGTGTTAAAACAAAAAAAAAACTACCTCTTTCGCTTTATTATATTCGTATATATTTTATCTCATTGTTTCCAATAGATTTATATATGTGTCTGTTTTTAGTGTCGCTTTTTTGTTTCATTTGTTTCAAATCACAAGGATCCTAGAGAAGTTTTCACTATAAAAAGGTTGATATGAAATTCAGTGCAAGAGATTACCGCTAGATAAAATTATCTTGTGAAACAAAACACATACGAAGTATATAAATTCTGTTGGCTCAGCACCGAGCTTTATGAAACCACTCGGAAAAGGCCTTTCTTTGTTCAACAGAGAACTAAAGATGGATAAAAAATAATAAACAGAATCCGGGGTTATTTAGTGGAAATTCATTACAATAAGAAAATATTTAGAAAAAATCCATTCTATTAAGTTGGTGTGTAATCTTAATAATCTTAACTTAATAAAATGTTAATAACGTGTAGTGGCGGTGAAAGAATATCCACTACCCCATATTATCATCCCGTGGAAGTCCTAAGCGGTGACAGAGGGAACCAAATCAGCAGATAATAACGACTAAACCTAAAAAAGCGGTTGCCAACCCGCTTGCCAAGCGTGGCAACTATCGCAAGTGTCTCCCTTATGAGACAATCTAGGGGACAGGGCCTATGTTCAGCAGTGGACTTTAATAGGCAGGAACGGTTTTATTTTGCACGCCTATATCAACATTTTATTTTTTATATATCTATATAAATAAGTTTAATTGGAGTGTCTGTTTGTAATGTCACAATAACAGCTTTTCACTAAATGGACTTTCACTGGCAGACAGCTGATTTTATAAGCAGTAGGGTTCTGCGCAAAAAAAAAATTAAAACCCTAAATTATACGCGAACGAAGTCGAGGCGAACAGCTTGTTTTGTTATAAAACTTAAATAACAAAAGAATCTAAAGGCCACGTGATCGTAGGTGGCTATTGTAATCCATTTGACGTCTCCGTGACGCAGTGGCTTAGCAATGAGTTGCTGCGCTAAGGGCCGCAGATTCGACTCCCGCAAGTATTTGTATGGCCTACAAATTGTTACGGCTGGATATTTGTCCTTGTGAAATTTATGTATGTAAACTTCCGCATGATACAGAAGAAAAGCTTAGTGTGGACGTCATGTTTTCCATGGACACCTGCAACCAAATTACAACAATAAGGTTATAGATGCGCTATCACCCCTGAAGACGAAGATGGAATACCTCACGGCCTGTAATTATCTGGCTCTCCATACCCATCAGGTCGGATTTGCAGGCACTGATATGTGGCGAAAGAAATAGGTAAGAGTGTGAAGTAGAGGTTTACCTCTGCGTTGCGCTTGGTGAGTGCAGGTGGCTGCAGGCCCGACTCCCCCCCCCATGATCGTGGTAGTAGAATCAAATAAAAGACTACCCCAGGAGGGTACCAGCACACCTGGAGAATCCCTCACTGAGCATCCACGACCAAACTACTTCACTCCTGAGCGTGGGTGCTCAGGCTGCTCCGCGTATTCTGGGGGGGCCAAATTCCGCTCGCGACTAATATTGCTCGGGGCAAGCGGAGCAATACAAGGCGACCCCTGTCACGCTATCCGTGAATTTTTGCAGCATCAGGGGACTTCATTCCAACCTTAACGCTGTCCATTACCATATAGAGACGACGAAGCCGGCCTTGCTCTTTTTAACCGAGACTCAGGTGTCCTCTCCGGCTGATACTTCATATCTCTCTTACACAAATTGGAACACACCTTTGCGCCCCGGGCTGGAGTTTGCGTATACGTCAGAGAGGACATCTGTTTTCGACGCCTCGGCAGGCTTGAAGGTACGGACCTGTCCATCCTATGGCTGCGCGTAGACAGCTACGACGATCTCCGCGTCTACGGGTGCCTCTATAGGTCCCATAGCGGTAATGCCGACACAGACCGACTCATCGACTACGTCCAAATGGCTGCAGACTCCGTGCTACAACAGGTCCCATCCGCAGAGATCGTGATACTCGGTGATTTTAACGCCCACCACGCTGAATGACTTGGTTCTCGTCTAACCGATCATGCGGGTAGATCTGTCTATGATTTTGCTTTGGTATATGGTCTAACACAACTGGTTAATTCGCCTACGCGGATCCCAGATGTGGAAGACCATGTACCTTCCCTGTTGGACCTTCTGCTGACCTCTCATCCGGACGGATATCAGGTCTCCGTCGATGGCCGTCTAGGCTCTTCGGACCATTGTCTGATCCGGAGTACGGTGCTCCACTCACGCTCCAATCGCAGTTGCAATCTGCAGCTTGCCGCCGTGTTTGGCACTATAGGTCAGCATCCTACCCTTGGGGTTTGCTTCTCGTCGGAAGATCTCAGCGTTGTTGCCGATTCTGTTGTCGATGTGGTACTTCAGGGTATGGAACTTTTTATTCCATCCTCTGTGGTGCCCATCGGAGGCAGATCCCAGCCATGGTTTGGTCGCTACTGTAAAGCATCACGCTATAAGCAGGAGTGCTACCGGGCCTGGGCTGACGCATCAACGTCTCGGGATGTAAACACCAGCGCACTCAAAAAGAAGTATAATTCCGCCTCCATGTCCTTCAAAAGCGTCATTGCCAAGGCAAGGTCTGAGCACATCGGCAGAATTGGCGAGAAGCTAGTTCGCCTTCTTTCGGGAACCCGTGCATTCTGGTTTCTCGCCAAGGCTGTCCAAGGGAACTTCTGTCAGCCATCTCTTCCATCTCTGCATAGAGAGGACGACTCACTAGGCCATGCCGCAAAGGAGAAAGTTGATCTGTTGTGCTCTCTTTTTGCGTCCAACTCGACTCTAGATGACGGGGGGAACACACCGGCAACCATCCCGCGATGTGAGTGCTCCATGCCGGATGTGCGGTTTACACAGTGCTCTTTTCATAAAGCACTCTTCTCCCTGGACGTCAGCAAGTCGAGTGGGCCCGATGGAGTCTCTCCCATTGTGCTGAAGACGTGTGCTCCGGAGTTGGCACCGGTTTTAACGCGTCTTTTCCGGTACTCCTACTCCCAAGGCGTAGTCCCGAATTCATGGAAGACAGCTTTGGTCCACCCGATCCCTAAAAAAGGCGACCGCTCAGACCCGTCCAACTACAGGCCTATTGCCATCACCTCCTTTTTCTTCAAAATAATGGAATCCATCATAAACTGCCAGCTCATGAGGTACCTTTAGGAACACCAGCTGATTAGTGACCGCCAGTACGGTTTTCGTCGAGGTCGATCAGCTGGTGATCTTCTAGTATATCTGACTCATAGATGGGCGGAGGCAGTAGAGTCCAAGGGGGAAGCATTGGCCGTTAGTTTGGACATAGCGAAGGCCTTCGATCGGGTCTGGCACAAAGCGCTTCTTTCGAAGCTTCCTTCATATGGGCTTCCCGAGAAATTGTGCAAATGGATCACCAGTTTCCTTGCTGATCGGAGCATCAAGGTCGTAGTAGACGGTGCATGCTCTGATTTCAAGCCCATCAACGCTGGTGTTCCACAAGGCTGCATGCTATCACCAACACTGTTTATCCTGCATATCAATTATATGTTGCTAACTGGTAGCATTCATTGCTATGCAGACGACAGCACTGGTGATGCCTTACATACCGGACGTGCTAATATTTCTCGGGAAAACGTCGCTGAGTACCGGGATAAACTTGACAAAGCGCATGTTCGGCCCCACATGGAATACTGTTCTCATCTCTGGGCCGGGGCACCCCAGTGCCAGCTCCTTCCACTTGATCGGTTCGAATCGTCGACGACCGAGTTCTTTCTGATCGGCTCGATACACTGGCTCTGCGTAGAGATATTGCATCTCTTTGCGTATTTTATCGCATCTATCACGGGGAGTGCTCTGAGGAATTGTTCGCACTAATTCCAGCCGCTCAATTTCACCATCGCACATCGCTACAAATCTCGCGTTACCATCCATACCATCTGGATGATTGGCGGTCCACCACTGTGCGATTTAGAAGAAGTTTTCTCCCTCGCACAACTTCCTTATGGAATCCATTACCACCCGCGAATTTTCCGAACCGATACGACTTAGGAACCTTCAAGAAAAGAGTTTACACTTTTCTAAAAGGCCGGCAACGCATCTGCAATTCCCCTGGTGTTGCGGTTGTTCATGGGCGGCGGTAGTCACTTACCATTAGGTGAGCCGCATGTTCGTTTGCCCCCTCTTCTATAAAAAAAAAAGAACTAGTACCACCGAATAAAATCTCGAATATTATAACAAATATCTGACGTAATCTATACTCTATACATATAAATAAAATTGAAGTGTCTGTTTGTAATGTCAAAATATCAGCTTTTTACTAAATGGGTATAAAAGTATATATGGTACTTATAACAAAAACACAATTTTAAAAAACTTTGTCTGTCTGTCGGTCTGTCTGTCTGTCTGTCTGTTTGTTCCGGCTAATCTCCGAAACAGCTGGATTGATTTCGACGGGACTTTCACTGGCAGATAGCAGATCGCGGAGATCAGTTAGTTTATTAATGAAACTGATCTCCGCGACTTCGGCCGCGTGTAATTTAGATTTTTAATTTTTTGCGCGACACCCTAATTCTTTTTCTTGAATAAATGTAACCTGAGTTACTCCTTATAACATCAGCTGTCTGCCAGTGAAAGTTTCATCAAAATCTGTCGAGCCGTTTCGGAGATTACCCGGGACAAACAGAGACACAAACAAAAATTTTAAAAGATGTGCTTTTGTTTTAAGTACCGTACAGTTTTATTTATTTGTGTAGATTACAGATTAACCAATGAAGACCGAAAATAAATGCCGCACCCGTGATTACTTACAGTAGAGAAATTCTTATTAAATTTTGTTGATTTATTGTTAAATTTGTTAACATATTTATTATACTACCCATGTGGCCTTGTAGTGGAATTTTCCCCTGTTGTTGAAATGTTTTTCTTACATTCCTCAGACAATAATTGTTTACATTGATATAATCTCACTGTTTTCATATTACAATACATATACCTATAAAATGTTTATAATGTAAAATATGCTTAGCATCAAAAAATATGTTCATAATTATGAACACATAATTATGAACACATAATTATGTGTTCATAACACGAGACTACGTTGCCATGAATTTTAATAAAAGAGTATTATTTTGCATGAATAAATTGATCACACGATTTCTAATAATCGTTTATTTTATTTTCAGATAAAAGCATTAGAATTGAACCTACTCATCAAAAGTTTATAAACACATCGAGGAATTCAAGGTAAGCCTGTTTGCATAATATGTAGTTAATAAAGAAAGGAAATAAAGAAAGGTGATGTAAGAGGCGACGGAGGGCAGCAGATCAGAATATGGGCAGTAGTGTCTTTGTAATAACGACTAAAATTAAAAAATACGGTTGCCAACCCACTTACCAAGCGTAGCAACTATAGTAAATATCATAAAATGAGTCAATCTATGGGGGAGGCCTATGTTCAGAAGTGAACTTTATTAGGCTGTAACGATATCAGTAAAGAAAGGAGTAAGGACTTCTTTCCTACTTCTTTTTCTGCCGTCAGTAATGGATACACTGCCGGGTTTTGGTTTGAAGAAGGAGACAACCAGTATAATAAGACACAGCCAAGCATTTGGTTTAATGCATGAAGATAACCTTGTATGCAGAATCTCCTATGAAAGTTGTATTGTTACGTCAGTGTATTGACACCTCTAACCAACTGTGAGGTGTAAGTGGCTAACTTTATTTGCAACTTGCTACTTACTATCAGGCGAATTGTCATTCATTGCTCTCGTATTAAAAATGTAATATTTTAGTCAACTTAATATTTAATAAGATTAATAAGATTATAGCCATGCTTTTCAAGCGGTTGGCAATCGTAGGATCAGACGTTTCATACATTTGACGCTGTTGTAACGTTTCAAAATGCTAACATATTATAACGAATGTGTACAATATTTGTTAAAACATTTGTATTTTTGCACTGATTTATCTGGTGCCCAAACTATAAACACAACAATGGAAACGGATATGGCATACGTGGAGGTGAGACGTTTAAACAACAAATAGACGATCGCTCTAAAAGCAACGATGTCAGATGGATAAAACATGTTACAAAGAGTTCAATGTTACTGAACAACAGATACACACACAGCACGCACAATACCGAATGCTTGATAAATAAAACATTTATCCTTTTGTATTTTGAAGATGTTATTGAACGTAAGACCTGCTTTCCATAATATTTTTGACAACGACAAAAACATTATGGAAAGCATATTTTGTACATAGTAGAGCCATTCTCTAATCATTGGGCGGTATTTGCTTTAGTTGCCACGCTTGGCGAGCGGGTTGGCAACCGCAGTTTTTTTATTGTAATTTTGGCTATTATCAGGAAGATGCTGCTGCCCATCTCCTGCCTGTTTCCCTTTGTCGCCTTTTACGACACCCAAGGGAAGATATGGAGTAGTGGATATTCTTGACCGACACTACACGGCACTGCTGGCCGTATGAGGAAGCTCAAGGTCGCTCAGCGAGCTATGGAGAGGACTATTCTCGGAATTTCTCTGCGTGATAAACTTAGGAATGAGGATATCCGCAGTAGAACCAGAGTAACCGACATAGCCCAACGGATTAGTAAGCTGAAGTGGCAGTGGGCCGGCCATATAGCTCGAAGAACCGACAATCCATAAGGGTTCTGTTTATGCCATTTGGCTACGGAACCCTAAAAACGACATAATCAATGTCAATCAATGTAAACGTTAGCAAAATATTTGTTTATAGGAATAAGGGTGACAAATGTGCACACAATCCACCTAATGATAAACGCACGCTGTTTTCATTAGACATCTACATTTTTATCCTCGAAATGCAGATTCGTTGTTATGCCTGTGGAATAAGATTAGAATGCCTCGTTTCCATTTAAAAGAGTCTCTTACTTACTTACCATACGAAACATAGCAGCATTAAGCTGCTATTTTATGTTCGTATTCTGTGAATGCGTGGTCCCACCCGGTCAAGGCGACCTATTCATGCTATAATCATAGATAGATAGATAACTCTTTATTGGATTTAAACAAAGTTGTTGCAATAACGGAAAAAGTTGTGAACTACGAACGAAGTGGTCATATCACTTTCAGCGATTTCTACCTGACAAACCGAACGTAAAAGGTAATTTTAATTATATATTTTTACAGATAGGTGTCACGTGCAATATAAAATGAACTTAAGAAAAGAAAATAAACTAATTGTTAAATAAAATTTATATAAATATATTAGTATATATATATATTATTATTATTATTTAAGTATATAATAGTAAAATATATATTTATTTAAATATGTGTAATGAACACATATTAATAAATACATATTCACATATACATACACATATAAATACATACATTTCTACTTGTAATATATGTATATATTATCTATTATATATAGATGGTTAACAGGAAGTACATAATATTATATTTTATTATCTAATGAAAAATTCAAATAATACTCCTTAAGTTGTTTTGCAAAAGTCTGTAAAGATTGCGCTTGCTGAATATTAAGTGGTAATGAATTAGAATGTCGCGTTGCTTGTGAAGTAAATGATTTATCTATACATCTACACAAATAAATAAAATTAAAGTGTCTGGTGGTAATGTCAAAATAAGAGTTTTTAGTAAATGCATATGGAAGTATATACGATATAACAAAAAATTAACCAATTTTTAAAATTTTACCTATTGTAATTAAAAGAATCTATGAAAAATTTTATTAATTGAATTAATAATTATTTATCATTAGAAGACTGAAAGCAAGTACTGGTCTCTTAAACTATTTAATAGTAAATTAGTAATTACTTCTAATTAAAGAATTAGTTATATAACGTAAATATGCCAAAAGTTTAGATTATTACATTAGTAATATTTTTTTATTCCTCAAATTATACTTATTAATTGATTATTATCTTTTTTTTTCTATTTGTATTTGCTGCAGCGAGGATCTACCACGTATAAAGCTAAATTGGAATCTCGATTAAAGCAAATTACACTTAAATACAATTTGTTTGTTTTTTTGGTCTGGTGAGTAGTTAGTGATTGTCTCGGTCTCTGACCGATCCGGGCGACTTTAGATTTTATCGCATTCTCGATATTCTTTACTAATTAATTTCGTAAGTTTTTTAAATTATCATGCAACTATGTAGTGTATATATGTTCCTCTCTATTTATTTTTATAACCCAATAATCTGTTTTACTATTATTACCGTGTGACGGCTTTGATCGATTGACTTTGACTTTTTATTCCGCAGTTTTACGATGTAAGTAAAGTATTATTGAGCAATAAATTTATATAGTCATTCTTACATCGCCACTACAAGGTACACATTGCTTATTAGTTATTAATTTAAAAATAATATTACCACTATTAAAAATATATATATATATATATATATATATATATATATATATATATATATATATATAGTTTGTAAGGAGGATATATATATATATATATATATATATTATATATAAAGTTATATATACAAATATACAAAATCATATTATTAAAAGCGGGAACTCCGCACGTGTTAAAGCAATGAGAAAGCTCATAGCACTAAAATGAGTAATCTTTCTGTTTTTAGCTGATTTATGATACACAGCTGCTCGAAAACATCTGTCTAATGTATCATAAGCCAAGTTTTATGCATCTACATATATATATTCTAGTGCAAATAAAAACGGGTGAGATCTAAATCATCAACGTGTTATCTTAAAAATTCCTACTTCGATATTAGTTTTTGGTGTTCTCGTCTAGTAATAAATATGACAAGAAAATAAAATAAAATAAATGAAATACAATTAATAAAATACGTATAAATATAATAAACGTAAATATATAAATAAAACCCCACTCAGACTGAAGCCCTTGGCAGGTGATATCAATCAGTACTTAGAGATATCCAGAAGCACCGCCCTTTGTAGTTGAGCATTAAGCGGTCCATCGTGGAATCCAAGTCGTCTCAAATGCGCTTACCTATTTCGTCTTGTAGCTGTCTTAATAATGGACAGTGCAGCTAATAGAAAATAATAAATAAAAAAATATCCCCTCTATGAGGCAATCTGTCGGGAGACCTAAGTTTAACAGTGGACTTTAATAGGTTGTAATGGAAGGGAGTGGAAATGATATGCTATATGTAAAATATTCGGATTCAGTCTTTAATGACAGACTAAAGAGTGACTAAGATCTCACCTGGTATTCATTGGGTATAATTTCCTTTTAAATAATTTTTGTTTGTTTTGGTTTTTGATACAGATGATGTTAGAAGCCAGACGTAGATACCGGCTACGGAAAACAACGTCAAAGGTGCGCTGTGATGGTCAATCTGTCATGCGAGATTAAGGCAAATCCTCCTCATAACAGGATAGGCCTATATCCAGCAGTGGACTTTAATATGATGATGGTAAAATGGGAAACCTGTGCCGAAAGAGTACAATGTTTTTTTTTGCATCGCATTAGATATTTTTATAGAATAAGGGTGACAAATGAGCACACAGCCCACCTAATGATAATTGAACCATCGACATCTACATATATCCTCAATTATGAATAAAAATATAGGTCTGCTTTCACCCTTGAGGCATGAGATGGAATGTCTGGTTTTCAGTAAAAGGGGTCTCCGGTTCTCTACACTCACCATACGAAACACAGCAGCGTTAAGCTGGTATTCTGTGAGAGCGTGGTCCTACCCCGGTCAAGCCGACCCATTCATGCTATAACAATAACGTAGCTGAAGAAAAGCAACGACATTAATGGTGAAAGGAGTTACCTGTGCCAAACGCGAACAGTGTTTTTGTTTCGTTACATTAATTAGCTACGCTGTACGCTGAAACAGACGTAAAAGGTGGGAAACGCATTACCAAACGTCTCGCACCTTAGCTCCCTGTCGTCTCTCTCAGCATTTTACTCGTGACGTAAACGAGATGGCTATACCCCCATCCATTGGAAGCCTAAAATCTTTCTGGCATTTCTCATAGGCGCTTCCTATGATACTCACCGAATGAAATAAGGTGAATAATTTTCTTTCACCGCCACACGGCAATTTAAGAAGTTTTTTTTGAAGTCTCGTTAGCACAGTGCTAAGTTAGCTTCAGCGCTGTAAGCCGGTGTTTGATTCCCACAGCCTTTTGTCTAGCCTACCGATGACGGTAATGACTTTACGGTCTGGGTGTTTGCCCATGTGTAATTGAGGTATAAAACGTTTCCACGACATAGGAGAAATTTCTAATGTGGGTGTGACTTTTTTTAAGATTAAAGGTTTAAAATGAAAAAAAAAACATGCGTGAGTGTCTTGGGACACTCGGTTGGAACGAAGTTCCTTTCGTAGTATATTGTTATTGATAAACGTATTATATTATTATTGATTAAAAAATACAAATATATGAATTATTAACGTCTATTAAAATAAAGTGTCATTAAAAATGATATATCTTTCATGGCAAGATAAGAAAAGTGCAAGGGAGGTGGATATTATTCCATCTGCCTAGCCCTATAAAAAGGTGGTCGTGACGGAAAAGTCTTACACTTTTTCTCGCCTAGCCCCCATCCGCCAAATTCGTACTGTGCGATAAGGAACTTCGTTCCAAAATAAAACTCTGAGTTAAATCAAACGCCATACTGTGTTAACGTATGAAGCTTTAGTAACATTTATGTATACTAGTGGTTTGCCAGGGCTTCGCATGGGTGATTTCTGTATCTAGACAACATCACCACCTAACCACTTAAATACACACAAAAAAATTTCATCTAATTGGACCAGCCGTGCTCTAGTGATGATCTTTCGTTTGATTTTATAAAAAGTTTTTTTTTTGGAATCATAGGTCAAACGAGTTTGTATTTAATTTTCATTTAACTTGTTTATATTGAAATTAGTTGAAATCGACCAGAGCAGCATTTCAATTTACCTTACTTCAAGTTTATTATTTTTGCGACCAGAACATTATAGCAATTTCAATTTTCCTTACTCCCAAGTAAGCTATTGTTTTTGCGACAGTAAAAGCTATTATTATATTTGTTAACAAATAAGAACTGCGACGTGTCCACATGATGCCCGTGTACTCGTCGTAGCTTTATTGTTTGAACGGGATACGATAAGTCTACGCCGTAACCGACGCGTCGGTCGGGGTTGTTGCACGGTAACACCGAGCAACGACCCATTCGCCACACTCCTTAAAATTTCGCTTACACACTTTGCAATCAATTACAAACTTCGTTAAAAATAATATATACATTTTATTATTAATAAAAAAGCCGACTAATAAAACTAAAAATTAAAAACGAATAGTTACATAATAGTTTCTGAAGTCAGTGTTAAGACATAGTGTATAAAAGGATTAAATCCCCATCTTGTGAAGTTATTATGTGAAAATTATTTTTTTTAATTCTTTGAAGTTGGCTTTAAGTTTTATTAAAAGTAAATTTTTTTACCCATTTGAATGATCTATGGTCTGTGATAATAGAAACTCAAAGTTCGTCTAAATAGTTATATTAAAAACTTCATCTCCTATTTCTACATATAGGAAGCTACGGTCCATAGACATCTATATTTACCCTCAGAAGAGGAATCAAAATGCAGATGCGTTGTCACCCCTGAGGACTAAGATAGGATGCTGCGTGTTTAGTAAAAAGGTTCTCCGGTTCCCTACACTCACCATACAAAACATAGCTGTTATTTTGCGCTGGTATTCTATGTGTTGTCCTTCCCCGGTTGAGCCGGCTTATTCGAGCCGCAAATAAATATCCGCATAAATATCTTTTGTTAATACGTAAGGAATCATCTTGGTAATCATTGATAATTTTATCTGGATACCCTTTTTACTGGAAAAGAAGCATTCCATCTTAGTCGTCACGGGTGACAACGTGTCTGCATTTTGTGTCGTGTCTCGTGTGTGTCTCCACTTACCGCAAGGAGACTGTGTGCTCGTTTGTCACACTATCCTATAAAAAATAACCCTAGAAGTATAAATGATTTAAAAAAAAAAAGAATAATTAAAATCGTTTCACAAGTAACCAAGATATTGTGTGACATACATACAAAAAAGTACTTAAAATAGATTTGAGAATATGCTCCTTTTTTAATCGGTTAAAAATAATACATATTGTATTAGTCATAAGGTGGAGTTTTTTGTTCTCGTGGTAGAGGATGAGTGATTTGAAAATGTACATGTGTAGTATAAATCCAGACATGAAACCTGTGTTGAGTACACAGGTTTCATGTTCTATGTAATCATCATGATTATCATCATTACAGCCTGTCAAAGTCCAGACGTGAATAGATAGATGCCTCTTACATAGATAGTTAGATAGACTGAAATGCTGCCGCTCACTTCCTGCTTTAGGTTCTCTCTGTCGTTTCTTATGACATTTACGGATAGTGAATCCTCTTAAGCTGTCACTACACTGCGATATTCTGTGCAAACTTTATGATGATAAATAAAATGGGGTGTAGATGTAATTTTGTTCGCCCGCACTAGCAATGATTTGCTATGTTTTATTTTAAAAAAGTGCTGTTGTTTCGCCGACGGCATAAACTGAGTGAAGTCCCTTTGCTTAACGCGCCACAACACACAATATGAGGAACATATATGTTTTTTACTGTAATTTATAATAATACCTTTTTAAATGTTGTATCCGTAAAATTGTTGTTTTTTATGTTGTGATACATTTGTTAATTGATGTGTCTATAAATGTTAAAATTTAAGTGCTTAGTGATGTTTATGGCGTTTTTCAATAATATTTTCTTTTTTTCTGTCTGAATAGAATGTAATGAAAACTTCTTCGTCTTCTTTAGCCCGTAAAAGTCCACTAACGGACAACACCTTTTCAATTATAGGGAATATTTATTGATTTGAAGGGCTGATTGACAATCGCAATGCCATAATGTTTTGCAACTTTGGCACTGCTGCCTAGGGTTGCCGGAGGTCCATCATTTTAAAAGACATCCTCCATTTCAGACCTAAAAAATTTTATTTTTCCTTAATTTGGAATATTTAATAGAGGTCAAGGCAATATCGCGCATATTCGACATTCCTTCCGCTAGTTGAGGTCAGAAAGTTTAAAAATCACTTTGGGTGACGCGCGATGCTAAAGAGACAAGCCACGTTACATTGCGTATTAAACTTGTTTTTTTTTATTAATAAATTTATGTTACTACTACTACCATAACAGCTTTTTATTGAAAGTGAAGTGTGTGATATCCTTTATTTTCTTTATATGTCTTTTATTCGATCACAGCAATTCTTCTGAAATATTAAATGGGAGCTGGCAACTCTACTGCTACCCGTTGTCGGTTTGGGTATATTTTCTATAGTCACCTCTTATTACACCCACGGGATGGAATGGAGTAATTGATTCTCTTGCGCTGCCACGACCAGCCAAAAATGGTTAATAAATAATATGATTATTTTTAATTTTAATTTTATATTTGAGATATGTGGGAGCAGAAATAACATTTTCATAACAGGGTTATCCCTATAGTTTCGAGTGTGTTGACCTTCTGCAAATATTTCTTCTCCTCTAGACACTGCCGCAATCACACGGCGTGGCACCTGGTATATTTTAAGCTTTAAAATATTAATTTTTAACCTCTGACGAAAATAGAGAGGTGTTTTATGTTTGTAGTGTGGTGTATCTGTTTAATTGTATATCTGCGTATTTGTGTATATGTTAGTGCCATCATAGCTCCTTAATAGATGAACCGATTTTGATTATTTTTTTTTTCATTTAAAAAGTGTCTTAATCGAGAGTGTTCTTAGGAACATTTTAAGAAAATCTGTTTAGCCTTTTGAAGATTATAGCTCTTTTTGTTTCGGGGGTTGTTAAAATGTGTATTTTAAGTAATTCCTTCAAATCTGCACAGAACGAAGATACAGTTTTCTTGTCATATCTTACCTAATAATCATATTGAACATATAAATAATATAAAAAGCACATTGTTAGAAATATAAATGATTGTTGAACTTACTTTGATTTAATTTGGTCCATTGCTATTTTTACATAAAAAATGCGGTTTAGTGGCTTATGGTATAAATCTATTCCAAGAGGGATAACTTTTGAAAATATCAATTGTTCTACTCAAGCTATATAAATAAATAAAAAAATATAAACTTCAGTTACCATGTAAATGGAAGCCATGGAATGAAAATGGCAGTTTATTTTTGTTTTGTTTAGTTATAATTTTTTTCGGCTGAGAAATCGCGAAATTTTCGATTTGTTGGCAGCCTTGTATTAATTTATTTCACAAAATATTTTCCCTCACTACGGGCCAAAGAGTACTTTTTTGTCCTGGCTCAGCCGTTGTCGTGAGTGGTTGTTTTTTTACAGCGGTTCGTGCTGAAAAACATCGATCGCTGTAGAAATACAAAATATTCGAAAAACTAAATTTGATACATACTTGACGTAGGTAAGCTATTATAAATATACTTATAATCACAGATTTTTATGACAATATTTTGTTTTACTAAAAGTACTCAGGATTTACGAGTATATATAAATATACTTATACGTCTTGGAATTTATGGAGATTGAAGGTGTACTTTGGTATCTGCTATTGGAACTCTTCGACGAGTAGAACTAGGTGTGTCGATATTGTGGTGGTTATGTTAGTTATGAATGCTACTGGAACTATTCGAAGAGTAGTAATAGTAACAGGTGTGCTTAGTTTGGGCTCGTTTAGTTAGTTATGATGAGACCTTACCTCCTTATAGTGGCAAATTATCTTTAAAACAAACTAGGCACGTGCCTAGGAGCGCAAGTTTAGAAAGGCACGCGCGGATTTTTTTAAACGAAAAAAAAATCATCGTATATGATTACTCCTAAATCGCTCTTACTCTCTGATCACATTTTTCGTTTATGCCCCCCTGTTAAGGGTACTCGTATCCTAGTTATTTTGCAATTATTAAACTATATTATAAATTAAAGTATAGTTTATTTGCTATATTGGTAGATTTTATTTATAATAGATATAATATGTAATTAGAATGTCTCTCTCCTTAAAAACGACAAGCCCCAAGTGAGGATGGAATTACAACAGAACTTCTGGATCGGTTAGAAAATAGCTACTTGAAGTTCTTCAGAAGCTCTTAATTCCGTCCTCCATGGTGGCACTACATCGGAGGCGTAGAGCAGAAGTGTGGTGGCCTTATTCTTCAAGAAAGGTGACAAAGTCATCTTGAAGAACTACAGACCAATTTTCTTTCTTAGCCGCGTCTACGTGCTGTTTTTGAGAGTCATTACGAATCGTCTCGCATGCAGACTTGACAACTTCCAGCCACCCGAACGAGCTGGTTTCCGAAAAGGCTTTAGCGCATTGATACTCTTCGGCAAATTGTGCTGAAGTCCGAGGAGTACAATTTGCCACTATATCTGGCGTATGTGGACTATGAGAAAGCTTTTGATTCCGTCAAAATTTGGGCAGTGCTGCAGTCCCTTCAGCAGTGCCAAGTTGAATCTCCGTATATGGAAGTGCTGTAGTGTTTGAACAGTGTGGCAACGATGACTATCAAAGTACAGAACCAGAGTACTAAGCCTATCCAACCGCAGAGAGACGTAAGACAGGGTGATGTTATATCCCCGAAACTCTTCACCTCTGCATTGGAAGACGTTTTCAAGCTTCGGGACTGGAAAGGATACGGTATAAACATCAACGGTGAGTACATGACTGACCTTCGATTTTAGTCTTTATGACAGAAATGATTAAGGACCTAAGCACTATGCTCAATGACCTCAATAGTGCCTTCCAACGAATAGGTGTTAAGATGACCATGGACAAAAAAAAGATCATGTATAAATGTATGGTAATGACGAGTATGTTTACCTGGGACAAATAGTCTGACTAAATTCAACTTCGACCGATAGTTATATCGACGGATTCAACTCGGCTGGACAGCGTTCGGGAAATTACGGCAAATTTTCTAGTCAGCCATACCTCAAAACTTGAAAACGAGACTGTACAACCAGTGCGTGTTACAAGTGATGACCTATGAAACTGAGACGTGGTCCTTCACTGCTGGCTGGATGTCGCTCAGCGAGCTATAGAGAGGGCTATTCTCAGAGTTTCTCTACGTGATAAGCTTATAAATGAGGATATCCGCATTAGAACCAGAGTGACCGACATAGCCCAACGGATTAGTAAGCTGAAGTGTCAATGGGCCGGACATGCACAAAGAACCGACAACCGATGGGGAAAAACGGTTCTTGAGTGGTGGCCTCGTACCGGCGGATGAAGTTTAGGGCGTCCCCCACTAGATGGAGTAACGACGTAAGACATGCAGGAAGTCGATGGATGCAGATGACTTAGGACCGTGCTTTGTGACATTCCTTGGGGGAGGCCTATGTTTAGAAGTGGACTTGTCAAGGGCTGTTATGATTATGATGATGATCATGATGATAATGATGATAATATGGCCCATAGAGGGCCGCCGATGAGGTACCAGGCTAGCCTAGGGTGCAGTCGACATTTAATTCGCCTCTGCCGTCGGACATGATAGAGTGATTTGAAAGAGTGTACTTTTATGAATTCTACTGGAACTCCTCGAAGTAGAACTAAATGTACAGAGTTTGGCCTCGTTATGTTAACTATGATGAGATCTTACCTCCGGACTTGATTGAATGACTTGAAGGTGGACTTTGATGACCGCTACTGGAACTCCTCGATGAGGAGATCTAGATGTGCCGAGTTTGGGCTCGTTTTGCTAGTTATGAGTAGACTTTACCTCCGGTTTTGACCGAGTGACTTGAAGATGTACTTCACAGGCTGCAGCTGGATTTTTTTGACAAATAGAACTTAAATTTACATTTCTTTTTTAATTTTTTCACAATCATATGAGCATTGTGAGTCGTGCACTATTGGATTTTTTAAACTTTTTTCGAATTAAAGTTTGACATAAAATTATCGGAAAATTTGAACTTTAGTAATAAGGTCATTAGTGAAAACTTGTGTGTATTTGAAATACTTTAAAAAATTAGGTATAATCATGTTATACGTATTTTTTTAATGCAGCTACGGCATGCACAATTGGATTCACCCATAGTTTTTATTTTATTTTAATAGTCTCATGAAATATTATTGGTAGAAATCGTATCTTAATTCTTTTGTAAGAAATTATGGTCAACTAATTCAAATCAAATATAATCGCCATGTAGTGGTGGCGTAAGAGAAACCATTACACATATTATAATCCTGTGGATATCGTTAGAGGTGATAGAGGCAAATTAAAAAGGGAGATGGGAAGCAGTATCTTCTTGATAACATCTCAAAGTAATAAAAAATCGACCCGTCACGCTTGGAAATTAATACGGTATATGAAAAATATACGGTAGTGTTTTGAAGCCTTAGTTAATAAATCGAATTTGTAATAGCTTATCATGAAAATAAAATCAACTGGTACACTTACCTAAGGTTAGTTAAAATATTTAAATACTGGTGTGAATTCCGAGTGTAAGCGCGTTTGATCTGACAGAATAAATCACTAACGTACGAGACTTAACCAAATATTAAATAATGCTTAAAATTGTTTTTAATGAAGGCCCGGATAGTCAGCCACCCATTGCCGAAGAAACCACAATTTCTATGCGTAGTTGTACTACATTGCTTGTGTTTGCTGCTTAAAGTAACTATAATAAAGGATGGTCGATTTTATGCTAGGACGTAAAGTTATTAAGATAGATTTTATTTAAATGTATTTGATGAGGAAGAGAATATTTTTGTGTTTAATATCTGTAGGTAATTTATTTATAATTAAAATGTACACGGTATTGAGATGTTATTTTGCTTTTTACAAAATTAGGATTTAGTTTTCGTTTGTAATACTTCTAGTTACAATCAAATTTTAATTGGCTTTATTACAGTATTAATTTCTCGACACGGGCTGCTAAAAGCTTCGAGATTTTACATTTCTATTATTTTATAATTAATTAATTTATGATTATTAATTTTTGTTGTTATGGATGGATACAAATTTTGAAAATTTTTTTGCATGAAAAATTTAACCTTGTGTGCGTGTGTATTGGATTTTCTGTAAGCCACAAGTTTTTTTTGAATTAAATAAATAAATGACTTTTAGGATTTTAATAGCAGAATGCAAGAATTTTTCAGTTAGTACGACTTAATTGAGTTCAACATTTTTATGAATAGTTACTATAAAATATAAATAGTGATAAACTGTATATAGTATTGTTGTTAATCATGATGTAACGATACTTTCAAATGGGGCCTTAAACATAAAACTACAGGTACACATTGTCGATAATTGTTACGTCGTTAATGTATACGTTTCCCTGCTATTTTGTAATTTAGAATTAGAAGTGCAAGTGTGTGTATGCGCTTCGCCCAATTATTAAAGATTAAACTACAGTTAAACATTGTCGATAAGACGTGAATGAGTACGGAATCCCTGCTATTTTGTAATATAAAATTAGAAGTGCAAGTGTGTGTATGCGCTTCGCCCAATTATTAAAGATTAAACTACAGTTAAACATTGTCGATAAGACGTGAATGAGTACGGAATCCCTGCTATTTTGTAATATAAAATTAGAAGTGCAAGTTTGTCTATGCGCTTCGCCCAATTATTAAATATTAAACTACGGCCATACATTGTCGATAAGACGTAAAGGAGTATGTATCCTTGCTATTTTGTAATATAGAATTAGAAGTGCAAGTTTGTCTATGCGCTTCGCCCAATTATTAAATATTAAAATACAGCCATACATTGTCGATAAGACGTAAAGGAGTATGTATCCTTGCTATTTTGTAATATAGAATTAGAAGTCCAAGTTTGTCTATGCGCTTCGCCCAATTATTAAATATTAAACTACAGCCATACATTGTTGATAAGACGTAAAGGAGTATGTATCCTTGCTATTTTGTAATATAGAATTAGAAGTGAAAGTTTGTCTATGCGCTTCGCCCAACTATTAAACTTTAAACTACAGTTATACATTGTCGATAAGAAGTTAATGGGTACGGAATCCCTGCTATTTTGTAATATAGAATAAGAAGAGCAAGCTTGTTAATGCGCTTCGTCCAATTATTATTCTTATATATATATATCACTAGACCAAGTATGTTTGTTTTATCAGAAGCTCAATTTTGTGCAGCTAATATTTACACTGGGCGCGGTACGAATGAAGGTATTCACGACTATGAGGTACATATATCATGCATATTTTCTTAAGACGGATTGTGGCTGGAGTGGAATGCTTAATATTGTAAAAACTTAAATTTGCTTTTAACGGTATTCAATACATGGTCCGCATCATTTGATCACTTACGATGATGTTGGCTAGGTTGTTGCGTAATAATTTACTACTTACCATATAAAAATTAAAAATGTTGTACAGCTGACTTCAATATAAGTTATTAAGAATAATTCATAACTCAAAAACTATTGATCTGACCTTGATCAAATTCATATGAGACAACACGAGAAGTACCAGCTTTCAAATAAAAAAAGAATCATCGAAATCGGTTCGCCCAGTAAAAATTTATGAGATAACAAACATAAAAAAAAACATACTGTCGAATTGAGTACCGTCTCCTTTTTGGAAGTCGGCAGAAAAACATCGTTATCCGCTTTCATAAAATAGGTGAGGTCCGCAAATAAATAGACGTTGCAATATTTAACATTGTTAAGGTCACTGAAATAGGTTTAGTATTTGAAGGGACTCAGCACACATCCCAGCGCCTTTCCTTAAGTAATATTGACAGGATCTATATGGTGATCTACCACAATGAGTTGGTAGCTGCGATAGCGAAAATAGTCTTTGCAACACTTCAGCAATTTGCCTCTCATGCCACTGCTACCAGTCTAGTCTTTCAGGTTAAAGACATTTATTTATCACATAAGAATAATATACAGTTCGCTTAACAGTGATATATAGTAATTACATAACAATCAAAATATAAAAAAACTGCGATCCAAAACAAGTATAATTTAGGATAAGTAATTTAACAGGCGTCTTTTGAATAAAAGAATAGTGCTACGTTCTTTCACACAATTTGGCAGCTTGTTGTAAAGTTGCATTCCCTCAAACTTAATGCTTTTCCTTCCTATCTGTTCAGTTCTATAAGATAGGCAACGCTAGCTTATGTCTATTTCGAGTACAATATCGGTGTGATCTTCTAGAAAATGTAGTTATTGAATGAGTTGATTTTAATAGTATTTTCTTAACTAGTACGCATGTACTGTATATATAAAATTTATTTATATTGCGTAGCTTAGTATTTTTATAGATTTTATCCGTTGGTGTTAAATTATGGTAGTTAAGTGCGTGCAGTTTCGTGGTCACTTGGAAGGGAAGGCCAAATTGGCCTCTAAAAAGCTTGGCGTGCTCAACAGAGCGAGACAGTGTTTCAAGCCGGTACATCGCTTGCAACTTTACAAAGCGCAAGTTCGGCCCCACATGGATACACTGACACTGCGTAGGGATGTTGCATCCCTTTGCATTCTCTATCGAATTTACCACAGGGAGTCTCACTCACTCTAAGGAATTGTTCGAATTAATTTCAGCCGCTAAATTTCACGAACGCACATCGCGTCAAAATTCACAATTTTATCCTCACCAGCTTGGCGGTCCACGACTGTGTGTTTTACTAAGAGTTTTCTTCCTCGTACAACTTCTCTGTGGAATTGTTTAGCACCGGCAATTTTTCCGGACCGATACGACTTAGGGACCTTCAAGAAAATACTATTAATTACCTCAACGAATCTGCAATCCCCCTGGTGTTGCAGTTGTTCATGGGCGGTGGTAGTCACTTAACATCAGGTGAGCCGCATGCTCGTTTACACCCTCTTCTATATAAAAAATACTTTCTATTTAATAAAAAAAATCAGTAAAATAGTACATTAATATCCAGTGCATATCCATCTGTGCAATGTCGAGGAGGGTCATTTGTATTAATAATTATCTATTAATAAATTGATAGAGAAATAAATAATATATTCTTTTAAAATTAATTTATTTATTTGCATGACATACATACACAATATACTTAATTTATTGATAAGCAAAATGAAAGGAAACTTATAAAACACAGTCTTTTAAAAATTCTAACTGTCTTTCTAATAATCCTTTTAAAGAAAGCGTGCATAGCTCTTATTCATGAATATAAATATTAGCTACACATAAATTGAGCAGGTAACAAGACACACATACCAAGGTCTAGTGGTATAGATAAAATTATCAATAAGTCAAAGCTCATAGACAAAAGGTGCACCAAGTTTCGTGCAATAATGTTCAAATTGTATTTAATAAAAAAGCAAAATATATATAAAATAAATATCAACTCAGCATTTTTCTGCGCCGAAATCCAATTCTGACGCAGCTATCTAAGATTCTCAGTGCCAAGCTCTGTGACATATCCGATTACATTCAGACCCAACACTAAACTACTGAGACAGGACAACACAACACAGGCTACTTAAGCCTATCACAATTCAAAAAATTTTTCTTTAGTTTACATTGAATCACCTTTGACCTGCTTAATGTTTATAAAAGCAATTTTAACAGCAATAAATATATCGTCGCGATTTAATGGGCTTTAATTCTTTCCCCGTCACATAATCAATCAGTGTCCACGTGCAGCTGCTAACGAATTTATAGTTTATATTGAGTTAAAACAGAATAACTAACGGCCAACTGTCGGTGGGTTGTTAGCGTAGTTAGCTATGTACGCCTACGCCAAGGGGAATAGAAAACAACATTGAACTTTACCGAGACCTGTTTCTCGGATAAAATCTTTCCTTTGACTTCCATCGACGTACTTTTGTAATGTAATTTTGAGTTTGAGTTTCTTTACGTGATAGCTAAGCTGCAGATATGTTATAGTTGTAGCATGAGTGGGTCGGCTCGGCCGGAGAAGGACCACGTGACCACGTTCTTACAGAATAAAAAGTACGTGACGCGGCGCGTTTTAATATAGTGATACAAAATATACGAGTAACTTTATTTACTAAACAAAAAGATACACATTTCACAGAGATAATTCGAAATGCGCAGCCTAAAGCCGTCACGGCGACTTGTATTGTCTCTCTAATATCCGCGCTGCACCGTTCGGCGCCTCACTGCATCGCGCTGCCAGCGAAAATACGATGCGCCTCGCGACGTAGCGATCGGTGCGCTGCGAGATGCGTAACCACTGGTCTCTTCAAGCGTCGTTGCGTCGCTTTTCTGTATGAACTGACCCTTCAGTCACGGCTTGTAAATGAAGAAAATGAGGGGGTTAATCCGTATAATAGGTATGGCCATGTTAACTGCATTTTTTTTTTGAATGGGACTATGCTAGAAATATAAACAATAATAATTTCCGACTTTGGTGTATTGTGTTACGCCGGATCAACGAGATTAGGGTCAGTCATAAACCCCATAATAAAATAAATATAGCGGGTTGTAACTTTTTAATGAAGCTCATATTTTTAAAGACGACTTTATACACCCTGCATGTCTATCTTCGCATCATTGGGGTCATTTCACAGTACATATCTACAAATATATTTTTTTCGTATCTGTATCTGTATCTGTATCTACAAATATATTTTTTTCGCCTTCATCATTTCACTTATATTCATTTTTATTTTTATTTACCCCTAATAAGTGTGTACAAAACAATATATATATTTATTCCTTCCTTTTTGTCTTCCTTTAGTTTATTTTATCTATTCGAAAACCTTCAATATGTTCAACTTGACGTAACAAAGGGCTAACTTACTGCCAGTTGGTATTTACTGTAGGTCTATCGTGTGGTGAAAACATAGTGGCAGGTATAATAAATCATAAATAAAAAATCATCTCTTCACTCCTACCTTTTTTTCTTTCTTCCTTTCTTTTTTCTTATTTTCTTCTTTCTTTGATTTTTCCGTTTACTTTTTTCTTTCATTATTCTAGCGAGGTAAATAAAACTTTATTCTAAGTAAAATGATTTAGGAGAGTAAATATAGAATATAGAGAGAAAAAACGTCTTAAATTAACTATTGCGTATTAAATGGGTACAATTATTACGAAATTGTATACAATTACAATAGCTATGTCATTTTAAGTGTAAGCCTTTTACATATTTTAAAGAATGTCTGCAATCCACAACTGTGTTCCTTTCACTAGAAATTTTCTGTCATTTGAAACAGAAACAGAAACTTTTTTATTCAATATAGATTATAAATAATACTTATTGAAAGTCACTCTTTTGTATTTTTACCACTGGTTCGAAAAAAATACCTCTGTCCTGGGAAGAACCAGCAAGAAACCCAGCGGGACTTTTTTTTAAATAACAGCTTACAATCATTATGTTACACAAATTAACAACACAACAAATTAGAAATAGCTTGGTAGCGATCACCTCATTTCCAGGGGTTATTATCATCCATAAATTCTTTAATATTTTATAATATCCCTTTTTATATAAACTTAGTTTAATAAAGTTTTCGAATTTTGAGCGGGTCAAATTTTGTATATTTTCTGGAATTTTGTTATAAAAGCATATACATCGCCCCAAGAATGAATTACTGACTCGATGGAGTCGAGTAACTGGTACTACTAGCTTGTGTCTGTTCCTAGTATTTACAGAATGAATATCACTTATTTTTGTAAAACTACTTTTATTTTTGTGTACGTACATTACATTTTCATAAATGTATTGAGAGGCCAAAGTTAATATATTAATTTCCTTAAATTTTTGTCGCAGCGACTCTTTAGGCTTTAAATCATAAATTGCTCTTATTGCCCTCTTTTGTAAAACAAATATAATTTCAGTGTCAGCTGCGTGTCCCCATAGCAAAATACCATACGACGTTATGCTACGGAAATAGTTAAAGTAAACTAGTCTAGCTGTTTCAACACTAGTTAGACTTCTAATCTTTTTTACAGGATATAATTACAGCATAGAACTAAGTCTGCTAGTTAGTTTTGATATATGGGGGCTCCATTGAAGTTACGCGTCTAATGCGATTCCAAGAAAAATGGTGGTATCTACAAGACTCAGTTTTTCCCCTTTTAAAATTACATTAGTATTTAATTGACAACCACATTGTTAAACTTACTGTCGCCAGCGGTTTTCGCAGACCGATACGATTCAAGGGTCTTCAGAAAAATGCCTGCAATGAGGACATCCACGACTTATTCTGCCACCAGGGTTGCGCCACTAGGAGTGAGGTAAAATATTTGACAAATTTCATAACGAGGGAAGTTAATTTGATAAAAAAGTGTAGGGATTTTTAAATATTATCAAAATTTTATATTAATTACATTAGAAATCAATAAAAGTAACTACAATTATTCCTAGAAGTAGAAGAATTAAAAGAAATTGTAAAAAAATTAAAGAACACTCCTTAAACATACAGCACTGAGGCATTGTTTTGTGTTATACAGTAGAAACCGCAAATCTATTTAATAAATTATAAATTTTCAATGATGATGACAATGTGAAAATCCACTAACAATATCTGGTAAGCGTAAGATTATTAACCTTCATTACTCTTGTGTTTCAAATCATCTAATATTTCATGTTCATGGAGCCGTATATCTTCTATAAAAAATAATGGTTCATACCATTGCAGTGATATATACTACGTAGGTACTAAAAGATACGCCAAGACATGGTAGTTTGCAACTCACATTAGAGCTTATGGGCTGAAACTTACTTACTTTGTGCTATAAAAAGGTACACAGTGCCTCCTTTCACGCGACTCATACTGCTACACAGATTTTGTTTGCGGTATCTCTTACATAGTGGTTCAATGGTTCATACTTGTTTTAGCCACTATTTTTTTCTAGTTGTTGGCTGGTAACTAGATACAAAAACTTTCAAATAAATCAACCATACTCAAAGAGCGCTTGACGTAAACGATGTTTGAAATTTTGCTTGCTTCGTAACGAATTAACGTCACTAATCGATGCTCAGAAATGGATGCTCGACAGATTATTTACAGATGGTATAATTGCGTGTTTATAATTTAATATAGTTTTATCTATTGCTCAAGGTTGCGTTGACATGGGATAGGTTACTTTATATTTCTAATGTTATTCTCTTTTCAGCCCATATGATACACTTGGTATACGTGTTTTTCCTCCCAGATTTATTAACCTATCCATTAATGCCAATACTATCTTAACAGAATAACTAAAAAACATCTGTCAGCATTAGTTCTCCAGTCGTTGACTTAGTCCCTTCCAACTCAGTAGAGATCTATACTAAGCAGCTGCAACTAAAGCTGCCCGCGTTGCTTACACACATTACTGAACAAGTAGTGTTTATAAAAATCTTTAAAAAACTTTATATTAAATGAAGATATCACAATTTTTTTTTTTTAGATAGTGGCCAAGTGTCTACGAAATAAAACTTATAAAATCTACTTGAAATCTATCCAGTAGTTTTTCCGTAATGCGCGCACAACTGCAAACCTCTATCATATATATATATATATATATATATATATATATATATATATATACAGAATGTCCCAGTAATGGTGGATAATCTGGTACGTACGTGTTCGGGCGGGGGAGTGTTGGCCTCGGTTCCCTAAAAAGAAATTCTATCCCGAACGGTTCGTGGTCCACGCCATGTTTTATAAAATTCTGAAAATTCGTACTTCTGATCACATTTGTGGTCATCACGTCCGCAGTTTAATGCATGCAGGTTAATGCGGCAGTTTAATGCATGCAGGTTAATGCGCGTGTCAGCTAGGTTGATTTTGAATTCTTATTGCAGCGTAGTATTTAATATAGTACGAAGGAATTTAGTTGTTGGTTGTAACGCTGTTTGTGACTCGTGAAGAGATCGCGTTAGTTCCCTGTAATTTGGTGATAAATGAATCCGGAACCTTGAATCTTGAACTTTTAACTACTGTTCCTTACTTGTGTCGGGTATCACGTGTTTGGTTTTACGATGAACGATGAATTAGTTGAGTTGAAATTAGTTAAATGTACAAAAAGTTGATAGACTGAAATAGTGACCTGAAGAAAGAAGTTGTCACTTGGTGACGCCTGCTGGAGTGATGCAGCTTGTGGGGCAGCATGGGACCAGGCCGCTGCCCGGTCACCTCAGCTGGGCCAGGTCACATAAATATACACACCACTAAACACCACTTTACATGCACCTACAACTACCTACGGCTTGACCGAGCCTTGGTGCGGTCTTAGCTTCGGATCCAGGTACGTACTATTTATTTCCCTAGCCTTCTCCCTATTGTGTAGTATGATAGGTCAATTGTCCATAAAGCCATTTGGGCCCGAACCTCGGCTGCCCATCGATGAGGCTACTATGGGCCCTAGCCAAGGCCACACTTGCAGGGGCAGCTGAGGGCCGTAACAATATATATATATATTTATGTTCGCGCCAAACGCTAATTTCATGAATTAACGCGAGGGCGCTCGGCGCGGTGAATTCGTACTGGTTTGACGTTCGCGCGAATGAGTTATTTCCTACCGGCGGCGGGGTCGAGTCGAAGAGTTGCTATAATACTGTGCTAGCGAGAGCACGTTTAAGGACGCCCGGGAAACCTCCATTTTTGGAGTCGGTTTTGTTAGCAGATATTGCCACGACGAAGGTTTCTTTGTTAAGTATAGAATAGAATAGAATAGAATGATTTTTATTCAATATGGATTATTACATAATACTTATTGAAAGTCATTATTTTATTTACCACTGGTTCGGAAAATACCTCTGTCCTGGGAAGAACCAGCAAGAAACCCAGCGGGACTTTTTTTTAAACATAATTTCGTTTAACAATAATTTTGTTTATACAATTTTAAATGAATTTTCATAGAACCAGCATGGTGGCGATCACCTTATTCCCAGGGGTTATTTTCATTCATGTATTCCTTGATATTATAATAACCCTTTTTGTACAGTTTTTCTTTAATAAAACTTTTAAACTTGTTTATTGACAAACTTTGAACATGTTCTGGGATTCTGTTGTAAAAGCGTATACATTGCCCCATAAATGAATTACTAATTCTGTGGAGTCTTGTAAGTGGCATTACAAGCTTATGTTTGTTCCTAGTGTTTAAGGTATGAACATCCTTATTCTTATTAAAGCTATTTATGTTTTTATGTACATACATTACATTTTCATAAATATATTGCGATGCCAAAGTTAATATGTTTATTTCTTTAAATTTTTCTCTAAGGGACTCTTTACAATTTAGATTATAAATCGCCCGTACGGCTCTCTTTTGCAAAACAAATATAGCTTCAATATCAGTCGCATTACCCCATAGCAAAATTCCATAAGACATTACGCTATGAAAGTAACTAAAATACACTAACCTAGCTGTCTCAACATCTGTGAGACTTCTAATCTTTCTTACAGCATATGCTGCAGAACTAAGTCTGCTTGCTAATTTAGATATATGGGGGCCCCATTGAAGTTTCGCGTCAATAGTAATACCGAGAAAAACAGTGGTATCCACAAGACTCAACTCCTCCCCATTTAAGAGCACATTGGTTTTCGAATGTTTTACATTAGGTATTGTAAATTTAATACATTTTGTCTTATTACCGTTTAAGAGCAAATTGTTAGCGTTAAACCAATGTACTAGTTTCGATAGAGCATTATTTACATCGTCATATTTAATTGACTGCCGTTTCAGTTTGAAAATTAAAGAGGTATCGTCAGCAAATAATACTATATCGTGATTGTCCCCTACAAGATAAGGTAAGTCATTAATATAGATTAAGAACAGGAATGGGCCAAGAATCGAGCCCTGAGGAACGCCCATTGATACTACCGATCCGGAGGAACATTTACCATTAATGACGACTTTTTGAGTTCTGTTACTTAAATATGAAGTAATGAGTTTAAGCGCCAAATTTTTTACACCGTAATGTTGTAGTTTCCTGATTAATGTATCATGATGAACACAATCGAAAGCCTTGGAAAGGTCACAGAAAATACCTAAGGCATCTTGTGAATTCTCCCAGGCATTAAAAATATATTTCATAAGCTCAACACCGGCGTCAGACGTCGAGCGACCCCTTGTAAAACCAAATTGATTTTTATGAAGTAATTTATTTGTATTAAAAAAAATTAACAATTGATCCAAAATTATTTTTTCAAAAATTTTACTGAGAGTTGGTAGTACAGAAATAGGTCTATAATTAGCGGGGTCCAATGTACTACCAGATTTAAATAAAGGTATTACTTTACTATACTTCATTAAATCAGGAAACACACCTGAATCGATACAAGTATTAAAAATAATAGCAAGATGAGGTGCAATTAAATCTATTATGGACGCAATCACTGTAACGGAAATCCCCCACAAATCTGCGGTTTTCTTTACATCAATGGTTTTGAAGTATTTTACAATATTATGCGGTAATACTTTTTCAAATCTAAATTCTTTTAAACAGGTATTAACATTCTGTTTAAGTAATGATTCGGCGACAGTTGGAGAAGCATTCAATGACTCTGTTGTTAAGATAGGAACATCAGTGAAATATTTCTCAAACACCGCTGCAACTTCTTGATTTGATTTAGTCAATTCATTATTAACTTTTAATTGAGAGTTTGAGTTACGAGGTTTCTCTTTACCGGTTTCGCTGTTAATTATACTCCACGTCATTTTAATTTTATTCTTAGCTGTCTTAATTTTGTTACTAATATGTAATGATTTGGCTGTGGAGCAAACTCTTTTAAACATTTTAGAATAATTTTTTACATATTCTTTAAAAGCATCGGAAAGATTATACGATCTTTCATGGTAAAGGTCATATAACCTTCGTCTGCTTTTATAAATTCCTACTGTCGCCCACTCATTAAATGCCTTGCGACTGTTTCTGGAGAATGTTTTAGAAGTGAATGTTTTATTAAATTCATTGTTTATAAAGGTAAATAATTCTCTATATAAATAGTCTGCATTGTTCTTATAAGAAAGGGATGGAAGGATTTTTAACATATTTCTTCTAAATCTCTCCAGGCGTTTTGCATTAATAGGAACAAACACAATTTTCTCATTTACCTGCTTTTTGTGCATATAAGGTAACGAAACCAGTTGTCCACAGTGATCTGAACTAAGTTTTTGTATTATTGATTTGTTGATTGGTACAACACCTGTAAAAATATTATCAATACAAGTTGCACTACACCCTGCAATACGTGTAGCTTCAAAGAATAAATTATTAAGATTATAGGATTTGAACAAAGAACAGAATTTAATACTGATGGAAGAAGTTTCCAGGAGATTGATATTAAAGTCTCCACACACTACAAGAGATTTATTCTGTTTATTAAGCTTAACTAAAACTTCTTCCATAATTTTTTCAAAAGTATCATAACTTGAACATGGGGGTCTGTAAACACTGACAACAATAAGGTGCTCAAGCTCAATACATGCCATTTCTACAGTACGCTCAACAGAGAGGCTCACAATGTCTTTACGTTCTTTACATGATAAGGACTTATTAGCTAATATTAAGGAGCCATCACGTAATTTAGTATCTCTATTGAACGAACTGACCACCTGGACCACTGAAGCTATTTAAATTATCTTTGCTAGAGATTACCTCTATTGTCTTATTATCTAATTTAAATTACTTGGAACTGGTTCCAAATCAAATATAAAATTATTTTGTTGCTCAAAAGAAGCAGGTGTCAAGGTAGCCAAATCATTGGCTGAGTTAAAATATAAATAATAAGATAGCGTATTTGCTACCAGTCTTAAACTATACTTTGATAGGTAATACCTATCTCTTGTCAAAAACTTCTTAGTTAAATTATTAATATCAATTAAATGAAATTTATCATTATTATTCTTACAATTAAATGTCAAATTTAAGTTATTGTTACATGTCAAGTTATGCATCATTAAATTTAAATTATGTCTTAGTTTATTTTCCTGTGGCCACCCCTCTATGTAAGGCAATGTAAACAAGATAACTTTAACCACATTTATGTTATTGAGATATTCAATATATTTTAATAATTGATTCTTGTTCATATTGCCTCTTCTCCCAACAAAAATTATTAATATACTATTAGGGTTAAATTTACTAGTTAAAATTTTATTCATAATATCACTGAATGATGCTCCAGGCATGCAGTAATTACTTATCTGTTGCCTTTTTAAACAGTTATTCAATGATATACCCAAGTTTTTTGCCTATGTCATCACTATACACAATTATATTATTTTTTTCATTATATAGACTTTTTAAATTTATCTGCTTTGTTATGGTACTATCATAGAGTGTAGGTAAAGAAAATGAAGTATTACTGCTTGTCATATTATTAACACACACTGTCCCTAAAGAACCTGGCAGTGAGCGCTGATATTCATTTTGATATTTTAATAAGGAGTCAAAACGTTCCTCGTTATATTTGCAGGACTTTACCAGATTATCCATGGCCAGTATGTGTTCTTTTATCTCATTCCCTGCAGATTTATATTTATTTGACATAATTTGTAATGAGGTTTGAAGTGATAAAATTTCTGAATTAAGACACTCTATTTCAGTCTCATAACAATTTTTCATGTTTTCCACCTCAATTGAATATAATTTAATTTTACTAATTAACTCTTGCTTTTCCTTACATACATTTGTATAATTTTTAATATTAATTTTAGTTTTAACTAATTTTTGCACTTTCCTAATATATTTATTAATTTTTATATATTTTTTTAATTTCCTTCTGCTGCTTGTAATCCTTTCTGCTGTTCTTGATGTGGTAGAATCATCAGTCAAATCTATTGTTGTGGAGGGTTGCAACGTTTTATGAAATTTACATTCTACGAGCTCCTCGAACAGACTCTGAGTTTTAAGTGCATGCAAGTTATCAATGTTTTGTTTAAATTGTGAAATTTGCTCATTAGCTTCAGTTAATTGTAATTTCAATGCAGCAATTAATCTGAGGGATTCCTCATATTCTTTGCTGCATCGGTCAAACTCATCGACGGTCCTCTGGAGCTGATCCCTTTCCTTTAAAATATCTGTATAGTCTCTATGTAACTTAACCATATCACTTTTCAATTGAGTATTTTTCGAAATTATACTTATTATTTCCTTTTCGTTGTCATCCCTTTCTTTAAGTAACAGCTCACACTGCTCCCTGGACGCTCTCAGTTCTTGGAGCGCAAGATGGAGTTGGTTCTCCATCTGGCGCGTTTTGGCGTTACGAGTATTCATTTTACTATGTATTTTAATAGTAAAAGAAAACAAAGATGGAAAATCAAGGAAACAGAGTAAGCAAATATCCAATTATAGGACTCTAATTACAGATCTCAAATTAAATTATCAAGAAAACAATTCAAAATGAAATCCGAAAACAACAACACTTAAGAGATATATCGTAAATATTAAAAGGGATAACAAGAATTACAGTAACTTTTAAACGATGTTCGTTACCTGCTGTCACTTTAAGTTGAGAGGCATTAAAAATTTATTTATTTAAATATTTACCACTTTTATTTATTACACAATAAAATTTGTTCGTAATTAACAACTATAACTTAAATTTGAGGTGGAAATGATCAATTACAATAATTATTTTTACGAAATTATTTGGGAGCCCAATTTTTTAACTATTTGTCACCGGGGTTGCCACAGAGAAAAATATAGAATTCGACGCCGGGCTGTCAAATTGTTAGGAAGTTAACATTGACTGCGATCAAAGTTTAAATTGCGTGTTAGGCGCGCCTAATTTACCGCGAATTTGGTTATTCTAATTTGATAGCGGATATAAGTGATTTGACAATATTAATTGCTCGTGCGGTGTGTTACGTTTTTGCTTATAGTAACGGGATTTCGTATAGACCGACATTCTGTATTTTTTTGGGTGTTACGCTTTATAACAAATTAGAGTTAGTGGCTTCTGTAAGTTAGTTAATCGTACGATAGAGTTAATGGACTGTCATCGTGACGAACGAAGAAAGTGACTGTGGACGGTGCCGCGGAAGACTACCTCATTTTGGAGCAGCCTGGAACTCGGCCGCTGCTGGTTGCCTATGCTTGCCAAGGCCCCACACATTCACACCTCACTGTACACTACTCGCCATCCACTATTACACACACTCACGGCCTGCCTAAGCCTTGTTGCGCAGTTAGCTTCGGATAATGGTAAGTACGATGTGTTTCTAGCTTTCTCCCATATAGTTTATTGTATTTAGAACATATTCCATGTGGCCATATTCTGGCCTTGTCCCTCTGCTGCTCGTCGATGGGATTACTTATGGGCCCTAATCCCGTCATCCTTGGTTGGGGCAGCTAGGGGCGTGTACAAACTGGTAGCAGAGCGTGGTTGCTGAAAAGAAAGTTTGAATTCATTTGAAATTGAATGTCGCGCTATTTGGAAAATTATGTATATGTTTTGTGATAGTGTTTAATCATTTTGCTTTGTGAAAGGGAAGGATGAAATTAGATAACCCTATTTGTGCCGAAGGGAGTGGGAGTCGATTCTCTTTTGGTTTACATTTTGTTGGCACTGTCTAAGTTATTTAAATGAGAAATAGGGCTGTCTCTTGCGTTTATTGTTTTGTTTAATTTGTCAAGTTGACCCATGTGCATCGGTGATTAATTTGGTTGAATTGATTCTGTAGTTGAACATTCATGCTTTGAAAAATTAGTTGAAATATGAGCATGGACTACTTGTCTAACAGGCTGGCTAGTTTGTAGATTATCAGATGGAAATCAGCTGTCGCACCATTTGGTAAATGATTATATGGTGGGTAGCTTGGTTAGGCCTACTTGTTGAAAATTCATACTAGGGACTATCTGTGCGTTTCGTTCGGCTCTCCACAGATGACGTTCATGTGGAATTTGTGGGTGCGCTCTGCACTGAAGCTTAGGAGGCCACTCTGGACAGCTTCGTGTAGCGTCGCTGTTTGCAGACCTGATCCGGTCGGATTGCGGAACTAATCCTAGGGGCACACATAGGTGTTTGAAAGAGGTCGTCGGACTTCTGTCCAGTATAGAACTTGTTAAGGTGCTGTGATGCCCAGGAGGGGCATCCACTGGGGACATTGGGGCTATCTTTTGAGGTGGTGGCTAGGGTTGCAAGATCTGATGGAGGCCTAAGGTGGCCTACTTTTGGTGTAGATTTGGTCTTGCAACGTGCCGTCGCGACCCTGTCCCGCTTGCCGGTTTGCTCGCGGACATAAGTCCTTATGTCCGGGACGGGGGTTTGTTCGCGCCAAACGCTAATTTCAAGAATTAACGCAAGGGGGCGCTCGGCGAGGTGCATTCGTACCGGTTTGACGTTAGCGCGAATGAGTTATTTCCTACCGGTGGCGGGGTCGAGTCGAAGAGTTGCTATAATACTGTGCTAGCGAGAGCACGTTTAAGGACGCCCGGGAAACCTCCATTTTTGGAGTCGGTTTTGTTAGCAGATATTGCCACGACGAAGGATTCTTTGTTAAGTCTAGAATTCGACGCCGGGCTGACAAATTGTTAATGAAGTTAACATTGATTGCGATCAAAGTCTGAATTGCGTTTTAGGCTCGCCTAATTTACCGCGAATTTGGTTATTCTAATTTGATAGCGTATATAAGTGATTTGACAATATTAATTGCTCGTGCGGTGTGTTACGTTTTTGCTTATAGTAACGGGATTTCGTATAGACCGACATTCTGTATTTGTTTTGGGTGTTACGCTTTATAACAAATTAGAGTTAGTGGCTTCTGTAAGTTAGTTAATCGTACGATAGAGTTAATGGACTGTCATCTCATTTTGGAGCAGCCTGGAACTCGGCCGCTGCTGGTCGTCTATGCTTGCCAAGGCCCCACACATTCACACCTCACTGTACACTACCCGCCATCCACTATTACACACACTCACGGCCTGCCCAAGCCTTGGTGCGAAGTCAGCCTCGGATAATGGTAAGTACTATGTGTTTCTAGTTTTCTCCCATATAGTTTATTGTATTTAGAACATATTCCACGTGGCCGGCAGCGTTATTGTGGGCACGGCCTTTGATTCGTTTGACAATGTACGACGAAATCAAAACTTACTAAATTGTTTAGGTATATTTACCGCCACTTTTTTATTTCGCTATAGTGAAATTGAACGAAATAAATATTATTGCATATTAGTTGCAAAATGTAATTGAACCCTAAATTTTAAAATTTTCATAATGTCCGCCACGTTCTTGAATGCACAAGTTACATCGCCGCATAATGTCAAAAACTAATAAAAATATACGTATTTAAAATTACACCACTACACACACAAAGTCAATTAAATAATAAGTGTCCATTTAACCGTAAAAACACTGTTTGAATAATTGTATTTATCTTACGAAAAATAAATCACTTAAAGCAAAGTACGTAAGCAGCGAAACGCACCCGTATCCTGGAATATTGGCGGTGAACTGAAAGCGAAACTTCCAAATTCCAAAATGGCGAAAATAATAAAAATAATAAGTAGGAAAGTCACAAAGTGCAATTATCGTTTATCGACACTTCTTTTTACACTCACTTACCTTTTTTTTTTTAATTTATTTACCATATTACAAAGCATTACAAAAAACTATACTAAAAAGTCGCATACAGAAAACCACTAAGGTTTGTGATGACGCGACCAGAGTAGACGTTACATTAAGTATAATTAATATAGTTTGTAAAAAGGAAACATTACAGCCTAATTAGGACCTGAGCAAACGCATATACGCTGTTTCAAGTAGTAATTTTTTTTTATAAATTACATAAAAAGTACATTTTAAGTTTTTTTTTAATGTTTTTGATATTTAAGTTATCGCGGAAATCTGGGGGTAGCTTGTTTATAAGTCGTGGAACAATGTAACTTGCTGTTCGTTCCCCGTACATATTGTTTGCCTGGCTCGTCTGCAGCTTGCGGCTGCTTACGGCGCGCGTACACACGGAGACCGCGTACCTACTACAAGACATTTGAATACAAGTAATTTTGATTTTTGATTTGATAACAATTGACAAGTTATTGATTGTTAGAAAAAAAAGTTTATTTTTGCACAATTGAACTTACGAAACTACCGTTTTGTGACTTCCTAGGAAACGGGTAATTAAGTATGACTTTTTAATTGCTTGTTTTTATGGGTTTTTTATCATGTCAAAATAATTTATTACATATCTCTAAGTCACACACACTTGGCTAGCTTTAAAGTTAAGCTTTAAATGCTTGGGTCGTAGTGTTTTTAGAATTATCATAACAGCACGATAATTCTAAAAACACCATGCCCTAAGTATTTAAAGCTAAACAGTTTTTTAATGTTTATCGATCATTACTCCCTTTCAAAGAAGGTAATGGTCGATAACAATAGGTGTACTACTCTACGGCACAGGAACGCGCGCACCTGCGCCGTTGGCTTTGAAGAGCGCCGCGTGCCTCGTGTCGCTTGTTTATGGACGCCGCCAAAAGACACCGCTGGCAATTCGTCGGAATAGTTTGCACTGCGTGGCAATGTGGCTTTTTAATGTTCAAGAATTCAAGTTCATTGAATCATTGACTTAGTGACCCAATTCTATAGAGAGTTCAAATTTGCTTAAAATTAAAACTCTATTCTTTGACCTAATTACTGGACCGATTACGTTAATTTTTTGTATATCGTCAGAAAAGGCGATACCAAGTATGTGGTTTCATTTATTGCCTATATGTGGGACCCATTCTGTATATATATATATATATACATATTGTGTGTGTGTGTGTGTGTGTGTGTGCGTGGGCATGCGTGCGTGCGTGCGTGCATGCGTGCGTGTGTGTGTGTGTGTGTGAGTGTGTGTGTGTGTGTGTGTGTGTGTGTGTGTGTGTGTGTGTGTGTGTGTGTGTGTGTGTGTGTGTGTGTGTGTGTGTGTGAAAATTACTATTACTAAAATTGTATTTTTACTACTATTACATTAAAGAAAAACCTTCTTTCATTTATTTTCAGAATTCACAAAATGACTTTAACCCAACTTATGGTAATAGCAAGCAGTAAAACATTTAGTACCGTGTCGTATCTTGAGCTTTACAATAACTTCTTTGCCATTTATTAAGGGTTGCCACTTTTTGCCAATACTACTGTAGTAAACATATTATTAATATGGATCTGAATATTATTTTTAATATCAGCAATATATATCTCTATATTTAGCAATAGACTATTGATTGACTGGTAAATAACCCCTCAACAGTATATTTGTATCAATCTTTGTGGCTGTATTTTACTGCGCGGGGAGAAATAATAGGTGTACTTAATTCGTGTTTTTTTTTAATATATGGGTAATCTTATGGTTACAATAAAATAAAATAAAATAAGTTCTAATCTAAATTAATATATTATTATAACATAAGTTCTACTTCTAGTTTTCAGTAGTTTTTTAAATAGCTTAAAATGGCGGGAGGTGACAGCCGCGATGGATGACGGTTATGGATTGTGAATATCTGACACATAGCCGAGATGGGTGATATTTACTATTGAGGGTATGTGGAAAAGATTTGTTGGTAATTTATGAAAACGTTTAATATATTTTTTAACCATTTGCATTTGCTACCATTTACAAATATATTTTATATACACATGTGTACGTAAGTTTCGTATGGTGAGCGTAGAGAACTGGAGAGCTTTTTTACTAGAAATGAGGCATTCCATCTTAGTCCTCAGGGGTAACAATGCATCTGCATTTTGATTCTCAACCGAGGATAGATGTGAATGTCTATGGGTCACAGCAACCATTTACCATCAGGTGGACTGTGTGCTCGTTTGTCACCCTTTCCTATAAGAAAACCAGCAAGCAGACTTAGATCTGCAGCAAATGCTGTTAAAAAGATTAGAAATGTTACCAGTGTTAAAATAGTTTACTTTGGCTATTTCTATACCATAATCTAGTATGGTATTTTGCTATGGAAACACGCTACTGACACTGAAATTATACTTGTTTTATAGAAGGGGGCCATAAGAGCAATCTATAATTTAAAGCTAAAAAGTCGCTCAATCAAAAATTTAAGATAATTAATATATTAACTTTGGCCTATCAGAACATTTATGAAAATATAATGAACGTACACAAAAATAAAAGTGGTTTTACTAAAATAATTGTTATTCATTCCGTAAATACTAGGAACAGACACAAGCTAATAGTACCTGTTACTCCACTCCACCGAGTGAGTAATTCATTCTTGGGGCGATGTATAAGCTTTTGCAACAAAATCCCAGAAAATATACAAAATGTAACCTGCTCAAAGTTCAAAAACTTTATTAAACACAGTTTTTATAAAAAGGTTATTATAATATGAAGGAATTTATTGATGATCGCTACCAAGCTATTTATAATTTATTTTGTGTTGTGAATTCTGTAAAATATTATGGCTTTTTTATTTTTTGAAGTCACATTGGGTTTCTTGCTGGTTCTTGTAGTGTTGTGTTAAATTAACCAAGAGTGACTTTCAATAATTTTTTTTTATAATCTATATTTAATCACAAAGTTTCTGTTTCTGTTTTATGTGCCGTAATAAAGGTATTTCTATACTATTAACAAAAAGAAAGATCAACAAAAATAGAACAAAACAAAAGAGTTAAGTTTGAACAACACCAATATACATTTTTCAGTTTGGTAAATACTCAGAAAATATTTCCAAATTAAAAAAGTTAATGATTGAAAGATAACTTTTTAATTTGATTTTATAACGTTGTAGTTCAGTGATCGTGTCTGTAGTGAACTATTACTGTCACATTGAAATCCGCAAATAGCACATATAGATCGTTGAGTCTCCAGGATCCAAGATCCAAGGATCAGAATACTGTCTTTGAAAGATCTGTTTCCTGCAGAGATGGAATTAAGACCTTCAAGATTGACTGCCTCGTGGTATAGTGTCATAAGCGCGACTGTTAATCACGTGGTCTATAGTTCGGATCGGGCTTAAATCAGTAATGTGGTTTTTCTGTCCAGACATTCTGGTGACTATGAAAAGTTTCGGACGACGAGAGTGAGAATTTTATTGGTCTCTCTTACTTAGGACAAACTAAAAGACCGAAATGATGATAAGTGATTGCTGTAGCCCATCGACAACATCTACATCCATCCTCGATTACGAAAGAAAATATAGATGCGTTGTCACCCTTGAGGACTAAGATGGAATGTCTCATTTCCAGAAAAAGAAAGATAAGCAATCTGTGAACACGTATACGATTGCCTCCGTCACTACATCAAATTTGTTAAACCACAAATCCTCGCTAAAGAACACCGATTCCTTTCAATGATGATTCGCGAGGCTATTGAAATCATAAGACATCCTAATTTCAATAGAGAAGGTGGCGGGGTGCTAACATCTGCTTGGGATCCTTTAATTAATAAAATGAAATCCTGATCCAAGCATACAACTGCGAGACTTCAAGATATTAAAAGTTCATACTGCGTATATCGGAACAAAAAGTAAATTTAAATTTTAATTTTGAGGTAGCCGCCGTTAACTATGACATTGGGGCGTCGAACACCTTAGTTCCCGCCTTCAACATGCGTGCTTTTAAGTACTCGAAACGTCGAAAAATCCGTAAGCACTAGTTTTATTCAAATAGAAATGGCACGTCCTTGAACTGTTTATTCCCAAAATAGCGTGGTAGAGCCATGCTGCAGCTATATTAGTAGTATAGTTGTAGCACGAATGGGTCGGCTCGACCGGGGAAGGACCACGCTCTCACAGAATACCAGCGTAAAATAGAAGCTTAACCCTTTTGCTGTCCTGTGCACTACATATAGGTCATTGCTATTGTCTTACTATTGTGTCTAAATACCAGACAGTGAAAGTGTTGAAACTGCTGTGTTTCGTATGGTGAGTGTAGAGAACCGGAGACCCTTTTTACTGGAGAAAGAGGCATTCCATCTTAGTCCTCACGGGTGACAACGCTTCTGCATTTTGATTCGCAAGCGAGGATAGATGTAGATATCTATGGGCCACAGCAACCACTTACCATCAGGTGGACTGTGTGCTCGTTTGTCACCCTATCCTATAAAAAAAGCCATATAGATACTTGTAAATAAGAATGTCCAGACTTTTGCCAAAACACGCAGAGCTTGTTACGTTGCTATCAGTGATATACAATTTTACAATATTTTATCATTAGTTGTTCCAGCAACAATACTTTGCCAAACGAGAAATCTCCCTCCCCTTTTCAACCGACTTTAAGAAAAGGAGGAGGTTCTGAATTCAACTGTTTTTTTATGTGTGTTACCTCAGAACTTTTTTCTTGGTGAACCGACTTTGATTATTCTTCTTTTATTTGAAAGCTGGTGCTTTTATTGTGGTCTCATACAAATTAGATCTAGATCTAACTAGTAGTTTGTGAGATATCCTTAATAATGCGTATTTAATTGACTTCGACGACATTGATGATGTTCTCATTTTTTAATAATTGGAGTCTGTTTTACTTTTTAAAAAGGTACAATAATATATTTTAGAAATTCAAATCGCAAATATAATTTATTGTGCAGTCACAACCCTATCGTGAAAATGGAACAATACAACGGGCGGTGCATAAATATATTAATTTATTATTCGTGATGTCTTGGCGTCCGATCGCGTACACAGCGCCTGTGATTATGGGTAATTGTTCTGTTCCTTGATAATAATATGATACCTTTTAGTTCTATTTTCTTATCACAAACATTCATTTTATCTATGATATTAACATTTTAATATTCCTTTTTTTTAATAAGCGTCAATTGACCATACACAAGGGTTTTCATGGTAGAGCCATGCTGCAGCTATATGAATAATATAGTTGTAGCACGAATGGGTCAGCTCGACCGGGGAAGGTCCACGCTCTCACAGAATACCAGCATAAAATAGTAGCTTAACGCTGCTGTGTTTCGTATGGTGAGTATTGAGAACCGGATACCCGTTTTACTGGAAACGAGGCATTCTATCTTAGGCCTCATGGGTGAAAACGCATCTGCATTTTAATTCGCAAACGAGGATAGATGTAGATGTGTATGGGCCACAGTAACCACTTACCATCAGGTGGACTGTATGCTCGTTTGTCACCCTATGCTATAAAATAAGGGTTTTTTTAATTTATCGCGATGCGCCACATAAAATGGCAAGAATATGTTAACAGTTAGGGTTAATATTTTGAATTATTAATTGTTTTGTAACTTTTTATTTAAGTTTTCCTCAGATTTGTTATAACTACCACGTTGGTATAGTGGTCATAAAAGCGACTGCTGATCATGAAGTCCCGGCCTTGAATCCCGGGTCAGGTCAAAAAATTATTGAGTTTTTCTATCAAGAAATTCTCCAAAGCTGCCCGAAGTAAGGAAGTTGGCAATGTTTCAACGCCACACACCTACATGTTCTAATATCACGTAAAATCGTTGATTTTGCGCCTGATCTCTCTTCGGTCGTGTCGTTTTACCGTCATATCGGTCTATGGGAGTGAGGGAATAGAGAGTGGACTTGTGCATGCGCACACACTCGGCCACTGTAATCCTATACTGCACAGGTGCCTAGTCTCCGTTGGAACTAACCACCGTGACCGATAATTCGGTTTTATATGATTAATAGAATAACAAATAGGAATCAAGTGTTAAAAACGTCTATTTATATAATAATGTAAACATAAAAATAAAACGATCGTTAATGTAACCACAATTGAGTCTACAGTGTGTATCTAACGCGCAAAGTAAACTAATATCGAGTTGGGTGCGCCTGTTTATATGCACCTTTAAATATGTTTACATTGCGGCGGTAGCTGGATTTAAGAAGTTACTAAGATTTCTTTAATGAAAATAGTTAACGTGTAATAGTGTGGATGCTGAATCTAATGTATAAAAAATAATGTTTGTTTGTTCGTATTTTATGTGCTGCCATACCGTTCATCATATTGCGATTAAGGCGACACATCGAAAACCGTTGAAGCGGGCTATCGCCGGACTAACCAGAGTAAAACATAATTTCTATAAAAACTTCAAAAACGCCGTCATAAGGTCTAAAATTGCGTAGCGCCCGCGCCTATTAAAACCGCTTAGAAATCGCGTAGAATCTTAAAATATTTTTAAAAAATTATTGATTTTAGCAATCAAAATAATGAGCAAGTATATTACGAATATTGATGTTATGAATGTATTCGAGTGGTTCCCAAGCATATAGATTAAGTAATTTCGTTGTAATTTCAACTATAGTGATTTTTAGAGGTGTTTTCGCAAATTATTATGATCGAGTCAAAATTTGACAATCGTGTTTTTGAGCAAGAAAACTCAAGTATCAAAATTCCAGTTTCGTTAGTCGTGTCATACTCCTATACTATTCGATGAAAGGTAGTGCATTTTTTCGCGGTGTCACCTTAAAGTCAACTTAATGGTTGCACTTGCGGGAAGGTTGTAGGCATTGTACAATTAACTTACACTAGGTGGCGTGCATATTGTACGGACAATTAATTTTTAAAGATATAGGTCATTCAAATTCCATGATTGTATTATCATCCCTAATTAAACAATTTTAACTCTTCCAAATTTAAAACAATACTTCCACTATAATTAGTTTTGCGTCAGCAATGCGCAGGTTACCAGCTAGTTGTATTTGTATATGAAAAATATTGTAATATCCTACTGACTATTTAAGATAATGGCTTCTTCTTTTTAAGTGATTCATACCAGGATACAACAGTGACCGTTTTGTTCTAGAAATGTATAAATTAGTAACAGCCCCCTTATTTATTTCTGCACCACTCTACTACCAATTAGTCTTTTTTCAAATGGTGATAAACGAACACGCAGTCCACCCGGTGGTAAGTAGATGCTATTGCTCATAGATTTGTGTATCTATCTAAGATTAGGAATCAAAATTTAGTGCATTGTCACCCATTAGGACTAAGATAGAATACCTCATTGCTAGTATAAAGGGGTCTTCGTTTCTGTAATGTATTTCTGCTATTTTAGAGCGTTGTCCTCCCCTGGATTACTGGACTCAACCACTCAAAACGGACTCCTTACCTGAAATGGAGACCTACCCCATGGAAAAGTAAATTTAAGAACTATACAAAGATTTTTGACTAGTTCATTCAATCGTTATTTCATGTCCGTTATGGTTATTATAGTAAAAGCAAAATCCGAGGAAGATATAAGATCAAATAAAGAAGTGTATTTCACAGGATAATCAATGTACGTCTCTCACTTCTAAAACAAAACCAGAGCTATCTCGTAGTTTTTGACCGCTACGGATTATACAGTAAAATCCAATAAAGATATTAATTTAGGGCCAAATATAGGAGTGTAATATAAAATGTACGTCTGTCACGTCTTCAAATAAAGTGTAAAGCTATGTGATAATCGACCGTCGTTGATTCCACAAATGAGGATGAAAATTTAATAACGGTGGCAAAGACTTTTATTGTATTCTACATACTATGTATTACTTTCCGATTCGCAAGCGACTCGCGCGCCCTGACTATTCTTAAAAGTTATTCACAATTAACGTTTTTGTTTTGCTAAATCAACATTTAACTTTACAATAGTCTTTCCAAAGCTGACAAAATTTTTATTAATTTCCATCCAGTATAACGGTGCGTACACATTATATAATATAACATGATACGCTGTTATATAACATGTTTTAGTAATATGGACGCTGAATGTTATAAAACGTGGTATATTATATAACACGTTTTATACGTTTATACGTTTTATAACGTTACACAAATGTTATATAACTCGAGATGCGACGGAGGCGTCGCGCGGGGCAACGACAAAAGACAATGTCATACGACAATGTCACATAATATTGTTATATTGTATTATTATTCTAATGTGTACATGCTATAAAACAAAAGTTACACAACATGTTACTTAATTTGTACGCACCCTTAGAAAATAAAACAATATTGTCGCATGTTAAAATAATGTCAGAAGTGACAGCATAAATTTTAATATTAAATTATTTATATTACATTGAAATATACAAAATATTTAATTAACATAGTAGAGCCATGCTGCAGCTATATTAATTGTATAGTTTTTTTTTAAACGTTACCCCCACACTAGGATTTTCTCCTAAGTTGTAGCACGAATGGGTCGGCTCGACCGGGGAAAGACCATACTCCCACAGAATACCAGCGTAATAATAGCAGCTTAACGCTGCTATGTTTCGTTTGTTGAGTGTAGAGAACCGGAGAATTGGAAAGCCTTTTTACTGGAAAAGAGACATTCCAAATTAGTCCTCACGGCTGACAACGCTTCTGCATTTTGATTCGCAAACGAGGATAGATATAATGTTATGGGCCACAGCAACCACCTACCATCAAGTGGACTGTGTGCTCACTTGTCACGCTTCTCCTATAAAAAAAAACTATAATAAAAAATTTCATTATCATATAGTCCTACACCTCGCGGTATCGTGCCAAGAACGCTGGCTATTTTTCCTCCCTGAATGGCTATACTTAGCCTTTGAGCGAATAAAGAACCAGCCCTGTTATCACCCGCAGGGACGAGCAGTCACTGATACAGTACCTTTAGGTACTTTACCGCACGTGGACCCTATGCATATTGTAGTAATATTTTTTTCATACAAGTAAAAATAAAAAAGTTGTTAGTGATTATTTATAAACGCTATTTGGTATGAAAAGTAACAAAGCATAACGACGGAGGTGTACACAGTCAAATATAGGTAAAAAACACTGCGGTGAGAATGCTTATAAATAACCGTATTATCGTAAGCTCCGCTTAAAAAGGCCATCGGTCTTTTAGCGCAAAAACCATTTTTGCTGCCACTGTCATTAAAGCATAATAAATTGCTTTCATACTGATTTTCAAACTGGACATTAAAAAAACTTTCAGTTTGGATTTTATTTAAAACACATTCCACTTTGCGAAGATAAAAATATAATTTTATATACGATATACTATGTTTTGAATCATCATCATCATCAATAAAGCTCTTCACATTTCCACTGCTGAACAAGGGATAGATAAGGTTTGTCATCCTTATTCAATAAAAAACGGTGTAACGCATTCTATTTTAGTCTTGTCCGTTTGAAGTTGGCTGCATGTTTCTAAGGACTGCCTGTAATTTTTATTTTTTGAATTAACCTGATAGTAAATGGCTAACATTTACTATCAGGTGGGCTTATAATAAATTTTCATTAGTCACTTGTTTTATTCAAGAAAACATCATTTTGATTTTTATTGTATCTCTTCAATTATTGCTATATTTAGCTAATTTAGCTTTTAAATGTCAACTCTTGCTTTCTTTTGGTCATCTGTTAACATTCGAGGAACCCATCGCGCGGCCCCTTATATGAATAGAATAGAATAGAATAGAATTGAATATTTTATTATTCAATATACATTACATGTGAAATTCCTATTGAAAGTCATTTTTTACTTTGCCACTGATTCGAAAAAAAACCCTCTGTCCTGGGAAGAACCAGCAAGAAACCCAGCGGGATTTTTTTTAAATAAATTTTACAATATAAATGATTACGAACTATTTACAAAATTTATTTTAGAAACTGCTTGGAAGCGGCCACCTCATTTCCAGGGGTTATTATCAACCATGTATTCATTTATACTATAATAACCTTTTTATACAGTTTCAGCTTAACAAAACATTTAAACTTGGTAATAGAGAGAGCCTGTACACTTTCCGGGACCTTGAATTTTAAGGTATGTGTTAAAATAAACTGAATCATCCCAAACTTAAGCTTTAAAATCACAGCTATATATCAAATGATCACACATAAATCTACCTTAACAATTTCTTCGATTTTTTTTAACATTTTCTTGCGTATCGGCTGTTGTTGGCCCTGCGGAGTGAGTGTTGTCATTGCAGAGAGTTTTGGACGGAGCACTGTCTGCCAAAATAGACTGCTGTTCTTCATAAACATTTTGTAGAAAAAAAATCAGACCAATATTTAATGACCGCACGAAGTTCGAATTCTCCATGCAAAATGTTGCATACGAATCAAATTGGGGCCAAATGTGAAGTTTGAAAAAAATATATACTTAATATAATAAAGCGGAAGAGTTTTTTTTTTGTTTTTTTGTTTGTTTAAACGCGCTAATCTCTGGAACTGCCAGTCCGATTTAAAAAAACTCTTTTTGTATATTATAGCCAGCTTCATGTGGAATAGTATAGGCTATCTAGCATTAAGCTATATTTCTCAGATAGCCTCAAATATAGATATTTGTTAAGCAAGTCAGAAGAAAAAGCACTCCCGAAATGATTTATCCGCGTACGCTGGTGTTATCGTTAGGGATACGTAAATACAATGTTCTAGAAAAATATAGACCTTTACTCCGTCTAAAAAAAAGTCCGCGATACCATATGTCTATTTCTTATACATTAGCCATAATTTGGTATTTTGTGACAAAAAATATTAAAAATTTAAAAGAGATTTAGAGCGTATTATTAGGCATGGCCTATTTATCCTTACAACCGAAAGTTACTTCATCATTAAGACAATTTTATGAAGATAAACTTTGTTCTCTTATACCATGTTATTTGGACGCATAGTTTAAGAGATAATGTAAAATTAAAATAATTCAATACTTGGCTGGGCGCGCGAACGACGCTTAAGCCCTAGCCGTTATAAAATGCTTGAACTAGGTCATGTCGCGCACCTCGGACACGTGATGACGCGGGTGAAACCGCGGGGCACAGCTAGTTGGGTATAATTTAGTTTTATCGGGGCTGGCTACTATCGAACTTAAGATTAGAAATAAATAGAACGCATTTCTTTAACTCGTCGATAAGTGTCGTATTTCAAAAACGTATTAATCAATTGTTTAGCGTCGTGTGAACTAAGCTGATGTGTGCAGCAGTGCGGCAACCTGTTTACTGTTCCACAACCCTCCACTTTTCCTCAAGATATTATTGCAGGATGAAAAGGCATGTGGCCGGTAGGACTGAGGTGTATATACCAAAATTATAGCCACATCCTCTATACATACTATATATTATATTATATTAGACGTACATATATACATATAATCACGCCTCTTTCCCGTAGGGGTAGGCAGAGACCACTTCTTTCCACTTGCTACGATCCTTACATACTTGTTTCGCATCGTCCACTGTCATTATTCCCTTCATACATGCCCTTCGGTTTAGGGTACTCTTGACCTGGCTTTTAATATCACGGCTTTTTAATAGAGGCTGTTATTACAATTTTAGTGGGATAGAAAGAAGTTATAAAAAAATACTTGTATTAAAATGCAAAGCTGACTTTAAAGAACTAAATAGAATATAATTTAACCCATTCACGGACGGTAACAGTTGAATCTGTGTTCTAGAATGACACAATAAATTTCCATATGAATATACTTGACGTTTATATACGTAGTGCTGCCATAATATTAGATGTTTTGAAGACTTTGTGACAGAAACGTTTTATCACGTCATCGTTTACATACGTTCTGTCATAATTAGTGCAACTAATAAGATGTGTTATGGACACAACGTACAATAACGTCCAACGTATATATACGTTCTGTCATGTTGTATTACGTAGATGAATAGTAATAATATCACAACGTCATTATACGTCGAACGTGAAATCACGTTATGTCTTAACATACAGTGTTGAAAAATAGTGCCTGTATCACAACGTCGTTTTACGTCCAACGTATCTATACGTTTTGTCTTATACCATAGTGTAAATAAATAATGGCTGTAGCACAATGCAACTGTACGTCGAACATGAATTAATGTTTGTCACGAATCTTATTGTAATAATAGTGTGTTCTTGACATAACGTTTTAAAACACTCTTTATTTGTCCACCATATAGTAGTAGGATATTTTACCACCCAGCGTTATTTAAATTTAGTCATAAAATAATATAAATATATATAAATAGTTTAAGGTGAGCTTGTAACAGGAATTTAAATTCATAAAAGAAATCAGAATTCGTAAATCAACATTTTTATTAATTAAAACATAATTATTTATCAGTCTTAGGAATCGTAAACTTTAATTACACAATTATAACAAAAATATGTCTTCTGCATATAAAAAAAAAAAACCAAAAATTTTAGCATCTCACTTCGATGTGTAGGTTTGAATGAGTATGATCGACTGTGTCTAGTTTTCGGCCTATTAGTTTGACACATATTTTCGCCATATACATTAGTGCAATCTACAATCAAGAATCATAGGTGGAAACAAGCGGTTGAATACATCAGTTACAGTTGTGTTTTCGTTTATAGAAAACGTTACTCCTATAGTATCGGCGTCAAAATTAAATTCTGGTATGGAAGTTGTAGTTTGCACCCATTCTTCCTCTGTAGATGTTGTCTCAGTGGGACGTGACGAACCTCCTGGTCTATTGTGTAACGCGTTGGATGAAGGTGGTAGTTCAGCAGAAGACCTTGGTTCTTCCTGAACTATCTCATGGTGATAGCTTTCAGCCACAACATGTGAAATTGGTGATAAAATTGAAAAATCCAATATCCCATTTAGAGAGGCGTTTGGTGAAGGTAGTAGTTCTTCCTGAATTATCTTGTCAGGTGATGTTTGTAATAGGTTTGATGAACCCAATAGCCTATTTTGAGATAAGTTTAGTGAAGGTGATAACTCATTTATTTCAGGTTCAGAACATTCTTGAATTATTTCATTGTAGCTTTCAGCCACAATAGGTGGAGTCATAGTTGGAGCGCCAGCCAGTTTTAAACGTTTGGCCAGAGGAAAAATTTCTTCAGAGTTGCTCGAGTCATAACCTGAACCGTCCTCTTGAGTATGTAATTGGTAAGGGGTTTCTACATTCCTATTTAGTATTGAGGATTGATTTGATGACTTATTCGTAGAGCTTTGGCTCAAATTAATTTCTGAACTAGAAGACGATTGTCTTAAATGTCTTACTGCATCGCCCTCATCACTGCTAGATTCCGAACTAGAATCAGTATTAGGTCTCTGAGACGAGTCGCCAACAGTCTTTGATTGTAATTTAGTTTTTGTCGACTTCGGACGGTAATTAATAATATGAAAACTACTACCTGACGTATCTCCACATGGATCGTAATTTTTATCCGATCCATAGTCGCCATCATCGTCCTGGAACGGATCTACTGCGGTCGAACTATCCGAATCCTCAAAAATCCTCACCGGATTTGTCTTGCGTTTTTCCATCTAAAACAAACAAAATAACCAGTAAGATACCATTTTCATAGAGCAATATTGTTTATAATAGAGTTCACAATAAAACAATAAGAAAACAATTACATAAATAATACTTACGATGCTTTTGTGTCTCGACGAAGTTTACTACGAATCGCTCCTGCGAAGCTAAAACGCGCATGCATCCCACTCGTGACACAGTCGAACTAAATGTAGGGACGCTGGAAGCGTGCGAGACGTATAATCACGTTGTGCGTGTGTGTGTTGCGTTGCCACACACTGCTAAGAACACCTTTTTGAAATGGTCAAAAACCTATTCTATATGACAGTGAAGTTCAGAGTATTTGATATGTTGTGACACAAGCTCCAAATCATAGAATTTTTATTTAAAAGTTAATCGGAAATGAACGTTCCGCCGCACATGTTCTTTTTTTTTTGAACGTCATGGTACGTTGTGTCATATCAAAACCATACATTACGACGTACAATCACGTACCGCCCGTGAAAGTGTTAAAATTAAAAAAAAAATGTACAACCGACTTCAGTATAAATTATTTAGAATAACTCGAAAACTGCACACACAAGCACAAAACCAAATTTTGTCTAATAAGTTACATTAAAAATCCATCCCCTACATTTTTCCTCAAATTTATATTGGACTATCTGTGACGTATAACTGTGTAATAAAAAAGATATCGCGTAACGTACATCCAAAATAAAAGAATATGCAGTCGAATTGCGAACCTTCCCCTTTTTTGCAGTTGGTGAAAAATAGTTAGAGCCTATTGACAATTTTCTCGAGAGGCTAAAGCAGCAGTTAGTCCGTTGCTCTAGTGTGTGTTGTTTTAATTCTTAGACATGCAAACACAACTGTTTTCCTTCAACGCAAAGCAAATAAATCAGCACTTTAAATTACAATCAATTTCGTTGGTACCGGCATGATCGAAGTGGGGTTGCTCGAGTAGTATAAAACTCACGGTGAGTGCTTAACCCTTGAGCCACCATGGCTTCTCAGCACTCGTGGTTAGATATAATTAAAAATAATGCCTCTGAAATGTTATTTAGTGTTGTAACTATCCCACGTTAATCACGCTAAGAAGAATTCCTTTGGTGTATTCAAACTTGTGTCTGAAGTCGAGCCTTTGTTAAGCAAATTCTCGGAGTGGAGACAACTGAATCCAGTCAAGTTTAACCCTCAGAAAATACAGGTATGCGCATTTAAAGCTAAAAAGAACCCCTTTGTCGCACTTTCTCAATTTCAGGGCATCCCATTGTTACCGTAGCAAAATCAAAATCTTCGGCGTCAACATTCCAAATGACCTGCAGTTCCGTGGTCACCTGGAAGTTAAAGCCTAAAACGCTTGGCGTGCTCAAAATATCAGGACAGTATTTCATGATGACACACTGCTTGCAATTACCCTAACCTACTGTCACAAGAACGTATCCAGTAAAGACTGTTACTGGATAGTAAAGAGCGGTCAGAATTGTCGCCGACCGAGTTCTTTCTGATCGAATTGACTCACTAACGCTGCGAAGAGATATTGCATCCCTTTGCATATTATATCGCGTCCGCCACGGATCAATAAAATTCTTCGGACTAATTCAAGTCTTCAGTATAACCGATACGACTTAGGGATCTTCAAGAAATTCCTGCTCTTTTTGAAAGGCCTGCAATTCACCTGGTGTTGCAGTTGTTCATGGGAGGCAGTGGTCACTTATCATTAAGTGCTCGTTTGCCGCTCTTTCACATAAAAAAGTTAATTTCACGGCTTTGTGGCACAATGGACTAGCCACGTATTACGGCGCTGACGGCCGTGAATTCAAATACCGCACGGTACAAGTATTTGTATACCCTACAAGTAATTGTACCGGGTCTGTGTGTTTGTCCTTGTGCAATTTATGCATGTAACAGTTTACATGCAGAGACAGTTTGGATTCGGATTTCGGACAGTTAGAGACAGTTCTCTACGGTACAGGAGAAAGTCATTGTGTGGGAGTAACATTTAAAAAAAAATATAAAAGTATTTACGTAGTAAAAGTTTAATATTATAACAGCAAAGTACTATTCAATTCTTCGAGACTCGTGAACTGAGGTCATTGAACTGAACACCCCTTATATCGCTGTGAGCAGCGAAGCGAGACATTGAGCGACAAAAACAACATATTAATGATAGAAATGGCATTTTCCTTATACTGTTTTCCGAAGGGAAGTCTTTTATTAAAAGGAAAATATCTATTGTATTTGCAATTAACTTATTTTCTCGTAGAACTAATAAATACAATATTCTTTTATAGATATCACTAGCTGGTTTAATTTTATTTTACTTACTTTTATACGTGGTACGGCCATGCTGTAGGTGAAGCACAAATGGGTCGGCTTGACTTGGATAGGACCACGCTCTTACTGAGTACAAGCGTGAAATAGCAGCTTGATACTGTTGTATTTTGTATGTTGAGTGTAGTGAGAGAATACACTTTTTACTAGAAACGAGGCATTCCATCTTAGTCTTCGAGGGTGACAACCTTACGCAAAACAGTTATCGTTAATCGAGGATAGATGTAGATGTCTCTAGGCCATAGCATCCACATACCATCAGGTGGACTGTGTACTTATTTGTCATAATTTTATATTAAAAAAAAACTTGTTGCAGTGGCAATGAATGATATTGGCATAAGTCACAAACATCCTCCTTGCAACGGGACAGGCACGTGTCCAGCTTTAGATGTTTATGGGTCAATGATGACGAGGATGATACACAAAGAATACGTACCGCCGTACGCATTCCGTGTGTACGCCAGCAGTTCAATTTCAATAACATACTGCTAGAAATGCATATGTTCACGTTTATGATTAACTAGCGACCCGCCCCGGATTTGTTTCAGTCGTAGGATCTATTAATGTTGCGTTAATTAGATTATAAAAAATGAGTTTTTTAATTAAATTATAGGCTAAATCATTCTTGCCATTGTTCTCTATTTGTTAGTGAAGTTTCATTATAATCGGTTCATCCATTCCGAGTCTTGTACTCGGACAGACACATTTTAAAAATGATTATTCATGTCTTAAAAGCGTGTAGTTAACCCTTTGAACTCAACGAAAGGGAATTATTTCAATATTACAGACAGCCATTTTATTTTTATTTAGATTTATAGATGAGGCAACAGTTTTTTCAAAGTGAAGTTGTTTATATTTCTTCTCTTCAAAACTTTTAAATGTCACTTTAGTTTAGAAAACTATCCCAATACACGACAAAGAATGTATGTCTGTGAACGCTTGAGTAAAAGATTTTTGCCAGAATTCCTTATTTGGAGATAAATGGTGATACATAAAAAAATGTTACTGCTTATGTTTTAAGACGTTGGTGAATGTCATTCATTTTACACGTTCATTACGTATAACGGTTAAGTAACGTTGTTTACAAACAAATCCAAAGTAAATTGTTGTCTAAACATCAGAAGTTAATATCTCCAAAGGTTTTTGAGGGTCGGATTTTTTTCTTTTTCTAACATCGTCTATATTTAACAAGGATAAAGATGTTTGTTTTACTGTGCCGCAAATATCTTATTATCTTAACTTTTTAGAATCTGTAGTAAGACTACATAAAGTAAAAATTTTTGTGAGGGTTTTAGGGCAAGAAAATGACCGCCGCGCTGCCCCAACGCGTGTTAGTGAACTCCACATGTATTGGAAATATATTTTTTTCTTGTTTCTCAGGCACGCAGGTTTCCTCACGATGTTTTACTACACCATCGACCACGTGGTAAACAACACTTAAAATTGCAATTAACAATTAGATTGGTGCCGACGGGGATCGAACCCGGTTTGCTCGCGTACTATGTACTTTACAGCGAGCGCTAAACATCTGAGCCACCACGGCTCCACGGCACAGAGAGGTAAGACTACATAATAAAGACTAAATTTCTTGAAGTTTTGAACAGCGATAACAAGTTAAAAGATTTTAAAAAGTCTCTTATGCAAAAGTTACTTTTAAACTACTGAGATTTTACGACATTTTCCCTAACGGTATGGAAAATAGCGCTTGTCCGTGAAACCGTTTTGCTTTATGTGTATACATATCATATAGAGAGTTATCTGAAGTGACAATGAAGCGGCTATATAGCCATATATTCTATAGCGAAGAACCGACAACCGATGGGGAAGAAAGGTTCTTGAGTGTCAACCTCGTACCGTTAAGCGAAGTGTAGAGCGGCCCCAAACTAGACGGAGTGACGACCTGTTAAGATGCAGATAGTCGTGAGTGGCTCAAGACCGAACTTTATGGAATTCCTCGTGGGAAGCTTGTGTTCAGTAGTGGAATTGAGAAGGGCTTTAATTATAATCATGATGATTTACAATACATAAAGTTATTGGTACATTTAAATACAGTAATAATTATAATATATGCACAAACATTTTATACCTGTATTGTAAGGGCTAGTCTTCCTTCCCTTTTTTATATAGGATAAGAATGATAAGCGAGCATACAGTCCAACTGATGGTAAGTGTTTGCTATCGCTTATAGACATCTATCCTCGCTTGCGAATCAAAATGCACATCCGTTGTCAAAAGAACTAAGATAGAATGCCTCTTTTCCAGTAAAAAGGGTCTCCGGTTCCCTACACTCACCATACGATACACGGAAGTATTAAGGTGCTATTTTATACTGGTATTCTGTGAGAGCGCGGCCCTTCCCCGGTCGAACCAACCCATTTGTGCTACAACTACACTACTAATATAGCTGCAGCATGGCTCTATCACGTATAAAACTACTAGGTACAATTACTAATACTAGGTGGGAGGATTAATGTTCCGCCTAAGGGTCCGCTAAGGTAGGTACAACCTTCCTATCTATTTATATCTTCAAAGAGCAGTGGATGTACTGCTGTGTTTAAATCTGAAGGTCATAGAACACCAGTATAATTAAGGACTATGATGCATTCCCATCTTAGTCCGTATAGATGACAAGGAATCTGTAGTCTCCTTTTTTTTTTTTAAATTTGGCTGGAGAGTTCATGCATTGCAGTAGCCACTTACCATCAAGTGGCACTACGCCTTTGTTTGTGATTTAATTTTTTTAAAAAAATATTACACTATTGCACTATTTTGTTAGAAGCGTAAAATTCAGCGTAGAATAATGTTGCAGTGACAAAAATTGAGACTGACGAGAACGGAACATTTTTACCACTAAAAACGCGTTCCACCTTGGTCATCTCGTTTTTCATTACAGCCTTTCACAAATCTACTTTATGGGCGGCCCATTGCCACTTCAGCTTACTAATCCATTGGGTTATATCAGCTGCTCTGGTTCCACTACGGGTATAATCATTTCTAAGTCCACCCTATACTAAACACTTACCAACAAGGTTCTCACTTGAGGACCTTCCTTCCCCATCAGTCGTTGGTCACTAAGATATGTTCCGAGCATGACCTCGAACTTCCTCATATCGCCAGCGGTCAAACAACACGTCTGATATCCATATGTTATCACTGACAACTAACACTGGTTGTGCACACATGTTTTTGTGTTTTGAGGTGCACGTGACCAGATGAAGTGATGACTTACCTGTATGAAAAATTGCAAATATTTTCACAGCAGCGATCACCAGCGACCGTCTCGCTCTCGTTTATACTGTTCGTATCAGATATTACTTAAAAATGCTTAAATTTTTTTTATTATTATAATATAATAATAAGAAAATCTCTATTACAGAAGAATTTTAAGTTATATCTGATACGAACAGTATAAACGAAAGCGAGACGGTCCTGTTAAAGCTTATCAAAATTCCACTTCTGAACATAGACCTCTCCCATAGATTACCTTATATAAAAAGATTTGCTATGTATTTGACACGCCTTACGCTTTAATAGAGATTGCAGCCACAGTTTTTATTTTTATTTTTATTCATAATTAGACACACGCTGCTGCCTATCTCGTGGTTTATTTTCCTCTGTCGCCTCTTACGACACCCGCAGCACGATATACTATATTTATTGGATACTATATGTATATGTATTGGATATTATTACACGATCCTTTACCACCGAAAACGTGAAGAATAGGCATTATCTCTGTGTTATATAAATATCAACACTAAACCACGCTACAATAATTTATATGAAATTTAACATTATGGAAATCCGCAATTTCTACTACGCAAAATACCTTGATATATAAACAAATGTTTGCCATTTAGCATTAAACGGTGTTCCACAATTAACCATTGTCAGCAGAATGGAAATCACCAACTATGAAAATAAACGATTCATGATCGGGCAATCTAAATCTATTTCCATCATAACACCGGCTGGTGAGCCGCTATGATGAAAACAGCCAAACGTTGTTCTATTTTCCTCGGCCACCAATCATTGAAATCTAAACATTCGAAATCACTCTTTCATGTACAGTCACGTGCATTATAGCATATAAATTTGAAAAGTAAACTTGAAAATTACTTGTAAAAAGATTCATTGCAAGGTTGTTTACATATTTTTATACGTGACTGTACAAGCAATATTAAATGAACTTACAATTTTTTTTAAACTTCGAATTTCCATCTGATTATTCTGCCTTTTACTCGCTCTCTATTTCTCGCTTTGTATTTAATACTGAGTAGGTAACTATTAATATTATCGTCACAAATCATACTTGGTAGGGATCGATGTTCTTTCGTGAGATTGCCCGAATTCTTTAAATTACTAGTACAAGACTAAAAATAAGTAAAATAATACGCGAACAAATACGTGTGATTAGTTATTAACCTACTTCAAAAAAAGTAGGAGGCCCTCAATTCGTCGCAATATGTTTTTATACATGTTCATCGATAATTCTTTACCTCATTGTCCAAGTTCAATTGTTATTCTTTTAAACAAAACTAATTTTTATGGTATTCGAACGCAGCTTGCGTAGATCGGACCAAAAATTAATAGGCAAAAACTGAAGGTAGCCGGGCTAACTATCACATCGGGACGTCAAACACCTCAGTCCCCCCTGTATTGCATCCTAAACGTCGGGAGTTAGAAAGATAAATTAAAAGAGATAGAAATCTTAAAAAAATATTCTTATTTGTTGTGTAGTCTTCGCGTTAATATAAGAAATCTTTTTTTGTTCAAAGGGTCTGGAGGTAACGGGTAAATCTATACATATAATAAAAATGTAAATAGCAGATGTCTGTACATTTTATATTTTTGTAATAAATGTGATTGAGGGGTACTAAAAACAAGTAATTAAATACATTTCTACCATTTTTAGAATTTTCTGTCCGTCTGTCTGTCTGTTTGTTTATCAACGTATCACGTATAAAGTACTAATTTATATAATAAGAATTGTTAAGGAAATTATAAAGTGTATCTTCGGGTTACATTTAGTCTTTATTTCATTAAAATCAGTTTGTCTGTTTTTTTTATGAACGGATCACGTCTAAAGTAAACATCTTTTGTTTTTCAAACAATTCATTATGAAAATCATAAAGCTTATTTTCGAGTTACATTAATTAATCTTTGTTTTATTAAAATTGGTTAATTCTATCGAAAGTAATGATTATTATTTTGAAATGTGGGTTTGAATTTGTTCAATGGCGCCATAAAATCTCAGAAATAGTAATAAAAAGATTTGTGCGAAAAAATAACTTTCCATAATCTATACATATAATAAAACTGTAAATGGCAGATGTCTGTACATTTTATATTTTTGTAATAAAAGTGATTGAGGGGTACTAAAAATAAGTAATTAAATACATTTCTACCATTTTTAGAATTTTCTGTCTGTCTGTCTGTCTGTCTGTCTGTCTGTTTGTTTGTTAACGTATCACGTATAAAGTACTAATTTATATCATAAGAATTGTTAAGGAAATTATAAAGTGTATCTTCGGGTTACATTTAGTCTTTATTTCATTAAAATCAGTTCATTCCATCAAAAGTTATGATAAATATTCTGAAGTATGGGTAGGGAAGTATAGGTACGAATTTGCTCAACGGTGGCTTTGTTTGAGTCATCAAGTGCATTTTAAACTAATATCATATCATAAATCATAGTTAAATTATGTAAAATAATGATATAATTATGTATATCTAAAACGCAGTAAACAAAAGTATTAAAAAACGTATTAAATATATTATACAAAAATATATTAACCTTATTAACTAAATCTGAAGCACAATAGTTTTCCCATTTCTTCGATAGATGGTGGTGTTGTGAAAATGTAATGTAATTGCAATGTTTTTTTTTCCTGTAGATGAGTTTTCATATTTACTGCTAATCTTTATTATATTACTCGCTGCCCTACTGCGTGTTGACAAACTCAATTTATTCTTTACCGCCGAGTACTCTATGTGGTAAATCAAATTTTAAAAGAGCTATTAACAAATCGTTGGTTTTGGCGAGAGTCAAACTTTATTTTTTGCTTACTGTGCAGGCACTGATTTATAAGTTCTCTTGCGTTTTATATAATGTATCAATCGCGTCAATTAATCTCTTTTATTTTTAGAATTGATGTTAGCAGCGCCATCTCTCTTTAAATATATACATATAATAAAAATGATGATAACATATTGTGTCTCTTTCTGTACATTGTATAGGTATATATTTTGGTGGCTAAAATCATTATGGGGAACTGAAAATAATTAAATAAGAACATTTTATAATTTTTAGAATTGTCTGTCTCTCTATTTGTCTGTTATTATATGAACGCATCACGTCTAAAGTAAACATCTTTTATTTTCATCTGCGTATCTTCGAGTTACATTTAATCTTTGTTTTATTAAAATTGGTTAATTCTATCGAAAGTAATGATTATTATTTTGAAATGTAGGTTCGAATTTGTTCAATGGCGCCATAAAATCTCAGAAATAGTAATAAAAAGATTTGTGTGTAAAAAAAACGTTCCATAATTAATATATTTATACTTAAAACACAAAAAAGAGATTTAAAAAGGATGTTTTCTCACACAAAGGACGTAATAGATGGAGTTGTAGAAATTACAAACTTTTCTGAATTGCTGTGTTGAGATTTTTCGCCGATGAATCGTATTGAAACTTACTGAAGAAATTTGTATCCATCGAAGCCATACAACGGAATCCGACCAAAAATAAAAATTTTGCAACGAAATGTCGTGATATTGTATTTATAATATACGCAAAATCAGTACTGCCACTTTAGCGCTTTGGGAACTAGATTTAGCGCTTTTTTGGAATGTATAGCGCGCATTTCGAAATTTTAGCACCTAGCTTAATCCAGCGCTTTTTGGTGTATTTAGCACACATTTCAATATTTTAGCGACTAGCGGGTTATTAACTCTTTTATAGCAGCACTGTTAGTCCACGTTACCGATAATAATAATAATGACCTTTATTATTTTTTCCCACAAATAGTACATTGCAGTTTATCTTTTTCAAACATATTTTTTCCACAAAACAAAGAGCATGGGAGACGAGTCCAAACTAGGATACCCTGTGCTATGGATCTCCTGGCTTCCCCTTTAGGATGATCAACTTGATTTTTTTACCGACGACTATAAGCGGGAAAACCCCTTTATTAAAGTTTTTGTTCATGGTTTTGACAACGCATTTATTTTGCTTTATTCAGTTTCAGTCAGTTGCTTAGAGCACAGCTAAGTTAAAAGTTACTTAGAAGTTATAACACAAAGAAACTGTGTAGCAACCGCAATCAGATGCTGACATCTGAAACTAAGTTGCGAAATACATTGCACTTTAAAACAATTAATGACATTTTTATTGTTCGTACAGTACTAACTACTGTTGACAGCAATTGCCATAATTATAAGTCGATGTCCTGCGAAGTATTGATACATCAAAAAATATTGCCAGAAAAAAAACTTAATGTTGTTTTCTTTATTATGATTATATAAAAAAACACAAACTTTGTTTGTAGTTAATTTAGCGCGAAATTTAGGGCTTTTTTAAAGCGCTGTTTTCATGAAATCTAGCGCTTTTTGTGTTGTCCTAGAGCTGAATTACTTTTTTTTTTATCTGGCAGCACTGCCCAAAAACCCTCTATTAAGAAGTAACTTTCCTTTCAGTTTTAAGCGCGTTCAGTTCCCAGTTACAGTGAGCGTGTGTTATGCGATGACCGTAAATAAAGCGCAAGGTCAAACTTTACGCGTTGTAGGAGTGTACCTCAGTACTGACTGTTTTGCACATGGCCAACTCTATGTTGCTTTTTCCCGCGTTAGTAGCCCCCGTAACCTTTTAGTGTACACCCCGGCTAAGCCTGCTACTCACGTCGTTTACACAGAAGCTCTATCATAAATGATTTAGAACTTTGATGATAATGATTTATTTTGTTACCACTTATTGATACAGTAATGAAATAAATCGTTTAATATTCTCTTACCTAAACGACAAATTGTTTATGTAAAACCTGTATACGCGAGCTACGCCGCGGGCACAGCTAGTAATTAATATATTTATACTTAAAACACAAAAAAAGATTAAAAAAAGGATGTTTTCTCACACAAAGCACGTAATAGATGGAGTTGTACAAATTACAACCTTTTCTGAATTGCGGTGTTGAGATTTTCCGCCGGTGAATCGTATTGAAAGTTACTGAACAAATTTGTATCTACCGAAACCATACAACGGAACCCGACTAAAAGTAACAAAATTGCAACGTAATGTCGTGATATTGTATGTATGTTTTGGCAACGCATTTATTTTGCTTTATTCAGGTTCAGTCTGTTGTTTAGAGCACAGCTAAGTTAAAAGTTACTTAGAAGTTACAACACAAAGAAATTGTGTAGCAACCGCAATCAGATGCTGACATCTGAAACTAAGTTGCGAAATACATTGCACTTTAAAACAATTAATGACATTTTAATTGTTCGTACAGCTAACTACTGTTGACAGCAACTGCCATAATTTCATAATTATAAGCCGATGTCCTGCGAAGTATTGATACATCAAAAAATATTGCCAGAAAAAAACTTAATGTTGTTTTCTTTATTATGATTATATTTTCTTGAATTATAAATTATAATAAAAAACACAAGCTTTGTTTGTAGTTAATTTAGCGCGAAATCTAGGTCTTTTTTAAAGCGCTGTTTTCATGAAATCTAGCGCTTTTTGTGTTGTCCTAGCGCTGAATGAGTTTTTTGATCTGGCAGCACTGCCCAAAATCCCTCTATTAAGAAATAACTTTCCTTTCTGTTCTAAGCGCGTTCAGTTCCCATTCACAGTCAGCGTGTGTTATGCGATGACCGTAAGGGTCAAACTTTACGCGTTAGGAGTGCACCTCAGAACTGACTGTTTTGCACATGGCCAACTCTATGTTCTTTTTCCCGCGTTAGTAACCCCCGTAACCTTTTTGTGTACACCCCGGCTAAGCCTACTTCTAACGTCGTTTACACAGAAGCTCTATCATGAACGACTTAGAATTTTGATGATAACGATTTATTTTGCTATCACTTATTGATACAAGAATGATATAAATCGTTTAATATTCTCTTACCTAAACGACAAATTCTTTATGTGAAACCTATAAACGCGAGCTACGCCGCGGGCACAGCTAGTTCTATATAAATTTGGTCAACATCGGATTATCAACATGAGAAAATCAAAATTTTCAATTTGCAAAGGCATTGCATGGGCAAATAAATTTTAGCACCTTCTCGTCTATTTCTTTGAAGTCGGTTCATACCGCTCGAACGATGTGTGGTGTTCCCGTAGTTATGAGAAATCGTTAATACGAATTAAATGACCTATTATAGAATTAAATTTTTTTTTATTACATAGTCGTTAAACTACATCATACGTGGTAGAGCCATGCTGCAGCTATATTAATAGTATAGTTGTAGCACGAATGGGTCGGCTGGACCTGGCAAGGACTACGCTCTCACAGAATATTAGCGTAAAATAGCGGCTTAACACTGTCGTGTTAAGCTGCTATTTTACGCTAGCAGTGAATGTAGAGAACCGGAGACCTTTTTACTAGAAAAAAAGCATTCCATCTAAGTCTTACGAGTGACAACGCATTTGCATTTTGATTCTTTATTAACGAAAGATGTAGATGTCTATGAGTCAAAGTAATCACTTACCACCAGGTGGACTATGCTCGTTTGTCGCCTTATCCTATAAAAATGCACTTTTACAGATTTAATTAATTTATTACTGATTACAGTAGAAGCCCTATCAGCTTTTTTAACGCTGGTCATCAAACACGGGTATTTTTGGGTGTTTTAAATCTGATATATGTATACGAAAAGGATATGAGATATAGTATATCAGAGAGGATAGTGGTTTTTATTATATAAAAAACAATCCTTTTATTACAGCCCATCACAAGTCCATTGCTGAACATAGGCTTCTCCAAAAGAATACGATCCACAAACCACAAAACACGATCCTAAGCCACTTCCCTCCATTAACGTTCTGTTGTCTTACTAAGCCGTCACTACATTTAATTGGCGGCCGCTCTACACTTCGCTCATCGGTATAAGGCTCCAGAACCATCCTTCTCTGTCGGTTGTCGGTTTTTCGAGCTATATGGCTGATCCATATTATGTAAATGCTAAAACTAAACTTAGTGAGTAAATTGCCTTGATTTTGCACTAATGTAATTTGCCCTAGAACGAGGGTAATTTTTTCCAATGTATGTATGTATGTACATACATACATACATACATTGGAAAAAATTACCCTCGTGTCTGTCTAATTATTTGGCACGCTCTGTAACCAAAATAGCGTGATGGATCTAATAAATAGAGTATTGTTACAATCCTTTTAGTTGTACAAGTGACAGTGGAATATAATTTTTTTCTCTTTTCAGAAAATTTTTTACGCAATCGGTTGCAACTTTGTAACCCTCCCACGCCATTACATTTACCCTCAAATCGTCAGATTTTATAAACGCACTCTTTTTAGCCCGTAATTAACCCACCTTACCTTAATGTAACGCACTTGAGTAAATCCAAAAAATGCACTCTTGGGTTCCCCTACTATAATTTATAAACATAAATTGACACAACGTAAAAAAAATCATTGAATTGTTTCAGATGCTGCTTAAGGGACATTCAAAGTAAACGGAACTCATTAATACAACGAAAAATGTAAGTATACATAACACGATATTCAACAGTCTTCTAACTTTTGATACAATCGCCTACGTGCAACAATTTCTATCAACACATTATTAAATCAAATAAAAAATCAGAGATCGCTTGATTAGTTAAAGGTTTTGTATGAGAAATCATGCGTATATGTCTATTTCAGTTTACCTTCTTCAACGAGAATATACACTCATGATTTTCATTTTCTACACATCTATAGCATAGTACGTTTAAAATGATATAAGTTTCGGTCAACGGTCAACAATTTTCGATGTTTTGATCAGTTATTTACCAGAAGTAGGCGTACACATAATACACCAAAGAATAAGCGAAAATAATAGAAATAATATGTCCCACGTACACTAACAAAAATTTTAACTTAGCACAAGTATCAAAATTAAATATTTAACTTTCTCACACTTTAAACCTTTAACGTTCTCGCACTTTAAATGTTTACCTATTTCGGGTAAATCGTTAATTATTCAGAATATTACTTTTGTAATAAAATGGATAGTCAATTGCATTGAATTTATTTAGGGAAAATCGTTATCGATACCCGTAACAAAACAAGGTCTTTGACATGCTCATATTATTAATGTCGAAATAAAACGAGATCATAACAAACTTTGTTTTAATAAATATCTATTTACAGTCCTTATAAGATCAGTCATGAATATTATTTATTTTAACCTTTGTTGGATTCCCTTTACCAAAAAAAGAAAATATAGGAAGAACTTGTTACCTTTAGACATTCTTTAAAAGACAACTTATAAAGCGGTGAAAATTAAAAGCGTAAATTTTTGTAAGAGTACGTCCGCAGGTAAATATATGTAGTAGAGCCTGCAGCTGCAGGTGACTGAAACCCAAATGGGTCAGCTCGATCGAGAAGACTACGCTCATACGGAATATAATAGGAGCATAATGCTATGGTGTTTAGCACACAGCTCACCTGATGGCAAGTGGACACTGTAGCCCATAGAGATCTACATTTATCCTCGATTGAGAATCAAAATGCAGATGCGTCGTTACCCCTGATAACTAAGATGGAATGCCTCGCTTCCAATAAAAAGGGTCTCTAGTTCTCTACACCCACCATACGAAATTGAGTTGCTATTTCATACTGGTATTCTGTGAGAGCGTAGTGCTCCCTCAGTCCACAAGAAAGACAATTCATCTACATTTGATCCTTATTCGGGGATGGATGTATGTCTCTATGGGCCACAGCATGTACTCACTATCAGGTGGACTGTGTGCTCATGTGTTATCCTGATTTCTATAAAAGATATTAATTAGACGATTATCCCATCTCAGCAAGTGTAGAGCTAGCTTTGCACTGGTAATGTTTCTCCCTACTTCCAGCCTGTAAAAGTGGGGTTTATTAAATAAAGCTTTCATGATAATAATTATTATAGTGATACACAATTCCACAGCTAAATCTTTCCACCAAAGAATGCTTGTGGCATACCCGGATATGAGCAACCTTCATGCTTTGACTTCCCGTTTATTAATACTGATGTTTATCACGACCGACTAATGGAACTTCCGTCGTCGGAAATCATCAAAACTAAAACTCGCAGACTAGGGATAGTTAGCTGCAAGACCGACCCTCTCTTCCCCCTTTAGATGCATAGCACATTAAAAAATGCATAACAGCTAGTGAATTTAGAAAAACTAAACGTTAGTACTATTACTAATTATATGATGAGGTGCTACTACTTGCGCTATTTTTAAATGAATGCCTTATGATAATAATTAAAAATTAAAAATGTTGTACAACCGACTTCAATATAAATTATTAAGAATAAATCAAAAACTATAGGTTTTTTTTTAATAGGATATGGTGATAAACGAGCACACAGTCCACCTGATGGTAAGTGGTTGCTGTGGTCCATAGACACCTACATCTATCCTCAACAACGAATCAAAATACAGATGCGTTGTCACCCGTGAGGACTAAGATGGAATGCCTCTTTCCCAGTAAAAAGGGTCGCCTGTTCTCTACACTCACCATACGAAACACAGCAGTGTTAAGCTGCTATTTTACGCTGTTATTCTGTAAGAGCGTGGTCCTTACCCGGTCGAGCCGACCCATTCGTGCTACAACTATACTATTAATATAGCTGCAGCATGGCTCTACCACGTACAGACACAAAATAGGTAACAGAACGTAGGTACGAACTTGATGAAATTTATATGGGACTACATGAAAAGCACCAGCTTTTAAATTAAAAAAATCATTGAATTAGGTTTACCCAGAAAAAAGTTCTGAGGTAACACACATTAAAAAAAACATACAATCAAATTGAGTACCGTCTCCTTTTTGAAGTCGGTAGAAAAAAGGTAAATGTTGTATTATGTAAAATGATTTGTTCTTTAACACATCGTATCTTCTTTTTCATTTTCATCACCCTGTAAATACTACAGCTGGACATGAAACTCCCATTGTAGCGAGGTTTTGCCTGACAAACGTAATGGTTAAATCCATTACGTTTTGCAGGTGGATTGACGATCTCAGTAACCATAGACTTAGAATTATACTGGCTTAGCACCAACAGACGTCTCGTACCTACTTTTGACGCTGCAGCTTGTTAGTATTTACCGGTGTTAGTATTTTCTATCGCTATCTATAGGGAGCTATACGATTTTTCTGATATTACCCAAAGACGCGTCGTATGACACTATTGGTCTAATGGTTGTAACCACTACTTTTGATTAAAAGGTCCCTGGTTCAAATCCTTGGTCAAAGAAATTCTCAGTAGTAATCCGAAGCCAGAAAGTCATCGGTGTTTTACCCTCTTGCCTCACTAAGATCTCCGGCCGTGCCGGTTTACCGTTCCATCCTACTACGAGTGAAGTAAAAAAGTAAAGTTGCAGCCTATATACGTCCCACTGCTGGGAACAGGCCTCTTCTCATTTCTGAGAGGGTTTTAGGGCAAGGAAATATCCGCCGCCCTACTCCAATGCATGTTGGCGAACTTAACATGTCTTCGAGATATTTTTTTTTATTTCTCAGGTATGCAGGTTTCCTCACGATGTTTTCCTTCACCGCCGAGCACGTGGTAAATCAGCTCTTAAAATTGCAATTAACAATTTTATTGGTGCCGGCGGGGTTCGAACCCGGGTTACTCGCGTACTGTGAAACTTACAGCGAGCGCTAACCATCTGAGCTACCACGGTTCTACGAGTGTGAGGCATTATGATGTGTAAACTACACCTGTGTTTGCGCACACACTCAGATACTATAATCCTGTCTAGCGCAAATGGCTAGTCTACAAAAATTATTTATTTATGATTATGGGTATTTAAGTTTAATGTATTGTTTTTTTTTTAATTTACAGGTAATATTGACTTCTATGCTGCAGTGAATCAACAACAACAGAACAAAATGGAGTTAGAAGACGTGGAAATGTATGGACATAACAACTACTCGTTTGCTGAAAATAGAACATTGAATGGAACCTACGAAAACTGTCCTAATATTAATTTACCTATTGTATATATCGTGACACAAATATTGTACGCTCTAGTATGTGTCGTAGGACTACTGGGCAATACGTTGGTTATTTACGTCGTACTCCGTTACTCAAAGATGCAAACAGTTACCAATATGTACATCGTCAATTTAGCCATCGCAGATGAGTGTTTTCTAATAGGCATACCATTTCTTATAATAACAATGTCAGTGCGCTCCTGGCCGTTTGGAAGTTTTATGTGTAAAGCGTATATGATTTCGACTGGTATAAATCAGTTCACGAGTAGCATATTTCTGTGTATTATGAGCGCTGATAGATATATAGCAGTGTGTCATCCGATAGCAGCACCAAGGCTACGCACACCGTTTGTATCAAGAGTTGTATCTGCCGCTGCATGGACCGCATCAGCTTTAGTAATGACACCTATATTCATGTATACGACACTAATTCATACTGAAAATGGACTATCTTGTAATATCGTGTGGCCGGAACAAGAATTTGCTAAAGGCCAAGCTTCATTCACTCTTTATTCCTTCGCTCTGGGTTTCGCCGCCCCGCTTACCCTTATCTTCGTCTTTTACTGTCTGGTCATCCGTAAGCTTAAGAATGTGGGTCCTAAAAATAAATCGAAAGAAAAGAAACGTTCACATAGGAAGGTTACCAAATTGGTATTAACTGTAATAGCTGTATACGTGTTATGCTGGCTGCCATATTGGGCGTTTCAAGTCGCTCTCATCTACTCTCCTCCTACTGAGTGTGCCAGTAGGATAACCATCACAGTATTTTTAGTTGCGGCCTGCTTCAGTTACAGCAATTCGGCTATGAATCCAATTCTGTATGCCTTTTTGTCAGATAATTTCAAGAAGAGCTTTTTAAAGGCGTGCACTTGCGCAGCTGGAAAAGATGTGAACGCTACTCTTCACGTAGAGAACAGCGTAATACCGAGAAAGAAAGGTGGTGCAACAGCTCGTGCGCAGGCCAGAGCCGCAGCTGAAACAAGAGGATTGACGGTACCTGATGGTGCAGCTGGTGGTTCCAGATCTGAAGCGTCTACAGCCGTGACTTCTCGTTCTGCAGTTGTTAGTGAAGCGATGCCGATGGATGTCAGACCTGCATCTTTAAGACCATTGATAGCTCCCAACGGTATATCGCATTCACGTCTCTGAGTGCGGGCCTCTCGCCGTCGGCGCGAGCGATCAAGTGTTGTGCTTGAAGAAGACACTTTAATCGTTTCCATCGATTAGGAATATAAAGACTGTACAAATGATCCATTTGTAACAGTTGCGGGACCTGAGCCCTGTCTCGCATACTGTTGGACTCCTACCGGGTCAAAATTAACTCCCTTAGCTATAATATTATAAATGTTTATCTTACAATATGGATTTAATTGTAATTTTAATTATTACGAACTTGTGGATAACTACAAAACGAATGGAGTTTCGGTTTCGGCCTAGGGTTGTAACGATGAATTTATTAATGTAGTTAGGTTTTTATCACATAGTGAATAGGATTACTATTTGTATACCGGTAATTATGATAATATTGTAAAAATGTACATATCGTGTAAATAATCACAAAAATGTCATAATGTTGGAATAAAATTATATTGATCTATCAGTGATTTCTAGTTTTATTTATCTCTAAAGAAATTATTTGTCAAAAATGCCTGTAATCCTCAAGGGGGTAAGCAGAGTTGAAAAAGTATGCTACTCTACCTAGTTTAGTCAAAAATGTGTGTTTAGATGGAAAATTGTGAAAGAAGTTATATATGTGGCTAGCACATCGCTTACATAACCATAATCAATCTCATTAGCCGTCTTTTACGACATGCTAGGCAATTAACACAGTTGGGACATTTATTTATGTTATAATTCCCACATTAACATGGGATTTACGAGTTCCACGCCAACATGGGACGAGAATTACTAAATAAATAAATAAATAAGTTAATTAAATAGGACTTATCATTCAAAATCAAGTGATATTCAACACATTGAATAAGTAGACGTAAGTAAAATGAGTGCACGTAAAATTTCGCTAGATAGGCAGTTATTACCAGTAGAAGTTCACAGTTGAACATGGTTTTCTATTGAAATTAAAAATATCCTAAGTTCAATAGAGGGGACGGCTGTATGCTATATATAAATTTAATCCAATTCCAAGCATATGCATGACTTCTGGAAAGTAAGCACGTTCTGCCTTAATATGACTAAAACTTAATACCCAAAAGTAAAAGGTAACCCGAGTTAACTAGCACATCATAATATCAAACACCTATGTTCCTCGTGACCATAAGTGCTGTAAGCACCCAAAACGTCGAGAATTAAAAAAATAATTTAACATCCATCCTTGTTTAAGAATAAAAATGCAGATGCGTTGTCACTCCCGAGGAATTAGATGGAATGCCTCGTATCCAATAAAAAAGGTTCTCTGGTTCTCGACAGTTACCAAAAACAACAGCAATAAACTGATATTTTACGCTGGTTCTCTGTGAGAGCGTGGTGCTTCCTTGGTCGAGCTATATAGCTGCAGCGTGTTTAACACGTAAATGATATTTATCAGTTGACATAGAAGTTACTTATATCCCATGACAACTAAAACAGAGAAAAGGCTTAAGTGGCATTCCTTTAATAATACAACCAGTGGAGCAAATAATAGCTCGAAGAAGTCATATTAGCGAATAAAGCCCTTTGAATATTAAAATGGGCACATAGTAGACATCAATCATCGTGAACATGCCCGAAAAGGAGGAAATGAGGTCAATATACACGAATACACAGTTAACCCTCTTACAAAAACTCTTGTCATTTTCGCTTCGTCATATCTAAAAATATAAATAATATATTATTTTTTATATTGCAGTATTTTTGCCGTGTGTTACAGTCTAAATACGTCCCACTCATAGGCATAGGCCTTCTTTCATTTCCGAAAGAGTTTTCAGGGCCAGAAAAACACATCCAAAAAAAAAACTTAAAACTGATAAAATCCGTAAAAATATTTTTATTCAGTGTGTCAGGCATCCTTATTTTTCTTTCTTTTTTTCTTAAAACAAACGTAACCTCCACACTAGGATTTTCTCCTATATCGCGGGAGCAATTTACAAACATAAATTGCCCAAGGACAAACATCCAGACCTGGAACAATTATTTGTAGGCCATACGAATTCTTGTTCCGTGCGAGATTCGAACCCGCGGCCCTCAGCGCTACAACTCAACTGGTAAGTCGCTGCGCCACGGAGCCGTTTATTAGAACTATAAAAACATTTCTCTTTAGACCAATGCTAGATAAATACCTATTCAATTATACGCTATATGATACTTTTCTGGATAGATTTGCTCATATTCACCACGCTGGGAAATGGGGTGGTAACTGTGTTGCACTCGCACTGGTTATAATGCTGTCAATGACCAATTTGTGGGTTTGGGGTGTAGCATGAGCAAATACTATTTGAGCTTATTCGAAAATCCCGAAAAACACCTATTTAAAAATAATAAAGCGATGTTTAAAAGTATTTATCTGATACATTATTATTCAACTGTCACCCGAGCTTGTTGGCTCCGTCGTACAGTAGTTACTTGTTCTGATCTGGATGTTTGCCTTGTGCAATTTAAGTACGTAAACTGCCTTCACAATACAGAAAAAAATGTTAGTGTACGGTAACGTATAATTTTTTTAAAGAAACAGAAACTTGCATAAAGGTTAAAACAGTAATTTAAAAACCCATCTGCGAAAAAGTTTATCGAGAAGAGAAAAAAATTATACAATTTATCACTTCTACAACTTATGAACATCTAACCCGTATGTTAAATTCCATCAAGTCATTCAGGCTAGACAGGGTGCCAAAGAAATTGACAAACAAACGTATATAAATACATAAATACTTAAAAAACATACTGGGGCAGAAAATAAGAAAAACAAGTTTCGTTTGTTAATATGGATGTAAAGGGGAGATCTCCCGCCGAGCAGTATACAGCCCAGGAGCGACCAACGCTCCGAGTAGTAGTTTGGAGCTATTCTATACATACTGCTTTACTTCGGAACTTTGATAGTTTCGATGTGCTTGTGTTGCGACGACAGCGCCGCCACAAGAGGGTACTCTTACAAACTACGTTAAACATTTTTTTTGCTTAGCATAACATGCAGATTATATGACTTAGAAACACGTGAGCAAGCTACGTAGAGCTGACCGTGGCAAAAACATAGCGTGCCTTTAAGGTATATACATGTGACTTGTCTTGACAAAAGTGAGATCTCTCAAGGGGGGCGATCACCAATTGAAAGCTTCTGCTTTCACTTCACTGTATTAGTTTATCAACTTCATTGTACATTTAATTAACTACAAAGTCAACCAAATCAACGTTTATTGGAATTAAAACAAGTGACACTTGACACAAGTAAAGAACAGTAGGTCAAATTTCAATATTCAAACTTCCGGGTTCACTCAGCACAGAATTCCAAACACGGGAACGAACGCGGTCTCTTCTTGAGTCACAAAGTTCAGCGTTTTCCCGAACAAGTCAAATTCTTTCGTACGATATTAAATGCCACAAAGCAACTAGTCGAATCAAATTAACGTCAACCCGTCACGAAACGTTAATCGCCACATCAGTTGACCGGGCGTTAGCGGGGGAAAGCGAGCGGGGGAGAGAGGCCCAGCAGCGAAAAATAAATTTAAAAATTAACATTTAGCCCAAATACCGCTAATTAAAAAACAGCACCACTTAGAAAAAATATTATGTCAATGTGTGAAGTGGGTGGAAATGGTCAATAACATACAATAAAATTCCGCATATTTATAAAGAACATCTTATGAGAATATTTAAATTTAAGCTGACTGCATTAATATTAGAAAAATGTTATTATTGTATAAGGGATTCTTAAATTAAAAAATGGATTGTAAATGACATAAACAAGAATTTAAATTAAATATGAATGACATATGAGTCGTTAATTTGCTATCAGAATTGTATCTTTTAGTTTACTATGTATGACTTTGCATGCGTAAGGTAGAATGTAGCGGAAACACTTGTTGATGTCCCATCTTATACCTGTACCTACATTGTGGCAAATAAAGAATCTGAATCTGAATCTTGTTATGACTAACTACTATCTACCAAAAAAAATCTTGTAATATTATTATCTATCTAATATATTACATAAAATCTCTGCATGCGGACTTTGCGAGGTTTTGTTAATGTGTTCAAGCTTTTCAAATTCTTTTAAATCTCTGTTATAAATGTATTTGAAGAAACTTTAATTCATTTTCAATAATGATTCAAATCGCTTTCAAAACTAAATTGTTATTGACGTAGGTTCTAAACTACGAGTATGAGTAATATTACCCTTTTTTGATCTTGTAACAATTTGTGATTTTTATTAAAATTAAAATTTGTTTACGCCTACAATGTTGTTTTTGTTATTTTGATAATATAAAATAAATAAATATGATTATACTCATTATTTCTTAATATTATTACATAAACATCGACATTGCACTTTAATATATCTCAAAAAAAATGGTCTTATTTGGATTATTACTTAGAAAATATAATTTTGATTTTAACTGAAAAAACAAAGTTTTATGTCTTTGCGTTTGTCTAATATGTTTTAAAGTACAGCAATTACTTTGTTATAGTACATAAAATTTTGCCTCTTACATAAAGAAAATGGTCCAACCGGCAACCGATAGGGAAGAAGACCAATCATTAGCGACCTCGTATCGGTTAGCAAAGTATACGTTTTTTTTGTTCTTTTTTTGCGCCCAGAAGCAATTGGAAAAAGGGCTACCCTTTACGTAGGGAGGCGGAAAATGTTTTATACATACCACAACAGCCGGTCTGTCGTGGTTATGCGGGACTCACTGTGACTAACCTACGTGGGACCTAAGTGGTACCCGCTAAAAACCGCCTGTGGGACTGGCAACTAGCTGTTTAAGCTTTTTATGCCGGTTCGGAAGCGACCCTCTTTTGGGAGAAGAGGGCGCAGGCGGCTAAGAGTCGCTGAGGGGGGCCTATTAAGGCAAATTTATAATGAAAATTTATTATAGAGTTGGCCTGAGCCGCCAGGAGGCAGTTCAGGTCGTTTGATAGTTTATTAGGCGGGTCCGAGAGGGAGTTTCTCGGCCTGCGGACTCGATAGCGAGAGGGGGGTGGTGCTGCATAAGTAGCTGCCTCACGAATAAATTTATTGGAATGCGACTCTGAGGCTTTGAAGAAGTTCTCAGAGATTTTTAAGGAATTGTTGTATTGTAGGGAGTTCTAAGTCCCGATAGAGGTCGGCATTACGGACGTACCAAGCTGCGTTCGTAGCTCGACGACAGAAGAGGTTTTGAACTATTTACAAAATTTATTTTTTTATTTTATATTTTTACAAAATTATTTGAACTAAAGTTCATTAATAATTTTGGTTAAGAGGCTTGCCTGGCTTAGGAATACCAATGACAGTTGCCTCTTTCCACGTAGTGGGAAAGTAACTAAGATTGAAGCAGGCGTTGAAAATAATAGATAAAAGGGTTAACACCTGCTCTGGAAAGTGTTTAAGGGCTTGGTTGGAGATGCCATCCGTGGCCGGAGCCTTTTTGGTCTTAAGTCCTTTGATGAGGGATGAAATCTCATCATTGGACACAGTGATAGGGTCAGAGGCTGTAGTGGGTGAGTTCCGGCGGCAGACCTCATCCTCCACTGCCTGAATGTGTGAGGGGTCGACGGGTTGAGAGCTAGGAGAGCATTGTGCGGCAATGCTGTCTGCAAAGCACTCAGCCTTTTCCTCGTCCTCGAAGGCAACCGTACCGTCGGGGCGGGAGAGGGGGGGAGTATGAGTTATAGCATCTATACGGGGGGCTCTAGCCATCTGATAGTACGCTGTATGAGAGGGAGATATATTCTCCATGAGCTCACTCCTTTCGAGGTCTCGAAGTTCGGAGAGGCGGAAACGGAGTTCTTGTTGAAGACGATTGGCCGTACGCATATATTCGAGGGTGGGATATTTTGCTGCTCTCCGGAAAGCAGCTTTGTTAGCTTTTAATAGGTTGCTAATATATGTATATATGTAGGGGAAGCCCACTATTATTAGCAACCGGGACGACCCTTTCATTCTCCTTAAGGAAGGATTTAATAAGGGTTGAGAGTGAATAGAACGCGGTGTCGATTTTTTCGGGACTGTCTAAGTCCGACGATAGGGAGATGGGGGAGTCCTGTGAGTTCAGAGCTTTAGCTCCAATCAATTCAAGTTTTCATGGGTGTTAGGTGGGGTGGCTGATGGCCAAGAATAAGGGAGACCGGTCGGTGATCGGATCCTAGATCGTCTAGTGTCTCGATTGCCCTGAGGTTGAGAGAAACTCCTTTGAGTAACGCAAAATCTAGTACATTGGGGGCGTGGTCGGTGTTATCGGGATAGTGCGTAACACCGAGGCGACTGTGGACAGTAATGTCAAGAGACTTCGTTATTTCAAGCAGTTTCTTGCCACTATGGGAGGTAGAACGGCATGTCCATTCAGTATGCTTGGAGTTAAATCTCCAAACATAATGACTGAATTGCCTAGAGATAACATAGCCTCAAAATCTTTTTGAGGGGGAGGGTTCCACTGGGGATGTAACTGGAGGCTATGAATAAGGACTGATGTCCCGTCATAGCTAACCTGCATACCGTGGCTTCCATATTGGTAAGCTGCGGTGTATTAATGTGAGAGCAATGAAGTGTCTTCTTGTAATAAATGGCCGTACCGCCGCCTCGGCGGTCGGGCCTGTCATTACGAAAAAGAGAAAGTTTTTTAATGGAAAGGCCTTAAATGTCCTTAGATTTGACATTGGCTTCCTGTAAGAGGGCGAAATCGGCTTCGCGATCTCGAAGGAAGAGCTTAAGCTCTGGGAGGTTTTTTTTATAGGATAAGGGTGACAAACGAGCACACAGTCCACCTGATGGCAAGTGGTTGCTGCGGCCCATAGGCATCTACATCTATCCTCTATTACAAATCAAAATGTAGATGCGTTGTCACCCGTGAGGACTAAGATGGAATGCCTCATTTCCAGTAAAAAGGGCCTCCAGCCACCTGCACTCACCAAGCGAAACGCAGAGGTAAACCTCTACTTTACGCTGGTTTTCTGTGAGGTCGTGGTACCACCCCGGTTCGAGCCGGCCCATCCGTGTGACAGCAAAAGCTGCCGCATGGCTCTACCACTGTTAGAATTCGTAGGTAGGTAGGTAAGGTCAATTCGTAAACCGCGAATGTTAATTGTAACAAGCGATAACCCTTTAGGCTTGATACGACCGTGACATTTTGGCAGAGCAAATTGCTCTGTCATTGTAAAGTTAAGTTAATTAAGTTAACTTAACTTACAATGAACACAAAAGATTATTATGCTCTACAAGAGCGAGGAGACGGTCTTGAGGGGACCGAGCAGCGCGCAATTTGCGCGCTAAGACAGCGATTTCACCGATGTCGATGTTCCTTATTGCGGCGTAAACCGTGTTAACGTCATTGACCATTGAGGGCTGTGGTTGTTGCGGTGCGGAGGTTGTCCGCGGTAGGTCTGCCTTTTTGGGGCCCCAGAAAAATACTGGAGGCTGTAAAGGCTGTGAGAAGCCCGGAGGGGGCCCAAGAGGGCCCTGAGGGGAACTAGGGGGACCCTGAGGGGGCTTAGGGGGGCCTTGAGGGGGCCGAGAGCAGCAATGGAATGGCTGAGAGAAGCCCTGACGGGGCTTTCTTGGGTAGAGAGCCAGGAATGAACGGTCATTGACTGGCGGTGGAGCTTGTCTACTAGGATGAGGACGAGGAGCACACGGGCAACCTCTGTAACTTGCTGGGTGGCCTGTTTGTTGACACAGGACGCACACGGGTGGGGATTCGGCATCTTTGTAATAACTTCCATCACTTTCATACCAAAATGATCCTAATTTTTTGTATGGAACATTATTTAAGCTTATTCGCAATGAATTTAATAATACTTTTACTTCTAAAACATTCTTCTTGAACAGTCGGAAGTCATTCAATGATCTTTACCATGAAAGGTCATATAATCATAGCGTCGAATTTAGGGAATATGTAAAAAAATATTCAAAAATATTTAAAAGAGTGTGCTTCACAGCCAAGTCTTTGCATTTGAGCAACAAAATTAAGACGGCTTTCAATAAAATTAAAATGACATGGAGTATAATTAATAGCGAAACTGGTAAGATCAACTCTCGCAATTCAAATTACCAGTTAAGTGTTAACAACAAATTAACTGTATCAGATCAGGACGTAGCAATGTTTTTGAGAAATATTTTACTGATATTCCGATATTGACCACTAAATCACTGAATTCTTCTCCTGCCGTCGCCGAATCATTACTTAAACAAAATGTAAATGCGTATACAAAGAATCTTACATTTCATAAACTGTCATCAAAAGTTATTGTAAAATATTTTAAAACTATTGATGTTAAGAAAACTGCGGATCTGTGGGGGATTTCCGTTAAATTTATTGCGTCTATAATAGATACAATCGCACCTAATTTAGCTATTATTTTTAATACTAGTATCGAATCTGGTGTGTTTCCTGATTTAATGAAGCATAGTAAAGTAATACCTTTATTTAAATCTGGTAGTACATTAGACCCCGCCAATTTTAGACCTATTTCTGTACTACCAACACTTAGTAAGATTTTTGAAAAAATTGTTCTTGATAAAATGTAAATTTTTTTAATATAAATAATTTACTTCATAAAAATCAATTTGGTTTCACAAGGGGTCGCTCGACAACTGATGCCGGTGGTGATATCTTTAATGCATGGGAGAATTCACAGGATGCTTTGGGTATATTTTGTGACCATCCAAAGCCTTCGATTGTGTTCACCATGAAACATTAATCAGGAAACTTCAACACTATGGTGTAAGAAGTGATGCTCTTAAATTAATTATTTCATAATTAAGTAAGAGAACGCAAAAAGTTGTCATTAACAGTATGAGTTCTTCCGGGTCGATGGTACAAATGGGCGTGCCTCGAGGCTCAATTCTCGGCCCCTTTCTGTTTCTTGTATACATTAATGACTTACTTTACATAGTAGGGCATAACCATGATATAGTATTATTTGCAGATGACACTTCTTAATTTTCAAATTAAGTCGACATTTGCTAAAATATGACGAAGTAAATAATGCTATATCTAAATTAGTAAATTGGTTCAATGTTAATAATTTTCATTTATGTAAATGGCACTAAAACGAAATGTATGAAATTCATGACTCCAAATATCAAACAATTAAATACTAATGTTATTTAAAATGGGGAGAGACTGAGTCTTGTAGATACCACCATTTTTCTTGGAATCACACTAGACGCGAAGCTTCAATGGAGCCCCCATATATCAAAACTAGCAAGCAGACTTAGTTCTGCAGCATATGCTGTAAAAAAGATTAGAAGTCTAACCAGTGTTGAAACAGCTAAATTAGTTTACTTTAGCTATTTCCATAGCATAATGTCTATGGTATTTTGCTATGGGGACACGCAGCTGACACTAAAATTATATTTGTTTTACAGAAGAGGGCCATAAGAGGAATTTATGATTTAAAGCCTAAAGAGTCGCTGCGACAATAATTTAAGAAAATTAATATATTAACTTTGGCCTCTCAATACATTTATGAAAATGTAATGTACGTATACTAAAATAAAAGTAGTTTTACAAAAATAAGTAATATTCATTCTGAAAATACTAGGAACAGACACAAGCTAGTAGTACCAGTTACTCGACTCCATCGAATCAGTGATTCATTCTTGGGGCGATGTACGATGTACGCTTTTACAACAAAATTCCAGAAAATATACAAAATTTGACCTGCTCAAAGTTCAAAAACTTTATTAAACTAAGTTTGTATAAAAAGGGTTATTATAATATTAAGAAATTTATGGATGATAATAACCCCTGGAAATGAGGTGATCGCTACCAAGCTATTTCTAATTTGTTGTGTTGTTAATTTGTGTAACGTCATGATTGTAAGCTGTTATTTAAAAAAAAGTCCCGCTGGGTTTCTTCCTGTTTCTTCCCAGGAAAGAGGTTTTTTCCGCACCAGTGGTAATTAAACAAAAGCGTGACTTTCAATAAGTATTATTTATAATCTATATTGAATAAAAAAGTTTCTGTTTCTGTTTCTGTTTGGGCCGGGGACACTCTTTCGTGTTGTGGGGGTCGAGGCACTTAACGCACTTTGGTGGGGCGGAGCAATTGGCCGCCGCATGGCCATACAGCTAGCAGCGGTGCCACTGCTCCGGGAAACCGCGCCTATGCGGTGGCTCAACATACACTTCCGACAGGCCACACACAGTGCGTACTTGCCGAAAGATAGTTTTTGCCTCCGGAACGTTTGAGAAGATAATTAATGCTAACGGGTATCTCAAGCCAGTTCTGCTGTGCATTTTATACATAGCCTCAACGGGGAATCCTTGTGACTTAAGGTTTTCAAGGATTTCCTCATTGGAGAGTTCAAACGGGACGCCTCGGATGACGGCCCTGACTTTACTCTCTTCCGGAAGAGCGTAAGTTTGGTAGGACACACGTTCGTTGGTAAAAAGCCTTGTAAGGCGGCGAAAGTCGTCTACAGACTGTGCGATTATTTTAATTGCTACACCCATGTTGGTAGCTTGGTCATATTTGATACCTGCGTCATAGCCGATCTTAGAGAGGCGTGTGAATTCTTTTTTGTCTCTTAGAAAGACAAGGGCTGAAGAGGCTGGCTTTGAAGGCGCTGGGATGTCTATCGGAATCCTCGGCGTCGACATATCGAGTAACGTGCAGTTTCGTGGTCACTTGGAAGAGAAGGCCAAATTGGCCCCTAAAAAGCTTGGCGTGCTCAGTAGAGCGGGACAGTATTTCATGCCGGCTCAACGCCTGCAACTTTACAAGGCGCAGGTTCGGCCTCACATGGAATACTGTTCCCATCTCTGGGCTGGGGCTCCCCAGTGCCAGCTCCTTCCACTTGACCGCATCCAGCGCAGAGCGGCTCGAATCGTCGACGACCGAGTCCTTTCCGATCGGCTCGACTCATTGGCACTGCGAAGAGATGTTGCATCTCTTAGCATTTTCTTTCGCATTTACCATGGGGAGTGCTCTGAGGATTAATCTTGTTCGGATTAATCCCAGCCGCCAAATTTCACGAACGCACATCGCGGCAGAACTCCCGGTACTATCCATACCATCTGGATGATTGGTGGTCCACCACTGTGCGATTTAGAAGATGTTTTCTTCCTCGCACAACTTCCTTGTTGAATAGTTTACCACCAGCGATTTTTCCGGACCGATACGACTTAGGGACCTTCAAGAAAAGAGCCTACTCCTTTTTAAAAGGCCGGCAACGCATCTGCAATTCCCCTGGTGTTGCGGTTGTTCATGGGCGGCGGTAGTCACTTACCATCAGGTGAGCCGCATGCTCGTTTGCCCCCTCTCCAATAAAAAAAAAAAAACATAAGGGGGCCGGAGCCTCGGGGGAAGAGGCGGCAGCGAGAGCTGTGGGGGGTGCGGCAGCGGCGGGGGCTGCGGGAGTGGGGGGAGCGGCAAGGGCCGCTGAGGCGGGGGGGGGGGGCGGTTTTTCGCAGCGCGTTTTACGCCACGCTTTGACGTAACCGTGGTATAGGAGTCACCGGTTCCATTGGAGTCCGTGAGGCCGATACAGAGGAACCGGAGTCAGAGCAGGAGCACTCTATATCCAGTTCCAGAGGGGCGAATGAGTTTACGGACTCAAGGTGGGCCACGACAACGGGCGGCGGTTGGTTTGCCTGATGGGCAGGAGTAGCCAAAATGGCCAGGGCTGTGGCGAGAGCCTGCGGATCATCCATCCTATTGATGGCGGTGAAAAAGGAACCTTTGAGATCTTGGGTGGACATTTTTAACTGTGACTAGGGACGAAGGCAGTACGGGATTACTGTTCTCAAAAGAACGGGACGTTCTACTCTAAGGCAGTAGGAGCGGGGGTCACCGTTCTCAAAAGAGCTGGACGTTCTTATCTAAGACAGTACGGACCCTTGTTCTTAAAAGAACAGGGTCTTGCCCTGAAAATAGCAAGTAACGTACTCTAAGAAACCGTATATACAACACAATAATAACAACAAAAAGAAAGAAATAACTATAAATAAAATAAATAGTCAAAGTCAATATTAAAAGCTGTCAGTCAAACCTCCCCGACCGGAGGCGGGGGGGGGGGGGAGGTGACTCAGGATCTTGTTTATGGCATTTATTGGGGAGTTCATGTTCAGCCGGTTATGTATGCCAGCTTGTTACGTATATAGTCTGTTCGCTTAGATACGGTCGCCTATTTATCGCGTCGTCCTGGGAAGTACCGCATTCTATCAAAAGCGCCACCGGAGAATTTGACATTTTAAAACGAAACTTTGTTGTGAAAGGTTCTTTGCTACCTAACTTGTGTTTATTATTTATATTCGTATTTTATTACAACAAACATAAGAATAAAATAATAATCTATTTTATTCTTAAAATGGAAAAAACATTTTACTAACAAACACGGAAAAATTTTAAAACAAATAATAAGAGCGCCTCCGGGTGTACCGACATTATAAAATACCCAGACCGGTGACGGGAATTAGCGTCAAGCTCCATGACGTCTAATACTGCGATACCCAATTTGCGTAACGATTACGAAAAGTACTTCTTTTAATGAGAGAGACAGACCCATGCCTGGCATTAGACTTTACGAATGTTCATAAATTTATTTTTAGTACAAAAATAAATAGTAAAATATCCTTATGTTTTATGCAATTATAAGGTAATAACTCGCAACTTTACTGGAAACTTTTACTGGAAACGAGGCATGCCTTCTAAGACTTTAGGAGTGACAATGTATCTGCAGTTTGATTATTAATCGAGGATAAATGTTGAATTTTATGGTCCATAGTCTCCACTTACCATCAGGTGGACTGTGTGTACGTTTGTCAATCATATTCTATAAAAAGATATTCAAAATACGGCAGCTTCTTTTTAATAAAAAGTAAAATAAATCAAAAATTACTGCGGTTGTCTACACGTCTGCCAAGGATGGCCACTACCCAAATATCCTATTAAAGGTTCTCCGATCATATAAAGGGAAGTGATCGACCTTTTTTTTTCTTTTTTTTTTTTTATAGGAGAGGGGGCAAACGAGCATGCGGCTCACCTGATGGTAAGTGACTACCGCCGCCCATGAACAACCGCAAAACCAGGGGAATTGCAGATGCGTTGCCGGCCTTTTAAAAAGGAGTAGGCTCTTTTCTTGAAGTTCCCTAAGTCGCATCGGTCCGGAAAAATCGCTGGTGGTAAACTATTCCACAAGGAAGTTGTGCGAGGAAGAAAACACCTTCTAAATCGCACAGTGGTGGACTGCCAATCATCCAGATGGTGTGGATGGTATCGGGAGTTCTGCCGCGATGTGCGTTCGTGAAATTTGGCGGCTGGGATTAATCCGAACAATTCCTCAGAGCACTCCCCATGATAAATGCGAAAGAAAATGCTAAGAGATGCAACATCTCTTCACAGTGCCAATGAGTCAAGCCGATCGGAAAGGACTCGGTCGTCGACGATTCGAGCCGCTCTGCGCTGGATGCGGTCAAGTGGAAGAAGCTGGCACTGGGGAGCCCAAGCCCAGAGATGGGAACAGTATTCCATGTGAGGCCGAACCTGCGCCTTGTAACTACCTTGGGAGTACCTTGAAACTGAGGAGATACGGCAAAGGGGTTCTTTTTAGCGGTAAACGCGCAAACTTGTGTCTTCTGAGGATTAAACTGGACTAGATTTAGTCGCCCCCAATCCGAGACTTTGTCCAGCAAAGACTCGACTTCAGACACAAGTTTGTTCCGGTACTCAGTGACATTTTCCCGAGAAATATTGGCACGGCCGGTGTATAGAGCATCACCAGTGCTGTCATCCGCATAGCAATGAATGCTACCGGCTTGCAACATATCATTGATATGCAGAAGAAACAGCGTTGGTGATAGCACGCAGCCTTGTGGAACACCAGCGTTAATAGGCTTGTAGTCGGAGCATGCACCGTCTACAACGACCTTGATGCTCCGATCTGCAAGGAAGCTGGTGATCCAATTGCATAATTTCTCGGGAAGCCCATAGGAAGGGAGCTTCGAAAGAAGCGCTTTGTGCCAAACCCGATCGAAGCCCTTCGCAATGTCCAAACTAACGGCCAATGCCTCCCCCTTGGACTCTACTGCCAACGCCCATCTATGAGTTAAGTAGACCAGAAGATCACCAGCTGATCGACCCCGACGAAAACCGTACTGGTGGTCACTAATCAGCTGGTGATCCTCAAGGTACCGCATGAGGTGGCAGTTTACAACGGATTCCATTATTTTGGAGAACAAGGGGGTGATGGCGATAGGCCTGTAGTTGGACGGGTCTGAGCGGTCGCCTTTTTTAGGGATCGGGTAGACAAAAGCTGTCTTCCATGATTTCGGGACTACGCCTAGGGAGTAGGAGTACCGGAAAAGACGCGTTAGAACCGGTGCCAACTCCGTAGCACACGTCCTCAGCACAATTGGGGGGATTCCGTCAGGCCCACTCGACTTGTGGATGTCAAGGGAGAGGAGTGCTCTGCGAACCGAGCGCTGTGAGAACCGCACATCCGGCATGGAGCACTCACACCGCGGGATGGTCGGCGGTGTGTTCCCCCCGTCATCAACAGTCGAGTTGGACGCAAAAAGGGAGCCTAAAAGGTCGGCCTTCTCTTTTGCGTCGTGGGCCAGTGAGTCGTCCTCCCTGTGCAGAGATGGTAGTGATGGCTTACAGAAATTCCCGTGGACAGCCTTGGCGAGAGACCAGAATGCACGGGTTCCCGAAGGAAGGCGAACTAGTTTCTCGCCAATTCTGCCTATGTGCTCTGACTTTGCCTTGGCAATAACTCTTTTGAAGGACCTGGAGGCGAAGTTATACTTCTTTTTGAGTGTGCTGGTATTTACATCCCGAGTCGCCGAAGCCGCAGCCCAGGTTTGATAACACTCCTGCTTACTGCGTAATGCAGTCTTACAGGAGCGACCAAACCAAGGCTGAGATCTGCCTCCGATGGGTACTACAGATGATGGAATAAATAGTTCCATTCCCTGTAGCACCACATCAGTGACAGAGTCAGCAACAGCGCTGGGATCATCCGGCGAGAAGCAAACCCGCCCCCATGGGTAGGATGCAAAGAAGGACCGCATTCCGTCCCAATCCGCCGACCTGTAATGCCAAACACGGCGGCAACCTGCAGAACGCAACCGCGAAGGGAGCGTGAGTGGCACCACACTCCGGATCAGACAATGGTCCGAAGAGCCGAGAGGGGCATCGACGGAAACCTGATATCCGTCCGGATGAGAGGTCAGCAGAAGGTCCAACAGGGAAGGTGTATGATCCTCAACATCTGGAATCCGCGTAGGCGAAGTAACCAGTTGTGTCAGACCATATGCCAAGGCAAAGTCATAAACAAATCTCTCCGCATGATCGGTTAAACGTGAACCGAGCCATTCGGCGTGGTGGGCGTTAAAATCGCCAAGGTTCACGATCTCTGCGGATGGGACCTGTTGTAGCAAGGAATCTGTAGCCATTTGGACGTGGTCGATGAGTCGGTCTGTTTCGGCATTAACGCTATGGGACCTATAGAGGCACGCGTAGACGCGCGGATGGTCGTCGCTGTCTACGCGTAGCCAAAGGATGGACAGGTCCGAACCTTCAAGACTGCCGAGGCGTCGAGAACAGATGTCCTCTCTGACATACACGCAAACTCCAGCCCGAGGCACAAAGGAGTGCTCCAATTTGTACCCCGGGCAGGAGAGATACGAAGTATCAGCCGGAGAGGACACCTGCGTCTCGGTCAGAAAGAGCAAGGCTGGCTTCGCCGTCTCAAGATGGTAGTGGACGGCGTTTAGGTTCGAGTGAAGTCCCCTGATGTTGCAGAAATTCACGGATAGCGTGGCAGGGGTCGCCTTGGTTTTGTTGCTCAGTTTGCCCCGAGCAGTTATTGTGTTGAGCGGAATTTTGCCCCCCCCCCAGAATACGCGGGGCAGCCTGAGCACCCACGCTCAGGAGTGGAATAGCATGGTCGTGGATGCTCAGCGAGGGATTCTCCAGGGGTACTGGTACCCTCCTGGGGTAGTTTATGACGTAATTCCGCTACCATGATGATGGGGGGGGGGGGGGGGAATTGGGCCTCCGGTCACCTGCACTCACCAGACCAAACGCGGAAGCAGAGCTTCCACTTCACGCCGGTATTCTGTGAGGTCGTGGTACTAACCCGGCTCGAGCCGGCCCATACGTGCAACAGCAAAAGCTGCTGCAAGGCTCTACCACCGTGAAAACGTCAGACGACGCTGCCACAAGCAGAGATATTATGTGAGCATGACAAACCCAAGTCCATCACACATTGAGACGTGTCTTCCTACATACATAAAAGTTCAAAGAGCCTTTGACCCTATAGAATAATCTATGGTTAAGCATTTGTTTAGCAGTAGACTTTTAGATTTTATGGTAAACGGTAAAGGCATTACAGTCAATCACTAGATAATAGCTGAATAAGAGCCCCTATAGACTGCTCCATAGAGGAGATATTTGTCAAAGTTGCCAAACTGCGCTTGCGCAAGTTGACAAACGCAGTTTTATAATAATTTTATTTATCGGGAAGATGCTGCGAACCATCCTGTTTAATTTTCTCTTGGTCGCCTTTAACTACACACATGGAATGGCTTGGTGTACCATTACCACATAGAGTATCCATATACTCTTACACCGCTTCATTATGTCAAGCTCTGTTAAATATACCTGCTAGAATTTAGTTTACTTAGTACTCTGTAATTACATCTCAGCTGTCGCATCGAAATAAACAAAGAAGACCCATTAAATAGCTGGTAAGTTTTCGTAACTTATCATTCGAAAAGTTTTTTATGGCCCGTCTGAAATATTGTGTCATAAAACTCAGAATGCGTGAGATTAAACGGGCGACATTACACTTAAAACTTAACACGTTTCAGTACTTTTGAAGAGATTAAACATAAATAAAAATAATGTGGGTACTCTAGCCTCTAGTGTATTTGTTAAAAATTACGTCAATTTGTGACATCTCATTATCATGTCTTTAGAAAAAATGTACAGATAAGCATAAAGGTTTCATATAATTTGTCAATGTTTAATATGCTCACAGTATCAATAGATGGCACAACAATATAATTGTATTACGCTATAATTGTTCTATTCACTAAGTTTTATAGGTGTTGGATGATTTCAAATAAATGAGTCAAAATTAAGGTAAAAGTGCAGTGTTTAATTTAATAGTGTAGAAGTATAGTGAATTGAGTTAGTCAACATTTGATGCCAAAACCAGGGAACTGGACATAACCGTAAGTAGAGTGCGTAAACAGTGACAAGTGTTATATAGCAGTGAACTCTGGACTTCATTATCGACGGTGGTGATATTCAAGATCTAAGCTTAAAGCGACATATAGCTTTTCAATTTCTTGAACGAATAAACTTGGTGAGACAGCATTCTAACAAAATGGAATCACTTATTTTAAATCAGGAAGACAACTTGGATCATCTTAAAAGAGGTTTTGCATGTTATAAAAAATCACCTAAAGAAAGAATAACGCTGGATTATATTGAAGCAAGATAACAAAATCTAGAGACGTTAAATACCAACGTTTTAATTGAATATGCACAAATATTACAGACAGTTAAAAGGGAGGAAAAGGACAACATTGATTATTTCAAGAACGACATATATATATACAGTTTGAGGAGATGTATATAGAGTATGAAACAAAACTAAAAGACAATTTACGAGCAAACGCTCTACAAGAAAAGTGTTCTATCACAAAAAAACCTCAACAACCATTGCCATGTGAAGTAAAATTACCTCAAATAAAATTACCTTTGTTTTTTGGTGGCTATGAAGAATGGCAAACATTTTATGATTTATTTCGTTCACTGATCCATAACAACGCTAACTTAACGCCCGTTCAAAAGCTCCTATTTATGCCCAAATTTGGTCTTGTTTGAACGCCACCCAATTGCGTTCGAGCTGGCGCCTCACCGGATGGTATGTAGGTGAGATAAGAGCCAACGTGGGGCGACCGTGCGCGGCTGCGTACCTGTCAGTTACTCGACGCGTGGGCAGTGAGTCGCTCGACGCGTGGTCAAGGGGTCGGTGCCCCACCAGCCACGAGGCGGGGAGACAGTCAGGCCCTCTTACTTAATTTTTAATTTTGTGGAGACCAAATACTGATCAACCAATACAACATTACAAGTTATTGCGACTTACGTTTGGAACTGCTTGTGCCCCATATTTGGCAATGAAATCTATTCAACAGCTGGCTATAGACGAACAATCAAAGTATCCGCTAGCGGCCAAAATAACATTACATGATTATTATGTGGACGATTTACTTACCGGTTGCGAATCTATCGATGAAGCTAAAGAAATTTTAAGAAGCTAAGCTAGCTAAAGAAGCTAAAGAAATAGGGAATTTCTGTAAGCCATCACTACCATCTCTGCACAGGGAGGACGACTCCTGGCCCACGACGCAAAAGAGAAAGCCGACCTTTTAGGCTCCCTTTTTGCGTCCAACTCGACTGTTGATGACGGGGGGAACACACCGCCGTCCATCCCGCGGTGTGAGTGCTCCATACCGGATGTGTGGTTCTCACAGCGCTCGGTTCGCAGAGCACTCCTCTCCCTTGACATCCACAAGTCGAGTGGGCCTGACGGAATCCCCCCAACTGTGCTGAGGACGTGTGCTCCAGAGTTGGCACCGGTTCTAACGCATTTTTTCCGGTACTCCTACTCCCTAGGCGTAGTCCCGAAATCATGGAAGACAGCTTTTGTCCACCCAATCCCTAAAAAAGGCGACCGCTCAGACCCGTCCAACTAAAGGCCTATCGCCATCACCCCCTTGTTCTCCAAAATAATGGAATCCGTTATGAACTGCCACCTCATGCGGTACCTTGAGGATCACCAGCTGATTAGTGACCGCCAGTATGGTTTTCGTCGGGGTCGATCAGCTAGTGATCTTCTGGTCTACCTAAATCATAGATGGGCGGAGGCAGTAGAGTCCAAGGGGGAGGCATTGACCGATAGTTTGGACATTGCGAAGGCCTTCGATCGGGTTTGGCACAAATCGCTTCATTCGAAGCTCCCTTCCTATGGGCTTCACGAGAAATTATGCAATTGGATCACCAGCTTTCTTGGAGATCGGAGCATCAAGGTCGTTGTAGACGGTGCATGCTCCGACTACAAGCCTATTAACGCTGGTGTTCCACAAGGCTGCGTGCTATCACCAACGCTATTTCTTCTGCATATCAATGATATGTTGCAAGCCGGTAATATTCATTGCTATGTGGATGACAGCACTGGTGATGCTCTATACACCAGCCGTGCCAATATTTCTCGGGAAAACGTTACCGATTACCGGAACAAACTTGTGTCTGAAGTCGAGTGTTTGCTGGACAAAGTGTCGGATTGGGGGCGACTAAATCTAGTCCAGTTTAATCCTCAGAAGACAAAAGTTTGCGCGTTTACCGCTAAAAAGAACTCCTTTGTCGTATCTCCTCAGTTTCAAGGTACTCCCCTTGTTGCCTCAGCCAGTATCGGAATCCTCGGCGTCGACATATCGAGTGACGTGCAGTTTTGTGGTCAATTGGAAGAGAAGGCCAAATTGGCCTCTAAAAAGCTTGGCGTGCTCAGCAGAGCGGGACAGTATTTCATGCCAGCTCAACGCCTGCAACTTTACAAGGCGCAGGTTCGGCCTCACATGGAATACTGTTCCCATCTCTGGGCTGGGGCTCCCCAGTGCCAGCTCCTTCCACTTGACCGCATCCAGCGCAGAGCGACTCGAATCGTCGACGACCGAGTCCTTTCCGATCGGCTCGACTCATTGGCACTGTGAAGAGATGTTGCATCTTTTTGCATTTTCTTTTGCATTTACAATGGGGAGTGCTCTGAGGAATTGTTCAGATTAATCCCAGCCACCAAATTTCACGAACGCACATCGCGGCAGAACTCCCGATACCATCCACACTATATGGATGATTGGCGGTCCACCACTGTGCGATTTAGAAGATGTTTTCTTCCTCGCACAACTTAATTGTGGAATAGTTTACCACCAGCGATTTTTCCGGACCAATACGACTTAGGGACCTACAAGAAAAGAGCCTACTACTTTTTAAAAGGCCGGCAACGCATCTGCAATTCCCCTGGTGTTGCGGTTGTTCATGGGCGGCGGTAGTCACTTACCATCAGGTGAGCCGCATGCTAGTTTGCCCCCTCTCTTATATATAAAAAAAATATGACCAAATGGTTAAATTAATGAGCTTTGGCGGTTTTATACTGCAGAAATTGAACACAATCTCTCAAGCTTTATTAGAATATATTGAAGAAGAAAGTAAAGGTTCAGAAGCACTAGTTTTCAAAACTAATAATGATATGATAAAGGTGCTCGGCATAAGATGGAATGGGACAACGGACTGTTTTGAGTACCTCTTAAAATTATCGGATTTACCAGAATCAATGACTAAGAGAGATGTTCTATCAAAAATAGCAAGATTGTATGATCCCCTAGGATCGATAGCGCCAATTATTGTAACGGCAAAAATTTATATTCAAAAATTATCGAAATCTGGTTTAAATAATGATTTCTTATATTTACGCGAACACTAACTAATTTTACGGATTATATCGCGTATATTAACTTATTTTTATATTCCCGACGTTTTAGGTGCTTTCCAGCACCCGTGGTCACCGGGGACTGCAATGCACCTGAAACGTCGGGAATATAAAAATAAGTTAATGTACGCAATAAAATTCGTAAAATTAGTTTCATTTAAAAATCTGGTTTAAGTTGGGATGAAGCACTAACAGAAAGCCTAATGAAGGAATGGTTAGAATTCGAAAACGATCTCGCTAAGGTAGAGAGAATTGTTATACCTAGGTGGGTACATACTAGAAAGGAAGATAAAATAGAGTTGCATGTATTTGCTGACGCATCACAAGCAGCCTATGCAGCGGCAGTTTATTTGAAATCAGTTGTTAATAATGGTCAAGTGTGCGTTAATTTTCAGCTTCGTTTCAGCCAAAACTAAAGTTTCTCCAATTGGCAAGGAAGTATCAATTCCTCGACTAGAGCTGTGTGCTGCATTGCTAGGTATTAAATAGATATACGAAATATCACAGATAATGAAAATTCCTAAAGAAAATTTATATGCCTGGTCTGATTCTACTCTGGTGTTGGCATAGATTAACGGTGATACTAGCAGATGGACAACATTCGTAAACAACTGATTCTCAGAGATTTTGACTATGATAGACAAAGATCAGTGGGGTCGTGTCAATACAAACGATAATCCAGCAGACGGTGCGCCAAGAGGTATGTCTGTAAGCCGCATTTTTGGTAATAACTTGTGGTGGCATGGCCCGTTGTGGCTGCAAGAAAAGACGACTCAATATAGGCAGACGAAAGGAACATTTATAACTAAAGAAGAAGAAAAACCAATAAAACATTTTTTCACAGTAAAGGCAAGCCGTGAAGAAGATCCATTATTTACGAAGTTTTCGAGCTTAACTAAAACTATAAAAGTACTAGCTGTATGTAAAAGAGTTTTAAGGTGGAAGCTACCTAGAGATCAGAAAAAGTTTCCGAAATTTGTTACTGCAAAAGAAATGGACGAAACTCTTCAGTGTTGTATCAAACATAGTCAGAACATTTTTTTTGAAAAAGAACTTGGAATGATAAAAAAACAAGGACTCGTTGCCAAAAACAACCACCTTCACTCTCTTAGTCCAGTTCTTGATGAAAATGGGGTGTTAAGAGTTGGTGGTCGCATTCACCGTGCTCAAATGGACTATGATAATAGGCACCCGATAATTATGCCTAGTGAAAGTCATATTACTAAATTAATAATATTCGATGCTCATATGAAGACATTGCATGGTGGGCCACAAATCATGTTAAATTTTATACGATCTAAATACTGGATAATCCGTGCAAGAGTACTGGTTAAGAAGTGCTACAGAAAAGGTATGAAATGTTTAAGATACTCCAGGCCGGACAAAACCAGTTTATGGGTCAGCTTCCTGAAGTCAGATTAAAGCCACCGTTTCAATCAGCAGGTGTTGACTTTACGGGATACATAAATATACGGATGTCTCCCGGTCGAGGAGCCACAGCATATAAAGGATATATATGTGTCTTCGTATTTTTGATATCTAAAGCTGTGCACATAGAAGCCGTCTCGGACTTAACAGCTAAGGGCTTTATCACAGCCTTTTGCCGCTTCATGTCTCGTCGCGGTCACTGTACAGACTTATATAGTGATAATGGTACCAATTTCGTCGGTGCCGATAAAGAGTTGCGTGAAATGCTGAATAGTGTAAAGTCTAAGCTACCCGATGAAATCAACAAACTGCTTGCTATTGAAAGAACAACGTGGCACTTCACACCTCCACACTCTCCCAATTTTGGAGGTCTGTGGAAAGCAGGAGTTCGATGTATGAAGTCACATCTGAAACGAGTGATAGGTGATTCAAAGCTAACCTTCGAAGAACTTTCTACAGTTCTAGCACAAATCGAGGCATGCTTAAATTTACGTCCACTCTCCTGTATAAGTGACAATCCTGAAGATCCATTACCACTAACCCCAGGTCACTTTTTGGTGGGTGAGCTCTTGATAGTAGTACCAGAAGAAAATTACTCAAATATACCGCTAAACAGACTACAAAGATGGAAATTCGGTCAAAGAATGGTAAACGACTTTTGAAAAAGATGGTCAGAAGAGTATTTAGTCACGCTAAACCAAAGGTATAAATGGAATACAAAGAAGATTGAGCCTGAGATCGATGATGTGGTAATAATAAAGGACCATAATTTTCCTCCAGCCAAATGGTTGCTTGGAAAAGTCATTGAAAAACATCCTGGAGCAGATAACATCACAAGAGTTGTGTCTATAAAAACTAAGAATGGTATTTGTAAGCGCCCTTGTAATAAATTATTAGAGTTAATTTTTTTTTATATAAATGGCTTTACTAATTCTATAGACAATTTTTGTTAATATTGTGCCTATAATTGTTCTATTCACTAAGGTTTATAGGTGTTGGATGATTTCGAATAAATGAGTCAAAATGAAGATAAAAGTGCAGTATTTAATTTAATAGTATAGAAGTATAGTAAATTGAGTTAGTCGACAGTATTTTTGTGCCGAAAATTCAATATTAATATACAGGGTTATTCTGCAATAACCGGACAAATTTGCAGAGAAGGTTAAGAATAAGTAATAAAGGTAAGGAAGAAAAAATAACTGAAGGGTTTTTTTATTTACGCGGTAGAACCACGCTGCAGCTAAATTTGGTTGCAGCACGAATGGCTCAGCTCAACCGGAAAAGGTCCACGCCCTCACAGAATACCAGCGTCAATTAGCTGCTGTGTTTCGTATGGTGAGTGTAGAGAACCGGAGACCCTTTTTACTGGAAACGAGGCTTTCCATCCGTAGTACATAGTCCTCGGAGGTGATAACGCATCTGCATTTTGATTCTTAATCGAAGATAAATGTAAATGTCTATGGACCACAGTATCCACTTACCATCAGGTGGACTGTGTGCTCGTTTGTCATCCACATTCTATAAAAAAAAATTAAACAGCAGATAGGTAGCAGCACCTTCCCGATAACTAAAATTATTATAAAACTGCGTTTGTCAACTTTGACAAGTGCAGTATGGCAACTTTGGCAAATATCTCCTCTATGGGGCAGTGTATGGGGGCCCTTGGTCGCTCACCTATTACCTAGTGATTGACTGTAATTAATAAAAATTAGCGTTTACCATTAAATTTAAAAGTCTACTGCTAAACATACATATTATGTCTCACCATAGATTGCTTCATAGGGTTGATATTTGCCATAGTTGAAACGCTTGGCAGGCGGGTAAGCCACAGTATTTTTTTAATTTTTTAGTTATTGTTAGAAAGACGCTGCCGTATAATGAATATCTTATTATAGAACATGAGTGAAAAACGTACACTCTGTCCGCTGTGGCCCATAGACATCATCATTTATCCTCGATTAATACCAAAATGCAGATGCATTGTCAGCTGTCACCCTGAAGTCTAAGATGGAATGCCTCGTTTCCAGTAAAAAAAAAATATGCTTGTAATTGTTATGTTGTTTGAATGTTATTGAATGTTATGCTAACTTTATAAAGCATGCCGTAAGCCATTCACAAAGTAACCCTAAATACTTTTGGCAAGTATTTAAAAGTAAAAAGTCAAATTCTGCTTCTATGATTCCTAATGAAATGAAATAAAATGACAAGCGGGCAAAGGGTGGTAAATATCTATTTGCAGAATATTTTCAGTCTGTATATTAAAAAAAGTAACAAGCAAACATACTCTAGAGATGATTTATGTGGAACAATATCGTGTAGCATGTCACTATACGGTTGTCATTTAGATGAGCATGAGATACGTGAATATTATCAATCCCTCGATAGTAACAAGAGTACGAGTACCAATTCCCTTCCCCCGATTTTTTTCAAGAACTGTGCGAGTTGCTTGTGTAAACCTCTTTCTAGAATTTTTAATAAATCTATTTCTTCTGGTATCTTTTCTCTCAGTGGAAAATTGCCAGCATAACTCCAATATATAAATCTGGTAATATTGATGACGTAACTAATTATAGAACAATTTCGTTGCTACCTGTTTGTGGAAAAGTATTAGAGGTATTAGTACATAAAAGAATACTAAGTCACGTCAAGAATCAAATAAGCGATAACCAATATGGGTTTTTTCCAAAAAGATCAACAGCTTCTAACCTTGTAAGTTATATATTGGACATTTCTGATGCCCTTGATAACGGAAAAGAAGTTCACGCCATATATACTGTTTTTCGTAAGTCATTTGATGTCGTAAATCATGACATATTAATGCTTAAGCTGGAAGCAATGAGTATTCATGGAACACTGCTTAGATGGTGTTTATCATACTTGAGAAATCGTTCACAACTTATTTCTATTAATGGATTTAAGTCATTCTCTAGTGAAATCCTTTCTGGTGTTCCTCAAGGTTCTCACCCTGGTCCGTTGTTTTCCTTGATATTCATAAAAGATATAAGTAAAACCCTTAATTCCAAATTCAAAATGTATGCAAACGACTTAAAATTTATCGAACTATAAAAAGTGTCCATGATGTTATCGCCTTACAGCAAGATCTCGATAAAATTGATAGATGATGTAGGGATAACTTCATGATATTAAATACACAAAAATGTTACCATATAAAATTTAGCAGAAAAAAGAAGTATTACACAGATGAGTAGGTGACAGTGTCATAAAAGAAGTGTTTTGCTTGCGAGATTTGGGGGTTTTTGTAGATACTACTCTGTCTTTTCGACACCATTTTGATTACATAAACAAAAAAATCTTCAAAACTCTCAACTCAGGCTTTATATGTAGGCAAATTAATATTTTTAAAAACAGTGGCCTGATCATAACTATTTACAATTCTCTCGTTAGAAGCCATTTGGAGTACTGTAGTATTGTTTGGAATCCTATTTATACCATCCACTCTGAGCGAATAGAGCGTGTTCAAAAATTTTTTTTATATGTCCTTAGCTATGCCGAGAACAAATGCCATATACTTCATTCCTACAATGATCGGCTAAAACATTTTAAAATGGTTCCGTTTCAAATGCGTAGCAAAATGTTTGATATAATGTTTTTGTATAAATTGATTAATGGTTATATTGACTCACCAATAATTTTAGAGTGCATACAATTTTTAATACCTCGTGTTAATAGTCGCCTTCATAATCGTAAAACATTTAGTCTTCCACTTTGTAGAACCGTTCTCGGACAACATTCGCCATTATACCGCATGTGTTCATTCAGTAACATTGTTCGATCTAAAGTGGATATTTTCATGGGTTCGGTGGCCTCCACAAAAAACAAATTATTACAATATCTTTATTCCAAGTATACATATATATTAGTATACAATTTTTGAAATCTTTGTTTTATATAATACCTGTCAGCATGTTGAAAATGTGTTCTATTTTGTAGACCAAATAAAGAGAAAAAAAAATGTGTACACATATATGAAGTGAAAGTTCTTTACGATTTATCATTCTTCTTTTTATATTTGACATAAGTTCGTTAAATAATAGTATACTCATGTAGCCCCGGCGGTGAAACGTTAAAAGAAGTGAAAGTCGTTTTTAGTACTGCTTTAAACTTCTAGACTGCTTCGATAAAGAAGTTTAATTTCAAAAAGTTTCTTCGTTTCTCTACACTCACCATACGAAACATAGCAGCATAAATCTGCTATTTTACGTTAATATTTTGTGAGAACGTGGTCTTTCCTTAGTCGTGCACTATTATTTTATTATATTTCTACACGTTCGTACTACAATTATAATATAGCAACATGGTTCTACTACGTCAAACAATGCTTAATTAATTTAGCAGAACAGAGGAAACATACACGTTATATGCTTATTTATTTTATGATCCAAGGGATGCTATGCTACTTATTTTCTTAAGTAGTAATATTTGACAGGGTTAGCGCCGAATTCATCATCATCATCATCATCATCATTACAGCTCTTCACAAATCTACTATAACTAACTAACTAACATAGGCCTCCCCCAGGGAATGCCACAAAGCACGGTCCTGAGCCACCTGCATCCATCGACTTCCTGCATATCTTACCAGGTCGTTACTTCATCTAGTGGGGGGACGCCCAACACTTCGTCTGCCGGTATGAGGCTGCCACTCAAGAACCTTTCTTCCCCATTGGTTGTCGGTTCTTCGAGCTATATGGCCGGCCCATTGCCACTTCAGCTTACTAATCCGTTGGGCTATGTCGGTCACTCTGGTTCTACTGCGGATATCCTCATTTCTGAGTTTATCACGCAGAGAAACTCCGAGCATAGCCCTCTCCATAGCTCGCTGAGCGACCTTGAGCTTCCTCATCCGGCCAGCAGCGAAGGACCACGTCCCAGTTCCATATGTCATCACTGGCAACACGCACTTGTTGTACAGTCTCGTTTTGAAGTTTTGAGGTATACCTGACTAGAAGATGTGCCGTAATTTCCCGAACGCTGCCCAACCGAGTTGAATCCGTTGATTGACCTCTCGGTCAAAGTTGGACTTACCTAGTCGGACTATTTGTCCCAGGTAAACATACTCAACAACTTCGAGCTTAGTGCTCGCAACAACTACCGGCATAGGTGTGACATGGACATTAAACATGATCTTTGTTTTGTCCATGTTCATCTTAAGACCTATCCGTTGGGAAGCACGTTGGTTATTGAGCATAGTGCTTAGGTCCTCCAGCGATTCTGCTATAAGGACTACATCGTCGGCAAATCGAAGGTGAGTGATGTACTGTAGTGCCGAATAATTGTCTTACAATTACATACGCATTTTACAAAAAAGAACGAGACTACCACCATTTGACTGTATTTTGGTATGTATGTAATGCGATATTATTACCAATTCTGAAGTTATTTTTTTTAACTTATTATAAACCAGTGATTGACCACAATCCCACATGGTGGCAAGTAGTGATGTAGCTTTAAATGGTAAATCGCACTGTCTTAGTGTAACAAAAGCCTATTCACTCTTGTCTTCAAGACGCTCAGATTGTATTCGGATGGAAAGATATTAATAATTTTATATATTTTTTTTTATATTTGAGAAATTTTTTGACGCTTAAAATATATTTTGAGTTCAAAAGGTAATGAAATTAGCTGCATTATCTTTTGAATTGCATATTATTAAAATTGTATCAAAAAAGAAATTATTTAAGATTTTTGAACTATACTAATATGTACTTTTACGTAAATATAATCTATGTTTTAAAATTAAAAGAGTATGTACGACAAAAATGTAAGGACATAAGTATGAAGGACATGAATGACAACGATACGAATATGTTAACTTTACCTTTCCAATACATTTACTAAAATGTAATTTATGTTCACAAAAATATAATTTGTTTGAAAAAAAAATAAGTGATGTTCACACCGTAAATACTGAAAAGAGACACAAGCTATTAGCACCAGTTACTTAACTCCACAGAGTCAGTGATTCATTCTTGCGGCAACACTTTTACAACAAAATCTCAGAAAATGTACAGAATTTGTCCACCGCCAGGTACAAAAACTTTAAGTAAAAAAATGCATAAAAAGGGTCTTTACAATATTAAGGAATCCTGGGAATGAGGTGATAGCTACCAAACTGTTTCTAATTTTTAATGTGTAGTTGATAATGTAACATAATATATGAAAATATTGTTTTTTCAAAAAAAAATGCCGCTGCGTCTCTTGCTCGTTCTAAGCAAGACAGCGGTATTTTCCGAAACGATGGTAAATCTATACAAATAAATAAAATTGAAGTGTCTATTTGTAATGTCAAAATAACAGCTTTTTACTAAATGCTACAATTTTTAAATTTTTGTCTGTCTGTGTTTTCCGGCTAATCTGTGAAACGGCTGGATCAATTTTGACGGGATTTTCTGATGTTCTTATGAGTAGCTTAGGCTACTTTTATTAAAAAAAAAAAAAACAACGGGTGCTGTGCAAAAAAAATCATGTAATCCAATAAAAATAAGTAAGCGGGCGCGGGCGAAGTCGCCTGGAACAGCTAGTTAAACATAAGAATGACTTTCCATAAGGGTTATCTATATTGAATAATAAGGTTTCTATTTCTACAACAACTGTTATGGAATGGAACACTTTTTGTACAAACACTACCAAAATTATAAATAGAGAATTGCATTTCGAATACATAGAAATGTATTAAAGCAATAAAAACACGTTAAACTTGAAAAGTAATGACCTTAAATATATTTTTCTTTAGCAATAATGTATGTTCCTCCTATTTATGCACATAACTTAGAAATTTCAATTTTAAAATAAGTCAAAAATGAAATTTGTAAGTGTAAATTTGTAAAATAATGTAACTCATCACGTGAAGCGTAGATCTTCTTATGTTTTCGTCGGGTGATTATTTTATTGTAATCTCTGTAGGTACACATATCAAATATTATAGTCAATGTTCTCATTACAACGATAGCACTGCGTGAATTATGAGAACATCAAGCACTGCCCCCGAGACGTACTTTTTTTTTAAATAAACTTTTATGCGGACTTAATACGTTAAAGCATTATCTCCCAGTTAACCGCTAGGCCCGCGATAAATATTAGGGAGGTGGTGCAGCAAAAAAAAAATACAACTAAGAAGGAAAGTAAAGATAAAAATGTATTGATAAGTATATAAGACAAAAAATAAAGATAAAGAAGTAATATGTACGTACTTCCAGTTAAGCAAAGTGAAAGGAACAAAAGGAAGGATATGTTTGAATGGGGACTCTTCGTATATGCTGAAGTTGGTTGTCGAGGGGCTTTAGCCGGTAGAAGTCTAGGATAACATTTCCGTTGCTACCGCAGCGGAAGCTGTTATTGAGGATTTTCTGATGTTAAAAAAAGAGTGATAGAAATAACGGATAAGAAATACTGGAATATAAAACAAATCATAATATGAATCACTAAATAGTCAACAATATTTTTATTTCACTAACTTGGTCATATTACAGTCGATTAAATGGAAAGCTCTAATCATTTCAGACGACGATGTGGTTGAGAAACGGTATTGAATCAAGCATTTGATTCCTCTAATGAATAGGACAGTATGTATTGAAGTTGCAAATTAATTTTCACTGCTCTGTTCCAGACGATTCTTGTGATTAATCATTGTTTAGAATTTCATCTGATGTAGTCAAGGGCAGAGCTAGTCGAAATTAAACTTACATTTATATAACATGTAAGGCTATATATGTTGGCGTAGTTTTGAATTTGAAACGTTTCTGCACGTGCGAATCTTAACAGCCCGAGGTGCGTCCCGTTGCTTGAAGAGCGGAGCTATAGAATCGACCTGTCTACTATGTTTCTTCCGACGTTCTTAATTCCTAGGATCCTCATTTTAAGATTTTAATAGATTCTATTATATAAGGATTATATTATATATTATATAAGTATTATATATATAGGATCCTCATTTTAAGATTTTAATAGATTCTATTAAAATCTTAAAATGAGGATCCTAAGAATTAAGAACGTCGGAAGAAACATAGTAGACAGGTCGATTCTATAGCTCCGCTCTTCAAGCAACGGGACGCACCTCGGGCTGTTAAGATTCGCACGTGCAGAAACGTTTCAAATTCAAAACTACGCCAACATATATAGCCTTACATGTTATATAAATGTAAGTTTAATTTCGACTAGCTCTGCCCTTGACTACATCAGATGAAATTCTAAACAATGATTAATCACAAGAATCGTATGGAACAGAGCAGTGAAAATAAATTTGCAACTTCAATACATACTGTCCTATTCATAAGAAGTTTTAAAAATAAATATTAATTTCTTCATCGTAAAGTAGTCAGTTGCTTGAGTGCGGGTGGTTGTGATGCTAGCGTATATCCTGAAAACGGGTAATATACAAACATTTTTAAGTTCATTATATTTTAAAACAATCTAATGAAGGCAAATATTCTTAAGCTCAGCAGATGTTGCTAGTTTGAACTGGGGTGAACTTATTTGTTACGCAGATAGTCACACGGTGGCATCATCATTGAAAAGATGCAAATTTTATTATAAGTTTTTCGATTTCTGGTCTACGTATGTAAACAAATAATGCCCCATTGCTGTATTCTTTAATTTTTACACTTTTTCTTAAATTTTTCTTTCGGAATATCCGTAGTTTAGTTTATCCATTTGTATAAATAAAAAATAGAATTAGAATTCTGAATTCTAAGTAGTATCTCCTTGGTGGCAGGAAAAGTCGTTGATACCCTCGTTGACAAGTCATCAAAAATAATTATATTTAATGAAACTAAAATTCTACAGTATGATAGATGAGTGTGTGCTTGCGGTCGTGTGCATGCGTGCGTGCGCGCGCTCGCGCGCGCGCGTTTGTGTGTGTGTTTGCGTGTGTATATATAAAATAGTTTTCTCCTTGAATCACATTTACTTTAAACAAAACTTCTGAAGACTTCGTAGCATAGTCTATTAGAAAACTTTGAATTTAACATATTATGCCACTGTTGTAACTTTGCTAATTAAGCTAGATATCAGATCATATTGTAAGTTTAAATGTTAGCAAGACAAAAACTATATACATGGAAAGTTTTCAAGAATTATGCAAAGGAAATGAATGGAACTTTTACGAGTACCTAAATACGTTTAAATAAAGTTCAAAATTATAATAATAATAATTCTTTATTTCAGATATCAAAGATCCATAAGTTGTTAGTATGACTTATATTAGGTTAGTAAGTGAGAACATCAAATAAAACAAATTAAATTAAAGTAAATCAAAACTAAAATCAAATCTATACCCAAAATTTAATCACAATAAAATCGAAAATAAAAGTGGTAATCAAATAATAGTAATGTCAAAATTAAATTAAATTAAGTTAAATAAAATCAAACAAAAAATCAAATAAAAATCAATCGAAATAAAATAATGTCTTAATTAAATTAGATTAAATACAATTTAAATAAAATAAAATATCAAAATAAAATCAAATGCAGTCAATTTGGATTCAATTTAAATAACTGTGTTAAAAATTGCTTGTGTTTTATGTATTAAATTGAATGTGTTCATTTTAGTAGTTACAATTGTATTCTAAATGAAGCATTTTTTCTCAAGTATATATTTATACTTGCTTTTGGCTTCGTTACATTACGGATTTAAATAAATTTCCTATTCCTAAAGTAGACCTCTCGATTTGTTGAATTTGTCCTTTTATGTAGAGAACCAATATTGTCATACGTGCTCTACTAACCTTAAGAGCCAAAACACCACAAAACGAACTTTCCCTTTACCATTTTGAACGTATGTACATATGCATATCCGTACAAAAAATTATTACTTACAATTTTAGTGGTGCCGGATTCTGGTACAAGTTGCGTACGTTCATGTACAGTTGAATTTTGACGTGTGCCTGAGTTTTTCAATAGCTAAGTAACTGATTTTTGTCAATCTTTTGTTTTATTTATTCATTGGTTTATTTATTTAAATATACAGTCATGATTAACAAAGAAAGTTACGCACCACGCATACATTTCAGTAGTATAAAAATAGTTTGGAAAATCCAAAATTGCACGCCTTATGAGAGTTTCATTCAACATTGATGAAAAAAATAAATTGTTAATAATAAATATTCCTGACTTTTAAAATATATTATTTACGTGTATTAAATTTAGCACTCAATAAAATAATAATGTTTAATTACACTTACAAAGTTTCGCGTTATGAGGCGTGCAAAAATAACAGCGTGTAGTGTCATAAAGAGCTTTTTCTATCAATGTTGTCAAAGCATGGAATCTGTTTTCAATATTTCCTAGCCTTTTGTGGCCTGTAAAAATTTACTTCTGGACTGGATATTAACAATTTTATTTTTGTTTCCAATTTTTTTTTGCTTAGTGTCAAATATTTTGATAAGTGGCGCTGTGGCATTTGATTAAAATTGTATTATTAGGAATGAGGGTAAAAAGAAAAGAAAATAAAGGGGAAAAGATGAAGGTAGAACTGCAATCTCTCACTCGTTCTAGCTATATATATGTATATATATATATATATATATATATATATATATATATATATATATATATTGTATTTATTTTTTAAATTGCTCTATCAATAAATACTAATAATTTTAGTAAGCTACCTACCTACATACCTACCTAGTGATTGGTTCTGGGTAAAGGCCGTTACAAACTCATTTATAGTTGGTACGAATAAAGTCAAAGAAATTGCAGGTGCAGGATAGGGTACGTGACACATTATACATAATTTAATGTTATTTATTAATACTTGCATATTATATCATTTTCTAAGTCAAAGTTACTATAAAAATGCCATATATTAATTTTAGATTTTTTGAGGATGTAACAATTAATAAATATTATAATTTTAATAGAGAAGTCAGCTACCACGTAATTAGGAACCCATGCATACGTCTGCAAGGCTTCAAGATGAAGTAAGCTCATTCTGCGTAGATATTACCGAAATTAATAATTAAGATCTGAAAGTACTCCAGGTAAACTATGACCATGAGACCAAAGCACTTGAAACATCAGAAATTAAAAAAGTTAAAAGAAAAATCTTAATATAATTTCATACATAATTTGACAGTTCCGTAGCGCAATGGCTTAGCTTAGTGCAGCGCTAACAGCCGCGGGCTCCAATCCCACACGGAACAATTATTATTATGGCTTACAAATAATTGTTCTGGAAATTTAATAATAGTATCCAATAATGGGTCTGTGTGTTTGTCCTTGTGAAATTTATGTATGTAAACTGCCCCCGCGATACAGGAGAAAATCCTAGTACGTGGGTAACCTTTTTTAATTAAGAATAATTAAGAGTAACCTAATACTCTTTTTTTCCCTTACAGTTATTAAGGTCTCCCGTTATATATTTATTTTGATAACAACGATTATATTATTTACTAGCTGTTCCCCGTGACTTCGCCCGCGTGTAATTTAGGGTTTTAATTTTATTGCGCGGAACCCTAATAATTTTTCTAAATTCTAAATCACCTAAGTTACTCCTTATAACATGAGCTATCTACCAGTGAAAGTCCGATCAAAGTCGGTCCAGCTGTTTTGGAGATTAGCCGGAACAAACAGACAGACAGACAAAAATGATAAAAAATGTTAATTTTTTAAGTACTGTATATACTTTTAAATGCAATTAGTAAAAAGCTGTTATTTTGACATTACAAACAGACACTTCAATTTTATTTATTTGTATAGATACATGGTAGAGCCGTGCTGCAGCTATATTAGTAGTATGGTTGCACTAATGGGTTGGCTCGACCGGGGAAGGACCACGCTCTCACAAAATACTAGCGTAAAATGCGCAATGCGCGCATGCTGAGTGTAGAGAACTGGAGACATTTTACTGGAAAAGAGGCATTCTATCTTAGTCTTCAAGGGTGACGACGCATCTGCATTTTGATTCTTTATTGAGGAGAAATGTAGATGTCTATGCGTCACAGAACCACTTACCGTCGGGTGGACAGTGTGCTCGTTTGTCACCCTATCCTATAAGAAAAAACGATATGTGAACACTGCATGTGGACTCTTGAAACCAACCCCAGACAAAGATTGCAGGATTCGTCCATGCTCTAAAATTCTGTCAGAAATGAGGGACCTGTGCCCAGCTGTAGGTCGTATGTGGGCTTACATAATTTTTTAAATCATTACATAACAAAAACTTCTATGTATACCACTACACCGGCTCTGCGGCCTTAATAATTTGCGCACTTAGTTACGGTTAATTCTCCATAACTTCTTTAGTCATCTGCGAGTGGACGAGAAGAATTATTTTTTTAGCGCTTTCTATTTTGCTACTGCTGCACCGCCTCTTGTTTGTATATCTCAGTTTAGCCTAATGGTTGACTGGGAGCATATGTAGAAATTTGTGCATGATAGATTAAATAAATAAAAAATTAAATAAGACTAGTTCTATGTTAACCGACTTCAGAAATAAGGAGATCCATAATTCTAATGTATTTTCTCTTTTTTATGTTACCTCATAACTTTTTTCTAGGTGAATCGATTTTGATGATTCTCTCTTTATTTGAACTTTAATGCTTCTCATGTAGTCCCATATAAAATTTTGATTCTGTTCGGGTTATTGGACGAATGTTGAATAATAATTTAAATTTTATGTTAAAACAGTTTAATAAACAAGTAAAAAATATATGATTAACATATGTTGAATAATGCTAAATGTTAATGTTAAATGCTGTGTTAATGAGTTCGCGTCCGTCGCGGTTACGGTGAAAACGTGAACTAACTCAGTTTTTATAATTGTCAAACTACGCAACGCAATCGCTATACATTGCGTAAAATGTTAACGCCAGCAGAAATGTACGGTTGGACCGTAAAGATTCTGACCTCTTCACAGATTCTGTAGTTTTTGAGTTATACCTAATAATTTATATTGATATCGGTTGTAAAAAACAGATAAAGATATAACTTTATTTCGTATTTACCTAAAAACAGTGACTGTCGTAAGTGAATATACAACTGCTTATCTACCGTGCGTTTTTTTTTTCTAAATTACCGGTCTAGTTGTATTCATAGATGTATTTTTAAACGGTCATGGAATATAGATAATATGATTTTGACATTATATTATAACAAAATATTACTTATACGTAGTTGTTTATTTATATTTTGCCTTTTAATTAAATCGCCTTATTTTTTCAAGCGTAGTTTTAAGTTCAAGGTTAATGTTTACTAGGTAATGTATATTTATATGCAAATATCTTCGCCGATCGTGTATATGCAAATGTCGGCTACTGTGGAAATGTACTCGGTTCACTATTTTCTCATGCTTGTATAACTGCCGACGTTAAATTTTATGATTCGTTCAATCGTATTTAAAACAAATGATTTTTTTTTTGAAAATGATGCATTAAAAACGTTTCATATACCACTTTTATCATATACTTAAATTTTCATCTGATTCTAAGCAGTGTTCAACATTTAAATCTCTAGTTCATCTCCCGATGAAATTGTTGGAAGTTAAAGAAAAATTAATTACTAAAGGACAATGTCCAAAACCGCCCTGTGTAATAAAAGCATCGGACATACACGATAATTAATTTTCTATTTTATTATATTAGTTGCAAATACTTTTATAACACGGACTAGCTGCATGCAAAAATGAACATTAGAAAGTATTATATTCGACTAATAACATTAATCGCCGCCATCTTTGCCAAACATCATGTGGTGTCGAAAAAGGATTAGGGATGCCCAATCGATTATAATCGATTATTGAATTTTTAATGAACTATCGTATATTTTTTTAATCTGAATTACATTTTAATTTATTTCGAATAAAGTTGCTAAAAGAAGCTACAATAAAAATATTATATTACCATTTCTTTATATTCTTTTATATTATTACAATTTTAAAAACCTACTATACCTATTGAATGTCGTACTCGATTTTGAATAGGTAATTAGAATATTGCTGAAGAAAAATATTCGTAAAGATAATTATTCAGGATTTTCTAATGATCGTTTAGACAGGAGTATATTTTACGTCTTACTAAACGATAACTTACGAGTTTACGACGATTAATTAAAAAAAAAACTGTTATCGTTACTGCATTAATTATAAATGTGTTTTTTTTTTTAAGAGCAATATTGCAGACTAGATACAGATATTATTATTAATATTGTTACAAGTATGGAAGAAGTAGAGACGTACGTGTTATTATAAGTAAAGTAGGACAGTGTTATGGTATTAATATTATCGTATGACGAAAGATGATATATACTATATAGATGGTATACTGTTTGTAACGTACGGCTTTAATAAATCTTAGGAAATATTCATAAGTCGTATCGTATTTAGCGCTCCTATTTCTGATGTCACTAAATGGTCACTTGTCAGTCTCCCATGAAAAAAATACGATCTCCAAATCGATTCAAATCGAACATACTAGAATCGATTCTCGATTAAATCAAGCATTAACAGATCTATTTTTGATCAATCGTGACATTTTCAAACATGCCTAATATAGACACAGAACATTATTGACGATAACTTACCGTAAATTCAAGTAACTGTATAGAAAAATCATTAAATTAATAAACATAACATTACGCCAGTATTATCCAGAAGGAGTAGGTAGAGGTGTGTAAGTACTGTTATGTTATACATCCCATGTAATAGGTGATGCGCGTATTGCCAAACACCGGACACAAATCCAGACTCCGTGCTATTACTGGGAACTTCAAGTTATAACAACCCAATCATAATTTGCCCAACCCTGGGATCGAACCCAGAACAGAACAATTTTTCTGTCTGTCACAAGGAACAGATGTTCCAACTATGCAAAAGTATTTCTTGAATCGTTTGAAATATAGCTAGTTCTTATAAGTCCGATTCGAGAGGTTTCTGTATCGACATCGGACAAGAATTTTTCAGATCTATATCGATCTGGAAAATTGATTCTGTTACTATAAACAATCGATTAAACGATTTCAAATGGACATGCCTACTTTGTACCGTCATCTCTAATTCTGTCAAAGTGACATTGGTTGGCGTTGTTTGCAATTGTAATTGTCTTTGTACATAATTGTATCGGTGTTGTGGTGACTTTCGGGAATATATATTGAACATTACGACTTGGCTATTTTAACGGACTCTGATTGCTTTCAAGAACGACTTACCTTTGTGATTTTTGGAACTGTGTACCACTTAAACGATAACCTAGCATTCATAAACGGACTTACGCATACGCAATGGAAAGTGTATTATGTGTAAATAGCGGCTCTGCTGGTGGTACAATATTGTTTAAAGATGAACAGAGAAGCAATCGTGCAATATTGCTGTAATTGCATCGTTGTACGCAGAACCATCGGTTGCTGCGCCCATGTTATGACTATTATTTGGTACTTGAGCTTTACGAGACATCAAAATAATATCGACATCCCTGCACAGTTTTTAGACAATATTCTTATTTCCAATTTAGAAAAAGAACAATAAACATGAAATTAATTTGTGTTTTATTTCTAATTCAAACATAATAAGTTAATGTACGTGTAAAAACAACTTATACTACCAATTAGGTACTAAGTCGGTAGGGCTGGTTTCATAGTCACGCGTCTGAACAGCGCCGTCCAGACGCACACGCTTGCAAATGTACTAGATAGTAGTCTATAATATTCACGCTGTTCATGCGCGCGCTGTTGAAACTTGGTTGAAACCGTGGTTGATACACTCGCTGTTCGACGGCATGTCTAGCGTCGTGACTGACAGCCTAAATCCTTATACATTTAGGTACTAGGTATCTTACCGTACCGTATATGCTAATGACAACATCTAAATACTAACAGCCATTATATACATATATTTTTATTTTTACATTAATACACACAAAGATTATCTCTCATTTCAAAACCAATGCTCAGAAAGCAGGTTTGTTAACTACATTCTATGCATTTATACGTTGCACTTACATACACTTAGGGTTTAGAACAAAAATTGCATACCTAATTATGTAGATAGGTACTAGAAATAGCTAAATGTTTTAGGACATCGTTTTTCAGTTTGTTAAAAATCACTCGGATCTATGAAAAACCGTAATATTCATGGTTCGATTATAACCTCAAAATCTGATACTTTTTTTGAAATATATCTATTATGCAGCTAGTCCGCTATAAAAATAAGATCAAATAGGAATTTACTAATGATCAACAATAAAATACATAATTTTCCGATGCTCTTGGTTCCAGGGCGAAGAATGTATAGGCGGAGGGCAATGTCCTTTGAACCGAAGACACATACAAAAGCAAGTTAATGAAAAAGCAGTAAAATGACTTTTATTAAAAAGAAAAACCGACCTCATTAAACTAAAAAGAATATAATATTTTCCACACAGCTTCAGAAGTCGTTGATAAAAAGTGTATAGAGTTAATGCCCTGGTTCAATGTTGTAAAAAAAAGTTATGTTTGACTCTTATGAGTGGATTATCGTACATCATATATGGTATATACAATATCTTGAGATAACAACTAGAATATCGTATAAATAGGTACATAAAACTTTTATTCCCCATTCCAGGCTTAAATTTTCCTTTTATTTGGTCTTAAAAATAGCAATATTTTTATCACTATTTTAATCCTTATCACAGTAAGTGCTTATATTCAGCCTTTTAAATAGCCTGACCCATTATGCTTGATCGTGAGTAATTCTTTTCAGTTGGATGATTAGATGTTATAACTTTTTCAACACATTTAACCACCGCAGTTTAAGTCTTTTCCGTTGCTTTTGGCTCCCAATCACATCGTGTCTAACGTTTAAACGCTTTTTAAGTCCGTGTCATTACGAAACAAAGAGTGTACTTCGTTCGGTAATATTACGGCAGCAAGTCTTTAGTTCGTAGGTAACTAAATGCGTCGCACGTTTCTTAATTGCCTCTTAAATTATTCACTAAAGTAGCAAGCCTGCCTCCCTTTTAACGCGCTGGTTGCAAAGCAAGAGGTCCTGAGCGTCCTTGACACATACATTCTTGAGTACTGGCTTTTAACCCTCTTATTCCAAGTTGGTAACTTAAACTTTTTTTTAATAATGACTTTGATATTTTTCTATCTAGGATGTCATAAGTCTAGTTATTCAGATTAGTTTAAAATAAATAGTTAATAGAAAAATATTCAACGAGATACTGAAAATATGGAATCTATTTTGAATTAGAATTATTTAACATTTATAGGATAGTGGCATATATATGCGTAATAATAATACGTAAAAACCCTAAGGCTCAGTGATTTTTGCATGCCTTAGCGCGAAGCGTGCAGGTATGTTCTGCTAGGGCCTAAAAATTAAGATTTCAACATTTTGTCGCATGAAATCCTATCTAGCAATCATATTATAAATAAAAATGTTATAAAAGCACATTGTCAGAAAGATAAATGATTGCTTAACTTATTTTTTTTAAATCGCTTAATTACACACACGATAACTTTTGAAAACATCAATTATTTAACTCAAACTATTTTTTAAAACTCTTTATCTATTATGTGGTAAGCCATGGAATTTGAATGGCAGTTTGATTTTGTTTGTTTAGTTATAATAAGTTTTTTTCGGCTAAGAAATGGCGAAATTTTCGGTGGTTTAAGAGATTTGATTTAATTTTTTTACTAAATAGTCCGCGAGCCATAGCCACAGACAGAGTACTTTATTTACTCCGGGCTCAAATGCCGTCGTGAGTGGTCGTTTTTCACTGCGGCTCGTGCAGAAAAATATCGATCGCCGTAGAAATACAAAATATTCCAAAAACCAAATTTGGAACATATGTTAGATGCTAGTATTATTTTTATAATCACAGAATTTTATTACAATATTTTGTTTCGCTAAAAGCACACAGGATTTACATATAAATATACTTATACGTCTTGGACTATATAGACCTGAAGGTGTGTCGGTATCTGCTACTGGAACTCTTTGACGAGGAGAACTAGACGCACCGAGTTTGGCTTCGTTTTGTTAGTTATGATTAGATCTTACTTCCGGACTTGATAGAGTGACTTGAAAGTGTACCTTAAAGACTGCTACTGGAACTCCTCAACGAGTAGAACTAGATTTGCCGAGTTTGGGCTCGTTTTGTGAAATCTTACCTCCAGACTTGATAGAGTGACTTGAAAGTGTACTTTGATAACTTGGATGATATAGCTGCAGCTTGGTACTACCTATGATTCGGGTCTAGATATATAATATGTATACACATATACATACATACATACATATATATACATACATACATACATATAATCACGCCTCTTTCCCGTGGGGGTAGGCAGAGACCAGTTCTTTCCACTTGCTACGATCCTTGCATACTTGTTTTGCTTCGTCCACTTTCATTATTCCCTTCATACATGCTCTACGGTTTAGGGTACTCTTGACCTGGCCTTTTTTCAAGACGTCCCTGATTTGGTCTAGAAATGTCCGCCTAGGTCTACTTCCAACACTTTCATTCACACTTGCCTTATACACTTTTTTCGTCAATCGTTCTTCATTCATTCTCTCGACATGGCCATATATATATATATATATATTATAATATGTATACTGGCTCTACTACACCTGTGTCCTAGTTTTGGGGTATTTTTTTAATTATATAATAAAGTTATTGCTCTTAGACTTTAAAATCAACACATCAGTCGTCTCACGGACTTTAATGCTACTGTTTAACGAGGAAAATATCCGATATACCCACAACTTTAAAAATAGTTAAATGTATCAATTGTACTAAACACATTAATAAGAAAAATCCTGAACTGCAGTGTACAAAGTATGGAAAGTGGCTTCATGCGTCATGTGCATTTCAATTGATCAGCTGACAGCTCTGTCAGCAACGGAAGCTGTAGACTGGAAATGTAAGGCATGTGTAGGGTTGCAGAAACCAAAACGCCACTCCTATATTATACCCGGCCCTGACGAAGATGAAACATCTGAGGCCAAGGGATCCATTACTGCTACTTCGGGAAGATCAATGGACAATAAAATGCTGCAGCCAGTTCTGCAACAATTACGGACTGAAATAAGAAATACTATCCCAGAAAAATTGCAACAAACATTAAAATTTTATTCTGACAAAATTGATGAATATAGTGTAAAAATTAACAACTACGAGACTAACATAAAAATGTTATAGAAACAGTGTATTGATGTAAAAAGCAACTTAAAAAATATTAATAATAATAATAATAAGTGATTTTAGCAATTCTATTAGAATGGAGCTGGGGACGGATAAGTGTGCGGTCCTCCATGTTGAAAGGGGAAGGGTTGCTAACTCTGAGGGCATAGATTTATCTATGCTCATCAACATAAGGACCCTTTCCGGGGCTGAAACATACCGATACCTGGGTATGTCACAGAACATCGGTGTAGATGAGGCGGGTATGAAACAGTCAGTTTGCGATGTGTTTTATGCACGCTTGACCAAAGTGCTTAACAGCCTTTTGTCCGGTTTGAATAAGACGCACGCATATAACGGTTGGGTCATGCCTGTTCTCATGTATACCTTTGGCATACTTAGGTGGACTCAGACCGAACTAAACGCTCTGGACAGAAAAGTCCGCACTATAATGACGTCCCACAGGATGCATCATCCGAGATCGTCAGTAATGAGGCTGTACTTGCCGCGGAAGCATGGTGGGCGCGGCTTTTTAAGCGCGCTTACCATGCATAATCGCGAAGTGTGCAGCCTCCGTAATTACTTTCTGACGAAAGCGGATGATCCATACTATAGTGACGTTATTTCTTATGATAAAGGACTTACCCCTATATCCTTAGCCAACGAGCAATGGCGGGACCCGGCAGTACAGAGCATTTCCGACCGGGAGACCGTATGGAAGGAGAAGGAGCTCCACGGGAGGTTCTACAAGGCTCTACACGAGCCTTTCGTAGACACAGTCGCCTCCCTCCACTGGCTACGTTTCGGTGACCTCTTTGGGGAAACCGAGGGTTTTGTCTGTGCGATACAGGACCAGGTTATTAAGACCAACAATTATCGGAGATACATCCTAAAGGATGGCACCGTTGACGTCTGTTGAGCTTGTCGCCATCCCGGTGAGTCACTTAGGCATGTCATCTCCGGTTGTTCGGCGCTTTCTAACTCTGAGTATTTGCACAGACACAACTTAGTAGCCAGGATTCTACACCAGGAGCTCGCTCTGAAATACGGTCTCGTGGATCGGAAACTGCCGTATTATAAGTACTTGCCGGAAGCCGTGCTCGAAAATGACCGCGCCAGGCTCTACTGGGACCGGGCCATCATCACAGACAGGACTATTCTTGCGAATAAGCCTGATATTGTGCTGATGGACCGGGCACAGTCAAGGATATTTTTGGTCGACATTACCATTCCTTATGACGAAAACCTCGTGAAAGCCGAAACAGATAAGGTGACAAAATATCTGGACCTGGCTCACGAGGTGACCGACATGTGGGGTGGTCTGCCGGCCGAAATTATTCCTGTGGTCGTTTCTGCGAACGGGTTAATCCCAGTCAGCCTCTCGGGTCACCTGAGGCGACTGGGACTCCGTGACGGATCGCTCCAAGCTCAAATGCAGAAGGCGGTGCTCCTCGATACCGCCCGCATCGTCCGCCGGTTTCTTTCCCTTTCCCCCTAACCCTCGGCCGTTTGGTCTCCCCTGCCGAGGGCTTCCATCTGGTTGGGTTTTTATATATTTATGTAATTTTTATGTATTTATTTTATTGATATTTATGTAAGTTTATCATTTTCATTTTCAATTATATATTTATACAGCCCAACCAGATGAGAAAACTATACAAATACCCCAGATAATAATAATATTTGGACCTGGCTCACGAGGTTACCGGCATGTGGGGTGGTCTGCCGACCGAAATTATTCCTGTGGTCGTTTCTGCGAACGGGTTAATCCCAGTCAGCCTCCCGGGTCATCTGAGGCGACTGGGACTCCGTGACGGACCGCTCCAGGCTCAAATGCAAAAGGCGGTGCTCCTCGATACCGCCCGCATCGTCCGCCGGTTTCTTTCCCTCTCCCCCTAACCCTCGGCCGTCTGGTCTCCTCTGCCGAGAGCTTCTATCTGGTTGTGTTTTTATATATTTATGTATTTTTTATGTATTTATTTTATTTTATTCATATTTATGTATGTTTACCACTTTCATTTACAATTATATATTTATACTGCCCAACCAGATGAGAAAACTTTATAGATACCCCAAAATAATAATAAATAAGAGAATAAAATGAATCAACTAAAACAAAGCCAACTGATGTCTCAAATAGAAATTTGTGGTGTTAATGAATTGGCGAACGAAGATCCGGTAAATATAGCTAAACAGGTAGCTACAAGGATGCAGGTAAGCCAAAATGACATAATTAAGGCATACCGTAAGAGAAAAAAATCGCACTGAGCCTTCAAATCGGATAGAATATTCACCAATCATTGTTACGCTGCAAGATGGAGCGCGAGACATCTGGCTGAATAAAGCCAAGATGTTTAAAATGACAGCGACCGAACTAGGATTACAGGGTAGCGATAAGGTGTATTTACGCGAATTATTAGCACCTGGGATTGCATTTCTATTATGAAAGACCAAAGAAACACTTAGAGATTCTTTCAAATTTTTAAGGTGCAAAAATGGCACAATTCTATTACGTAAAGAAGAAAAGGCGAAAATAATCCTCATACGCACTCCAAGTTAAAATCAGTTCAGGCCTCGTAAAACAAACCTATTAATTAATAAGAAAGTGTTGTAGTTGAGTGTTAAGTGCCTAAAAACTTTTTTCTTTTTTTATCTCTCTTTTTATATATTATTGTTAAATATTTGTTTTTGTGTATACTTGTTCAATATATTTTAATTACCTGAGATAATTGATATTGTAGGAATAGAATACAATATAAATACTTACATTATAAACTGTGATAATTGGAATGAGTTTGCGGGCAAACTACCCTTAGATAATTGTTCGCTTTTGTTTTTTCATGTAAACATATCATCATCATTTAAGAATTTTGCACATCTGGAATATATAATAAAAAACACCACACATATCATTCACGTAATCGTAGTTACTGAGGCTAATATTCAATATCATCGTGTTAACATGCTTAATTTACTGAATTATAACTTATATTACGAACTAAGAAATAACAGGAAAGGTGGCGGCATTATGCTATATGAACATATAGCATAATGCCTATATATGATAAGTGAACACTTATCCTGGCATTTTAGCAGATTTCATGTATTAACGAAGGAATGCGAATGTATTAATGACCAAATAAACTTAAAAATCTACAGGCCTTTGTGCTGTATACAGACCACCTGATACAAACAAAGTCCGTTTTATTAATGGGTTAGCTAATATTGTAGGAAAACATACGCCTAAAATTTGCTGTATAATTATGGGTGACATGAATTTAAATACAAAGAAAACAAATCCCACCAGCACTAGATATCATAACACACTTGACCGTGATATAACGCAATACACAAGAATAGAAAAATACGGAGCCGAATAACAAAATCATGTTTATATCACATTCTGATTAGAACTGTATGCAAAAACTGGGTTTATATGGCCGGTGTGAAAACCAGCCGACCATAAAATAATAGGCTGTGCGATAATCGGACTCAGAACGGAGTTCGAACTGACTCACTGGCTCAGAACGCGCCGCAATGCATTACTAAGTTGGATAATTAACAACTTCGTAGTGAACACAATCTAATAGATTGGAAGTTGCCATTGAATTGCTCCGATCCAAACGACATTTTTAATTATATACGGGCGCAAATAAATAACGCATACGATAAATGCAAGTATACAAAAACTAGTTATTAGTAAGCGCAAATATTGAGTGTGGTCTAACTACTAGTAACTAGTAAATATGTGTAAAAAACGCGATGAACTATTTAAAATATCGTCGACAGTTCGAACTGCGCGGACGTGTGCATTATATTTAACAAACGTATTAAAACATTTTACTAATAACGTTAATCTTAAGCAACTGAAATTGATACTTATTAACTAATAACTTGTGAAGTGAATTCGGCAAACCAAAGTTTATTTTACACACGACTTATTAACTCTGTGATGAAATCATAAATCTTACGAAGCTCCCCCTCACCTCCTCGGGTAAAGAAGATAGCTGCGATTTTTCGACCCGCTCGCACTACAGCTAAGTTCATAATTGCATTGTTTCTTACTGTCTACACCTACTAACTGGTTACAAGGATGTCTACACAACAAACATCGCGCAGCGAGATTCTCGCAAGCGGAAGCGGAGGCGGGGATTCCACGTCGAATTTATCGAATTTTGAAGATGATGAAAAATATATAGATATTCGTCCTAGAAAACGAAAAGAGCGTCCAATGGAATATGAATTTAAAAAAGACCTAGCTGAGTTCCGTAAAGAAATAACAAATTTTTTTAAAGAGTTCTCTGTCTCCCAAAATGAAACTCTGTCGCATATTCGTCAAGAGGTTACAGAAATCACGAATGAAGTTAAAAGTATCAAAGAAACTACTGAAAAATTAAACTCAAAATACGAAACACTACAACAGGAAATTGAAAATATTAAATTAGAAAATCAATTACATCAAAATAAATTAAATCAATTTGAACCAAGTATTACTCCTGTGGATGAACCGAAAACCAACCGAAAATCGCTTTCGCCTATTCAAGAAGACCTTATGCTGGAACTCAGAGACCGATGCCAACGGGAGAAAAATATTGTACTTGTGGGTATAAATGAAATTTGCGACAAAAATTACCTGGCAAGACGTAAACACGACGATTACGAAGCGTTTAAAATTATTTCCTCGTTATTTGAACAATGCCCTAAACCTATAAAAACAATGCGCCTGGGTAAATACAACCCGGCAAAAAGTCGACCGCTTAAAATATTTTTTGATACGACTTCCATACCTAAACAATTACTGCGAAATAAAGCAAAGTTGACTAGTAACATACGATTATATGCTGACCAAACTCCATCTCAGATACACTTTTTAAAACTTCTTTCTGAAGAGTTAAAAAGGCGAAAAGAAAACGGTGAAAATGGCCTTATAATTAAATACATTCAAGGAGTACCTAAAATAGTCAAGTCAAAAAACGATTAAAACGCACTATTCGAGATTCGGTTATAAAATATCCTATTACTACGGACAACAATTACATCACGCACCACTTACTCCAAAAGTACCAAGATCTACCTGTTACAAGCACAAATTCTTTAAAAATTTTCTATGCTAATTTACGAAGTATTAAAAAACCAGGAAAGTTCGAGGAAATTCAATGTATACTTCAAGCAGTACCTATGTCACTTCATATACTTATTTTCACCGAGACCTGGCTTACATCAGAGCAGGATGCTTGTCAATATCATTTGACTAATTACACGCATATTTACAATTTCAGAAAAGTACACAAGGGGGGTGGAGTATCTATATACATTCACAATAGTATTAAATATGACTTGACAGAAGAGCTAACAGAGAGTGGAAATCATTATTTATCGATATATATAAACAAATTTGCACTTAATATAGGTGGGATATATAAACCCGGTGAGTCAAACGTAAATAAATTTTTGGACATATACTCCAACCAACTAGAGACCCGTAAAAGAGCAATAGTTTTAGGTGATTTTAATTTGGACCTCTTAAATACTAATAACAATATCATTAACTACTTGAGAACGATAGAAGAATCTGGTTACGAAATATTAAACAAAGTGGAGAAGGAATACTGTACACGTGAGACAGCTACAACCCATACTATATTAGACCACGTATGTACAAATTTAAACAATAATATATTTTCACTCTCTATCCTTGAATCGTCCTTATCTGACCACAAACAAATATTTGTGGAAGTATGTAAATATAAGCCAGAAAAGCTGCAACGGGTCCATTATACTGCCCTGGACTACAATGGCCTGATAAAAAGATGCACAGAAACCCAGCATATAAATAAGAACTGTGACTACAACTATCTTGAAAACTACATAATGGAACAAATTGAACAAAATAAAATGACAAAAACTAAAATACTAAACTTACCACAGAAGGACTGGATTAACAAAAGCATAATCGAAGGTATAGAAAGACGCAATATTTATTGGAATAGCTTAAAAAAAGATAGTAAAAATGAAGACATATTAAATAGATACAATTTAGAAAAGAAAAGCGTGAGTAAAATGATTAGAGAATCTAGAGAAGTATATTACTGTAATGAATTCACTAAATGTAAAAATAAACCTAAAAAGATGTGGGACCTGATCAATACGTTAGCTGTAAACAAAATTAAGAATGGTTGTGCAGTGCCTAAGCTCTCCACCATCTCCGGTATTATATCTGATGGATGCAAGGTTTGTGAAACTTTTAATAACTATTTTTTGACTATTGGTACAGAATTAGCAAATAATATACATCCAAAATACCATACAAGCTCAGTTCATACCTTAATGTATAAAAATACTTACCAACATAATATATCATTATCATCATCACCATTACAGCCCTTCACAAGTCCACTGCTGAACATAGGCCTCCCCCAAAGAATGCCACAAAGCACGGTCCTGAGCCACCTGCATCCATCGACTTCCTGCATGTCTTACCAGGTCGTCACTCCATCTCGTGGGGGGGACGCCCTACACTTCGCCTGCCGGTACGAGGCTGCCACTCGAGAACCTTTCTTCCCCATCGGTTGTCGGTTCTTCGAGCTATATGGCCGGCCCATTGCCACTTCAGCTTACTAATCCGTTGGGCTATGTCGGTCACTCTAGTTCTACTGCGGATATCCTCATTTCTGAGTTTATCACGCAGAGAAACTCCGAGCATAGCCCTCTCCATAGCTCGCTGAGCGACCTTGAGCTTCCTCATCCGGCCAACAGTGAAGGACCACGTCTCAGTTCCGTATGTCATCACTGGCAACACGCACTGGGTGTACAGTCTCGTTTTCAAGTTTTGAGGTATACCTGACGAGAAGATGTGCCATAATTTCCCGAACGCTGCCCAACCGAGTTGAATCCGTCGATTGACCTCTCGGTCGAAGTTGGACTTACCTAGTCGGACTATTTGTCCCAGGTAAACATACTCGTCAACAACTTCGAGCTTAGTGTTCCCAACAACTACCGGCATAGGTGTGACATGGACATTAAACATGATCTTTGTTTTGTCCATGTTCATCTTAAGACCTATCCGTTGGGAAACACTATTGAGGTCATTGAGCATAGTGCTTAGGTCCTCCAGCGATTCTGCCATAAGGACTATATCGTCGGCAAATCGAAGGTGAGTGATGTACTCGCCATTGATGTTGATACCGTATCCTTTCCAGTCCAGAAGCTTGAAAACGTCTTCCAATGCAGCGGTGAAGAGTTTCGGGGAAATAACATCACCCTGTCTTACACCTCTCTGCAGTTGGATAGGTTTCGTACTCTGGTTCTGTACTCGGATAGCCATCGTAGCCCTACTGTACAAGCACTTCAACACTTCGATATACCGACAGTCAACTTGGCATCGCTGAAGGGACTGCAGCACCGCCCAAATTTCATCAATCAAAGAATCAAAGGCTTTCTCATAGTCCACATACGCCAGACATAGTGGCAAATTGTGCTCCTCGGACTTCTGTACAATTTGCCGAAGGGTATGTATGTGGTCTATGGTGCTAAAGCCTTTTCGGAAACCGGCTTGTTCGGGAGGCTGGAAGTCGTCAAGTCTGCGCGCGAGACGATTCGTAATGACTCTCGAAAACAGCACGTAGACGCGGCTCAGAAGGGAAATCGGTCTGTAGTTCTTCAAGAGAGCGTTGTCGCCTTTCTTCGAACAACTTTCGAACAAGACCACCGCACTTCTGCTCCACGCCTCCGGTGTAATGCCACCATGGAGGACGGAATTAAAGAGCTTCTGAAGGACTTCAAGTACCGGTATTCTACCCGCTTTCAGAAGCTCCGCTGTAATTCCATCCTCGCCTGGGGCCTTGCCGTTTTTAAGGTGCTGGAGAGCCATTCTAATCTCGCTCAGACTGACGTCCGGGATATCATCGGAATAATGTCGGATCTTATCCAACATAATATAACTTTAAGTGAATTAGAACCTTGTAGTGTCAAAGAAGTGTTAAAAATTATTAATAATATTAATAACCATACAAGTACGGGGATCGATGGAATAAGTCCAAAAGCCCTTAAATGCATTAAAAATGTCATTGCCACTGACCTCACAAATTGCATTAATAAATGCCTATCAAATGGTTTATTTCCTGACAGCCTAAAAATTGCGAAAGTCATTCCAATCCATAAATCCGTACCAAAAACTGATCCTAGTAATTACAGACCCATATCGGTGCTCCCTGTTATTTCTAAAGTCTTTGAAAAAGTAATATATAAAAGACTTAATGAGTATTTTAACGCCAAAAACTTTTTCATTGTACAACAATATGGTTTTAGATCAAAATCTAACACATTGTCAGCAGCAATTGATGTAGTTACAAAAATAAAGACAAACATTGATCGAAAACATGTCTGTCTAGGAATATTCATAGACTTAAAAAAGGCTTTTGATACGGTAAGCCACTCAAAACTACTACAAAAGCTAAATAATATAGAAATAACAGGTATAGCACTAGATATGTTGGCCTCTTATCTCGCTAACCGCCAACAGATTGTACAAATATCTAACTACAAAAGTGGTCCTCAACAAATAACCTGTGGCATTCCACAAGGCTCAATATTAGGCCCTTTGTTATTCCTTACATACATAAACAACATAGTAAATTTAAACCTGTCAGGTCACTTATCACTCTACGCAGATGACACTTGTCTTTTTTACTTTGCACATTCAATTCATGAAATTATATCACAAGCACAAAAGGATTTAGATATATTAAATGAGTGGTTTTCATACAATCTTCTCACAATTAATGTGGCCAAAACATCATTTATGGTTTTCTGTGCTAAAAATAAAAAAATACCTACCTACACACCACTTAAGATTAATAATATTACTCTTAAAAGATCTAAAAAAGAAAAGTACCTAGGTCTATTATTAGATGACAAACTGATATGGGACTCTCATATAGACAAAATAGCATCAAAATTAGCATCACTTACGGGAGCATTGCGAAAGGTATCAAACTGTATTCCATACAAAATCAAATCTACTGTTTATAACGCCCTAGCCAAGCCACACCTGGAGTACCTTATAGAGATATGGGGTTCTGCCACACAAACGCACATAAGTAAGTTACAACGAGCACAAAGTAAACTAATAAAAACACTATTTCATTATAACTACCTAACACCGACTAAGGAGCTATACAGAAAAACTAAATTTTTAAACATTAAACAATTATATACATATAACACATGCCTTATTATTAAAAAAATAATATCTAAAAACATACATTCAACAATTACATTCACACCAAAGTGTGAATTTCTTACACATAATATTAGAAACAAAAACAAACTTCAAATCTGGCAGCCTCGGACGAGATCTTATGGCAATAAAAATATTATGTGTGAGGGTGTACTTTTGTATAATAATCTACCGGATACTATAAAAGATTGTAATAATATTAAGCATTTTAAGAATAAACTAAAATCATATATTGTAGATAAAATTTCATAACTGCATATCTTCGATTTTGAACATATCTGTAATTGCATTAATACAATATTCATATTTTTAAAACATTACGATATAATACATACATATGTTTGCATTAAGTAAGAAAAAGAGTAACAAATTAATTAAGGATATACATACAAGAATAAAACATAATAGAATTATATAATGCATGCTACCGTGTAAATACTGGTAATATTATTTTGTATATATACTTAATCTCTGTAAAAGTGAACAATGTGTTCTTTAAGAGAAATAAATGTCTTTAACCCGAAATCTGGCAGAGGGATGACACTAATTTATTAAAAATATCAAGTTAATATAAATAAAACAAATAAATATGCTCAATTTTTAAGAAATCAAAATACTAAAATAGAATTTGCGAAAATTTTAGAAATCCTATAAAACTTTGATACTTAATAAATACTTTAAATGGTAAAATAATGCGTTCATAAATCATATCGATGATATATTATAAAAATATTTAAGATGGATCCAAATACATTAGCAAATAAATTCGGCTTAGAATTTGATAACATTGTTAAAAATATGCTTATACTGTGATAAACCACTTTTAAATCGCCATACCTATGAACTTAATCCAGACAGAACCTGAATATGGAAGAACTTATGTAACGTACATACAGGATATGTACACATTACAACGCAAAATTAGATTGATAGTAACTAAGCACATTAAATAAAAATAAGTATACAGGTTGTTTTTGGAACGCTCCCGAAAACTAAGACAGGCGACAACACCAAGTATACCTTTGATCATGGGTCACAAATAAATTCGATCCTGATGAAAAAAAAATCATCTTTTTACAAGGTTTTATTAGCTTTATTCACGCGCCATCATGTTAGTACAGCTAAATGAAACGATAATTTCATAAAAAATATCATGAAAATACTGAAACATAAAACCAGCAGTGGAATGACTGAATTGATATCACCTGACCTGAGCAAGATAAAGGTCAATGTACGCGCGAACACAAATTCGCGCGGCCCGCAACTAGCGGGCCTTCCAACAATACCTAATAATTTACAACACGTGTCTAAATACCTAACTTATCTACTTAACCTACTATTTTGCCACTGTGCTTATCTCCACGTAGCCACTTTAATCCGAATTTACAGGTTAAATAACCCAAATAACTGGTTCGATTCCCCGCTAATGAAGAAATATTTAAATGAAATATAACCAAGGTTGGAGTCATGCGTTTTTATTCATCGTGTAGGTATGTTTATTATTCTCGTGTATTCAGTTATGTACCTATTCAGATTAGTCTAGTAGTAAGTTATTTAAAAAAAAATAGTTATGAAACAGCTTACTGCTCTAAATCCTCCGTGGTCTTATGAGATGCGGCTCAAATTGTGCTCCATTCATTTCAAGGCAGACTTGGGTGCAGGCGGGGCATCATCGTGTGGTCTTCGACACAGTCCGTACGTAGTTTCTCGAAAGCATCCACGATCCTTTGGCGCATTTCTTCAGCACTATCACATTCACGATTAAAAACCCTTTCTTTCACATACCCCACAAAAAGAAGTCTAACGGAGTCAGATCTGGTGAGCGAGGTGGGCAAGCGTGTGGTCCTAGTCTGCCGATCCAGCGATCATCAAATAGCTCATTGAGGCGCTCACGGACGAACCTCACGAAATGTGGAGCGGCACCATCATGTTGGAACTATGTGCGGCGATATTCAGCCAACGATAGGTCGTTTAAAATGTCAACCAACTGTTCATTTATAAAGTTTAGGTATCGCTGTCCGTTCAGTCGCTCTGGCAGAAACACTGGTCACAGTATGCGATCCTTAAATAAACCTGTCCATACGTTAACCGACCATCGGGTTTGGTGCCCGGTTTGTCGAACAGCGTGCGGGTTAACCTCTGAATACACGTGTGTATTTCTTCGGTTCCACAGGCCGTTTCTGGTAAATGTCGACTCATCCGTCCAGATAATGTGCTCAATGGAACCAGGCACACGTTGTTGCTGATATAATAACCAACGGCAGTATAATAAAAATATAAACGTACGCGTTAGGCATTATTAAAACAAAAAAGAATCCAAAAACGTAACAAAAACTTTAATATCAACACGTAATCACAAGTAAATTTATTAAACAAAACGATTGAACTGTCGCTCGCGCACGCGTGTACAAAATCAACACGAAACTGTCTCAAAAACTAAAACCAACGAACCCCGTCAAGGCTGAAAATTACTGCGTCACAAGCGTGAGGCGACAGGGTTAGGCATTCTGCCGTCATAATAAAAAAGGAAGTAACTAACAAAAACGTAAAATGGAAATAAAAAATAAATTGATGAATTTTTCTTTCAGACCCCGTGTCTAAAGTATATTAAAAGGTATCTATATTGAAATATATACGTAGAGACATGAAGATTTTAAGGACGAACTTATTTTTTTTTTAAATTTGTTTATTTATTTAAATAAAACGAATTTTCCTTTTCATCTTAGCTTAAAAACTACACCTGGCAACACAAAAACATCGAAGGAAAGACGCATATAACTATTTGCGTCTTTCCAACCTAATAAATTAAAAAAAAAACTGCCATTCATTTAACAATTTTACATATTTTGGAAAGGTCATTTGAAGTTGAAAGGACGCTAATAGTAATTTACTACTTTTTTTTTAATAAATATTAGAAAAGCATTGGTAGTGAGACACAAAAAATAATAATTTTAAAAAGTAATGATTTTAAAGGGGATATCATACAAGACTTACTAAGATAATAATTAAAAATTAAAAATTTTGTACAACCGACTTTAATATAAATAATTAAGGATAACTCAAAAACTATTGGTCTGACCTCGATCAAATTTATATGGGACCACATGTGAAACACCAGCTCTTAACAATAAGATATAAGCTCTTAATAATAAGATATAGAATAATAAGACAAGACCAAGAATAATTGAAATTTAAGTAATCGATGCAAATATTGTTAAAGATGACGTAGCAACTGGTTAAATAAGTCTTTTCTTTTATGTTGAATTTGTATAAGTCTTTTCTACTAAAAAAAGTCATCTGTGATCAACAGTTACGTCTAAAATTCTTACGATAATTTCTAAAATATTGATATTTGTGAATATTAAAAAAATTTAGTAGATGCGCCTTCTTATCATGAATCGAATGGTATATTAACTCATTTATTCATAAATTGTTAGATGCGCCCTTTTTTCTTACGACCGCGTGTTTCGTACCGAGCTAGATACAGGTCGATAGCGGAGGGGGTGTGGGTACAATCGCGTTCTAAAGTACTACATGGTATTGGGCTATTGTTTTATAATATTATAGTAATTAATTGTTTTAATGTAGAATCATAATAGGTGTTTTACTAGCTACTTAGAACTTTGGAAGAGGTGGGAATTAAAAATGGATAATGTTTACATGAGCATTATTTGTTATTTCTATCGTAAAATATAAAGTAGTTTGTAACAAGAAAACTTTAGCTAAGGGTAACACGCCGTCCATTATGACGTCTTGGGTAACATGGAAGCCAGATGTTAATGGTGTGTTGGTGTTACTGGATGCTACTTGATCATCACTTTCATCTTCGCTTGAGCTACCGTCATCAGGTCGATCACATGGTAATTTTTTCGGTATTCTTCCTCCACACTTTTAACTTTACTGCACAATTTTCCCCATTCACCTTCTCCTATCATATTTACCTTTTCGATCACTAGTTTAGTCATAAAACAATAGATATAAATAATTTTTCTTTCCTTCCTTTTTAAAACATCGTCGCGAGTCGCAAAGTAAGCTGTGTATGCGACTGTATTTTTGGAGCGAACAAAGCGCGGGAACCAATAGCATGCAGGCACACTAATACTGGCGGATTGTTCCCCCGTCGCGCGCCTTTCGTACCAATATGTGATAAATCGCTCAGTGCCCAAGTTCAAGGCCAGCGTTTGTTTTTCACCGTTCGCGCGTACATTAACCTCCATTAGTCAGGTGATATCAATTCAGTTTCCACTGCTGGTTTTATGTTTCAGTATTTTCATGATATTTTTTATGAAATTATCGTTTCATTTAGCTGTACTAACATGATGGCGCGTGAGTAAAGCTAATAAAACGTTGTTAAAAGATAATTTTTTTTTCATCAGGATCGACTTTATTTGTAACCCATGATCAAAGGTATACTTGGTGCTGTCGCCTGTCTTAGTTTTCGGGAGCGTTCCAAAAATACCCTGTATATATTGCAAAGACTTAAATGATTTCGATAAAGTTAAACTTAATATACTGACTGAAGTAAATAATTCACAATACCTAGTTCTTAGAAAACGACCTATAAATCTAAGAAATATAGCTTATAAATCCAACATGTATGTACTTCCGAAAATTAAAAATTTCTATGGAGCAAGAAATTTGGCCCACCTTGTACCTACTTTTATTAATGCCTTGCCACTAAAATTACAAAACGCACAGTAAATCAAAACTGTTTAAAAGTAAACTTAAATCATATTTGTTAAATCTACCATACCTATTGTAGTAAGTACTTCATACTAGAATATTGTGATTTAATATTAATACATGTTTCCATAAGACGACTCTCTAGGGTAGTATCTAGGTATATATATTCCTAGAGGTTTATATGCTAGTATTGTACTGGATAATGTAACGTAATTATGCTAAATTGAAAAAAAAACATAAAACGAAGCTACTCCTATTTGGGTTAATAATAATATAATTCTTCCGCCACAAACTTTTTCATAATAACTCTATTGAGACTTCAACGGATATATACTTTATTCAGTACCTATTCATAATTTCCTTCTTGCGTCTTTAACTTTGAAAACGAACTCCTAAAGAAGTATTTTTATATAATCAAGTTTCTACAAACTTCGTCGTATTCGAGCCGTCAAAGTTATCCACCGTATGATTTATACGTCTGTACTCACTTCGAATTCAAGTTAATTCAATTAGCAGTATACGATGCGAACGTTTAATATAATATGTATAGGAATAAAAAATTTATGTTTTTTTTTTAAATATAGAATAAGGGTGACAAGCGATCACTTAGTCCACCTGATAGAAAGTAGATGCTGCAGGCCATACACATTTACATTTGCCCCCGATTAAGTATCAATATGTAAAATGGCCCCTGATGAATAAGATGGAATGTTTTTTCCAGATAAAAGGGTCTCCGGTTATCTACACGCACCATACGAAACACAGCAGCATCAAGCTACTATTTCACGCTGGTATTCTGTGAGAGAGTGGTCCCATCCAGGTCGAGTCGTCCCATTCATGCTACAGCCATAAAATAGCTGCAGCATGGCTCTTAATTCCTTTTTGAATCTAGGATAGATAAAAGTGTCCATGAGCCACAGCATCCACTTACCATCAGGTGGACTGTGAGGTCGTTTGTCACCCTTATTATATAAAAAAAAATTAATGAAGCAATGTTAATTTATATGATCAACGTCTAAACATTTGATTTACATGTTTATTTTTTGCAAAAGCGCGTTCGTATTTATGCATAGTTTGGATGATTTGCCACACTACCATGTTGAGCAAACGAATTGATAAGCTTAAAACTGATGCTCTTGTATTGGATTGAGGCTCAAGCTCAAGAGGCTTTGGCCTAGTGTCGCTGGGTTTGATGACCGATAAAATTTTAAAAGGTGGCCATATTTCGAAACGATTTAGATTCCTGTCCACAATGTCAACACATTTTAAATTGAATTCTCTTTTTAACGATTCAAAGACATTTTAGGTGCAAACAAATATTATCGCTTCTTCGGATCAGGATAGGATTTTTTGACGCCTTATGTCGATCAATAAAACCTACACGGCCTTGATCTCTACCTGCTCGATGGACCCCCCCCCCCCGATTCAGTTACATGGGGTCAAAGGACTAAGTCTATTCTGCCCCTGTAGCTTCAGAACACCCTGCCCGAGCTTAGGATCTGATGTACGGTTCCGTTGTCTACGACATTTTGGTTTTGGATTTTATAGTTTTTCCTATCAGTAGTTGCCCAGAGCATCTTACTGTCATCATGCAGGTGAGGTTGGAGGTAAGTAGTATATTATTGCAAGCCTTAAGCGAAAGCGCAAAGTATGTTCTGCTATCGCCCAAAAATTAAAATTCCAACGTTTTGTCGCATGAAATCGTATCTAGCAATCATATTGTACATATAAGTGATATAAAAAGCGCATTGTCAGAAAGATAAATGATTGTTAAACTTATTAATATTTTTTTAATTTGATTAATTGCTATTTTTAAATAAAAAAGGGGTTTTAGTGGCTTATGGTGTAGATTAATAAAGTTCGCAAGGCTTGTAAACACGATAACTTTTGAAAATATCAATTGTTCAGCTCAATATAATTTTAAAACTCTTCATCTATCACGTGGGAAGCCATGGAATGTAAATGGCAGTTTAATAAAGTATCATCAAAAGATATTGTAAAATATTTTGAAACTATTGATGTTTAGAAAACTGCGGATCTGTGGGGGATTTCCGTTAAAGTTACTGCGTCTATAATAGATACGCGCCTCATTTAGCTATTATTTTTAATACTAGTATCGAATCTGGTGTGTTTCCTGATTTAATGAAGCATAGTAAAGTAATACCTTTATTTAAATCTGGTAGTAAATTAGACCCCGCCAATTTTAGACCTATTTCTGTACTACTAACACTTAGTAAGATTTTTGAAAAAATTATTCTTGATCAAATGTTAAATTTCTTTAATATAAATAATTTACTTCATAAAAATCAATTTGGTTTCACAAGGGGTCGCTCGACAACTGATGCCGGTGTTGAGCTGATTAAATATATATTTAATGCATGGGAGAATTCACAGGATGCTTTGGGTATATTTTGTGACCTATCCAAAGCCTTCGATTGTGTTCACCATGAAACATTAATCAGGAAACTTCAACACTACGGTGTAAGAAGTGATGCTTTTAAATTAATTATTTCATATTTAAGTAAGAGAACGCAAAAAGTTGTCATTAACGGTATGAGTTCTTCCGGGTCGATGGTACAAATGGGCGTGCCTCAAGGCTCAATTCTCGGCCCCTTTCTGTTTCTTGTATACATTAATGACTTACCTTGCATAGTAGGAGATAACCATGATATAGTATTATTTGCAGATGACACTTCTTTAATTTTCAAATTAAGTCGACAATTGCTAAAATATGACGAAGTAAATAATGCTATATCTAAATTAGTAAATTGGTTCAATGTTAATAATTTGCATTTATGTAAATGGCACTAAAATGAAATTTATGAAATTCATGACTCCAAATATCAAACAATTAAATACTAATGTAATTTTAAATGGGGAGAAACTGAGTCTTGTAGATACCACCATTTTTCTTGGAATCACACTAGACGCGAAGCTTCAATGGAGCCCCCATATATCAAAACTAGCAAGCAGACTTAGTTCTGCAGCATATGCCGTAAAAAAGATTAGAAGTCTAACTAGTGTTGAAACAGCTAGACTAGTTTACTTTAGCTATTTCCATAGCATAATGTCGTATGGTATTTTGCTATGGGGACACGCAGCTGACACTGAAATTATATTTGTTTTACAGAAGAGGGCCATAAGAGCAATTTATGATTTAAAGCCTAAAGAGTCGCTGCGACAAAAATTTAAGGAAATTAATATATTAACTTTGGCCTCTCAATACATTTATGAAAATGTAATGTACGTACACAAAAATAAAAGTAGTTTTACAAAAAATAAGTGATATTCATTCTGTAAATACTAGGAACAGACACAAGGTAGTAGTACCTGTTACTCGACTCCATCGAGTCAGTAATTCATTTTTGGGGCGATGTATACGCTTTAACAACAAAATTCCAGAAAATATACAAAATTTGACCTGCTCAAAGTTCAAAAACTTTATTAAACTAAGTTTGTATAAAAAGGGTTATTATAATATTAATGAATTTATAGATGATAATAACCCCTGGAAATGAGGTGATCGCTACCAAGCTATTTCTAATTTGTTGTGTTGTTAATTTGTGTAACATACATGATTGTAAGCTGTTATTTAAAAAAAAAAGTCCCGCTAAGTTTCTTGCTGGTTCTTCCCAGGACAGAGGTTTTTTTTCGAACCAGTGGTAATCATACAAAAGAGTGACTTTCAATAAGTATTATTTATAATCTATATTGAATAAAAAAGTTTCTGTTTCTGTAATGTTGTTTAGTTTAGTTATAATAAATTTTTTCGGCTGCGAAATGGCGAAATTTTTGGTGTTTTCAGCAGCCTTGTATGAAAAATTATTACTAAATAGAATAGAGACTGCGTCACTCAGTTCGGCGTCAGTCGCCGTCGTTAGTGGACATTGTTTCGGTTGTTTGCAGCGGCTTAAAAAGATCGCTGTACAAATACACAATATTCGAATAACCAAATTTCTTAAATATTTTATTATAATAATAATGAGAGATTTTTTTATTACAATATTTTAAAAGCACGGAATAAATAAAAGTAGTGCGTACTAAAAGTAAGTAGTATCAGTTTTTTCGTCATGGGTGTCATTTTCATGGTTTTCGAGGGTGCTGAAGCCGATAGTGTTGTCGAAATGTTAATCCAAGATGGCGGCTGAAATAGGTATCAATTTTTTTTTCATGGGTGTCATTTTCATGGTTTTCGAGGGTGTTGAAGCCGATAGAGCTGTCGAAATATAAATCCAAGATGGTGGCTGCAATAGACATCAATTTTTTCATCTTGGGTGTCATTTTCATGGGTTTCGAGGGCGTTGATGCCGATAGTGCTGTCGAAGTGTATTTAAACTACTTTTAAAAATTCTGTATAATCATGTTATACGAGTACGTAATTTTTTAATGCGCTTAAGGCATGCCCATTTGGATTTACCAATATTTTGTTCTGCTCATGTCTTTTTAACGTACTTTGAAGAGTTACGACTCTCGTCAGTCCCGGAAGTCATCACTGGCAACACGCACTAGTAGAGGTATATCAGCCAAGAAGATTTGTCGCTATTTGCCGATCGTAGCCGAGTTGGATTCGGTAAATTAAAACAAGACTAACTACCATAGGTTCCCGGAAGAGTATAAAATATGTGAGTTATTTTTGTTCTTCCGCAGACGCGGTGTACACAGTTCAGCAATGGACTTCTTCACACTTCTTCTTCAACTTCACAAGTTCACTGCTGAACATAGGCCTCCCTTATAGATCGCCTTATAGGGGGAATATAGGCAGAGTTGTCACGCTAAGCAGAGGGGTTAGTAACCGCAGGTTTTTATTATTTTGAGTTGATAATATGAGTTGCTGCTGGTCATCTTTGTTTCAGTGTTTGTCAAAGCAGATAGCAGATGTATTATGGCTGCAGCACAAATGGATCAGTTCGGCGATTCTGTCAAATAATACTAGCAATACACATACACACATGATGTCTGTTATCGAGAGACTACAGACCGAGACCACAAATACTACGGACCTCTATTTGTGTACGTTCAGATTTTAATAACATTTTATAACATAATTTAATATACTATATTATCTATTGTGAAAACTAAAATCCCTTTTATATTGAACAAAATATTTCACTATCATAAATGTGACACATGTATATACTTCTATACGTCTCTTAAATGATTATTGGGTTGTTTATTACATACTTGTACCTTGTAATGACGTTGTAAGGATATCCACTACCCCATATCGTCCAATGGGTGTCAGAAGAGAAGTGAGAGGAAAACTAACATGGAGATGGACAGCAGCGTCTTACTACAACTAGAAAAAAACTTTTGGTTGCCAAGCCTGCCAAGCGTGTATCCTATGGAAAACCCTTTTGTGAGTATGGCGTGACCTATATTCTACATTGGACTTTGATAGACTGTAATGAATTAATGAAAAGGAGGATAATTTACTTACGAAAACATAGAGTTTTATGTGAGTATTGGTTTATGTTAGCGTAAATTCATATAACTAAATTGAAAAATCAGGTTCAAGTTCTAAGATAGTGATTATTTACATATTTTAAAAAACTTTAGCAATACGACAGAAGCATTGAATTAAAGTGTCTAAGATAATTATAAATTAACATACAAGTAGACTTTCTTTTGTTCTGAAACAATTGTAATACTAGAACTTTAGAGTAGAGACACTTTTATAGGATTAGATGAACGTTTCTATTCTAATAGTTGAAATAATAGCTACTTTGGAAAAGTTTCCTTTCAAGCTATAATAGTGTTTCCGTTAATGTCGGCGGGTGTTGAATTATTAGCTAAACTAACATAGCTCTTATCACGCGTTCAAATGGAAAAGGAAAACATCGTAAGGATGCGTGTCCGGGAAGTTGACAAAAAAACTTATATATTTTTATATTATTATCTAGGATATACTGCGAAGTCTGTCGCTTCGGGGCAGCGCTATGGACTGTTTCTTGCAACAAAACCATAAATAGCTTAGTGATTTAACTGTCATGAACTCTGGGTACCTCGTACTAAGTTTACAAAGCCCGTTGAATAGTACATGAAATATTTCTCATTATATAAATGTATCCCAACCAACAAAAATAAGAAAACAATAGAAATGCCTCATAATAAATAAGTATAATAAATAAAAGGTCTCGTTTTCGTAAGTATTATCTAGGTGTCCACCTGAGCGGTGACTATACGAGTACAATCATAATAAAATATTACCAAAATAAAACTTTGTGCGATTGCCATCTAGCCAGCATGCACTGATTTATACCATTATTATGACAGTATCTCAAAAGTCCTCTACTCAACATAGGTCTCCCACATAGATTGGGATATTTGCCTAAGTTGCCACACTCTGCAAGCGGGTTGGCAACCGTAGTTTTTTCACTGTCTTCTTACAACTGTTATCAGGAAGATGCTGCTGCCCATTTCCTGGTTTAGTTACTTTCTGTCGCCTCTTACGACACCCACTGGCTTATAAAAATAAAAATAAATCTTAATGTTAAGTAATGAATTGAAAAGCGTGAGCATTGCGAAACCACTAAACTGGAGCTATCTTGATTAAATTTCTTTTAAACTTACTCTAATAATGCAACAAGTCTAATTTTCTTCAATGCAATTCGTAGTTCTTAGAAGTCTGTTCTAAAAACAAAGTTTTGAAATTGTGAGATTTGGGTGCAGGTGGCTTAAACAGACTTTCGACAATAAATTTAGGTACACATTAAAGTTTGTTAAAGCTATATCTGATAAGCATTGAAATATAATATATTTTTGTAAATACTGATAATTTTTAAGTAATATATTTAATCGCCATGTTGTAGCAGCGTAATAGAACCCCCTACCTAATAATATCATTCCGTGGGTCTTGCAGGAGGTGACAGAGGTAAACTGAATCAGGGCTCGGGCATCAGCATCTGATAAAAACTCAAAATAACAAAAAACTGCGGTCGCCAACCCTAAGGCAAATATGCCCACATGTAGCAATTTATGGGAGAGACATATTATGTTTGTCCCGCTAGGTTTCTTGCTGATTCTTTCCAGGACAGAGGTATTTTCCGAAGCAGTGGTAAATAAAAAATGACTTTCAATAAGTATTATGTAATAATCAATATTGAATAGAAATCATTCTATTCTATTCTATTCTATTCTTTAGCAGTGGATTTTGATAGGCTGAAAAAAGTAAAAGCGGGAACTTTATTTCCCTTGACATTGAATTCTATAGTTCAATAAATATTAAATTTAAACGTTTTAATTTTTAGTTAATTATCTTGCAATTAAAAATAAAAAAGCAGGGCATAAACTATTGCCCACATGCACAACATATCAATAAGATACAAATTGATATATTAAATAACCACATAAATGTAAAAACTACAAGTAAAAAGGGTCTCCGGTTCTCTACACTCACCATACGAAACACAGCAGCATTAAGCTGCTATTTTACGCTGGTATTCTGTGAGAGCGCGTTCACCCCCCCCCCCCCCGGCCTGGCCGACCCATTTGTGCTACAACTTATAGCTGCAGCATGGCTCTATGTTATGAGATACGCCAAAAAAGGTTTCAGCCTCATTACACATCAAGAGTTGCGGTAAACCATAACGCGTATTTTCAGTGTTGACCATGACTTATTAAATGTCGTTACAAAGACAAGCAAAAGCATTATAAAAACTATACTTAATTAACTATATATTATATTTATTTCATTTTGATTACGTAAACATTCTATATATTATGTCAAAGTAGGCACAACCTCGACTTTTTCCGACAGGTTATTCAAATAACCAGGAAAAAGTCTAATACGCCGTCCCAGAGCGTGTTGGTGTACTTTAAACTTCCTAGTTTCCTTAGAACGTAAATCCTTAGAACTCCTCAGTAATGCGGGTTTCCTCCCTATGTCTGCTTTACTAGCACGTAGTATCATTATAAACATATCTATACAAATAAATAAAATTGAAGTGTCTGTTTGTAATGTCAAAATTATCTATACAAATCTATACAAATAAATAAAATTGAAGTGTCTGTTTGTAATGTCAAAATTACAGTTTTCTACTAAATGCATATGAAACTAAATACGGTATCTATAACTAAAATACAATTTTTAAAATTTTTGTCTGTCTGTCTGTCTGTCTGTCTGTCTGTTTGTTCCGGGTAATCTCCGAAACGGCTGGACCGATTTTGACGGGACTTTCACTGGCAGATAGCTGATTTGACAAGGAGTAACTTAGGCTACTTTAATTTTATTAAAAGAATCAGGGTTCCGCTCAAAAACATAAAAACCCTAACACCCGAGCGAAGTCGCGGGGAGCAGCTAGTCATAAATAAAATTTGTTCATACTTCCATACAAATAAATAAAATATAAGTGTCTGTTTGTAATGTCAAAATTACAGATTTTTACTAAATGTATATGAAAGTTCATACGGTACTAATAACAAAAACACAATTTTCAAAGTTTTTGTCTGTCCGTCTGTCTGTTTGTTCCGGCTAATCTCCGAAACGGCTGGACTGATTTTGACGGAATTTTCACTGGCAGATAGCTGATGTCACAAGGAGTAACTTAGGCTTTAAGAATTAGGGTGCCGCGCAAAAAATTAAAACCCCAAATTACACGTGGGGGAAGTCGCGGGGAACAGCTAGTCTCGTGTATACTTTTATATATATTTATATATATATATATATGTGTGTGTATATATATATATATCTCCTCCTCTTTGGTTTAGTGGTCGTAAATGCGATTGCCGATCATGAGGTCCCAGGTTCGAATCCCAAGGACGATCCAAAAACAGTTATGGGTTTCTCCGTCAAGAAATTCTCAGTAGCAGCCCGGGTTCAGGAAGTTGGCTTGTTTCACGAGCTGGCTTGTTTTGTAGTGCTCCGAAAAGCACGTAAAGCCGTTGATCCTGCGCCTGATCTCTCTCCGTTCGTGTCGGATATGAATGCACATAAACTCGGTACTTTAATTCTGTACTGCGCAAATGGCTAATTTTCGTTGAGACTGGCCACCTTGACCGAAATTCGGTCTGGAAGACAGAATAGAATAGAATAGAATGATTTTTATTCAATATGGATTTTTACATAATACTTATTAAAAGTCATTATTTTATTTATCACTGGTTCGGAAAATACCTCTGTCCTGTGAAGAACCAGCAAGTAACCCAGCGGGACTATTTTTAAACATAATTTCACTTAACAATAATTTTGTTTATACAATTTTAAAGAATTTTCATAGAACTAGCATGGTGGCGATCACCTTATTCCCAGGGGCTGTTTTCATTCATGTATTCCTTGATATTATAGTAATCCTTTTTGTACAGTTTTTCTTTAATAAAATTTTTAACTTGTTTATTGACAAACTTTGAACATGTTCTGGGATTTTGTTGTAAAAGCGTATACATTGGCCCATAAATGAATTACTAATTCTGTAGAGTCTAGTAACTGGCATTACAAGCTTATGTTTGTTCCTAGTGTTTAAGGTATGAACATCCTTATTCTTATTAAAACTATTTATGTTTTTATGTACATATATTACATTTTCATAAATATATTGCGATGCAAAAGTTAATATGTTTATTTCTTTAAAATTTTCTCTGAGGGACTCTTTACAATTTAGATTATAAATCGCCCGTACAGCTCTCTTTTGCAAAACAAATATACTCGTAGCTTCAATATCAGCCGCATTACCCCATTGCAAAATTCCATAAGGCATTACGCTATGAAAGTAACTAAAATACACTAACCTAGCGGTCTCAACATCTGTGAGACTTCTAATCTTTCTTACAGCATATGCTGCAGAACTAAGTCTGCTTGCTAATTTAGATATATGGGGGTCCCATTGAAGTTTCGCGTCAATAGTAATACCAAGAAAACAGTGGTATCCACAAGACTCAACTCCTCCCCATTTAAGAGCACATTGGTTTTCGAATGTTTTACATTAGGTATTGTAAATTTAATACATTTTGTCTTATTGCCGTTTAAGAGCAAATTGTTGGCGTTAAACCAATGTACTAGTTTCGATAGAGCATTATTTACATCGTCATATTTAATTGACTGCCATTTCAGTTTGAAAATTAAAGAGGTATCGTCTGCAAATAATAATATATCGTGATTGTCCCCTACAAGATAAGGTAAGTCATTATTGTAGATTAAGAAAAGGAATGGGCCAAGAATCGAGCCCTCAGGAACGCCCATTGATACTACCGATCCGGAAGAACATTAATAAGTCTAAGCGCCAAATTTTTTTACACCGTAATGTTGTAATTTCCTGATTAATGTCTCATGATGAACACAATCGAAAGCCTTGGAAAGGACACAGAAAATACCTAAGGCATCTTGTGAATTCTCCCAGGCATTAAAAATATATTTCATAAGCTCAATGCCGGCGTCAGACGTCGAGCGACCCCTTGTAAAACCAAATTGATTTTTATGAAGTAATTTATTTTAATTTAAAAAAAAATTAACAATTGATCCAAAATTATTTTTTCAAAAATTTTACTGAGAGTTGGTAGTACAGAAATAGGTCTATAATTAGCGGGGTTCAATGTACTACCAGATTCAGATAAAGGTATTACTTTACTATACTTCATTAAATCAGGAAACACACCAGAATCGATAGAAAGTATTAAAAATAATAGCAAGATGAGGTGTAATTAAATCTATTATAGACATCATCACTGTAACGGATATCCCCCACAACTCTGCAGTTTTCTTTACATCAATGGTTTTGAAGTATTTAACAATATTTTTCGGTAATACTTTTTCAAATCTGAATTCTATTAAACAGGTATTAACATTCTGTTTAAGTAATGACTCGGCGACAGTTGAAGAAGTATTCAATGACTCTGTTGTCAATATAGGAACATCAGTAAAATATTTCTCAAACACCGCTGCAACTTCTTGAATTGATTTAGTCAAATCATTATTAATTTTTATTTGATAGATTGAGAATCACGGTCCTGAGCCACCTGCATCCATTGACATCCTGCATGTCTTACCAGGTCGTCACCCCATCTCGTGGGGGGTCGCCCTACACTTCGCCTAACGGTACGAGGCTGCCACTCAAGGAACTTTCTTCCCCATTGGTTGTCGGTTCTTCGAGCTATATGGCCTGCCCACTGCCACTTCAGCTTACTAATCCGTTGGGCTATGTCGGTCACTCTGGTTCTACTGCGGATATCCTCATTTCTGAGTTTATCACGCAGAGAAACTCCGAGCATAGCCCTCTCCATAGCTCGCTGAGCGACCTTGAGCTTCCTCATCCTGCCAGCAGTGAAGGACCATGTCTCAGTTCCGTATGTCATCACTGGCAACACGCACTGGGTGTACAGTCTCGTTTTCAAGTTTTGAGGTATACCTGACGAGAAGATGTGCCGTAACTTCCCGAACGCTGCCCAACCGAGTTGAATCCGTCGATTGACCTCTCGGTCGAATTTGGACTTACCTAGTCGAACTATTTGTCCCAGGTAAACATACTCGTCAACAACTTCGAGCTTAGTGCTCCCAACATCTACCGGCATAGGTGTGACATGGACATTAAACATGATCTTTGTTTTGTCCATGTTCATCTTAAGACCTATCCGTTGGGAGACACTATTGAGGTCATTGAACATGGTCCTTAGATCCTCCAGCGATTCTGCCATAAGGACTATATCGTCGGCAAATCAAAGTTGAGTGATGTACTCGCCATTGATGTTAATACCGTATCCTTTCCAGTAAAGAAGCTTAAAAACGTCTTCCAATGCAGCGGTGAAGAGTTTCGGGGATATAACGTCACCCTGCTATACACCTCTCTGCTATTGGATAGGTTTCGTACTCTGGTTCTGTACTCGGATAGCCATCGTAGCCCTTCTGTAGAATCACTTCAACACTTCGATATACCGACAGTCAACTTGGCACCGCTGAAGGGACTGCAGCACTGCCCAAATTTCGACGGAAAAACGGAAAGGCTTTCTCATAGTTCACATACGCCACGTATAGTGGCAAACTTGCCGAAAGGTATGTGTGTGGTCTATGGTGCTAAAGCCCTTTCGGAAACCGGCTTGTTCGGGAGGCTGGAAGTCGTCAAGTCTGCGCGGGTGACAATTCGTAATGACTCTCGAAAATAGCACGTAGACGCGGCTCAGAAGGGAAATCGGTTTGTAGTTCTGCAAGAGAGCGTTGTCGCCTTTCTTGAAGAACAAGACCACCGCACTTCTGCTCCACGCCTCCGGTGTAATGCCACCATGGACGACGGAATCAAGGAGCCTCTGAAGGACTTCAAGTACCGTTTTTTCACCCGCTTTCAAAAGCTCCGCTGTAATTCCATCCTCGCCTGGGGCCCTGTCGTTTTTGAGATGCTGGAGAGCCATTGTTTAGGCAATAATATTATACCTTCGAAACGTATTCTTTAACGTGCGCGCGTAGCCTCGATAGCGAGGTCACCCGCCCCCACCCGGCCGCATTCCGCAGCGGGATCGGACGGACTTCTCGACAGTCATTGTAAAATTCTTTGCGATCTATACTGACGTCTGTTTTTCGCGCCTAATTTGTTACGAAAGTATGAACCCGCGTAAATCGTTGTGAGAACCCGTATCGTTCATTAGGACTTACTAACTCTGTTAAATTAATTGTGCAACTATAATAGCGATTTACCTCTGAAGTTCTACGTGTAGCTGTCCCATTGCGTGGCAAACCAGGAAGAGTGCCTCAAGAGGGGAATAGTTCCGAGGCTACTAGCGCATACCTTCTCCAGGACGGCATTGTGTCATCCAGACCAGGCCACGTCCACACACACATACATACAATCGCACATACACTCACGACACTGTCATCAGCCGGGCCGGTCTTGGTGAACCGTCTCCGCTCCTGAAGCAGGTAAGTGCTTTTATCTTAGTGATCTTTCCCCTCGGTTATTTCAATTAGAAACTTCCACTTTGGCCTAAAGCCCGACCTGTATCTGCCTGTAGGGTCTTCCTATTATGGGCCTAGTAGGACACTACCATTAGCTAGGCAGCTGCATGCCGTAACAGCCATTATAATCTCGCTCAGACTCACGTCCGGGATATCTTCGGAATAGTGTTGGATAAGATTCGCTCTTGGATCGTTTCTCACACTTGCGTGTGGCTCCAACGATGACGTGTACAGCTGCCTATAGAACCTCTCAATCTAACTCAAAATCTCAGGTGCCCCGGAAACAATGCTGCCACACTCGGTCCTCAGCTTTGACAGTTGGCTCTTTCTGGCAGACAGATCTCTGGCAAAGATTTTTGAGCCATGCTTCCGCTCTATCGCTTATTCAATACAAGCTGTATTGAAGTTGCGTAAGTTCAGCCTCATGCATTTGGAGATCTGTCTGTTCAGTTGCCTCTATGCTGTCAAATCTGTTGAAGAATGTAGCTTCATCTTCCGTCTAACAGCCATGAGATTAAGAGTGTGATCGGAGATTTTTTGTGTTCTTCTGCGGCGGGTCTTGCAGAACTTAGCTCCGACCACATGGACAGTTTCCACGAGCTTGTCATTCAAATCGTCCACTTCATTGCAGTCTTCTAGGCACTGAAAACGGTTTTGTAACTCGAGCTGAAAGGTTTCGGGACTTTGGTTTAGAGCACGAGGGGGACGGAGCGTTGACTTCATTAGACGAGACCTCTTCAACTTAACGTTTAGGTTCAGTGTGCCTCTAACCATTCCGTGATCGGTACCAGTTTTCACCCTCGCGATCACGGAGACATCACTGTACAGTTGTCGTCTGGTTGTCATAATGAAGTCAATCTCATTTTTTGTCAAACCGTCTGGGTCCGACCATGTCCACTTCCTGTGGGGCCGCTTCTGGAAGAAAGAGTTTATCATAAAGAGTACCTCTTTCTCCATGAAGTCAGCCAGCAGTTAGCCCTTTGGGTTCCGTTGCCCTATTCCAAATTTCCCTACTTTCAGCTCACCGTTCTCTCTTGTGCCTATTTTTGCATTGAAGCCTCCCATTAACACCGTATATTGGGTTTTGGAGGAACGCATGGTTCTAGAGATATCCTCATACATTTCCTCCACCTCCTCATCAGTGTGTGCCGAGGTTGGTGCGTAAACCTGTATGACCTTCAGTGAATACCGTTTGGTGATTTTGAGCATAAGGAACGTCACCCTCGTCGACACACTCTTGATCTTTACAACGTTGTTAACGAGAGACTTGTGGACGATAAATTCGACACCTCCTTGGGACAGATGGTCACCCTCCCGGTGATAGACCTAGATGCCGGATTCGAGGATTACCGTGTCCTCCCCTTCTCTTTGGACTTCGGATTTTCCTAAAGAAGATATAAATGCCAGCGTAACTTGTCTATCTCTTCTTCCAGCTCCACGATCTTCTCGTCAGTCCTCAGGGTGCGTGCGTTCTTTGTTACTCTCTTCATAGGGGGGTATTTTTATTCTTAGCCGTCTTCATTTTGTTAGTAATATGAAATGATTTGGCTGTGGAGCAAACTCTTTTGAACATTTTAGAATAATTTTTTACATATTTTTTAAAAGCATCGGAAAGATTATACGATCTTTCATGGTAAAGGTCATATAACCTTCGTCTGCTTTTATGAATTCCTACTGTCGCTCACTCATTAAATGCCTTGCGACTGTTTCTGGGGAATGTTTAAGAAGTGAATGTTTTATTAAATTCATTGTTTAAAAGGGTAAATAATTCTTTATATAAATAGTCTGCATTGTTCTTATAAGAAAGGGATGGAAGGTTTTTTATAATATTACTTGTAAATTTCTCCAGGCGTTTTGCATTAATAGGAACAAACACAATTTTCTCAATTACCGGTTTTTTGTGCATACAAGGTAACGAAACCAGTTGTCCACAGTGATCTGAACTAAGTTTTTGAATTAATGATTTGTTGATTGGTACAACACCTGTAAAATATTATCAATACAAGTTGCACTACACCCTGCAATACGTGTAGCTTCAAAGAATAAATTATTAATATTATAAGATTTGAACACAGAACAAAATTTAATACTGATGGAAGGAGTTTCCAGGAGATTGATATTAAAGTCTACACACACTACAAGAGATTTATTCTGTCTAATAAGCTTAACTAAAACTTCTTCCATATTTTTTTCAAAAGTATCCTAACTTGAACATGGGGGTCTGTAAACACTGACAACAATAAGGTGCTCAAGCTCAACACATGCTATTTCTACAGTACGCTCTGTTGAGCGTACTGTAGAAATGAAAAGAAAAACAGAGAGGCTCACAATGTCTTTACGTTCTTTACATGATAAGGATTTATTAGCTAATATTAAGGAGCCACCACGTAATTTAGTATGTCTATTGAACGAACTGACCACCTGGTGATTACTGAAATTAAATATTGGGTTGTAATCTTTCAACCAATGTTCAGTTATACATAAAATATGTATACTGTTACTATTTAAAAATAATTCAATTTCTAATTCTTTGCCTTACATACCTTGTATATTTTGATGCACCAGGTTGATACAGTTTTTATTATTGTTATTTTGTGAAATTGCATAATTATGTATTGGTAAGTTGCATTCTAAGCTATTTAAATTACCTTTGCTAGAAATTACCTCTATTGTCTTATTATCTAATTTAAATTACTTGAAACTGGTTCCAAATCAAATGTAAAATTATTTTGTTGCTCAAAAGAAGCAGGTATCAAGGTAGCCAAAGCATTGGCTGAGTTAAAATATAAATAATAAGATAGCGTATTTGCTACCAGTCTTATATGTAAACTATACTTTGATAGGTAATACCTATCTCTTGTCAAAATCTTCTTAGTTAAATTATTAATATCAATAATGAAATTTATCATTATTATTCTTACAATTAAATGTCAAATTTAAGTTGTTACATGTCAAGTTATGCACCATTAAATTTAAATTATGTCTTAGTTTATTTTCCTGTGGCCACCCCTTATGTGAGGCAATGTAAACAAGATAACTTTAACCACATTTATGTTATTGAGATATTCAATATATTTTAATAATTGATTCTTGTTCATATTGCCTCTTCTCCCAACAAAAATTATTAATATACTATTAGGATTAAATTTACTAGTTAAAATTTTATTCATAATATCACTATTATTATTATATCATATATCATACTATACCATAGTACAGAAACAGAAAGAAACAACAAACTTATAATAAGTCATCTCCAGCTGTAATTTGATAATTTTATTGCAATTTCTTTGAATGTAATAAATTTAACTGTCAACATATAACGTTCTGGCGAATGGGCCCGCGGGGACCAAATAGTAAACTGAAACATCCGCAAACAGACATTAACGACACAATAAAACTAAAATAGCTGACAACAGTGCGAGGCAATTTGGCAAGAATTCTGTCATTAATGTTCAAATTTATTTTTAGCATTTAATGCGCTTTGCAGGAAACAAATTAGCTTTCAATTATATTTGGAAAGCGTTATTGCCGATAGTATTTAATTTTAATACTTTTATGACTTGTAAATATTTATTGGTAGCCTAAAATTGTATACCGAACTAAAATATTACACAATATTCATCTGCAGCTTTTTACGGAAGTAAAGATAGTGCACGAGCACTCGGACTACATTATAGTGAGTGGATACTGTGAACAATAATCAAGCAAAGAATTAGCAGATGCACTTTCACCCCTGATTACTATAATAGAATATAATGAAACTGCTATTTCACGCTTGTATGCTGTACCAGCACGGTCCTTATTTCGTCGTGAGCCGAAATATTCGTATCGCCACCATTACAAGCTATCTAAAGCGTATCTTTATCACGTATAAAATTTTAGCATCAGACTGCAAACATTATTGCTATTATGAAAAAACTTTTCTATTGTTGATACCTTGTCGACGATTAGGTCAGTTTATCGATCGAATTCCTTCATCTCATACTAGTTCGTCACTCCATAAAGTACAGTAAGTCGTAAACTTCGCTTGCCGGTCGGCACAAGGCTGCCACTCGAGAAACTTTAGTCCCAAACAAAATACGGTTTTGCGAGATATTAGACATCTACATCTATCCTTGATCAAGAATCAAAATGCCGATGTGTTCTCACCCCTGAGGTCTAAGATGATTCCAGTAAAAAGGATCTCCGGTCACATACCTAACAAAATAGCACCATTAAGCCGCCATTTTACACTGGTATTCTCTGAGAGCTTGGTCTTTCCCCGGTCGAGATAATTCATTCAATTTACAACCCTAATGTAGCAACACCGTGGCTCTCCCACGATTGGAATATTATTTTATATTTTGTATATGTATGTATTTTGTGAAAGTATTTTATAACTTACTAGCTGTGCCCCGCGACTTCGCCCGCGTGGAATTTACTACGATTTCATGGATATAATTTTTTTTACGCGGAACCCTAATTTTGTTTTTGAGTAATGTTACCATCTTATAAATATTGACAAATATTGACATTAATATTTATCCGATACTAACGTCACTCAATTGTTTTGCTTTCCCGGAACTCCTCCACTAACACTTAAAGTTAATGTTATGGTATTAAAGTTCAAATTAACTTTTAAGTATTATTACGAATCTTTTGTATGGGAATATAGAAAAGTGTTGTTTTTAAACTTTTTCAGGCAATTTTTTAGAATTTTCTCTCTGTAAAAACCATCTTTGTACTTCAAGGAATATTATAAAAAAAAGAATTAGCGAAATCGGTTCAACCACTCTCGAGATTTATTAACACATTCAGCGATTCATTTTTATATTATAGATTACTTTGGTGGCAATCTTTGGGGAAGGCCTTTGGTCATTCGTAGAGATGTGGAGAAATAACTAACGTTAAATATTTCAATTTAAAATTGAGAAATAAAAATGTTTATTTAGAATGAAAGATACAATGATGATTTGTAACCGCAGTATTTTATAACAGAACTCAGAGATTAAAATAATCTCTGTACTTTATTCAAGCTTTATTGAATAATACAGCGAAGGGAATTTATAGGCTCTTTGTGTTTATTTTATAAACAGCTTATATACACATAAATACAAAATTCTGACTTTAACCCGGCATCATGGGGGTGGGGTCTGTGAGACCTGGCACATTTTATTTTATTTGAAGTTCAGTTACTATGCGTGCGACGTTGCCGTTTTCTCAGTAGCTGGAGATGTTGAGTTGTTCTAACATTCATGGATGATAAGATTCAAGATGCAAGATGCATTAATATTACGCTGTCAGATCAGGAGTAGTGAAGAAGGCCACTTGAGTGAACGTATTCAACCCAGTCACACAGAGTAAGAATTGTCAAACTCTGATGGTGATGATATTCCACTGTGTATGCTGTCGAATAGAAATCGTTCACCACAGTTGAGGGATCATTCTATATCTGCATACGACGTAAGTTTTAATCCAAAAAGATGGCCATTAACAATGTTTTATGCTTCATTGAAAATAGCCACCATTAATGCCCTAATAGTAGAAAGAATTACTATATTATTAAAGTACAAAACGAAGACGATTTATAAGAACCTAAGCCTCGGTCTTGTCATGGAATATCTAAAACTTCGCCAAAATATCTCACGTCTTCCACGCGAGTTGCGTAAAAATATTGGACAATTTACTGTCGAGTCTTTAGGGGAAACTCATGTAAAAAAATCTAATGTTCGTAAAAGGTGCCAGAAGTGTCCAGCCACGAAGGGTCTTTCTTGGCTGGACACGTCTTCACAAACAAATTACACTTGCATGGATTTATGGACGATAATAACCTCTGGGAATGAGGTGATCACTACCAAGCTATTTCTTATTTGTTTTGTGTTGTTAATTGTGTAATATACATGATTGTAGGCAATTTTTTTTAAATTGTTAAATTGTAGGTTATTTTTTTTAAAAGACCAGCTGGGTGCCTTGTTGTTTCTTCCCAAGACAGAGGATATCTTTCCGAACCAGTGGTAATTAAAAATAAAGAGTGACTTTTAATAGGTAATACTTATAATCTATATTGAATAAAATGGTTTCTGTTTCTTTTTCTGTATTGTAACCTAACTATTGGTAATATGATTACATAATATTATGTAGCTACATAGATAGTTTTTGGGAAATAATTATAAATGGCCCTATGGAAAATTACAAATATGTTCTGTAAACTCTCTTAATTTTTGTGTTTATTGGAGATACATATCAATGCGGGACATACTTGAGTATGTCATGCTTGATTAAAGTTATCTGCATGGTGTCGTCGTATGGCAGATTATCAGCTTCCTTTGAATAGAGATTGCTTCTACATACGTCATACTAGTGAACAGGTGCTGCTTGTGGGGCCTCGTCTGCTAGAATTTGCTTTACACTGATAAGCTTCAAGTTTTTTGTCGTCTTTGTCTTTATTAAATCATTGAATATTTTTAATTACCGTTTTACTACGTGGTAAAGCCATGCTCTAGCTATATTATGGTTGTAGCACGAATGGGTCGGCTCGACCGGGGAAGGACCACGCTCTCACAGAGACCCTTTTTACTGGCAAAGAGGCATTCCATATTAGTCCTCACGGGTGACAACGCATCTGCATCTTGATTCTTTATTGAGGATAGATGTAGATGTCTATGGGCCACAGCGGCCACTTGCCATCGGGTGGACTGTGCGCTCGTTTGTCACTCGATGCTTAAAAAAAATACAAATTAGTTTTTACATTTATGTGGTTATTTAATATATCAATTTGTATGTTATTGGTATGTTGTGCATGTGTGCGAAGTTTCCGTTGCCATTTCTTCTGCGGTTATAGAAATCTCATTTTGAAACTGTTGTAGTCAATATGATAAAAATTACATTTTGCAAACGAAATTTTTACGTCTATGAAATATTGCTTTTCATTTTCTTTCATACAATTATAGGTTGTGAGGTATGTCATCTTAGTTCTCAAAGTTGACAACGCACCTGTAGCCTTATTTGTTTGAAGTTGCTTGCACTTGTCCAAAGACTGCAATCGTCAGGAAAAAAACTAAATTTATTTCTAAACCAATACAGACTTAACTCTAAATTGGTGATCGATGTAGATATTTATGATCAGTTGAGACTGTGTGCTTAGTTGTTACCCTGTTTCTAAAAAACAGGATTTCTGGCCTATTCTCCATCAATCTTGTATTAGATCGGAGCAGAACAACCAAAAATATATACTCACGTAATATTTAACGGGCAAAAATCATTATGTATTTGACATTACTGCTGAAATGTAATAATTTATCTGTAGCCGTGGTATAATTCGATACAAAAACAATCAAATCCAGCGCTGCAAATGTGACAACGACAAAGTTTGTGACGTGCCGATATCGTAGATTACACAATTATCCCGTTGGTTATTTATTTTTTGTTTTTTATTTTATCAAATAACGTCGTTAATTAACCGACGAAAAAACGGAGGTTCTCAAGTCGACGTGTATATTTTTTTTATGTATGACCACGCATAACTTTGTACATAGTAGACCGATTTTGATAATTCTTTTTTTATTAGATAGGGTATACCCCGAAATTGGTCCCATATAAATTTGAAAACAAAACGTCTACCCTAAGGGTGGTAAAATAGCGGTGCTTTATTGTTGTGTATTACTACATTACATAATAATTACATTACAAAAAACCTCTCGATGAATGAGCTTTAAACCTGTCAGTCTCTTGTGTATAGACCTCTCAGTCTCTGCATTTCTGCTAAAGCTCGTTCATCGTGAGGTTTGTGTAATACCTTATTTGGCTCTAGATCAGATAAAGCAATACCCTCAAGTGTTTTTACTCTACTCAGTGCCACATATGTCTGCCCTTTGGCAAACTCTTTCCGAGGTCGATTACAGCTTTATCAAGGGTCGTACCTTGTAATTTGTAAACTGTGACGTTCAGCATGAAATTATCCGCAACATCCTGCGCCCAATGTCGACATAACCCTTCGTACCTTGAAAAGTTGCTACCATTTCACACAACCATCGCTATCTTTTAGTCTGCTTACTATGCTTACAGTTTTTCCTCGCGATGATCTAAACTCTCCTGTTAACGTGTTAATCTAATTCTCTTTCTATTTGTCTCCAACCTTTTATTTTTCTCATTATTACAAAGCCATGGTGGTATATAAAGCCTGTTTTTGTTTAAAAGTATTTGTCACCCTTATCCTATAAAAAAAAAAAATATTCTACAACAAATAATAGTTAAAGTAGGATTATATAACAGTTAATAGCTAAAGTAAGGTAGGTAACTAATTTGAAAGTAATCAAAATTTAAGCATGTAGTAATTAGTAGACAGCCACGAAAAATTATAAAATAAAACTTTTTAACAAAAAAATTAAACCGCCGAAAAAACTGAAAAGCAAAAAATAATAAACCTTTTTATTTAACGTTTATAACTAAGTTCTTAAACTAATTTAAGTATACCGAAGTATATATTTTTGTAATTATTTTGAGTTTTTAATTAACCTTAATAACTAAGTTCTAAAAATAATGTAAGTATACCTAAGTAATTTTGAGTCGACGCCAAACAATTAACAAAGACCAGTAAATTACCTTACATTTAAAGAAATAACCAAATCAAATTAACCATGCCGCGCATCACGCTTTACATAATTAATTTGCTTGTTTGGCGCCGACTCAAAATTACTTAGGTATACTTATATTAGTTTTAGAACTTAGTTATTAAGGTTAATTAAAAACTCAAAATAATTACAAATATATATACTTAGGTATACTTAAATTAGTTTAAGAACTTAGTTATTAACGTTAAATAAAAAGGTTTATTATTTTTTGCTTTTCAGTTTTTTCGGCGGTTTAATTTTTTTGTTAAAAAGTTTTATTTTACTGCTATATTTTACTGTTACACATAACAGTATAAAATAACATATCATATCGTATATCACAATATACATTCAAGCAACACAGCCTACGTGGCATACATTGGCATTAATTAAATTCGTACAAAATTAAAATAACTTCTGGAACCGTATTTTCATTGCAATTTTATAGTAGATATAAAAACTATTTGGTTTTTTGTAAAAAATAGAACAGGTTGCGCTCCAGTGTTATTTATGTTGATGTTTGAACCTATATCGCTTTACTGTATAGTTTTGCAGGTTTTTACTCCATCTAGATAGGGGATTTACCTACCTTTACCGGAAGGGGACATTTATTCTAAGCGAAGTCAAATGTTGCTGGTTTTTTTGTTTTTATAGGCTATAAGATAAACGAGCATGCGGCTCAACTGATGATAAGTGATCAGCGCCTGCTATGAACAGCTTCTGGTATTCTGTGTGAGGTTGGTCCTTCCCATGTCGAGCCGAACTATTCGTGCCTCATACATAATACACTTATACTCCCATGTATACTACTTCATCACAACGCACAAATATGCCACGTAACTTCAATACTATTCAACACCAGACCATTTCTTTTTGTGATTGCCGCGTGCGGTTGCACATACAACGACTCCATCACCACATTTCTTTCCAACGTTTTCCAATTTATATTATGTAGCGTTAAACGTGCCCGTACATCTTAACACACTTTTCTGAATTTCGCTAAGTCACGTAGCTACTTTAAAACTGCCTCGAACGTACTCGTTACGTATGCAGTCTCACAACGTATCGTTACGGACCTCGTCCCTATTAATATTGTATAATACGTATAAATTTAAAATGGTAACCGGTTATTTTTATTAATTCTCTCTTGATAAAATAAAGGCCTCTTCCATGTAGGAAATTTTTTACCGTATTCGCCTTGCTTGGCAAACGGTTGGCGCTCGGTTTACTTGATATCGTAGGCATCTAACGTTGCTCCTCTTTTCTCTGTTTCCCTGATAATAACTTATTGACTGTCATTATTAATTGTTAATTTTTTAATAACAATATCAGATAAATTTTCACATACACTAGCACTATATACAAAAGAGGTACATGTTTCATATACTTTTTTTTACATATATTTTTATTTCTATTTCATATTTTTTTTATATACAACATCTGTAATGTAATGAACTAAGTTTTGTGAATTTTCGAATATAACTATATTATTAACTACACTATTCTATATAACTATACTATAACTATAACTGATATATATATATACGTATATATATATATATATATATATATATATATATATATATATATATATATATATATATATATATATATATATATATATATATATATATATATATATATATATGGAAAATAAAGATTATTATTATTATTAAAAAATATCTCAAGGGCCTGCCGAACGATCCTGTGGCACCTCGCGTCATGCCGAAGGATCCTGTGGCATCTCGCGGCATGCCAAACAAGTCAAGATGCGCTCGTGTGATTCGGTGAGATTGCCGCCGCAACGGGCTAGATTTAACCTTGTCCCAATTACTAAGCAGTTACATTCCTTTAAAAACATAAAGTAACATAGGTATTAATTTTACGTGATGCAGCGGCGTGCCGCAGCATACCATGGAATGTCGTGACGTGCAGTAGCATTCCGTGGAATGACGTAACGTGCAACAGCATGCCGCGGTGTTGCGCGAGACGTTTCGATCTATTTGCGTTGAAATAAAGGAATGTCAGTATTAATTTCATTAAAATAAGGTCAAAAATCTTTTTTCACGAAAAAATCTTTTGACACGCCGTGCCATGGCGTGCCGTCTGTGAGCGCAGACCCTAAACGGAAGAAAGCAAACCTAATTATAGTGATTGTCATCATATTTACGGCCTATTAGAACAATAATGCAGATTTTAAATTGGATTTAGGTATCATTCATAACAAAAAATGCGCCTGATCTCTCTCCGGTCGTTTCGTATTATCGTCTCATTGGACTATGAGAGAAAAGGAACAGAGAGGGCATCTGTGCTTGCGCATACACTTGGGCATTAGAATCCCGTCTTGACACGCAATTTTAATAAAAGAATTACACGTTAGTACTTAATAATGTTCTAGAAAATATCATGACACGTCGTAAATATACATTTGAAATTTATTACACTTATATCTCGAAATCTGATTATGTTCTGGAAATGAATTAAGCCGCGGGCGGTATTATTTACGCCCCTGTATTTGATTTCACTCGAATTGTGTTACTTGCTCGGAAAACGTTTTCAATGAAGGTAATTTTGTAAAGCGATTATTTCTAGTAGAAGTAAATGGCATTGTTGGAATTTTATAGCATATTATCTAAATAAATATATAATATTTTATATTATTTAAAGTATTTTTTTTAAAACGGAACAACTTTTGAGGATGAAATACATTTATTATAAATGTAATACCCTCTTTATGTATCGATGGCCAAACCTTTAATTAGCAAACTTTTAATAAAAAGTACTATCCGACTTCATAACTAAAAAAAAAAATAACATAATTTCTTAACAATAGCTTCTGAAATCGGGGCTTTAGTTTTTCTTCTCAGTCTCTTAGCACTTTTCTTTTTATTAAAAATATCACAAGTTCTTGAACTTGTAACTTAGTAACAAGAATGTCGTTTTAATAGTTATATTAAAACATTAATCCACTCTCAACGATGGAATATTTTCTTCAAATTTGTATGTGGCCCCACCTAAAGTATAGCCTTGTTTAACAATAATCATTCAAATCGGTTTGACCGTTTTTGAGAAGTTGGTGAACGTAAATTGAAAAAAAAACATACTCGAATATAGAACATTCTCGTTTTCAAAACTCGATTAAAACATAAATTGCTTATTATTTTTCGGTGTCATCTCATAATAATCGTTACGGCAAGCTATCAAATAAAATGTAATGTATTATTTTTTCTTCGAAGTAAGATATTAAAATTTTGTCTGCATACGTAATTTATTCAAAACTTAATATCGTTTCGAAATAAGGTTGCTCTAACCTCTGCAAGGCTTGCTGTTATTTGCTAGAATGAGTAAGTAGATGTGCGAGAAATAGTGAAACTATACCATGTTACATCCTACGCTATTTGTAACTTCTGACACATCAGGAACGACGGGTTGTAGTTTGTAAAGTATTCTTATTGTTAATTCTATTTAATAAAAAGTTTCGCTGGGTTTCTTGCTGCTTCTTACCAAGACAGAGTTCTTTTCCAAACCAGTGGTAGAAGAAAAAAAATACTTTCAATAAGAATTACTTGTAATCCATATTGAATAAAAACTATCATATTCTATTCATCATTGTCATTATTATTATATTAATTACAACAAGTAGAATTAAGAGGTTAATAGTCGATCAAGTTATAAAATGCTAAAACTAAAAATTTTATGAAGGAAACGACCTATACGCAATACTACTATAAATTTACTTTTTCATTTGTGAGATAGGGTATTACTTAAAAAATCAAAAAGCTTTTTTGATCTATTTTGAATACCATTCCCTATACTGGTAAGTCTCATTTAAAAATAAGTTCTTCAGTTAACATCTGCCTATTTGGGCCCATTTTTAGTCGTTCAAACTGTCCGTCAAACTGCGAACTTACTTATTATGCTCATTATCAAGAATGCCCACGTTTTGTGACGGGCAACTACGGAACACTACCTCTACATTGTGCGAGACCCAACACACACTTGGCCAGTTTTTATTTTATTTACGAGTAGATGTATTCAAGAAGATGCTACTACCCATGTCTTAGTTTAGCTTTCCTTTGTCGCTTCTGTCTACGCTTACAGGATATTAGAGGTAGTGGATATTCTTACACCGCCCCTACACAGTATCTTTCACTTCATACTTTGTTTCTTTCACTACGATCTTCTCTTCTCTAGATGACGTATGATTTAACTTAGGGAATTATTCGGAAGGTCTTGTGTAAACATTTTGTATTTATATTGGATTGTAGGTGTTCACATTAACGATTGAAAACAATGTCAAAGCTACGAGATTTAGTACTGCGTGACCATTACAGTGAATTCTATAATACTGGAGAATTTTTCTCCAGCTATGGACTGTATACGACCATATTAAGGCATTTTAGAATATTTCTAACTATTATGAACCTCTGTAAATCTAATTAAATGAAAACAAATGCGCAAAAACATAATCGTTTTATAAAAATTAAACATAAGGACAAGGGTTGTTGAAAATAGAAATGCGAATCTAATTCGTTTGATAAAATCATCATGAAGATGATAGTAAATAAGTAAAATGTGTAAACGCTGAAGGCTTAAGTTTTGACGGAAGACAGAGAAATCAATATATGAGAAGAATGTTTTTAGTGAACTGTAAGTTAGGTAAGGTTCCCGTGAATATGGGCGTAATAAAAGAAGTGACTGTGGATGATGTTAAAATGGCTATTCAGGGTGTAAAGGATTTAAAGGTTGTGGGACCACATGCAATACCTGATGGTAATTGAATGCTGTGGCCCATATACATCTACATCTATCCTCGATTTAAAAAATCAAAATACAGATGCGTTGTCATCCCTGAGGACTAAACTGGAATACTTTGTTTCAAATTAAAAGAGGCATTCGGTTCTCTATGCTCACGATACAAAATACAGCTGCATTGAGATTATTTTACGCGGATATTCTATGAGAGCACGGTCATTCCTCGATCGAGCCAACAAATTCATGCTACAATTATAATATAGCTACAGCATGGCTCTACCAAGTAAATAACATGTAATGTAAAGGAAGGACATTGAAACAGAATGAAGTGCCAAGGAAGTATGTTCAGCTTTTCCGTGCTTTTCCGGCTAATTCAGCACGCATTTATTTATTGTAAGTAATTCTGACAAGTCAATGTTACCGTAGGTTTGCACCAGGGATCAGCTTTAAGCCTTATTTGTTCCTCGTGGATAATAAATGCATTGACATCGGACATAAAAGAGGAGGCATCATGGTGCTTGCTGTTCATCGACGATATTATTTTTGTTAGGGAAGGTCTACTTGAAGTTCATGGCAGACTGGAAAAATGGTAGAATAAATTATACAGTGTCGGACTGAAGACTAGCAGAACCAAAACTGAGTATTTTCGTTCTTCAACTTTGGTGCTTCCTTAAATTTCTCTCAAATTTCCATAGATAAATTCCCACTAGCTTCTTCCGACTTTCTGTACCTCGGTTCATTGATACAGAATTATGGCTATATAAACGGAGACTTAAGGAATGGAATAACTGAAGTCACTGGAACAATTTGCACTCCGTGGTTTCCTCTTAAGCTCAAAGGAAAAACCTACAAGACGGTCATAAGATATGTCGTATTATATAGATCAGTGTTAGCTACGAAAGAGATGCATGAAAGAAATAGACATGTTATCAAAGTAAATGACATCGGACGGTCGGGTTATATTTATTTTGGTAGTCAATGTACGCATATCAAATGTACCTAAGTTGGCAGGTGCAAGTTAAGGACAATAATATAACATAACTTATAAATAAAAACAGTTCAGCAATACTAGAATTTTATGTCAACAAAATAAGGAAAAACCTTTCGAGCTACCAAAAGGCATTTGTTTCACTTCTAGAGAGTCCCGGAAATTCATAGAAACTAAGCATATACATGTGCTCAATGTAGCAGTAACGAATTGATTGAATTGAACGATACAGTCGAACAATCTTGAAATCATTGGCCTTGAAGAAAAGGACTGGACATAAATTTACAAATATTACACCTGAGTTTGAACAACACCATGAATAAAGGAATCGGCAAGTGCGGCACCTATAGAAGTAATTTTTGGTCAAAAACAGTTTGAAAGTCGGAAAACATCTTGAAAGCAGTATTAGAACCAGATGAAAATAATCAAGAAAACAATATTAACATATTACTTGCCAGAAATATAGACACTATTGTCACACAAACGAAATGTTCATATATGGTTCATGGGACAGGGAAAGGGTTTAAAGAAATGCAAAAGAAAATGAAGGAGAACGTTGATAAGATAAGAGGTTCTTCTAAATTTTTAAGGAGAATGACAAGAAACTAGCACTGGAGTATCCGCGTCCCTTTGACAATTACATCTGTATACACCATTATATATATGAAGTTTTAAAAAGTGATGGCCATTCCACAAAAGAAGTATAAAAGTATATGTCCAGCTGATCAAGTTAAGATTTGGATAGTGGTAATAGAAGCGATGAGTCAAACTTAAATTACTAGAGAGCTATATCATGAGAGCGGCATAAGTTTAGCATGACGTTTTAAAAGTATTACCCTAATCCTTATGTCCTGAACCTTACCGTTACAGATTAGGGGAGCATTAATGATGAATCCAAATTGATGATAAGAATGCGTGAATATATAATCGAAAGAAGGTACTCCCCGGTGAACTAGAACACGAACAGAGTACAAGAACAGCACTACCCTCTCAATTGCGTACACTATTCCCGTCATCACTAACACCAATACTCTCAACACCACTTCATTAGAACAAACACGGCATTCACTTACTATCAGATTGTTTGTAAGCTGTTTTTTTTGCCCTTAATTATCTAAAAAGACATGACACATTTACTAAACCTATATTTTAAATAACGATGTTATAATCAACAATAATTGAGTTTTCGGCTATAGTAATCAAACATTTAGCCGATAGGCTTGAAATTAAATTTCTAATAGTCTCTTTATTGGTCCAATAATTTTGTGATTTGGGATGATATAATCATGCGGTCAGAAAATTTATTTGCACATTCCCTTTAGTTCCAGTTTCAAACCATATTATTTGTAAATATTAACGCAACCAACAAAATAATTTGTTTGTTTTTATAGAATGTGATTACACCATCGATGCATGGCAAACCCATCACACCATTGCTTATAGCGGTTGTCGTAAGAGACATAATATACGGGTTAAGAAGATATTATGGTTTTCAATTGTTGGCGATAAATCTATCCTGTTTACACCCAACAATACCAAAACTAGTGACGTGCATTAGCGTCAAATGTACAAGATATCTGAAAAGAATGGAATAGAATCATTTTTATCGAATATTAATTACATATAATCCGTACTAAAAGTCATTTCAAATGTTCTGTAACTGTTTTGAACCACTGATTTGAAAAAAAAAAACCTCTGTCCTGGGAAGAATAAGTAAAAAATCCAGCGAGATTATTTTAAAATCATAACTTACAATATAATATTTATGCTATTGTTATAAAACATTTATATATATATATAATAATAATTAAAAGACCCTTAATTCATATATATATACATTAAGGGTCTATTAATGTGGCGTTAATGAGATTTAAGATAACCAAAGACCATTTATTTTATACATTTTAGTCTTTTCAAAAAATATCTTAGTTTTTACGGTTAAAATGTAACTTAGATCTATTCATTGGCATTGCTTTCTATCTGCGTAAAGTTTCATCACGATCTGTTCAGCCATTCCGAAGCCTTTTTTATGTTTAGCATTCCAATAACCCCCCTATACTTTTATAATATAATAGAGTGAAAGAGGTTTTTTTGTATTTTTTTTTGTTAATTCAAACACGCTAATCTCTGGAACTACCAGTCCGTTTTGAAATATTCTTCTTGTATATTATGCCAAAAAGAAATGAAAACGAAAGCCAAATTCATGAGGAATAGTGTAAACTATCATTAGGTTACACCTATTAACTAGTGTTTTTTTTAAATAGGTACAATTTTTTTTCTAAACTCTTTCATTTCACGGTCATGATGTTATTTTGAAAATTTTATTGATTCGGCCATGCACCAAAATATAAATATTTTTATTTTCGCAAAAAAATTGATAAAATGAATGGTGTACTTTTATCTATCGGTATGTACGTTATAGAGTAAAGTCACATTTTATCCTCTCAATCTCCCCCTCCCGGGAAAGCGTCACCCCTACCCCTTCCCCGGCGACACAAGCTTTGTAAAAGGGACGCGGATACTCTAGTGCTAGTGAGGAAGAGAGGATCAATTTTAACTTCGCTAACCTACATATGCCGATAGATAAAATAAGTCCTTTAATTTTTCCAATTTTTCTATAAATTGATTTCTAAAATGCTTGATTTAGGTGTGATGCGTAGATCAATAAAACTGCCAAGTAGGATGAAATCCATTCTTCTGCCATTATCCGTAAGAAATTGTGCGGGCTCCCTCGTACGCGTCTTACTTAAAACTCCACTATTTTTTCGCATGATTTAGATTAAGATTACGTAGAAACGGTTTCCACGTAACAAGTAACAACGTAAAATAAAGTAATTAAGTACTGTGCTAAGGTTCTGTGCAGTACTTAAGCCCCTTCTATCTCCGTCACTTGATTAAATCAAGATCGCAGAAGCTATTGGTCTATAAATCTCTAGACCACTTGATTGGCGTTCGACGTTTTTTTTTTGAAGTGGCAACCCCAGGAATAAGTTTGTAAAATATTAGCTACCAAATAAATTTAAGTTTAATTATTATAAATCATTAATATCCACCTCAATATTTGTGTTGCAATTGTTAATTGTGTTTAAATTATACTGTGTATTAAGTAAAACGTAAGTTGCTTACCTAAATATATTATATTTAAACGTTCGGATTTTATATGTAAGTGACAAGTAACGTACATATTGTTTGAATATTACAAATTGTAGTTCTTGTTATCCCTTCTTATTACATAATTTTTCAGTTCGCTTTTACATATTTAAATCTTTTCTTAAGCGTTTCATTTAAAATCTACAAATATAACCTCACAACATAACTTATTGTCTTTATTTACACTGCTACTTCTGTATTAAGTAGAAGTTCTAGTTTTAACATTTTTAACTAATAAATACAGAGCAAAATGAATACTCGCAATGCCAAGACGCGCCAGCTTGAGACCCAGCTCCAGTTTGCGCTTCAGGCACTAAAGGTGTGCAAGGAGCAGTGTGAAATATTACTAAAAGAAAGGGATGACAATGAAAAAGAAATAGTTGAAATAATTAAAAATAATACACAATTAAAGTGTGACTTGGCAATGTTACACACAGATTTTCTTAATGTCTTAAAAGAAAGGGACCAGCTTCAGGGAACGGTCAATGGGTTTGATCAGTGCAGCAAGGAATATGAGGAAGCTCTCAAATTCATTGCTGCATTGCAATTACAATTGAATGAAACCCAAGAGCAAATTTTACAACTAAACAAAAACTTAGACAACTTAAAAGTCTCCAAAACTCAGAGTCTGTTCCATGAACTTGTAGAATGCACAACGTCTCAAGAATCCTTAAAATTGTTACAAACATTATCAACAGTGGATTTGACAGGTGAAGATGCCTTCATATCGGGAACAGCAGGAAAAATCGCTTGCAGTAACAATAAATTAAAAAAATATATTAAAATTAATAAATACGAGTACATTAATAAATTGCAAAAAAAAACATAAAAAATAAAATAAGTTTTAAAAATCTTGTTAAGTTATGTGAAGAAAAATAAGAATTAATTAATAAGGTCAAATATATTCAATTGAGGTGGATAGCATTAGGAAAAGTTATGAGACTGACATGGAGTATCTTAATTCAGAAAGTTCTTCACTTCATAATGCACTACAAGTTATGACAAATAAATATAAATTAGCTCAAAATGAAATAGAGGAACATATACTGGCCATGGACGAACTGGTGACACTGTGTAAATATAATGAGGAACGTTTTGAGTCATAAGTAAAACATCAGTGTGAGACATAATTATGTAGTTTTACAAAATAACAATAATAAAAACTGTATAAACCTGGTGCATCAAAATATACAAGGTATGTTAGGCAAAGAATTAGAAATTGAATTATTTTTAAATAGTAACATTTTATGTATTACTGAACATTGGTTGAAAGATTACAACATCATATTTAATTTCAGTAATCATCAGGTGGTCAGTTCGTTCAATAGAGATACGTTACGTGGTGGCTCCTTAATATTAGCTAATAAATCCTTGTCATGTAAAGGACGTAAAGACATTGTGAGCCTCTCTGTTGAGCGTACTGTAGAAATGGCATGTGTTAAGCTTAAGCACCTTATTGTTGTCAGTGTTTACAGACCCCCATGTTCAAGTTATGATACTTTTGAAAAAATTATGGAAAAAGTTTTAGTTAAGCTTAGTAAACAGAATAAATCTCTTGTAGTGTGTGGAGACTTTAATATAAAACTCCTGGAAACTTCTTTCATCAGTATTAAATTTTGCTCTTTCTTCAAATTCTATAATCTTGATAATTTATTCTTTGAAGCTACACGTATTGCAGGGTGTAGTGCAACTTGTATTGATAATATTTTTACAGGTGTTGTACCAATCAACAAATCAATAATTCAAAAACTTAGTTCAGATCACTGTGGACAACTGGTTTCATTACCTTATATGCACAAAAAACAGGTAATTGACAAAATTGTGTCTGTTCCTATTAATACAAAACGCCTGGAAAGATTTAGAAGTAATATGGTAAAAAACCTTCCATCACTTGCTTATAAGAACAATGCAGACTATTTGCAAAATAAAGCAATGAATTTAAAAAAAAACATTTACTTTTAAAACATTCTCCAGAAACAGTCGCAAGGCATTTAATGAGTTGGCGACAATAGGAATTCATGAAAGCAGACGAAGGTTATATGACCTTTACCATGAAAGATCATATAATCTTTTCGATGCTTTTAAAGAATATGTTAAAAATTATTATAAAACGTTTAAAAGAGTTTGCTCCACAGCCAAATCGTTACATATTAGCAACGAAATTAAGACGGCTAAGAATAAAATTAAATGACGTGGAGTATAATTAACAATGGAACCGGTAAAGACAAACCTCGTAACTCAAACTATCAATTAAAAATTAACAATGAATTGACTAAATCAAATCAAGAAATCGTAGCGGTGTTTGAGAAATATTTCACTGATATTCCTATCTTGACAACCGAGTGATTGAATATTTCTCTAACTGTCGCCGAGTCATTACTCAAACGGAATGTTAACACCTGTTTAAAAGAATTTAGATTTGAAAAAGTATTATCGCAAGATGTTGTAAAATACTTCAAAACCATTGATGTAAAGAAGACCGCAGTATTGTGGGGGATTTCCGTTACAGTTATTGCGTCCATAATAGATTTAATTGCACCTCATCTTGCTATTATTTTTAATACTTGTATTGATTCTGGTGTGTTTCCTGATTTAATGAAGTATATTAAAGTAATACCTTTATTTAAATCTGGTAGTACATTGGACTCCGCTAATTTTAGACCTATTTCTGTACTAACAACTCTCAGTAAAATTTTTGAAAAAATAATTTTGGATCAATTGTTAACTTTTTTTAATACAAATAAATTACTTCATAAAACACAATTTGGTTTTACAAGGGGTCGCTCGACGTCTGACGGCGGTGTTGAGCTTATGAAATATATTTTTAATGCCTGGGAGAATTCACAAGATGCCTTAGGTATTTTCTGTGATCTTTCCAAGGCTTTCAATTGTGTTCATCATGAGACATTAATCAGGAAACTACAACATTACGGTGTAAAAAATTTAGCGCTTAGACTTATTACTTCATATTGAAGTAACAGAATTAAAAATGTAGTGATTAATGGTAAAGGTTCCTCCGGATCAGTAATATCAATGGGCGTTCTTCAGGGCTCGATTCTTGGCCCATTCCTGTTTTTAATCTATATTAATGACTTACCTTATCTTGTAGGGGACAATCACGACATAGTATTGTTTGCTGACGATACCTCTTTAATTTTCAAACTCAAACGACAGTAAATTAATAATGACGATATAAATAATGCTCTATCGAAATTGGTACATTGGTTTAACGCCAACAATATGCTCTTAAACGGCAATGAAACAAAGTGTATTAAATTTACAATACCTCATGTAAAACATTCGAATACCAATGTACTGTTAAATGGGGAGGAGTTGAGTCTTGTGGATACCACTGCTTTTCTTGGTATTACTATTGACGCGAAACTTCAATGGGGCCCCTATATATCTAAATTAGCAAGCAGATTTAGTTCTGCAGCATATGCTGTAAGAAAGATTAGAAGTCTCACAGATGTTGATACAGCTAGGTTAGTGTACTTTAGTTACTTTCATAGCGTAATGTCTTATGGAATTTTGCTATGGGGTAATGCGGCTGATATTGAAGCTATATTTGTTTTGCAAAAGAGAGCCGTACAGGCGATTTATAACCTAAATTGTAAAGAGTCCCTCAGACAAAAATTTTAAGAAATAAACATATTAACTTTGGCATCGCAATATATTTATGAGAATGTAATGTATGTGCATAAAAACATAAATAGCTTTAATAAGAATAAGAATGTGCATACTTTAAATACTAGGAACAAACAAAAGCTTGTAATGTCAGTTACTAGACTCCACAGAATCAGTAATTCATTTATGGGGCAATGTATACGCTTTTACAACAAAATCCCAGAACATGTTCAAAGTTTGCCAATAAACAAGTTTAAAAGTTTTATTGAAGAAAAACTGTACAAAAAGGGTTATTATAATATCAAGGAATACATGAATGAAAATAACCCCTGGGAATAGGGTGATCGTCACCATGCTGGTTCTATGAAAAATCATTTAAAATTTGTATAAACAAAACTATTAATAAGTGAAATTATGTTTAAAAAAAAGGCCCGCTGGGTTTCTTGCTGGTTCTTCCCATGACTGAGGTGTTTTCCGAACCAGTGGTAAATAAAAAATGACTATCAATAAGTATTATGTAATAATCAATATTGAATAGAAAAATTATTCTTTTCTATTCTATTCTACAGTATTTTTAAAATGAAAAAGATTTCAAAAGAACAAATGCTTTCCGCAATTCGTACATCAGTTTCAAACAAAAGGGACGCAAATTGAATTTGAGGGTTAGTTCCGTTAGGTTCATTTGATTAATTCAATGGATAAACTAGTGAGACTTTTTTTTAGCAGTTGTTCAACTGAACGTAAATCACTTTAAGAGTTGAAGAAATTAGCATCTGAGAGTTTCGTTGAAATAAAGTTCGCTCATATATATTGTTTTTATATTGTTTATAAAAAGTCGTCACATCCGCAATGATGATCATGATGATAATGACCCGCTACGCTACAACGCAGACTGGCTATTTTATAAGAGCTTTTTATGGCTTTTCTTGAAAAGAGCTTACTTTTTAAGTTCAAAGTATGGTTTTAAGTTCATAATACTCAAAGTGAAATATTATATATCTTATACTACTATATATTTTACATGTTCTGATTCGGACTGAGATAAACCATTTTCGGCATCTATTGTTCCCGAACAAAGCGAACAAATGGGCAGTTAGTCTGAGTGCGTCTAACCGAGGTTAAATGTTCTTAAAAAAATTGAAGGGCAAACGGATGCTCGATAATGTCTTCTTTGTAAAAGGTACCTTAAGATACGGAAGAAATTAAGATCATTAATATTATCAACGATCTATGTAGAGGGTTGTGTTCGAAATTTTTCTACGTGATAGATTTCGTAGTAAAAATAACTAAACTAAAGTTAAAAATTTAATAAATATATATAAAAATAAAACAATAAAAAAATATCTGAAATTATTGAAGTTTTCTATATCGGTAAAAAGTTTACAAGATTTAAAAAAAATCATAAGATGAAAAGTAATCGGACTAAATACCATGTTAAAAAATTATAAACCTTAATATTTTTATACTACTCAAATAAAAAAATCATTCACATCGTGATTTCTAATATTTACGCGAACACTATACATTTAAATAAAACTAGTTTGACGATTAGTTTTATCGCGTATATTAATTACATCATTCGTGTGGTTACTAAAAATTATGCACAAACTAAGAAATAATTATGCGTGGGAAAAAATTTCTGTAAATTACTTTTCGAAGTTGGTTAAATATATGAAAAAAGCAAGTTCAAAATCAACAGACGAAACACAGCAACTATATGCTGGTATTCTATGCGAGTTTGCTCGTTTCACGGCCCTGCCGACCCATTTATGCTGTAGCCATTATTTAGTTGTAACCTGTCTCTAGCGTATATATTATGGTAATAGATAAAAGTGGATGGTACATAGTTAAGAGTACGATGAGCAGCAGCATCTTTCCGATCACAATTCTAAAATACTGTGGTCGCCAACCCACCTGCAACCATGTAAAGAATTAGTAAGTAAGTAAATAACCGGCCAAGAGAGAATCAAACTCGTCCATAAAGGGTTTCGTACCATTGTGGTAAATAAAAATAGGGTAAAAACGTGTTGTATGAAACAGATTCACATTTTATTATTTTTGTTGGTTTTGAAACAAATTTTATTATTTTTGTTGGTTCAACAAAAATAATAAAATTTGAGTTTGTTTTTTACAAAATTCCAGTAATTTTAGAGTGTAAAATACATACAGAAAATAAAAAAAAACAACTTAAAAACTAATAAGAAAAAAAAGAACATTGGCATTCTCTACCATCTAACCTTGGGTAGAACAGAGAGTGAGTTTGGGCAGTAAAGTGGTCATGATATAATTCAGTTCAAGTATATACATGCAACACATACATAAAATATACACATATATATTATAAAATATATATAATTCAAATACATATATAAATATGTGTGTTATGCGCGGGAGTCGCGGTCGATTTTCGAGAGGCGTACAGCGCGTTTTCACAATCGCCTCCTCCAATTTACCCTTCATCTGCTCTAGTTCGTGGGTGACTATTCCATCATCGCCCTGATCAAACAGAGCGGGAAGATCCATGGTGGTTTCCACATGTGGCTACTGGTCAATGGACTTAGGAGCCGCATCCCCAGCTATAGATGGTTTTTCGATGGGGGAATAGCCTCACGCTGTAGTCGTTCGAGTTCGGCATTATCATGCTCTATGATGGGAACAGACGGCTCCAGCTCAGCAAAAAAGCGATGCATCCGGGCCCGTTACGCTATTCTTCCAGTTTCTTCCCCTTTTGCCCTGTAGTACGCCCACAATGCGTTTGTGTTCATATTTTTGTCCAACACATGCGGCGTACTCCATCAGCGGTGGGTGCTGCTTGCCGAGTCCGAGAGGGCCCTGCCAACACTTAGCCATCTGGTGGGGATGATGGATGCGAAGGGCTGCTAGGTGTTCATGCAGCACCTCACGCTCGGTTGGCGGCCCGCATGCTGTCGCGTCCAGCGCCAGCTCCAGACGCGCCCCAGCAACCCCCCAGGCAGCGGCCCTATACGCGTTCTATTTTGGTCCATCATCCATAAAAATTTGCATTATTATTATTATTAGTATTATCTGGGTTATCTATAAAGTTTTCTTATCTGGTTGGGCTGTTTAAATATATATTTGTAAACGAAAGATATAAATCAATATAAATATCAATAAAATAAAATAACTACATAAAAAATACATAAATAAATAAAAACCCAACCAGGTGGAAGCCCTCGGCAGGGGAGACCAAACGGCCGAGGGTTAGGGGGAAAGGAAAAGAAACCGACGGACTATGCGGACGGTATCAAGGAGCACCGCCTGCATTTGAGCCTGTATTATTATTATTATATTATTAATATTTTCGATGTTTTGAATATTTTGCAGCGACTTTAGTTAAGTTGTTTTTTTTCGTTACATTCTACAGTTATAACAATAATATTGCACGCAATGCCCTCAAGCTCAAAGCTAAAAAACCTTATTGTCTGCGAAGTTTTGACAGACAGATTTAAGACCTTACAACAAGCCATTTGTTTAAAAAACTTTGCACACAACCTTATTCATCATTCAATATATTTTATTGACTTTAGCAACTTTTTAGGGACCATTCAAGTAATTATTTAACTTTAAAAGTTTTCCTTTCCTCCTTTTTTCAGTTTTAATGTTTAATGACAAACCTTTGAACTTCCTTAACAATAACATGTGTAACGTTAGTTCAAAAACTATCTAAAATTCTGGGTGTTTAATTTGGAATTTTATTTTAATTATTAGTGAACTGGATACAAACTCGGATCGATTGCATAATAAATTTTACTCGTATTGAATGAAGAAACGCGGCCATACCCATACCCGACCAGAGCTTATTTAACAGACTTCAAATAAAGTGAAGGATTCCAAATTAATCTGTATATATTTTATGTATGTTGAGACATAACTTTATTGTTTGTGAACTGATTTTAATGAACCTCTTTTTATTACATATCTAATACTCTAGGTGTGGTCATACATAAATTTTAAGAAAGAAATTGACATTTAAAATTGAAAAATAGGGGATGGAGTTTGTTCAGGCTTATTGCGAAAGATAAACATAATACTGCAAAATTGAACTCTTAATTTAAATTATATATTTGCGTACATTAAATACAGAGACGATTCTCAAATAAATAGTGCGATATTGAAAGTTATAAAGAAAACATTAGTTATTACGTTGATGATGTTGTCTTCTAATACGCGATTCTTATTGAGTAGATATATTTCATCACGTCATGTTCAAATGAGGTGAATGGATGAGTTAATGAATGAAACGATGAATGAATATACTTTTTTTATTTTTAAAAAATGTTTAATAAAAATAAAAGTTTAATGTACACCACGAACAAATATACAAATAACATAACCAAAATCAGATTATATTATGTACAATTTGGTGGCCTTATCCACTACATAGCGATCTCTTACAGGCAACCAAAAGTGTAAAGGAATAAAACAATTAATCTTCCAAGGAGGTGCTTGAGCGATTTCATTATATTTAAGGCGCAGTTAATATTAAGGCAAAGTTTTACACTTTTTACATTTTCACAAATTTCTATATATAACAATTTAGACCACATTCAAGGCCTTCCTTGAACTTCTGTAATCCATAATTCACACAAAAGCAGAAGAAAAATTAGAACCCGACTTTAAAAACTAAAAAGTATAAATTAATTTGCACATAAGAGCTTATCACGGTCTATATGAGGAAGACCAATTTTTGAAATTATAAGGCGCAGTTGAAATTGTGATCCATGTTTCTGATATGTAGATTGCTTGTATATTATTTTCTTCTTCTGTTGCAGCTTCTAATAAGTGTCGTTTATTTTTTAATACTCCTTACATTTTGGTATAATCAAAGTTAGTAACGAAATTATTATAACCTATGTTCGGTAATTCACGCTGCGTACCTATTGATGGTTTATGATTTTTCACATCATGTTTATTTGTTTTAATTCCGTGTTGGTTTTTTTCGACACATAGGCCTTGCTTTAGGGCTGTTTGAAAATTTGTGTTTGATATGTGGTCTGTCTTATATTTTCTACCGTTAAGGAATAATTTGTTTTCGATAATGTTTGCCTTTTGACCACTTTGACGTGCTTTAATTAAAAAAGCGAACATTTTTTTTTCTTTCTTTAGTTAATCCTTATTTAGTTATTCCGATATGACTAGTCCTGTACCTCTGAAATAATGTCGGTGCTGTAGAATCTAATTAGTTATGTTTTTGCTTAATAGTTCGTTAATTATCGGTCTTTGCTTTTGTATTTTCCCCCTTCTTTCTACTTCTTCTATATAGCCTTAGAAGGTAATGTTCATAATGTCTTGTAAAGCATAGACTATTCCTTCATGCAATCCGTGTTCATCTTCCCAATGTTGTTCATCTAAACATTGTTGTTCACTTTTTTTATGAGTATTAGTTTTATTCTCAGTATTCTGATAGTTTTTGTCAAACTTTTTATTAATAAAAAACTCTTGTTTGTGTCTGTTTCTAGTTTTTTTACTTATTTTCTCTAGGGTTTCATTATTTTCAGTTATTTATTTGTTAATTTTTTTATGCTCGATGTTTAGTGGTAAGATCACTTGCATTTCCTTTGTAACAGTTTTTGAAGCAATATTTTTAATTTCAGTTATGATTAATTCTTTAAGCTCAGTGGCTATTTGTACTTTTAATATGTCTCATTTTTTATCCAGTATTTCTTACCAACGTTGTAAAATGAAAGGGGTAACTAATATTTCTGCCGGCATATCAGTAACACTACAAGTCTGCTGCATAAATAGCGAGCAGTCCCGTTAGAATATCTCCGAAGACGCTCGAATTAGAGTCGTCTCCGAAGATGCTATCATTTGAATTGGAGGTACGTTTTGTTCCCAAGGTAATATTGCTTAGGCTAGGTGATTGTTGTTCTTCAGTCAAGCCTGTACATGCGTTAAATTCAGCTCGCATATGGTGGAGTTTGAGTTTATGGTTTTAGGCATGTTACTACGGCAAGTTTGACAAATCTAATTCTTTTTGCACTCAGGAGACATAATATTATAAAAACGTTTAGAACTAACATTTAAGCAATCTAGATCATACCTTTCATTGCATTTGGAACATGTTAAATATTGTTTGTTTGTTATAACTTGGAAACAGCCACCACAATTTAATGTCACTGATGCTATCTTGTAGTGTATATGAGGTCCAGCCTACTATTCAAGTACATAGAAGTCGTTTGTTCGTCAATTGCTATTAGCTGACATTACTCTCAACATATTCGAACTTTAAATACTTAATTTTAAAATAAATAAACGCCATCTATTATGTAAACTATATTTATCTATTTATTAGTCCAAGGCAGTCGATTTATTTGCGTTGTTTTAGTCTTATTCAAGTTAGATGGAGCTATATATAACAGTTATGTACTCTTCAATAATTATCATTTAGTAGATTTAATCACATTTTTTTAATTATAGATTTATTCAAGAAGTCCATTGTTTCTGTAATAACTAAGATATGTTTTTTCGTTTACTGAAGGAAAAATAATCAAATATTTTTTTTTAAATAAAATTTGTAGCGATTGTTAATACATTTGAATAAAATTAACTACAATTATAAAAATTACAGACTTAATTAATAGTTAAATTTCCTAAAATTAATTATAGTGTCCAATTATGTCTTTTGATTAAATGTCGTTATGATGCTCGTTATCGCTTTTTTGCTAATAAAATACTCCCAACTTGGTTACATACAAAATTCAAAATAAGTCCGTTTGCACTAATCACTTTTAATGGATAACATTTGTAGTTTTTATTTACACTGTCATAAACTCACTTAACTATGAAACAACAAAAATAATTCACATTCAATATTTTTTAAATTTATAATATTACGGAGCCGATGTTATCGTGACACTAGCGCCAATGAAATTTCTTAATCCGTTTGGCTATGTCAGTTACTCTGGTTCTACTGCGGATATCCTCATTTCTAAGTTGATTACGCAGAGAAACCCCGAGAAAAGCCCTCTCTCTCCATAGCTCGCTGAGATTGTATAACTTGTATAATTATTACATTATTTAATTTTATATTAAGGCAAACGACAAACGTTGAGGGTATTACGTTTATCCCTTCGTCTTTTGTTCCGTTTATTTGATTCCAATAGTAAAATCATTTTTAACAAAACGAATCATTTTCCTTTCAATATTAAGTTGTTTTTGTTTTCAAATTAAATTATATTTCATTTTGGTAAGTATAAATTTGTATATTTGTTTTCTTAAAGGTGTCAAACTAGTATACAACTAATAGAATCCGAAAACATTTGCATAATTGGTAAAAGTGTTATACACGTAGGAGGTGTTGTTATGTAGAATTCTAACATGAATATACGTAGTTTCAATTTTATTTTTTCTGAAATAATTTGTACGTCATATTTATTGTCATTTTAGCGCTTCTACCAGTCTCATCATTTACCCTTCAATATTTTTCAAATTCTTTCGGACCATCGGCGAATCGAATCACAATAAACAATATTAAAACTAATATTTCCTCAATTCATCATACTTAAATAATTTGCTAACTCTTTCATTTAATCTTTATGTTCCATACGGACATAACTACAAACAATATTTTTGTAAATGAAGGTGGAAAATTAGTACATAATCTAATTACTATAACTGATGGTAAATGGATACTGTGACCCATATACCGGCATTAAGGCTCGAATAAAAATCAAAATGCAGATGCAAAATTCTTTGCTGTTTCTTTTTCAAATGGACTTCATTATAAACCGTGTATTTTGTAAATAAAAGAGTTATAACTTGCAGTCTAACGTACTTGCATTTACAAAGGAAATTTTAATTAAGAAATATACGTCTAAGAAGACACAGCTAGAAAAATAAACAGTTTCCATTTTAAAAACAAATTCTGTTTTTAATATTTTATGTATTCTATGTGCCGCTAACACCGTCTGCTACGTGACAATTTTTCACCTTTGTGTAGGTTGTGTCAAGAAGGCTAATATCACAATGAAACATCGACGCTTTAGGTGACGTGTCAAGGATTTTTTTCTTTGTACCTTTCAAGTGGATTAGTGATCGAACATCGAGCGCATGCAAACTGGCACTGTGTACATTATCTATCCATATAAATAAAATTGAAGTGACTTTTCTGTAACATTAAAATAAATGGCTACTGTCAAGCTCAGGAGGTTATTTGCACGCTATTAAGACATAAACCATTTGAAAATGTTTGTCTGTTTGTCTGTCTGTCGGTCTGTCCGAACTAATCTTCGAAATCTCTGAACCGATTGTTATGGAAAATGTATGAAAAAATAGATAGTAATGCGAGGAGGGTTCATATGTATTTTCTGCCGACTACCAAAGAGGAGACGGTACTCAATTCAATATGTTTTTTTTTATGTGTGTTACCTCATAATTTTTTACTGGGTGAACCGATTGCGATGATTCTTTTTTTATTTAAAAGCTGGTTCTTGTCTTGGTTGGTTGATCTTTGATCAAGGTCAGACCAATAATTTTAGAGTTATTCTTAATAACTTATATTGAAGTCGGCTGAACATAATTTTTAATTTTAAATTATATCTGTAAAACTTGTCCATTTTTAATAAAATAACTGAACATTGTTAAAATATACTATATAGGCGACAATGGGACGAGTTCTTCGTATTAAATAAATATGACCATTACCATTAGATACTTACAGAAGTCCACTGCCGAACATAAGCCAACCCATAGGTTGCCTCATATGAAGAATCTTGCCATAGTTGCCACGATTAGCAGGCGGAAAGGCAACCGCAGTTTCTAACAATTTTGAGTTGTATCTTTTATGGAATAGAGTGACAAACGAGTAACCAATCCACCTGATCATAAGTGGGTGCTGTGGCCCACAGACAACTGCATTTATCCTTAATTAAGAATCAAAGACGGCTCCGTGGCGCAGTGGCATAGCAATGAGTTGCAGCGCTAAGGGTTCAAATCCCACATAGATCAAGTATTTGTATGGTTTACAAATAATTGTTCTGGGTCTGGGTCCTTGCGAAATCTATGTATGTAAATTGCTCCCGCGATACAGGAGAAAATCCTAGTGTGAAGGTAACATTTTTTAAAATTAAAAAAAAATGTAGATGCGTTATCCCCCCTGAGGACTTAGATGGAATGCATCTTTTGCAGTAAAAAGGGTCTTTGATTCTCCACACTCACCATACGAAACACAGCAACACTAAGCTGCTATTTTACGCTGGTATTCTGTGAGAGCGTGGTCCTTAGGAAGATACCCATCTCAGGTTTCAGTTTTCCGCTGTTGCCTCTTACGATACTCGCGGGACAATATTAGATAGTATTATATATTGTCACTCCGCCACTATATGGTTAAACCTAAATGTACGAGTACACGGCCACACTTCAAAATTTAAGGAAAGATTTTATTTTTATTTTGGCAGCAAATCAAAATATATAACATCTATACATCTTGCCAGTATGGAAAGAAATTCAAAACATCATTCGCGCTTTAACAATAAATGTTTTTATAAATTAGTTCCTAATTTGTATGATTTAGCGAAACAAAAGCTTCAATTCCAGAGAAATTTCGAATTATTTCTGTAGTAAAATTCAAAACGATATTCTCTGATAATATTGATGTATATTATCATTAAGTGAGCAATAGAAAGAAATTGGGTATGGTCTTCAGTTATCATAGTTTGTCTTTGAATTGTAAAAGTATACCTTAAAACCTTTTTGTCAAGTAAGAATTTATTTGAACATTTTTTAACAATGTCATGCTAAATCGTGATACCGTGAAATCATATCACTTATGAAATTATTTCTGTGTAATGGGTAGCGTGTGATATGAGTAAGTAATAAAAAGTTCTTAGCAAGCAGTATGGGTTTAATTTCGTCTTCATCGCACCATAGTATTTCATAAGTAACTTGTGTCGTTTGACTGCAGCAGGAACAAAAAACGACATTAGGAAATTCAAAAAAGTTTCCATGACTTTCGGTAGATGGCGGTATATTAATATTGTGTTAATGCTAGATTATATTATATACTCAGGTCAGTATCAAAAACTATAAGAAAGTTGGGCTTGGGCACAACACTGTGCAGAACAGAAATACAGTGCACAAAATAGAGACGATAATGAAAATGAGTATATGCGCAAGCGTAGATGTATCATCTATTTCTTCACTCTCATAGCCCCCATAGGACGGCGAGAGAGAGAGAGAGAGAGAGAGAGTTCAGGAGCAGGGCCAACGGCTTTACGTACTTTTCAAGGCTCTGGGAATGAAACACCGCCATCTTCCTGACAGTTTCTTGACAGAAAAAGTCAATAAGTGATTTGTTTTGGCCTTTCAACGAGACATTCATTTCGATGTAATATTATCATGTAATTGTGTAAATGTCGATTCGCTATCGATACCGATAGTATCGATTATTAGCCGTGTTATCTTATTCTTAGTGACTATCTTTTACTCGGTCTCATTCGCATAGAACATTCGCAGATATTTAATAGTTAACCGCAAATATTGAACCCAAGAACCAATTCAGGTTCAGGTACAACTATCGAAATACCTCTAAAAATATTTAAAATAATAATTAAATATTTACGTAAAAAAATATAATTAACATATCTTTTATTACTCATAGTATTAATGTACAATTTTTTTAAGTAAAAACAAAATAAAAATCGAATTTGAATCCAAAACTAGAGACAGAATAAAGTGTAAGGAACCATTTTTGTGTAAAATTGCAAGCAGAAAGTTTTATTCGAACCTCTTTTATATTAAGAGATTCATATGAGATAATCATCAAAAACCATTTATTTAATAAATTTTTCGATTTTACAAAAAAGACTTGCCGGTTTTTTGAATAAAATATAGCCTAGATCACTCTGTTACTACTTTTTATTTGTTTGTAAAATTAAATCACAAACAGTTTAGCCATTACGAGAATTAGCCCGGACAGACAGACAGACAGTCGTCTGTACAATCATTTTATAGCAAGAGAATTTTTTTAAATGGTTAAAAATCCAATAAACCCAAGCGGGTAGGAGACAACATAAATTCCACAAATTACCTATGAAATTATTTTCGTAATTGCGTACATTAATCGAATTGATTTGATCCTGTATGAGTTTATAACATTCCTAATAAGAGATGAGATGATAAGCAGTGATAGATTGGCTAAATTTAAGTCTAATTTTATACTTGATACAGTAGCCTCTAGGTTCCAAAATTTATCAAAGAAATTTGCAATTGATATCATGCCGTGATATAAAAGCGGTCGCTATAAGAAATAAATATATTTAATTTGGCCTTTCAATATATTTATGATCACAAAAACAAAAAAATAATAAAAAATTATATACACTCTGTAAGCACATTTTAGTAAAAATTTTGTACAGCCGACTTCAATATAAGTTAATAAGAATAACTCAAATAACTCAAAAGCTATTGGTCCGACCTTGATCAGATTCATATGTGGCCACACGAGAAGTATCCGCTTTCATATAAAAAAATAGTCATCGAAATCGGTCCACCCAGTAAAAAGTTATGATGTAACAAACATTAAAAAAAACATACGCGTCGAATTGAGTACCATCTCCTTCTTGGAAGTCGGCAGAAAATGCTTTGGGTTTTCCGTGAAATGTTTTCATACTTGTGGCGGTCGTGATTAAGAAGGCAAATTTAATGTGCTCTTTGAATACTTATACGAGTACATATGTTTCTGTAATTTTATTTGATCATTGTGTTTGTTTTGTTGAAAGGAAAATTGAAATTGAATGACGTGCCCTTTGAATGCTTGTGCGTGTTTTTGTGATTGTGTTTGATCATTGTGTTTTGTTGAAACGAAAATTGAAATTGGATAACCCTATTTGTGCCGAATGGAATAAGAGTCATTCCTCTTTTGGTTTTCACATTTTGTTGGCACTGTCTAAGATATTTATTTGAAATGAGAAATAGGGCTGTCTCTTACGTTTATCGTTTTGTTTAATTTGTCAGTTTGACCTATGTGCATCGGTGTTTAATTTGTTTGAATTAATTCTGTAGTTGAACATTGATGCTTTTGAAAATTGGTTGAAATATGAGCATAGGACTACTTGTCGAAAAGGTGGTGGATGGCTTGATTATGCCTACTTGTTTGAAAATTCATACTAAGGACTATCTGTGCGTTTCGTTTGGCTCTCCACAGGCGACGTTCATGTGGAATTTGTGGGTGCTCTGTGAACCGCGCATTCCTTGTTCGAGAGCGTCTCCCGGTTGATTGTCTAGAAATCATTGCAATTGTGCCGTCACGTTAAGTGCCCTTTTTTGTGTGTTGGCTGGTTTGTTAGTTTACGTGTCAACGAGGCGTATTTTGAATTCTTATCGCGACGTGGTGTTTGATGTCGAACGAAGGAACTTAGTTGTTTTTAACGCTGAAACGTGTGACTCATGAAGATATCGCGTTAATTCCTTATTTATAAAATGGCGATAAGTGAATCCGGGACATTGAATGTTGAACTTTGAACTGCGGTCCGTTGCTGTGTCGGGTATCACGTGTTCGATTGTACGATAAATATGAAATTTGGCGAGTTTAAGTTAGTTAAGTGTACAATGAAGTTGATAGAGTGAAATAGTGACAGAAAGAAAGAAATGGTCCAGCGGGGAAGACTGCTGGAGTGGTGCAGCATTGTGGGGCAGCCTGGAAATCGGCCGCTGCCGGTCACCTCAACTGGTCCAGATCTCAGATATATACACCTCACTAAACACTACTTGCCATGCACCTTACACACACTTACGGCCTGACCGAGCCTTGGGGCGATCTTAGAGTCGGAAACAGGTACGTACTATATTTTCCTAGTATTCTCCCATATAGTTTAGTATGATAGGACATTCTTTCATGTGGCCATTAGGCCCGACCCGCGTCTGCCCGTTGAGGAAGCTGCTATGGGCCCCAGCCAAGACGATCTGTGCCGGGGCAGCTGCGGGCCGTAACACTCGCTATAAGACTGTTTTTGTATTTTGTTGTGTGTACATAAATTAATAGAAAAAAATCGGAGACTCTTTGTAATGAAAATGAGGTATTCTATCTTAGTCCTCAAGGGTGAAAACTCATTTACATTTGAAATTTTAATGGAGGATAAATAATAATATATGTCTATGAGCCACACTATACACTTACAATCAGGTGGACTGTACGCTCGTTTGTCACCCTCTTACTATGAAAAGGGCGCTTTACTATCTTTGGCTGTATAACTGCTGCTGCCGTATGGTGACAAAGTAAGGATTCCATCGTTTTTCTCGATCGGATTATAAACAAAGAGGAGTTACTTACTTTCAGTGACGCTGTGTGAGTTGGCCTAATGACTGGTAGCCAAGTAGCTCGCTTAGCCACATCGCCTTACACACATGCATCGCACACATTCCTCTTGCTTGTTTTGTATGTACAAATACATCGCTTCTTTTTTTCCACCAGTGCTGCCCTGAGCGAGGCTGGAAATATTGTTCCATTTGGTGAATATATTTTTTGCGCACCGGTTAGCTTCATCAGTCCTATTGGAAAGGATATTATATCATAATATACCTCAATATGTTACATTAAACTTGAAAAATATTGGACCACATTGCAACAATTTCTTAATGAAATTAATAAAACTACCTTTGATATCAGTGCTTGGTTAATATACAAATGGAACACTTAATTTGTCCATTTCTGTGAAAGTATCATAATTTCTAAAACCCTAACAAAATTAGATAAAAATCTAGTAGGAAAAATTTAAGCATAATATACGTAATATTACTTCAATAATATATAATCTACCGTGGAGTAGCGGTGTAAGAATACCCACTAACCCATATCGTCCCGTGTTAGGCGACAGCGGGAAAATAACTAAAAGATGAGCAACAGCGTCTTCCTAATCAAAACTAGAAAATAAAAAAAACTGTGGTTGCCAACTCGAATGCCCAGCGTGTTAATACACGCTTATAAGGCAATCGAGGTGAAGGTCTGTGTTTAGCAGTGGACTTTTGAATGGCTGTGAATGACGCGATTAATCACTTTAAGTGTAAATTTTAAGGACATTAAATAGTGTTCATATTTAGTTAATAATATTGTGTATAGTTAAATCACAAGTAAATTGCAAATCATGTCACTACTGGATTTATAGAAATGACTTTCAACAGTATAGATTACATTTCAACATAATATATTACTCAACAGTGCGATTGTCTTGAGATCTTGATTAGTTTCCTGGCAATCTCGGGTCCTGTTCCAGATTTGATAATGTAATAATATCTATCGTTAATTTTCTAATTGTACAGTCATTTATTTGCTGTCAGTTGGAATTGTATCAGTTCTCAAACATTGCTTATTAGCAATGAGTATAAATTTGAAAAAAAAAATACTACAAGAAGACACGGTATACAATAATTAACTATATTTTATATAATTTAGTGATAAATCTTTTCTTTTTTTCCTAGTCCACAAAAAATAATAATACCTGCCATATAATATGTTATCGTTAACATTTGAAAAAGTTTTCTTTATTTATTTTAAGCCAGACATTAGATGTATTATACTTTGAAAGTGATAAAAACTCTCTTTAAAGTTCTCCATCCATATAAGTTACAGCTGACACAACAAAGAATGTCGAAGGGATGCGATTTTAAAGTAACAACTACTACACATAAATCAAGACATTAAGCTGATATGTCGATACAATACACCTGCAGTATTGGAGAGTGCAATGATCTTAAGAGTATAGACTACGTTCATTTTTGTTACAAGTATACATTCTAACAATAGTTTTTTTTACAATTGGCGAGACCCTCTAAGATGTCCGCGTCAGCAGAATATACCGAGTGCAGACCACGGGCAAATGCTGAGTGGACAAATGGAAATTGCTGAGTTTCTGGATGGGCTCTCATGCAACTTTTTTAAGCATAGAATTTTAAGTTAGTCTTAAGCGAGTTCCGATTGCAATTAAACATATTTAAAAGGTTTTAACCTTTTATAAAGTAACACCTGATTATATTAATTATATACATATTTAAATTAATAAAAACAGTATTTTGATAAGTCCTGCGGCCCTTGTATAACTTGATTAGTTACCATACTATACTATTAATCCATAAAACATATCCTAGTCCTAGTGTTATAGTAAACGATGGCTATCTTCAACTCACGTGGTAAAGCGGTAGCATGGCTTTACTACGATACTGCACCAATATTGCACAATAGTGCATCACTAACTATATTGTGGTTGTAGCACGAATGTAGCACACAGGGCAGTGTTTTTCCTTTTAGTAATAGCTTGGCTTGACTTTAAAAGTTAGATCCAAGCTGCAGCTACATATACAATGGCCGACTCATTCGGAATATAGCTGCAGCTATTGCAGGAATGTGTCGGCTCGACCGGGGATGGAGCACGCTCTGACATAATACTAGCGTAAAATAGCAGCTTAATTGTGTGCTTTGTATAGTGAATGAAGAGAACAGGAGACCCTCTCAATGGAAACGAAGAATTCAAGGTGCATCTGTATTTTGATTCTTAACCGAGGACAGATATAGATATCTATAGGCCGCAGCATCCAATTACGATCAGGTGGACTGTGTATTTGTTTGTCATTCTATAAAAACTTAAAAATATTATTTTTTGCTGTGATCTACGCAATAAGAATTTATAGTATCTTAAAGACTGTAAGTGGTATGATTCGGTTGGTATTTAATTTCTTTAAAAACGTTATTATTTTCATTCAAGCAAGCCCTTTTTACTGGAAATAAGGCATTCCGTCTTAGTCCTCGCGGGTGACAACGCATCTACATTTTGATTTGTAATAGAGGATAGATGTAGATGTCTATGGGCCGCAGCAACCACTTACCATCAGGTGGAATGTGTGCTCGTTTGTCACCCTTATCCTATAAAAAAAAGTTAACTGGAGGTTTTGTTTGGTTTATTTCATGTCTGAAATAAATTACTTTTAATAAAACTTAGCAGATGTTCTCAATCACCTTTAGGTTAGGCCTAAACATCCTACGGTTCAGCAATTTATTCAAGCATATGAGTATTTTATGTAAATTGGATCTGTTCAATCAAATTAGCTTCTTTTACCATACAAAATTTTCCCGTAGGAAGAAATTTCATTTGATTGAAACTTACTTACTTACTTATCTTCACGCACAATCCTTGACGGGGTAGCCAGAGAGAACAGATCGCCAAGTGTCACGATCCTTACAAACCTCTTTCGCTTCTTTCAGATTCATTATCTTCTTCATGCATGCACGTCTAAGTATCCGAGTACTTTTGACCCTACCCTCTTCGAGCAATTTGCTCACATGGTCTTCGAAAGTTAGTCTCGGTCTACCTCGACACCTTTTAATATTAACTTTCGCGCTATATATTTTCTTCACCATTCGGTCTTCACTCATTCGCACAACGTGCCCAAACCACCGAAGCACGCCCTTATCAATTTTTGTGATAAGGGCGTGCTTCGGTGGTTTGGGCACGGCTTCGGCTTCTTTCAAACCTGCCATATTGCGAATCTCTTCGTTTCGCTTTCGGTCGGCCATGGTAACGCCGCACATTTTACGAAGAGATCGCATCTCCACTGCATTCAACTTACTTTTATGCTTCTTCTGGCAAACCCAGGTTTCGCTGCCATATAACAAAGTCGGTACCAACACTGCGTTATGTATTGCAAGGCGTGCACTCTTCGCTACGCCTTGCCTTTTGACTAACGCAGTCAGGGCACCATTGACTTTGTTCCCGGCAGCGACACGCCTGTCCACATCTAAATCACATCTTCTATCCCGGCTAAAAGCACTCCCCAAGTATACAATTTCATTTACCTGTTCTACACATTCCTGATTTACCCATATTTCACACTTCGTTCTCTCTTCGTCCCTTTCAAACGGTTTGCTATTTTAACCGACTTCAAAAAGGAGGAGGTACTCAATTCGACTGATGTTTTTTTGTTATGTGTTACCTCATAATTTTTTTCTAGATGAACCGATTTCGTTAATTATTTTTTTTTAGTTGAGAGCTGGTGTTTTTCACGTGGTTCCATATATAATTTAATCAAGGTGTGAACAATAGTTTTTAGGTATCTTTAATAATTTATATTGAAGGCGGCTGTACAAAATTTTTAAATTTATCACTTGTATAAATATTATTTTTGAAGTGTTTAAGCAATTTGAAAGTAAAAAAAAAAGGTAGAATAAGTGGCTTTAAGTAATAATTAGTATACTATTTACTTAATTATTAAATTTAAATTGTACACCTTAACCAACAGGATTACAAACGGCGGACTTAATGCCTTTTGGTATTCTCTTCCAGTCAACCCGGAACGTCTGGAAATAACGTGATCGATGTTGGCCTTTAAAGCCAAGTTGGACAAAACTATCGTATCTTATGCACGATTTTGATGCACGAATACATTGAACATGAATTAATACTTCTTGAAATAATATATGCTCGAAAAAATATGCGCATATATGAAATGAATTTAAACATATATATATATATATATATATATATATATATATATATATATATATATATATACATATATATATATATATATATGTATATATATATATATATATATATATATATATATATATATATATACATATATATATATATATATATGTATATATATATATAATATAATAGAATGAATTTAAAAAAATTGATTTTAATCCAGATAAAAAAATTATAACGGTTAAAGGTTAAAAGGGTTAAACAAGCATATGACTCACCTGATGGTAAGTGACTACCGCCGAATAACTGCAACACCAAGGGAATTGCAGGTGCATTCCCGGCCTTACAAAAAGGAGAAAGCTCTTTTCTTGAAGATTCCTAAGTCGTATCGGTACGGAAATATCGCCGGTGGTAAGCTATTCCATACAGAGGTCGTACGCGGAAGAAAACTCCTAGTGAAACGTACAGTGGTGGACCGCCAAGCATCCCGATAGTGTTGATGGTATCGGGAGTTTTGCCGCGATGTGCGTTCGTGAAATTTGATGGCGGGGATTAATCCGAATAATTCCTCAGAGCACTCCCCGTGGTAAATGCAAAAGAAAATGCAAAGAGATGCCACAACTCTTCGCAGTGCCAATGAATCGAGCCGATCGGAAAGGATTCGGTCGTCGACGATTCGAGTCGCTTAGTGCTGGATGCGATCAAGTGAAAGGAGTTGACACTGGGGAGCCCCATCCCAGAGATGGGAACAGTAATCCATGTGAGGCCGAACCTACACCTTGTAAAGTTGCAGACGGTGTGCTGTCATGAAATACTGGCCAATTTGGCCTTGTCTTCCAAGTAAACACAAAACTGCACATCACTCGATATGTCGACGCCGAGGATTCCGATACTGGCTAAGGCAACAAGGGGAGTGCCTTCAAACTGAGGAGATACGACAAAATGGTTCTTTTTAGCGATAAACGCGCAAACTTGTGTCTTCTGAGGATTAAACTGGACTAGATTTAGTCGAATTAGAAGAATGACACAAGTTCATTTTGCAGCCAGTGTTCCTATTTTTGCACTTCCCGAAGTTGATACCCTTTAGAACAGGTCCATTAAATGTAATAGAATGACGATCAATTAGTCTTTAGATAATATAGATTTATGCGTCGTCTCCAGTGTAATAGGCGACAATAAAATTAACGAGTCGAGAAATTAGCGGCATCCTTTTCACTCTCTGTCGCTGAAAATTTCGGAATTCGGGAAATAATTGTATTTCAGTTTGCATGCTACTTACGTTCATTACTTTGTTACTTCGGTCAGAACCGTTAAACATAGCATTGATAAAGATTACTTAACATGTTATTATTTATGACAAAAGTCAATGGAGAGGCACTTTTTATTTGTTTTTTATTTAATTAATTGTAATTAGAATTGTCTCCTGTATTGTGGAGGCAGTTTACAAATATAAATTGCACAAGAATACCAATACTTGTCTTTTGGATTCGAACCCGCGGCCCCTAAAGCTGCAACTTATTACTTAGCCACTGCTTCACTGAACCGTCAATTCCTTTTTTATTAGTGCCTGTATGTAACAAATGACTCAAACTATATATTTTTTTAATCGTCAAACAAATTATATTTTTCTATAATTAATATATTTGATTAAGTTTTCCTAAATGATTTTAGTAGACGTCTTAAAATGGGACTTCTTCGTAAGTTAATTATTTACTGGCTAGATTTGACTGAAAACTAATTTTGAAACATAATGGATCTATGTAAAATCTTTCAGACTATGTTTAAGAGAATAAATAGAATTGGGTAAAAATCCCCTTTCAAAAATAAAATAATATAACTATATTTTCCTCAGTTTTAAGAAATAGACTCTGTTTGACAGTTAGCCATTGCAGACTATTTATTCTGATAATGCCTCATTAAGAGGCAAAATACGTGTCTTATTATAGATGATTATGTAAATTATTACCTGGTGTGGTAGTGGTGGTTGTGTTGGGTGAAATGATATTAGCTTATGTAGTATATGCTCTTCAAACTATTACACACTATTTCATATTTGAACACGGATTTTACAAAATATCAATTTATAGAGGCACTAACGGGGCTTGATCTCGAGTTACTCGGTTACTGATGGTCAATACCAGCGTAAAATGGCAGCATAATGCTGCTGTGCTTCGTATGGTGAGTGCAAAGAATTGAAGACACTTTTAACTTTAAAAGAATCATTCCATCTTAGTCCTCAGGGTTGACAACTCATTTGTATTTTAAGATAAATGTCGATGACTATGGACGCCTATGGCCTATACCATATGGTGGACTATGTGTTCGTCTGTCACCCTATTCTATAAAAAAATACTAAAAAAATTAGGCTTCTATCCTTTGAATTCTATCTCTTAGAAGCTTCTATTTAATTTAATGTATGCGTACGCTCGTGCATGCGTACATCTCTTCGTTTCGCATATAACGAGCAGAAAGGCTAATGTCATTTCCAAACCAATTTCATCCGTGGTTGAATAGCATAATGAATAAATGATTTGGTTTTTATTATCTCTTATGTAAAATTAACTAACTTTTAAAGCCGTACCGAAAATCTATCAATTTTACGAACGCACACCTAATCGCACAAAATATATGTTTTTACTAGCAATCGGTAACTTTAAAATGTTAAAATAAAACAAAGAAGACGTAAAATCTATCCTTACCATAGATTGAGACAAAGGCATTGACCATAAAGCCACTTTTTAATGCTAAGAAACAAGTTCAATGCATAGTTCACGAACTGTATTAACATGCAAAACACTTTTGTTTTAGATTGAAATTTTGCAATACTAATATACTTTTCAACGCTACAAGTAACTAAGGGCAGTTTATTTTCTTAGAATTTTACATTATCACTGTGGTAAAATGTACTGAAGAAAGTTTAATTTATTCATGCAGATTATTTCCATTATGCAGATTCGATTTACGAAGATCATGGTGCAAAAAAATGGAATATAAAAAACAAGGGGATGCGCAAAGTGGGTGGGGCAAGCGTGTCACAATTAGAGACAGTAGAGCGTAATTGACTGTCAGTCGCAGGCTCCAATTGTCGCGAGCTAACGGGTCGCTGTTTTGAGTGATATATGAGAAAATATGCCTTTTTGTGCAATATTGGAATGTAAAAACGAAAGTAAAAAGAAAAATATTTGGAATGTTTGAAGGAAGTGTTTCGTACCTAAGGCGCGTGAATTTCTTCCTATTTACATAGAAACGTGACTAAACATGGACAAAATATTTTATTACCTATATCACAAGTAATATTTAACCTTATTTCGTTATTCTAAGATTCATCTGTTAATAAATATATAATATTTAAATTGCTGCGATAGTGTTGTGACTCGCCCATAATATTAAAGTTTTCGAAAAAATTTTATCTCAGTCCAGTTTATTCACTGACATATTAATGAAAATATGCAAATACTGGCTGTCTATGAAAGTATAGGAAATAATAGGGTGATACCCTATGAACATTGAGTTATATGTACTACGTACTAGAGAAGCCATTCCGAACATTGACTATGTTCAACTGAACTGTAGTGCAATCCATACAAACTAAATATTGCGTAAATTGAAGATTTGTGAATTCCATAAAATAATTATTATTACATTTTATTTAGAAATATGTTTGTTTAGATTATATTAAGATATTTTATATTAAATTCTTATATTTATTTTATATTAATATCTTATTTTATATTAAATTAAAGTTTTCGCGCATGCGCGACTACTACTCTCGCGCATGCGCGAAGACATAGAGTAGGACACAATTTTTGTTTGGAATGGCTTCTCTAGTACGTAGTACATATAACTCAATGCCTATGAATGAACATTTTGATAGTCACATGACTTTTGGAAAGAAACTGAAATAAAAGTGATCTTAATATCATGATATACATTAGTATTCGAATTCATTATCGTTTAAAATTAAATATTGAATTGTAAGAGAGATAACTTTCAAATAAATATGTTTTATTTCAATGACAATAAACAATTGCCTAATTATTGTTTTTATTACTGTGCTTGTTTCACAACACAACTAATTATATGCCGGCTATATGAAATACATCACCTATATCCCATACGTATTACGTCAAGGCAATTTTGCTCAATCAATGCAAAATCAATCAAGTAGCTGTACCTACAGTTTAGGAAGGGCAAAGTCAATATTGTGCGTATGATTGCGTGAATTTATTATTGCGACATCTAGCGTCACGAAGTAATTTGTTTTCGTCAATTTTAGCAACTTTTAGGATTAAAACATAATGATATCTATTAGTAAGAATTTATGATGCGTTTTCAAAAAATCGCAGCATTAATGCGACATCTAACTTTAAGAAGCTAAATTTGCTTATTAATTTTAAAAACTTTATTTATGAAAAATAATCTCTATTTTAAAGACTTTATAGTTCATACTCAAGTGAATGGTGTGTAACATAAATCCTTTATCTTATATTTTTTACTAGCCAATCACGCGAAAATTATTGAAATGGTGCACAATTGTCGGTACATATTTCGTTCGTGCGAATGTGTGAGTTTGACAATAGTGGTTCCGGTACAAATTATGCGTTTTGCTACTTCCTCTTTTTTTTTATATTCTGTAATGCAAGCAGTGTTATATTTATGATATCATATTTTTGTTATTTTGAAATCCGTTCAAAACATGAAAGGTTTGATCGTTTTCATTGATATAAATAAATAAAAGCTTTAGTCTTATATGTTGTGTTTTGATCAAAGATAAAATTAAAATCAATGCATTGTTTATGCAATTTTATATTTCTGAAATACACCTAAAGTCTGGTTCGAGGTAAAACTATAAACATCCGGTCCTCTCGTTTGAGGCTGGGTGGGGTGAGGGAAGGGAAGGATTCAGGGGAAGCACCCCGTACCCCTCCCATTTGCGGAAATGTATAGTTTATGAGTAATATTTTTTTTTGTAACATCATAACCTCACTTTTTTACATAGGAATATTGACCCAAAATTACTTTTGAAACGGCTTCGGCACTGCGAGAAGTGCAGCCCCTTCACCCTTACGTGGCAAATCACGGGCTCACCTCCGCAGCTTCGGCTTTTTGGTTGCCTTCGACAACCAGCCTCAACTGCTACGGATCACACAGGTGCCTTGGATTTGCTACAGTGGGCGAGGGCTGCTCTCCTTCCGTGCTTATGGCTTTACAAATACACTCTAGTGTCAGGCAAGACTTCGTGGAGTTGGGGCGTTTTAATTCGAATTCAGTACAGCTTCTACTAATCTTATCTATGAAGTCAAGTTGCCCTAAACTCTGCTATGATAGTGGTAAATGAAACAATGTAATGCGAATTGTTATGATTTTGTTTTCTAAAAACCTCTTGACTGCACCCCACTGTGACTTAATTCGTTGTGTATGAGTCTTATCTTCAGCCACAAGTGGATTGTCCGAGTAATTAACTTTTTACTGGGTGACCCGTTTCGTAAAATGCAATTTTTAGATAGTGACATTTATTTTTATCGTAATTAATTAAAAACCCATTTCCGAAATCCGAAAACAGTATAAAAGGTAACTCTGATAAACCTCCTAAACTGAAAACATAATTAAAATAAAGTGCTCGACATCTAATCATAATACTAGACCAGATTGACATATTTGCATTTCGTTATAAGCTGCTTTTAGTGAAATTTAATTTTATTGTAATTAATTCAAACATAGGCCTCCCCCAAGGAATGCCACAAAGCACGGTCCTGAGCCACCTGCATTCATCGACTTCCTGCATATCTTACCAGGTCGTCACTCCATCTAGTGGGGGGACACCCACCACTTCGCCTGCCGGTACGAGGCTGCCACTCGAGAACCTTTTTTCCCCATCGGTTGTCGGTTCTTCGAGCTATATGGCCGGCCCATTGCCACTTCAGCTTACTAATACTTATTTCCAGTTAAAAGGGCCTCCAGCCACCTGCACTCACCAAGCGAAACGCAGAGGTAAACCTCTACTTCACGCTGGTTTTCTGTGAGGTCGTGGTACCACCCCGGTTCGAGCCGGCCCATCCATGCGACAGCAAAAGCTGCCGCGTGGCTCTACCACTGTTAAAATAATCTTTGTTTTGTCCATGTTCATCTTAAGAACTATCCGTTGGGAAGCACTAGGTGAGTAATATACTCGCCATTGATGTTGATACCGTATCCTATCCAGTCCAGAAGCTTGAAAACGTCTTCCAATGCAGCGGTGAAGAGTTTCGGGGATATGACGTCACCCTGTCTTACACCTCTATGCATTTGGATAGGTTTCGTACTCTGGTTCTGTACTCGGAGAGCCATCGTAGCCCTACTGTATAAGCACTTCGGCACTTCGATATGCCGACAGTCAACTTGGCACCGCTGAAGGGACTGCAGCACCGCCCAAATTTCGACGGAATCAAAGGCTTTCTCATAGTTCACATACGCCAGACATAGTGGCAAATTATACTCCTCTGACTTCTGTACAATTTGCCGAAGGGTGTGTATGTGGTCTATGGTGCTAAAGCCTTTTCGGAAACCGGCTTGTTCGGGAGGCTGGAAGTCGTCAAGTCTGCATGCGAGACGATTTGTAATGACTCTCGAAAACAGCACGTAGACGCGGCTCAGAAGCGAAATCGGTCTGTAGTTCTTCAAGAGAGCGTTGTCACCTTTCTTGAAGGACAAGACCACCGCACTTCTGATCCACGCCTCCGGTGTAATGCCACCATGGAGGACGGAAATAAAGAGCTTCTGAAGGACTTCAATTACCGGTCTTGCACCCGCTTTCAGAAGCTCCGCTGTAATTCCATCCTCGCCTGTGGCCTTGCCGTTTTTAAGGTGCTGAAGAGCCATTCTAATCTCGTTAAGACTGACGTCCGGGATATCATCGGAATAGTGTCGGATAAGACTCGCTCTTGGATCGTTACTTACACTTGCGTGTGGCTCCAATGATGACGTGTACAGCTGCCCATAGATCCTCTCAATCTCACTCAAAATCTCAGGTGCCCCAAAAACGATGCTGCCACATTCTGTCTTCAACTTTGACAGTCGGCTCTTTGTGGCAGGCAGATGTTGCTTCTTTAATGTACTGTATTGAAGTTGCGTAAGTCCCGCCGCAAGTCAGTTGCTCGTATGCTGTCAAATCTGTTGCAGACTGAAGCTTCATTTCCCGTCTAACAGCCATGAGGTTAAGAGTGTGATCGGAGAGTTTTTGTGTTTTTCTGTGACGGGCCCTACAGGACTTAGCTCCAGCTTTATGGACAGTTCCCACGAGCTTGTCGTTCAAATCGTACACTGCACTGCAGTTTTCTAGGTTATTGAAAAGTATTTTGTAAGTCGAGATGAAAGTTTTCGTTGCTTTGAGTTAGAGCACGAGGGGGACGGAGCTTTGACTTCATTAGTCGTGACCTCTGCAACTTAACATTCAGGTTCAAAATGCCTCTCAGAATTTGGCGATTGCTGTCAGTTTTCACCATCGTGATTACTAAGCCATTACTGAACAGTTGCCATTTAGTAATCATAGTAAAGTCAATCTCATTTTTTGTTTAACCGTCTGGGGTCGAACAGGACCAGACACTGTGGAGACGATTCTTCATCAGAGTTTCTCTTTTTCCATGTACTTGGCCAGCTGTTGGCACCTTGGGTTACGTTGCCCTATTCCGAATTTCCCTACCTTCAGGTCAAAGTTCTCTCTTGTGCCTAGTTTTGCGTTGAAATCTCCCATTAACACTGTATAGTGGGTTTTGTACGAATGCATTCTTCTAGAGATAGCCTCATACATTTCACAAATAAATTGATATCTGTAAAAAAATCATTTCAAAAATTACATTGATTTTAAGCGCTTATTCCTGGAGAAATTAAGACAAAATAAAAGGGAATTCCTAAGATATAGAATATTATTCAAACCAAGTTATAAAAATCCCAACCCATTGCTACCAAGAGAATTGCTTTAATTAAATTGTCTGTTAAAGCGAATGATATCAGTCAGATTTATGCTTTTGCGGTAAATAACTTCATTAATCAAACGATACTTTGCTTACAGTTCTGAACTAATTTCTCCTTACGGTCCTTCTGACCGCTATTTCGATTGATCAAATGAGATTTTATGGCTATTATTTTATATTGAAACTTCATTAATTTATTACCCTAGTCAGCCACAGTGGTCAACGTAATTGACTACAGTTTACGGGGCCATGGGTTTAACATACACTTGGACCACAATATCGTTTCTGTAAAACGAAATCGTTGAACGGGAACGTCTACAAGTTTCTCAGATACAAAAATCTTAGAAACTTGAAGACGTTCCCGTTTTTGTATTTATATAATTCTTCTGTAATTATGTTTTTCTTATAATCCCCTTATGAGAGAAGATCTGTATACAGAACAGGTCTTTATACAGACCTGTGTACAGAATCCGATGTTAGCTTGCGGGAATTCATTAAGAATTAATTAATATTGTAAATAAATTAGCTGAGATCCTTTGATAAATATAATATTATCGGGTTTGAAGAGCTCACCTTCCTTCAAAATTACGTGCTATAACTGCCTTAATCCAATCGCTTAATTTAACACAACGACCTTCACCCAATACTAACGAGAAAATACGCACCACCATTGGTAACACGAAAAGCGTTTCGCCTCTAAATGAGGCATCGTCCGCAGAAATACGACTGCGTTAGCTAACTGCCAAATATTGTGTTTCACGCGGATCGTAGCTAATTAATTTTATTAACTTTACTCCTTTTTCATTTTTACGTGCATCTTCACTGATTATTTTTTCTAGCTTCAATAATTTTATATTTAAAATTAATAAACATTTACCATTACCAATAGAAAACAGTTATGGAAACACCGCAGTGTCTGTCTGTCAATCTACCGGAGGGTTTTTCTCAAAGTGATTCACGAAAGTAGCGTTCACATAGTCAAGTTACTTTGGAGTAAGGGACAGAATAAAAAACAATACCTTTTTGCGACGCGAGATAATGTTTCCTAAAAATATCTTAGTCGTTCCTTTTAATAGAACCTATAATTTACGGCCATTAAAATATATGATTTTCTCTCTGAAAGAAAGATAATTTTTGAATTAACTTAGAGTCATGCATTATATAGCAATCAGCTATGTAATACGAATAAAGAATTAAATGTTTAATTGTTTGTTTTAATTTAGAAGGATGTTACATATTGTGATAAGAAAATAATATGGCACATTATAGCTAGACAGAGATAGCTAAATGTTAGACAGAAATAGTATATACTAGACAGAGATTAGATATAGAGAGACAGAGATAGCTTTTAATTTTAGAAAGAGATAGCACCAGCCTCCTTTATTTTTGCGCCCAGATGCAATGAAAAGGGCTACCCTCCGGGAAGCGAGGAAGGGAAGTGATGAATGCTCTAAGCATACCACAACAGCCGGCTGCGTGGTTATGTGAGACTCACTGCGAAACGCGGGGCCCGCGTAAGTCATAACTGATCGTATACAGACCTTATAAATGGTTCGCTTGTTACGGAGGGACATTTTACTGTGTTGGCCCAGCATACAGTTGAGCCTACTCAGATAGAATCACGCGTTTCGGGTCACTCGCTTGACATGGGGCCCGAAGGTGAGCCTCGTGTCATGGGTGACACCTAAATATTTGGCGGTCGGTTGACAGGGGACAGGGGTCCCTAGCATACGGATTAGCGGAATAGTAGTAAGGCGGCGTCGTTTATGATCGAAGTGAACGGCGGATCCAAGGAACCATGCTCCTAAGTCATTAACTGACTTTTGGATCTTGTTCCGTATGAAAGGTAGTGAGATAATTTTACAGTAGAGGGCAGTGTCATCTGCAAAGAGTGAGAGCTGAACACCATTCGACGGTATAGGAATGTCGTTGGTGAAAAGGATATATATAGCAGAGGGGCAAGCACTGAGAGGAGAGCGTGCCTTCATGTCAAAAACGAAAGGTACGATTCTTCAGGTAGGAGGCCACGAGACGAACAAAACGATCAGGGAGGCCTATTTTCTAGAGTTATATTCTTGAAAATAGGCTACTTATAAACTTGTTGGAGACAAGAGTGTTTCACTCGGAAACCAAATTGGTGGGGGATGACAAGATGGTCGCCGTCTGTGAAAAACAGATGGAGCCTCATGCGAGTGAGGATGACTCGTTCAAAGAGTTTGCCCATGGCCTTGAGGAGGCTGATGGGACGATGACTGGAGGGAAGGTTGTGAGGCTTTCCTGGCTTGGGGATACCAATGACAGTTGCCTCTTTCCACCTGCTGGGAAAGTAACAAAGGTTGAAGCAGGTGTTGAAGATAATAACTAAAAGGGAGATGCCATCCGCGCCCGGAGACTTTTTGGGCTTTAGTCCTTTGATGTTGGAAGAGATATCCCTATGGGATATCCATATGAGATAACCCTATCACTGTGTCTAATCTCATCATTAGACACAGTGATAGGGTCAGAGGCTGTGGGGGTGAGTTCCGGCGGCAGACCTCATTCTACACTGTCTGGATGTGGGAGGGGTCGGTGGGTTAGGAGCTAGGAGAGCATTGAGCGGCGATGCTGTCTGCAAAGCATTCAGCCTTATCCTCGTCCTCGAAGGCAATACTACCATCGGGATGGGAGAGAGGGGGAGTGTGAGTGATAGCGTCTATGCGGAGGGCTCTCGCCATCTGATAGTACGCTGTATGAGAGGGAGAGATATTCTACATAAAATTACTCTTTACAAGGTCTCGAAGTTCGGAGAGGCGTGAATGGACTTCTTGTTGAAGACGATTGGCCTATAGTCGGGGGTGGGATAGAGTGCCGCTCTCCGGAAAGCAGCTCTCTTGGCTTTCATTAGGTTGCTAATATGTAGGGGAAGACCATTATTATTAGCAACCGGGCGACCCTTTCATTCTCCCTAAGGGAGGATTTTATAAGGTTGGAGAGAGAATTGACCGTTGTGTCAATTTTTTCGGTACTATCAAAGCCCGACAAGAGGGAGGTGGGGGAGTCCTGTGAGTCCATAGCTTTGGCTAAGGACTTCTTGAAGCCCTTCCAGTTGGTGAAGGTTTTGAGGTCCCTCAGGACCCTCTTCGGCACGACAGGACGCACGCAGGTAGGGATTCGGTGTTTTGAGGCTGAGGACACTCTTTCAAGCTGTGGGGGTCTAGGCACTAGAGGGGCGAGCAGTTGGCCATCGCATACCCATCGGTGACACCGCGCCGGGTGACCGCGCCTATGTGGGGGCTCGACCTTCACTCTTGACAAGCCGCACACGGTGCGTACCTGTCGGAAGATGGCTTTGGTCTCCGGCACGTTTGTGAGGATGACAAGAGCAATCGGGAACCTCTTGTCCTTGTTGCTGTGCATCTTGTGCACTGATTCAACTGGGAATCCCTGGGGCTTAAGGTCCTCAAGGATGTCGTCAATCGAGAGTTCGAATGGAACTCCGCGAACTACGGCCCTGACCTTACGCTCTTCCGGAAGAGTGTACGTGTGGTAGGACACACGCTCAGCTGTAAAAAGCCTGGTAAGGCGACGGAAGTTATCGATTGACCGCGGGATGATTTTAATGACTTCACCGAGGTTGGTGGCATGGTCGTACTTAATGCCTGCGCCGTAGCAGGTTTTAGATAGGCGGGTGAATTGTGCCTTGTATCTGAGAAAGACAGGGGGTGGGACCTGGTTTTTGGCGAGGGTGGGGGCGCAGCGAAATGCTGACTTTGAAAGTGGGGGATGTCTAACGACATTGGAGTAGCTACCGGATGAAGTGTCGGAATGGGTGGCGGTCCTCTTCCGGGAGACTGACGTTACGTACGCGGAGTCCGAGCACTCCATGGAGTCGGAGTCAGGGGACGCGGGCGAGTCGTTCCGCGGGGTATTCGTAGGAGCCGCCGAGCGGTACGCGACAGACACAGATGTGTGGGAGACATGCCTGAGGGACAAGAGAATGAAGGACTGAAGGGAATAGCGGCGAGATCCGTCTCGTCCAGATTGATGCCCAGACCAAGAGATTGGTTAGAGCAGCGACGAAGGTCCTAATTTGGTTCAGTGTGGACATGTCGGGAGCGGGGGGATGACTTTCTAAACTAGACAGTAAGGGGGGTATCCCTGAAAAGAACAGGGGCTTGTTTTGAAAAGAACAAGAGTCGACGTTCCAAGAAACAGTAGCACAATTAACAAGAAAACAATTAACCAAAACAATAAGCAGTTAAGCCTCCCCGCCAGGAGGCATGGGGCAAGAGCGGTAAGTGAAAGTAAGAAAACTCACTGAGGTGACTGCTCTGCACAGCGTGAGAGGGAGAGCGGAGGCACGAGAGCGAGAGGGCACTCAGCGTACGGGGACGAGAGCGCGGTCAACTTACACGACCGCTCGAGAGCGGCAGCGCAAGCGGAATGCCAGCCTCCTATATAGTGTGGAGTGTCATGTAGAAATTGGTTGTTCAACTTGTAAGAGTAGGTATCATCGTCGAATTATAGTATCAAAATATAATATTTTAATTGTTTAAAGTGATAACTGTTACTACGGAAGTTATGAAAATGTATGTAACGAACATTTCAGGAAGATTTTGTTAAATAATAAGACCAAAAATATGTATAAATAAAAAGCCTTTAATTCTATAAACATAATGTCGAAGTAACAGTAAATTCGTTTATGAAATTAAAATTCCTTTTTTAATGCTTAAATTTAATGAATGTAAATTTTACGGATTTTATCGCGTTTAATTTAACTTTTTAATTCCCGACGTTTCGGGTACTTTAGAACACCCATGGCTACGGGGGGACTCAGGTGTTTGACAATGTTATAGTTGACCCGGCTACCTTCATGTTTCAATATTAATTTTTGGTCCGATCTATGCAGAATGAACCTACAGTATATTGAAGTCTTATCATAGTACAAGCAAAAAATCTATAAAAACCTGCGTGAAAGAACATATAGCTAGCTGACTTAAAGCACTGACGTTCCGGGAAGTCTGCAGTGTGTAAACATGTTCAAGATCGTCCCCACTATTACATTAGATTTGATAGACCAGAAATCCTTGCAAAAGAATACCGATTCCTACCAAGGATGATTCGTGAGGCTATTGAAATAAATAAAAAAACATCCTAATTTCTATAGAGAAAATGGATGGGTGCTGTCATCTGCTTGGTATCCTATAATTAATATAATTAAAGCCAAACCCAAGCATACCCCTGCATTCTTGGTTTGTTCATACTAATTGTATAAAACAACATGTTGTGTAGAACTTTGTTTAAGAGAAAGAAAGCTGTGTTTCTTGCTGGTTCTTCCCAGGAGGGAGGTTTTATCCGAACCAGTGGTAGAAGCACTTCATAAAAATGGTTTTATTTTATTCTTAAGACATTTCCTGTAACTCTGCGTTAAATTATAATTTATATTTTTTTTTTATAGGAGAGGGGGCAAACGAGCATGCGGCTCACCTGATGGTAAGTGACTACCGCCGCCCATGAACAACTGCAACACCAGGGGAATCGCAGATGCGTTGCCGGCCTTTTAAAAAGGAGTACGCTCTTTTCTTGAAGCTCCCTAAGTCGTATCGGTCCGGAAAAATCGATGATGATAATCGATTCCACAAGGAGGTCGTGCGAGGAAGAAAACATCTTTTAAATCGCACAGTGGTGGACCGCCAATCATCCAGATGGTGTGGATGGTATCGGGAGTTCTGCCGCGATGTGCGTTCGTGAAATTTGGCGGCTGGGATTAATCCGAACAATTCCTCAGAGCACTCCCCATGGTAGATGCGAAAGAAAATGCAAAGGGATGAAACATCTCTTCGCAGTGCCAATGAATCGAGCCGATCGGAAAGGACTCGGTCGTCGACAATTCGAGCCGCTCTGCGTTGGATGCGGTCAAGTGGAAGGAGCTGGCACTGGGGAGCCCCTGCCCAGAGATGGGAACAGTATTTTATGTGAGGCCGAACTTGCGCCTTGTAAAGTAGCAGGCGGTGTGCCGGCATGAAATACTGTCCCGCTCTGCTGAGCACGCCAAGCTTTTTAGAGGCCAATTTGGCCTTCCCTTCCAAGTGACCACGAAACTGCACGTCACTCGATATGTCGACTCCGAGGATACCGATACTGGCTGAGGCAAGAAGGGGAGTGCCTTGAAACTGAGGAGATACGACAAAGGGGTTCTTTTTAGCGGTAAACGCGCAAAATTGTGTCTTCTGAGGATTAAATTTGACTAGATTTAGTCGCCCCCAATCCGAGACTTTGTTCAGCAAAGACTCGACTTCAGACACAAGTTTGTTCCGGTACTCAGCGACGTTTTCCCGAGAAATATTGGCACGGCCGGTGTATAGAGCATCACCAGTGCTGTCATCCGCATAGCAATGAATGTTACCAGTTAGCAACATATCATTGATATGCAGAAGAAACAGCGTTGGTGATAGCACACAGCCTTATGGAACACCAGCGTTAATAGGCTTGTAGTCAGAGCATGCACCGTCTACAACGACCTTGATGCTCCGATCTGCAAGGAAGCTGGTGATCCAATTGCATAATTTCTCAGGAAGCCCATAGGAAGGGAGCTTCGAAAGAAGCGTTTGTGCCAAACCCGATCGAAGGCCTTCGCAATGTCCAGACTAACGGCCAATGCCTCCCCCTTGGACTCTACTGCCTCCGCCCATCTATGGGTCAGGTAGACCAGAATATCACCAGCTAATCGACCCCGACGAAAACCGTATTGGCGGTCACTAATCAGCTGGTGATCCTCAAGGTACCGGATGAGCTGGCAGTTAATAATGGATTCCATTATTTTGGAGAACAAGGAGGTGATCGCGATAGGCCTATAGTTGGATGGGTCTGAGCGGTGGCCTTTTTTAGGGATCGGGTGGACAAAAGCTGTCTTCCATGAATTCGGGACTACGCCTTGGGAGTAGGAGTACCGGAAAAGACGCGTTAGGACCGGTGCCAACTCCGGAGCACACGTCCTCAGCACAATTGGGGGGATTCCGTCAGGCCCACTCGACTTCTGGATGTCCAGGGAGAGCAGTGCTTTGCGAACCAAGCGCTGTGAGAACAGCACATCCGGCATGGAGCACTCACACCGCGGGATGGTCGGCGGTGTTTTCCCCCCGTCATCAAGAGTCGAGTTGGACGCAAAAAGGGAGCCTAAAAGGTCGGCTTTGTCTTTTGCGTCATGGGCCAGTGAGTCATCCTCCCTGTGCAGAGATGGTAGTGATGGCTTACAGAAATTCCCTTGGACAGCCTTGGCGAGAGACCAGAATGCACGGGTTCCCGAAGGAAGGCGAACTAGTTTCTCGCCAATTCTGCCTATGTGCTCTGACTTTGCCTTGGCAATAACTCTTTTGAAGGACCTGGAGGCGAAGTTATACTTCTTTTTAAGTGTGCTGGTATTTACATCCCGAGTCGCCGAAGCCGCAGCCCAGGCTTGATAACACTCCTGCTTACTGCGTAATGCAGTCTTACAGGAGCGGAAAAACCAAGGCTGAGATCTGCCTCCGATGGGTACCACAGATGATGGAATAAATAGTTCCATTCCCTGTAGCACCACATCAGTGACAGAGTCAGCAACAGCGCTGGGATCATCCGGCGAGAAGCAAACCCGCCCCCATGGGTAGGATGCAAAGAAGGACCGCATTCCGTCCCAATCCGCCGACCTATAATGCCAAACACGGCGGCAACCTGCAGAACGCAACCGCGAAGGGAGCGTGAGTGACACCACACTCCGGATCAGACAATGGTCCGAAGAGCCGAGAGGGGCATCGACGGAAACCTGATATCCGTCCGGATGAGAGGTCATCAGAAGGTCCAACAGGGAAGGTGTATGATCCTCCACATCTGGAATCCGCGTAGGCGAAGTAACCAGTTGTGTCAGACCATATGCCAAGGCAAAGTCATAAACAGATCTCCCCACATGATCGGTTAGACGTGAACCGAGCCATTCGGCATGGTGGGCGTTAAAATCGCCAAGGATCACGATCTCTGCGGATGGGACCTGTTGTAGCAAGAAATCTGTAGCCATTTGGACGTGGTCGATGAGTCGGTCTGTTTCGGCATTACCGCTATGGGACCTATAGAGGCACCCGTAGACGCGCGGATGGTCGTCGCTATCTACGCGTAGCCAAAGGATGGACAGGTCCGAACCTTCAAGACTGCCGAGGCGTCGAGAACAGATGTCCTCTCTGACATACACGCAAACTCCAGCCCGAGGCACAAAGGAATGCTCCAATTTGTACCCCGGGTAGGAGAGATACGAAATATCAGCCGGAGAGGAAACCTGCGTCTCGGTCAGAAAGAGCAAGGCCGGCTTCGCCGTCTCGAGATGGTAGTGGACGGCGTTTAGGTTAGAGTGAAGTCCCCTGATGTTGCAGAAATTCACGGATAGCGTGGCAGGGGTCGCCTTGGTGTTCTTGCTCAGTTTGCCCCTAGCAGTAATGCTTTTGAGCGGAATTATGCTCCCCCCCCCCCAGAATACGCGGGGCAGCCTGAGCACCCACGCTCAGGATCGGAATAACATGGTCGTGGATGCTCAGCGAGGGATTCTCCAGGGGTGCTGGTACCCTCCTGGGGTAGTTCTTCGTGTAATTCCGCTACCATGTTGATGGGGGGGGGGGGAATTGGGCCTCTGGCCACCTGCACTCACCAGACGAAAAGCAGAAGCAAAGCTTCTACTTCACGCCGGTATTCTGTGAGGTCGTGGTACCAACCCGGCTCGAGCCGGCCCATACATGCAACAGCAAAAACTGCTGCGTGGCTCTACCACGCAGCAGTTCATATTTTAAAGTTTTTTCTTGCGACTATACATTTTAATAAATCTAACGCTGGCGAAGTCGTTTATGGGAAGTTAGTAAAAATAGTGTAAAAATGATTTCATTATAATGGAAAGTAAAAAAATACGCAAAGCGTAGTTTGGGATTATTTAACATCAATCATTATAATCGTTAGAATGATATAACCAAAGACTATTACGTACACATTATCGTAACTTCGATAAACGTTCTAACGAGGTAGAATATACTCTATAAGTTTTTATTTAATAAAATGTACCCTGTGGGAAAATTGTGAGAAATAAACAAACTTATCACGTGGATTTATTTTCCATCAAGTCCCTTTAAACTCAAGGTGAATAAAAATACTGGCTTTTAAAATTTAGCTCTCAAAGCGTTCAATCTGACTACGTTGAAAGAATTTCATGGTCGAAAACCCCTCTCGTTTAAAAACCGAAATTCGAATATATTCGATGAAGGGACCTTTTTAAATTCTAAACTATCAAGAAAAATTGATACTCTTCATTGCTCTCTTAATGGGAATAGAATTTTCACGGTAATTTTTTAGTATGCAATGCAATGTTTGTTCACAAACAAGCTCACCCATAATTATTTTTATATTTAATTATTTTTTTCCTCTCGGTAGAGAGTAATTTTGTTTTGTGAACTGAACGGTAACCAGCTGGTAATGCTATATTTGATTTTTCAAAGATTGGAATGATTCTTTAGTGGCATTGCAAGTAGTTCTAAATTCAAAAATGTAGCGGAATCATAATCGTCAGTTATCGCTTACTTGAATTAAGTATGAATTAATATCTATACCTCCCTCTTTCTATAGTCAATATAGAGAGAGAGAGTCTTAATTTCTTGAATATATTTAGATTTTCATAAGTAAGACTGTATAAAGACATTGCGTTAACATTATTTCAAAGCAGATTGACGAGTCTCGTGACACATCATCTACCTCGTGGTTTTCGTTATTGCGACAAACGTAAAGTTTATGATTACGGATTTAAACTTGATTTTTGCTGTTAAGAGGTCTTACACCGACGTTTCTGCAAAGAAACACGTACTCTAACGCCATCTACTGGAAACTTTTAATGGACTCATTTGGTACAAATTGCACCTTAACGACCTCCTTAATTTTAATTTAATGCTGCTTGTATGGTAAAGTTTATATTTGACTTGGTTTTCTTTTTATTTATTCTTTCCTCTTGTTTTTTTTTAATTTTTATAACATGCGTACACTCGTCATTGGGGCAGATTACAAAGAAGAATATTAAATAATATAAACATTCTAATTTAATAGGAATTAAAACACACACTTACATGCACTTAACATGAGTTTTATGTTCGTATCAAACTATAGTCGTTCGTGTACGTGTTAGTAATCATTTAACTTTGAACGATTTGCCCTATTAAGGTCATATTTATACAAAATAGATTTGTTTGATCGAGACGGTAATTTGTGGTGGTATCCTGCTCTCTCCCAGGGATTCTTAGTCCTCCCCGTCCCACTGTTGTCATGACCGCCTCCACGATGGTACGATTACTCTACAAACTCAGATTTGCCCAGGGGGCGATGAAAATAGCTAAGCACGCAGCTTCTCTGGTGAATAAGAATCGTAATAAAGAAATTCGCCAAAGAACCAAGGTCACCGACATAGCCTTCCGCATTTACAGGCTGAAGTAGCAATGAACTGTTCACATCTGTCACAGAAGAGTACGATGATGATGATGATGAGAAAGTCGTTCATGACTATGGTAGGATCTGACAGGCGGAGCTCTACTCAAGTTGTTAATGAAGTACACATTCTATATTAATTTATGAACGAAAATGACTCATATTCACAATATATTTTAATGGTTTCGTGATAAAAAAATCACATTATCTGAACCCGATAGGTGGCACTGCTATCAAATTATTAATTAATTACATACATACACAGTAAAAAAGTCATAATAAAACTCATCGAGCCACTTACCGGAAAGAGCAGTACAACGTCTGCCTGGCCAGTTAGTATTAGTCTAAAATAATAAGCTTTGTTATTCATTCCACTGCATGGCAGTACAGTAGATCTAGTTGATTACTTCATAAATCAAAACTGAGCGACGTGACGTAACGCTCAAATTACGCGAGCATGTGTCGCTAAATACGTGGAACTAAAGTGAGAGTAATTTAATGTTACGTTGTGCTTTTTTTTTTATTGTGGATAAATTTAACTTTAATTTTTTTCTGGCCTTTAGTGGCAAAGGTTTGATCTCTCATTGGGAATGTGTTCAGCCCGGTGAAGGTAAAAATTAAATAACATGTTTTATCTATAAATATATAAAAAACTATATAAGTTTGTCTGGTATACCAAAACAACTGATATAAATTGTGCTAAGGGGATATTTGTATGTCATTAAGTAATGAATTAACTATTTTAAAATTTCTGTCTGTCTGTCTAATGTCGTGTTTAATGACTGAAATTAACAGATAGAGAGCAGTGTCAGGCGTAATCTAGGTTATTTTTTTTAGTAAAAGTTTAGTTATTAATAAAAGAAAGATATTTCAATCGGCGATACGAATGTTCTGTTAAAAAAGCTACATGGTGCATTAAATTAGGGGGTTGAATCTCGCACTGAACAAGTGTTTGTATCGTCTGCAAATAACTGTTCCAGATCTGGCTATTTGTCCTTGTCCAATTTATGTATGGAAACTGCCTCCACAATACAGAAGAAAATATATGTGTTGGGTTAACGTATTTTAATACCATCCATTCATCCATTACAGCCTATAAAAGTCCACTGATGAACATAAGCTTTTGCCGTAACTGCCACATAGCAGGGATTTTGTCATTTTTGCCAAGCTTGGCAGGAGCGTTAGCAATCGCCCATCTCCTGTTTAATTTTGCCTCTGTCACCTCTTACTATACGCACGATATTCGATATTCCTACACAGCCACTATACAGTACACGGTTTTAAATATAAAAATAAAATAAATAAATAAATCTTCTTAAACTGTTTTCTTCTAAAGCTGTTTTATTAGTTTGTTTTTCTTCTGTAACAGTCTACTGCTGTACTTCTATCGCAGGAAGGATTCACCGGTATTATGCTTAGCAGACAGATTGACGATGGTATTATTGCCTGCTTCTAGCGATCTGGGACATTCAAAATATTTCATATAAAATACTAGCGGATACCAGGCTTGTGCTACTACTTTAAAAAAGAAATATATTTTTTATATAGTGTTTTAGTTTTTTTTTGTGTCAGTAGGCTAAGACCATCTTCGCATTATTGCTTTTCTAATGAAAGCGGTTTGTGGCACATCAGTTGGATGGTTTCAAAGTCTATAACGGACATAGGTAGAAACATTTTTGTGTTATATAGATATTGATTATATAGCATTATTAATCAGAAGAAATGTTTAACTATATTGGAAGAAATGATGCTGTAGATTCTTCTACGCTCTCACACAAACACTTGATCAACTAATTTCCCTGAATTGTATAATTGTTTTACGTGATTGAGCCATTCTGCAGCTATATTAGTGGTACAGTTGTAGCACGAATAGTTTGGATCGACCAGGTAAGGACCATGCTCTCACAGAATACCAGCGTAAAATAGCAGCTTAATTCTGCTGTGTTTCGTATGGTGAGTGTAGAGAACCGGAGACCCTTTTCACTGGAAAAGAGGCATTCCATCTTAGTCCTCAAGGGTGACAACGCATTTTGATTCTTTATTGAGGATAGATGTGAATGTCTATGGGTCACAGCCACCACTTACCATCAGGTGGACTGTGTGCTCGTTTGTCACCCTATCCTACAAAAATAATTTCAATGGTCTAGGTTGGAAAATTATTGATAACCTAATTTGCAACAGCCTGCCTCGTTGGTCTAGTTATCGTTAGTGCGACTGCTATTCTTACGGCCCCGGATTCGAATTTCGCGTCGGGCCATAATCAGTTGGTGGGATTTTATGTCAAGAAATTCTCAGTAGTAGCTCGGAGTCAGGAAGTTGGCCGTGTTTCACTCCCGTGTGTCGCAAAGTACGTAAAGCCGTTGATCTTTCTCCGGTTGTATCAGACTGCCGCTATTTTGTACAAGGTTTTCCACAGTAGAGACTTGTTGAGGCGATGGCGTGTCTTTTTTACTTTGAAATGTCTAATCGAATGCAAACGTAGTAACGGCGGTAGGAGTGGCAATACCGACCATAGAGTATAAATTGATTTTAATATTAAAAAGTTTTTCTTTGATGTTTTATATATATCTTGAGATTAATGCGAAGGGCAGTGTTTTATTTCTTTTAAAGATTAATTAAATAATGTAAAGGTTACCAACCAAAAAAATTGTCCTCAATAGATAAACCTAGAAAAACGCCACAAGGAATGTAACATCGGGCAGCTTGATTAATTTGTTCCAACTTAAGTAAAAATAAGCTTTGATGTTTTGTTTTAACCGATATGAAAGTTAAATTAATACGTTCAGGCTCTTGAATTACCAAAATCTAATTGTAAGGTCACATTTAATGAAATAACTTTATTAATCATGTTAATTTACAATGATGTCAACGAATTAACTAAAACTGCCATAGAAAAATATTTTCAACCGACTTCAAAAAAGGAACAGGATCTCAATTTTAGTAGATGTTTTTTCTAACGGACTTTAAAAAGAGGTACTCAGTTCTACTTTTTTAAGTGTTACGTCAGAACTTTTTTCTAGATAAAATTATTTTGATGATTCTTTTTTTATTTGAAAGCTTGTGGTCTCGTATAAACTTGATAAAGATCTGACCAGTAGTTTTCGAGTTATCCTCAATAATGCATGTCAAATTGACTTCGACTACATTGATGATGTAATTTTATTTGTAGATATTGAAGTCGGTTGTACAAATTTTTTAATTTTGGCACTTTTAAGTTTATTGTAAGTATGTTACTCAAAATTATGGTTAGAGTGGGCCAATTTTAGTAATTTTGTTTTAGGTTGCTTTAGGTTGGTCCCATATAAATTTGAAGAAAAATTCCACTCCTAAGGGTGAAAAGTTAGGGGATGAAGTTTTAAATGTAACTATTCAGACAACATTCAAGATCCACTTAAAAAGGGAAAATAGACGATTAATAAAAATTAAAAACGACTTCATGGAACTCTTGGCTTTTATTAAAAGTCAGATTATTGATATAAATTTATTATAAATATTATGATTGATACTATTGTACATATTGATATTATCGGTACGGATACGAGACTCATGTTGTACTTTTAAATTATATTTAGATATATTTCATGGTAGGCAGCGTAAGAGGATCTATCGGCCCATTTCGTAACGTAGGTGTTAGAAAAGGCGACTATGGGATATTATGTCAGAAAGTTTCTATGTTTTTGTTAGACCGCTCATCACTACGCTCACCACCACTGTTATCCGTACGTGTGTTTATGTATTTGTGTGTTTATGTGTGTGTGTGTGTGCGTGCGCGTGTGTGTGTGTGTGTGTGTGTGTGTGTGTGTGTGTGTGTGTGTGTGTGTGTGTGTGTGCGTGTGTGTGCGTGTCTGTCCCGCACGTATACTCAAGTCACAAAATTATTTTTATCTGTTCTCTTTTCTTAGTCTATTGTCCCTTGAAGCTGTGAAAAAATCAAACTTCTGAGCCAACGCAATCAAAAGATACAGTCGTTTATGTCGCAAATTTTCGACAGTCGCAAGGGAATCAAAACCTACGTGGTACTTCCCGTGAACTCAGAATCTTAAAATTTGGTACGAAGCATTTGGCTCCATGCTAAGAACGGGGAATATTTGACTACTCGTTATGTCAAACGCGGATATACTTCTCTATTCCCCTGGTGTGCTTTGGCAGAAGGACAAGATAATGTTATCTATTTTTAGTGGATATAATCGGGGAATATTTTTTTGCCCCCTGCCTATGCAAGCCGTGCCTTAGTGACAAACGAACTTATAGTTCACCAACACGGTTAGCATGGGCAGGAGACAAATGTACTCCCTCAAAAAATGTTTATCCCCTCGCTTAGTTTCACCCACCCCTCCAGCATGGGTACACCAGTGGATACAATATCCGAGGTAGATAAAATGAGAGATAGACTTAGATAGATTTTTATATAAATATAAATTTAAACCCACGTCCAATGATGAACTAGGATAAAATTGTCCTTTTCAAATGTCTAAAAAGCATTATTTTTTATCTTTCATTTGGCTCCATGCTATAGACGGGGGATATAACATGTCACTCGTTATGTCGTATTGTCAAGCTTTAGCATAACGGCAAGATAATTTTACTCTTGTCAGTGGATATGATCGGGGGTTAATTTTTTTGTCTCCAGCCCATGCTAGCCGTGCTGTTGGTAATTGGCTGTTGCAGCTCAAGCACACTTGCAGAAAATTTCAAAAAGAGAATTACGGATATGTTGTGACTTCTGAGACTAATATGGAATGCCTCTTTGTACACTTCACACCGGAACACAACAGTGAAAGCACTGCTATTAAGCGACAGAAATAGTTAAGAGGGTGGTATCTAACACAGACGTATTCCTTCGCAGAAAAAGAAATCTACCATCTGAAACGGTATGTGCTCAAATCTTCTTTGCCGTTTGCGCGTCGACTCCTTACAAATATCTGTTACGTCCCTGTACTCTACTTATTACTAATCCCTTTTCGGTGTTTGACTCTAAGCGGCCATACATACTACATCTAGAAATTGTAGAAGTAATGTTTTTTATTCACTATAGATCATTACATTTTGAAAGTACTTTTTATGTTTCAGACACAATGGTTAGGGAAATACCATTGTGGAACTAGCAGGAAACCTAGCTGGACTATTTAAATAAAACTAATTTTACGGATTTTATCGCGTATATTAACTTATTTTACTTTCCCGACGTTTCGAGCACTTTACAGCACCCATGGTCACGGGGGGGACTGAGGTGTATGACGTCCCAATGTCATAGTTAACCACGGATACCTCCAGATTAAAAATTATTAATTTTTGTTCCGATCTACGCAGTATGAACTTATAGTATCATGAAGTCTTGCAGTTGTATGCTTGGGTTGGGATTTAATTTTATTAATTATGGGATCCCAAGCAGATGGTAGCACCCAGCCATCTTCTCTATTGAAATTAGGATGTTTTTTGATTTCAATAGCCTCGCGAATCATCCTTGGAAGGAATCGGTGTTCTTTAGCGAGGATTTGTGGTCTATCAAATCTAATGTAGTGACGGGGGCGATCCTGTACGTGTTCACAGACTGCAGACTTCCCGGAGCGTCTATTCTTCACATCAGCTATGTGTTCTTTAACGCGGGTTTTTATGGATCTTTTAGTTTGTCCTATATAAGAGAGACCACATTCACAATCCAGCTTGTACACTCCTGCATCTTGCAGAGGAATATTACACTTGACTGATGGTAAAAACTGACTAATCTTCTTCGGCGGCTTGAAATATGTTTTAATGGAAGCACGCTTCAAGATGTAGCCAATCTTGTCAGTGACACCTCTGACATATGGCAGTACAGCAGGCACTCGCTCGACTGTGGCCGGCTTCACTCGTTCACTGTGACGTAGGCGCGGGACCCGAAGCTTATTGTCGTGCAAAACTTGCTTGACGTGTTGGAGCTCGGCGGCCAGGTGTTTACTGTCACAGATCCCTCGTGCTCTCTGAAACAAAGATTTACCCACGGTAGCTAACTGTGAAGGATGGTGGTGAGAATCACCGTTTAAATATCTATCTGTATGGGTCTTTTTTCTATACACAGTGTGGCTCAAGGTGTTATCAGGATTCCGAATTACTAACACATCTAGAAAAGCTAAAGAATTGTTTGCCTCTAACTCCATTGTGAACTGAATTTTAGAATTTAAGGAGTTAAGATGGTCTAAATGTGTAGTGTTCGCGTAAATATAAGAAATCATTACTAGCTGGACTATTTTTATAAAAATAAGAACAGTTTACAATCATACAATACATCATCAACAACATACAATCATAACATATATTCCTCAATATTATAATAACCCCTCTTATACAACATTTGTTTAATAAATTTTTTGAAGATGGCTGTGGACTAATTTCGAATGTCGTATGTATTGCTCCAAGAATGCATTACAGACCCTGTGGAGTCGAGTAACTAGTACTGCTAGCTTCTACCTCCTCCTGATTCCTATTGGTAGAATGATTATAACTCTTTTCAGCTAATTATTATGTTTGTGTTATATACTTTTCCTCAACCTATTATAATGTCCTTCAGAGCGAATTTCGGTCACGGCGGCCAGTCTCAGCGGAGAGGCTAGCCATCTGCGCAGGACAGGGTTATAGTGCCCGAGTATATGCGAAAGCACAAGTACACTCTCTATTCCCTCACTCTCATAGTCCAATGGGGACGTAAACTGACACGACCGGAGAGAAATTAAGCGCAGCACCAACGGCTTTACATGCCTTCCGAGGCACGGGAGTGAAACACCGCCTTATACCTGACACCGAACCGCTACTGAGATTTTCTTGGCAGATAAACTCAATATTTTATGGCCCGACCTGGGATTCAAACTTGGGACCTCATTCGCACATGATTATCAGTCGCGATTACGACCATTAGACCAACGAGGTAATCATGTGTATTATTATAATTAGGTAATCATTAAATTTCGTAAATGTATCCAAAATCCAAAGCTTTAGATTTCCTTAATATTTTGTCGCTTTCCTGTAAATTATATATCTGTGTTAAAATGAAGATTAAGTTTTAAGGGCTTACAGAATTTAAAATATTTAGGTAAGAAAATACCAAAAGCTAATAGCAATGTTTATATTTTTCTAAAGCATTTTTGAAACTACACACCGTACCTGATTGTAAAGTTACATTAAAACAAAACAATTTTTCGTCACAAGCGATGTGTTCAAATAATTATACTTCTTATTTTTTAGCAAAGATATAATGCTTCAGCTACCAAGCTTTAATATTATACTTATTTAAACGTATTGACGTAAAAAAAGAACACTTTTTTTATATAAGTGAAGGTGACAGATAAATTCACGGTCCACATCTATCATCGCTTAAAAATCAAAGTTCAAATACATTCTCAACCCTCAGGGCTGAAATAGTATGCCTCGTAATCAGTACAAGGGGTATCTATTTATTTTTACTTACCATAAGATATACACTCATATTTGTGAGTATGATCCTTGCTCGTTTGTTGCTTTCGCCTTTTAAAAGATTTATCAAATTATAAGATTTATACTCTTTATTAAATCAATAAGTTAGACTGTCATTAACGTAGAGATTATTCTTCTGAATGAAAAAAAAAGAAAACAAAAGTTTTGATTCAGTCAAGGAATGTACTTACTTACTTACTTATCTTCCCTGACGGGGTAGCCAGAGAGAACAGATCGCCAAGTGTCACGATCCTTACATATCTCTTTCGCTTCTTTCAGATTCATTATCTTCTTCATACATGCACGTCTAGGTATCCGAGTACTCTTGACCCTACCCTCTTCGAGCAATTTGCTCACATGGTCTTCGAAAGTTAGTCTCGGTCTAGTCAAGGAATGTATAAGATTAATACAGCTGTACTAAAAAAACGCTCAGTTCAGCTCAAGCGAGATAACTCTACTAAAACAAAAAGTAGTCTGCGATAAAATATCATGACGATAAAAGCGTCGAGTGAACTCAAGCGAGCTTTATGGTACAAAGTGAATTCTATTTCACGCACTTGATTTATTTTATATATTGTCTAAATTTTGCAAGTGTAAAAAATTTAAAATTTTTGTTATATTATTTAAGGTAAGATACAACTTGTTTTAATACTATCATCATCATCATCATTACAGCTCATCACAAGTCCATTGCTGAACGTAAGCCTCCCCATGGAATGCTACAATTTCAGGTCCAAGGCACCTGCATCCATCGCCTTCCTACAGACTTTTCACAAGGTTGTTACTCAATCATATAGTTCCGTCCTACAATTCGCTTACCAAACCGAAGCTGCCATAATATATATATTCTTCAAACCTATAGTAATCTCACCTACATAAGTCAGTCTTCATTTATAACATACAATTTTTAAGAAAAAAAGTTAGACGATATAAGCTTTAAGAAAGAATAGTTTGTCATCACTAATAACAATTCATCACAATATTCCACTGCTGAACAAACATCTTACCCAGAGATTTAGAATGTATTTGATGCTTTTGTCACAAAACGCAACCGTATTTAGCGAACGCTCCATACCTCAGTCAGAAACCTTATTGAAGTAGTACGATAAGTATTTAATAATTTTTTTGTGTAAATTTGGCGAAGTATTATTTTCCGGCCTTTTCACACACACACGTGTCCTTTAAAAGTTTCTGTATATAAGACGATCGTATTTCCGGGCGTAGATGTTTCACACATACACGGTTTCTGTTTCATGCGTTGAATTGAATATAAATATTCACAGAACGATTTGCTCATGTATCGGTAAAGAATCTTAATGTGACTGTCATTATACCGACGTTATTTGCAACGAATCGGAAGAAAAAGGGGGTGTATATGATGAATTCATCCTTGAATTAATTTTAAATATAAATAAAATTGCACAGTATGTCTGTAATATCAAAATATTAATTATTACCTTTTATTGAGCTGGGAGGGTTATTTGCACGCTATTAAGTCTCATATGTCTGTCTGCCTGTCCGCGCTCATCTTTGGAGTAGCGGAACCGATTGAAATAAAACTTGACGCACACGTAGAGAGCAATGTAAGGAGCTACCTAGGCAATATTTTATCTCAAGAAATCGGAAATGTCAAAACATTGGTAAAATAATCCTTAAAATAAATAAATCCTTCAAGTAAATCATCAAGGACTAACGCCACGTTCATAGAAGGAGACACCGAAGCAGGTCCCAAGTTATTATTACCACCGTGCAGTGTCGGTGTTTTAAAAAAGTTAAAATGATAAGCAAACTTAGTTTCCCTGATGATAAGTGGCTACTGCAGTCCATGGATACCTATAGCTAACTTTAAACAAAGAAAGCGACATAATATGCGTTGTCACCTCTGGGGACAACGATGTAATGCCTCACAGCCTGTAATAATACTGGCTCTCCCCTTCTCCCCTGCTGTACTCCGGGTATAAGACGAATACTGCTATTTGGTTGCCGAAAAAGGTAACAGGGTAGTGGCTACCCCGATAGACTCTAAGGCAGAAAAGGGCTTCTACCGTCTAGAATGTGCGCGTCAACGGATTATACTTTTTTTTGTAGTAGTGAGGGAGACACGAGCATGCAGCTCACCTGATGGTAAGTGACTACCGCCGCCCATGGACAACCGCAACACCAGGGGAATCGCAGATGCGTTGCCGGCCTTTTAAAAAGTAGAAGGCTTTTTTTTTTGAAGGTCCCTAAGTCGTATCGGTCCGGAAAAATCACTGGTGTTAAACTATTCCACAAGGAAGTTGTGCGAGGTAGAAAACATTTTCTAAATCGCACAGTGGTGGACCGCCAATCATCCATATGGTATGGATGGTATCGGGAGCTCTGCCGCGTTGTGCGTTCGTGAAATTTGGCGGCTGGGATTAATCCGAACAACTCCTCAGAGCACTCTCCGTTGTAAGTGCAAAAGAAAATGCAAAGAGATGCAACATATCTTAGCAGCGCCAATGAATCGAGCCGATCGAAAAGATCTCGGTCGTCGACGATTCGAGCCGCTCTGCGTTGGATGCGGTCAAGTGGAAGGAGCTGGCACTGGGGAGCCAAAGCCCAGAGATGGGAACAGTATTCCATGTGAGGCCGAACCTACGCCTTGTAAAGTTGCAGGTGTTGTGCCGGCATAAAAACTGTCCCGCCCTGCTGAGAACGCCAAGCTTTTGAAGTCTCTTCCAAGTGACCACGAAACTGCACGTCACACGATATGTCGACGCCGAGGATTCCGATACTGGCTGAGGCAACAAGGGCAGTGCCTTGAAAGTCGGGAGATACGACAAAGGGGTTCTTTTAAGCGGTAAACGCGCAAACTTTTGTCTTCTGGGGATTAAACTGGACCAGATTTAGTCGTTCCCAATCCGAGACTTTATTCAGCAAAGACTCGACTTCAGACACAAGTTTGTTCCGGTTCTCGGCGACGTTTTCCCGAGAAATATTGGCACAGCTGGTGTATAGAGCATCACCAATGCTGTCACCCGCATAGCCATGAAAGCTACCGGTTTGCAACATATCATTGATATGCAGAAGAAACAGCGTTGTTGATAGCACACAGCCTTGTGAAATACCAGCGTTAATAGGCTAGTCAGAGCATGAACCATCTACAACGACCTTGATGCTCCGATCTGCAAGAAAGCTGGTGATCCAATTGCACAATTTCTCGGGAAACCCATAGGAAGGGAGCTTCGAAAGAAGTGATTTGTGCCAGACCCGATCGAAGGCCTTCGCTATGTCCAAACTAATGGCCAATGCCTCCCGCTTGGACTCGATTGCCTGCGCACATCTATGTGTTAGGTAAACAAGAAGATCACCAGCTGAGCGACCCCGACGAAACCGTACTGGCAGTCACTAATCAGCTGGTGCTCCTCAAGGTACCGCATGAGCTTGCAGATAATAATGTACTCCATTATTTTCGAGAACAAGGAGGTGATTCCAATATACCTGTAGTTGGACGGGTCTGAGATGTCCCCTTTTTTAGGGTGCGGGTGGACAAAAGCAGTCTTCCATGATTTTGGGACTACGCCTAGGGAGTAGAAGTACCAGAAAAGACGCGTTAGAACCGGTGCCAACTCCGGAGCACACGTCCTCAGCACAATTGCGGGGACAGACCAACAGATCTCCCCGCATGATCGGTTAAACATGAACCGAGCCATGCGGCGTGGTGGGCGTTAAAACCGCCAAGAATTACGATCTCTGCGGATGGGACCTGTTGTAGCAAGGAATCTATAGCCATTTGGACGTGGTCGATGAGTCGGTCTGTTTTCTGGATGGAACCTACAGAGGCACCCCTAGATGCGCGGATGGTCGTCGCTGTCTACGCGTAGTCAAAGGGTGGACAGGTCCGAACCTTTAAGACTGCTGAGGCGTCGAGAACAGATGTCCTCTCTGACGTATACGCAAACTCCAGCCCGAGGCACAAAGGAGTGTTCCAATGTGTACCCCGGGTAGGAGAGATACGAAGTATCAGGCGGAGAGGACACCTGTGTCTCGGTCAGAAAGAGCAAAGCCTGCTTCGCTTCGAGATGGTAATGGACGGCGTTTAGATTCGAGTGAAGTCCCCTGATGTTGCAGAAATTCACGGATGGCGTGGCAGGGGTCGCCTTGGTCTTGTTGCTCAGTTTGCCCCGAGCAGTTATTCTGTTGAGCGTAATTTTGCCCCCTCCTCCCATCCGAATACGTGGGGCTGCCTGAGCACCCACGCTCAGGAGTGGCATGGTTTTGGATGCTCAGCGAGGAATTCTTCAGGGGTGCTGGTACCCACCTGGGGTAGTCTATGATTTAATTCCGCTACCATGTTGATTGGGTGGATATGGGCCTCCTGTCACCTGCATTCAGCAGACGAATCCCAGAAGCAGAGCTTCTACTTCCCGCCGGTATTCTGTGAGGTCGTGGTACTAACCCGGCTCGAGCCGGCCCATACGTGCAACAAGCAAAAGCTGCTGCGTGGCTCTACCACCGTTAAAGTTTACTACTTTACTTAATGCAGCTGTTTTCTATGGTGAGTGTTGAGAACTGGTGACCATTTTTACTTGAAACGAGGTATTCCATCTTTGTCCTCAGGTTCGACAACGTATCTGCATTTTGATGCTTAATCGAGTATAAATATAGATGTATATGGGACACAGTATCCACTTACCATCAGGTGGACTGTGTGCTCGTTTGTCATCCTTATTTAATAAAAAATAAAGAATTTACATGCGACTGCCATGGCGTATGTCGGACCGCGTGTATTTGCACACCTAGATAACGATCACAGCGTGAGGCGTAGTATCCTGTGAGAGCTAATGCAGTAGAAACACACTACAGATTTTAATTCTTGATTGAGGATAGGTGAGATGTCTTGGGCCATAGTATCACATACTAGCAGGTGGATTGTGTGCTCGTTTGTTACCTTTATTCCATAAAAAAGTTGGACTGCGCTTTGAACCAGAGCGGAGCAGAGCGACAACTGTGTGACAGCGGAGCGTTGGCGGGGCAGCATGCAGCGCAGTGAAACTTACTGGTCATTTGTAAACGGTAACGGGCATACTGTTCGGTATTACAGTAGTATATTGAGTAACTTTCAATTTCGTTGCAAATTCTACTACCACCGATAATTTTTCCGGGCCGAAACGACTAAAAGGCCTTCGAGAAAAGAGCCTACTCCTTTTTTAAAGGTGAATACGTTTTGCTACACGACTAATGACCCAGTACCCCATATCATCCCATGGGTATAGAAACAAGCGACAGAGAGTAACTTATATAAGAGATAGGCTGCTGCATCTTCCTGATAACAAACTCAAAATAATCAGAAACTGCCGTTGCGAGCACACCTGCTAATAGTGGCTACTATGGGAAATATATTCCCTATGAGACAATTCATTATATCAATGTTTAATACAAATACAATTTAATACATAGATTTATGTTTATATTTATGGTTTTGTACATTTTTATATATTGATTTAACCGTGGACTTTGATGAAAACATCCACAAAATTATCTAAAATTATTGAAAGAGTCATTAACATCCGCTTGCTTAAATTTCTAGAGTCCAAAAATCTTTTGTCCTGTAATCAGTATGGGTTTAGAGAAAACAAATCCACATCCGATGCTATCGAACACCTTGTTAGCCATATAAGCAGAAAATTGGATAAAAAATACAAATGCTTAGGAGTATTTTTAGATATGGCAAAGGCTTTCGACACTGTATCTGTTCCTAATTTATTAAATAAACTCGAAAGTATGGGAGTTCGGGGGGTGCCGCTCAAACTATTAACTGATTATTTATCTAATAGGAATCAGGCAGTAATAATCAATAATTACATAAGCGATTATGCACCAATACACTTCGGTGTTCCACAGGGCTCTGTTTTGGGCCCTACACTTTTTCTTATTTATATAAATGATTTATGTAATCAAAATCTTATAAGTTCAGAAACTGTTGCTTTTGCTGATGACACAGCTGTTATATTTCATGGTACCACGTGGAGTAAAGTAAAAAGTGTAGCTGAAAAGGGTTTAGCTTCTATTGTTCAATGGCTTAACAGAAATGTCTTAACCTTAAACCTGTCTAAAACAAAATATATATCCTTTTCAATTAATAATAAAGATCAACCACCTCATAACAGTTTTACCTTAAAGGCACATTCATGCACTCTAGAAACTTCAAATTGTAACTGCCACGAAATAAATTCGGCTACTTCAATAAAATATCTTGGCATTTTAATTGATGCAAACTTAACCTGGAAACCACATATTACCAATCTTACCTCACGGCTACGAAAACTTATCACAATTTTTAAAAAAATCAGGCATTTTAAAGATTATTCATCGATAAGGGCAGTTTATTTTGCTCTTTGCCAGTCCATTACTACATATGGTATAATTGCATGGGGAGCTGCCTCTAAAACGAATCTAATTCACGTTGAGAGAGTTCAGCGAGCAATTATAAAAATAATTAATTTTAGAAACTTCCGATATCCAACTTCAGACCTTTATAGGGATTACTCCGTGCTTACTGTAAGACAATTGTATATTAAGACCACAGTCATAAAACAACATACCAAACCTTTAGAATTATCTAATACAAGAAGGCCTTTTGCTGTCTATAATATTCCTCTCTGTAGAACAAGATTTGCCCAGAATTTTTTTCCGTACCTAGGACCATTACTTTATAACCGTTTAAATAAGATCTTATCTATATACAAATGCAACAAATTCATTTGTAAAAAATATATAGATAAATATCTCAAAACGATTGACTATGAGTTAACTGAAAAGTTATTAAGGAGTGTTGAATGATTTATTTTTTGATTTTTTTTATTATTTGTGTAATTCTTTACTATTTTAAAATATTTTTATATTTTTTGATTTTTTTTTGTTTAATTATCTACTATTTTAAGATATTTATCGCTTTTGTTCTCTTTATTGTAATGTTGCTCCTTTATTTGTGAGGGGTGGCAATCATTGATGAACTTTTTATAATAACTTAGATAATCCTAGAGTACAAAATACTTAGCATAATATACAATATAAACTTGTATGTATATTGTATAAGTAATTTATTATTGTCATTATTCAAAATTTATAATGACAATGCTTTCTAATAACTTAAAAGTCTAAGATTTGTTAAGGTAGTTATAACATCTTGAAAACTAAAAACGCAATATTTTCTTCATGTGAATGTTTTGGTTAAACTATATACAATCAGGTAGTTAATTACTGCCTCGAATACAATGAACTAGCCGCACTACTCTGCCGTCATACAGTGTTTTACTAGTACGGGGGGTAGAAGACTAATTTGTTGTTGCAAAAAATAGCCAATATATTACAAATATCTACACAAATCTTGAGTACGAATTCACGCATATCATTGTAATTGTAGGCTAAGTCTTGTGAATAAAGAATTATTATTATTATTATTATTAAAATATCAGTGAAGCAGCAAAAGAAGTAAAAATAGTCTGCTCAATGAGGGCTAGTAATATTTCGATCACCAGATGTCGCTAACTGACACTGAGGTAAAGTTTTTTGGTACACAATGTCATTTAATTGAGTAGTTTTTAATTAAACTTTATCAGTTTCTAGAGGATTACAGTAATACACAAAATAATGCCTCAGTGGTTTGCTTTTAAATTCTTTCCACATTTTTAACTTTTTTTTAATTTTTCTACTTTTATGAATATCAGTCTGTGGGTTTGTTTATTTATTTTTAATCTTAATAATATAAAATATACATAATGGTACAGAAAGAAACATCAAATTTGACATTATTCAAACAAATTAAACCCCCCCCCCCCAAACTAACGCCGCTATGAAATCTGTCAAACGTTATACCTCACTTTTAAGTGGCGCCACTCTGGTGGCAGAAAAATTCGTGGATGCCTTCATTAGATGGAATTTTGTTGCTTATTGGCAGGCGGGTTGTCAACCGCAGTTTTTTAGATGTTATTATGAAGACTTTGTTGCCCTTCTACTAGTTCCTTTAGGTTCTCCTAGTTCCCTAGGTATATATTCGAAGACCGCCATTACATGGTCAAAGAAAAGGAACACTTTTTTTAAACAACAACACAACAATGCTAATTAACTTACTAAATTTCCCTTTAACCACTCCTGGTAAGTTTAAAATACTTGTTATTAGTGATTAGGACCTTAAGTTTTTTTCGAGTCAACTGTTTCGGAACAAAAGTAAAAGCGATCGAATATATTGGTGTCTTAAACTAAATTGATGTAATAATAATTTTCTGTACTTTCCTGGTATTTCCATTCGCCAATCTCTTTGAAAGGTTCGAAGGAAAATTTTTCGTTTTACTTATCACGTACGGCACATACATCAAGTTTGACAAGACCTTGTGTAACAGATATATATATATATATATATATATATATATATATATATATATCGATTTAAGAGTCACACCCTTTACTGCTGCATTAAGTTTTCACAGAATGGATCCGTATGTAACTATAGTCACACTAACTAAACTTAAATATGTAAAACCAATTTCAAAAATAATAAATAATAAGATAAATTCCACTCAATGTGTTTTAATTCTTCGATACATTTTGACTTAACACCGGCTTCAGAAGCTATTATCTGGATTTAACCTTATTATTATTTTTTTGTTTTTTACCTTTTTGAGTGTACTGAAGAATACCTAATTGAAGGAAATTGAAAAATTAACCGCGCAGTGACGATGTAGGAATACCCACCACCACATATCGTCCCGTGGATGTTATAAGAGGCGACAGAGCAAAAGTAAAACAAGATATGGGCAGCAGAAACTTCCTGATAACAGCAGAATAAACATAAAAATTGCCGTTGCCTACCGCCTGCCAAGCGTGGCAACTATGGCAAAATACCCCCTATGAAGCAATTTATGAGGACTTAATATCAAAGTTCCTATGTGCAGCAGTGAACTTTAATAGGCTGTTACAGTAACGGTAACTCTTAAAGTGTTATACACTTATCTCAAAGAAATCAAATCAACGAATAAATTAATTTAGTTTTGCTAGCGTAATTCGGAGTGGTTTTATTGCTTCTGACTTTTTATTGCTTCATCGACGAATATACTTATTAAGTAATTTGCTCTTAAACGGCAACAAGACAAAATGTATTAAATTTACAATACCTAATGTAAAACATTCGAAAACCAATGTGCTCTTAAATGGGGAGGAGTTGAGTCTTGTGGATACCACTGTTTTTCTCGGTATTACTATTGACGCGAAACTTCAATGGGGCCCCCATATATCTAAATTAGCAAGCAGACTTAGTTCTGCAGCATATGCTGTAAGAAAGATTAGAAGTCTCACAGATGTTGAGACAGCTAGGTTAGTGTATTTTAGTTACTTTCATAGCGTAATGTCTTATGGAATTTTGCTATGGGGTAATGCGACTGATATTGATGCTATATTTGTTTTGCAAAAGAGAGCCGTACGGGCGATTTATAATCTAAATTGTAAAGAGTCCCTTAGAGAAAAATTTAAAGAAATAAACATATTAACTTTGGCATCGCAATATATTTATGAAAATGTAATGTATGTACATAAAAACATAAATAGCTTTAATAAGAATAAGGATGTTCATACCTTAAACACTAGGAACAAACATAAGCTTGTAATGCCACTTACAAGACTCCACAGAATTAGTAATTCATTTATGGGGCAATGTATACGCTTTTACAACAGAATCCCAGAACATGTTCAAAGTTTGTCAATAAACAAGTTTAAAAGTTTTATTAAAGAAAAACTGTACAAAAAGGGTTATTATAATATCAAGGAATACATGAGTGAAAATAACCCCTGGGAATAAGGTGATCGCCACCATGCTGGTTCTATGAAAATTCATTTAAAATTGTATAATCAAAATTATTGTTAAGTGAAATTATGTTTAAAAAAAAAAAGTCCCGCTGGGTTTCTTGCTGGTTCTTCCCAGGACAGGAGGTATTTTCCGAACCAGTGGTAAATAAAATAATGACTTTCAATAAGTATTATGTAATAATCCATATTGAATAAAAATCATTCTATTCTATTCTATTCTAGTGCCTACTTCGTAGAATGATAATACGAAAGGCTTCACTAATATGAGAAATTATTTTATTTCTCACATAAACAATACATTGTGTCGTGAATATCAAAAAATATTATAAAATTATTGAATTTTAATAAAAAATCAAATAAACATTTCTAGTACAATAAAATAATACCAATTAATAATCAAGTTGAAGGTACTTTAAACGTCAAAAAATTTATAAATTTAAGTTCATTAACAAAAAATATACCCATCTGTGTGGAAGACAGCACGTGCACAGTGAACATGCACGCACTGCTAATTGGCGGAAAAAGTAGTTAAAAGGTAAAAAGGAGTCCAGCCGCCTATTATACATATGTTAAAAGGTAAAATTGTGACTTTTGGGAGAGGCTTGATTTAAAAAAAAAAGCTTCTTTCGGTTTTTTTACCAGTTTTTTTGCCGGTTATGCGCTATGTCCAAAATTCCAAGTCTCTACTTTATCGGGAAGTTAGTTAAAAATCAATCTCTAAATTCGCCCTGAACAGAAATACAGGAAAGCAAGTTAATAAAAACGTAGTGCATGATTTGTCTTTCTTACCGCGAATACTCAACAACTTTTTTCTCACCTGCTCCCGCAGTAAGGACTTTTTGAAGCAAAGGCGTAGTTGTCTTGACTTTCAAAAGTGCTTTAAAAAGTGGGACACTTTTTATTTTATTATGATGTCATTCCCTATATTTGTAACAGTGTACTCATTGTTGTTAGAGCCTAATAAAGAAAATAAGTTCTGTGTTTCGTATGGTGAGTGTAGAGAACCGGAGACCCGTTTTACTGGAAAAGAGGCATTCCATCTTAGTCCTCAGGGGTGACAACGCATTTGCATTTTGATTCTTAATCGAGGATAGATGTAGATGTCTATGGGCCACAGCAACCACTTACCATCAGGTGAACTGTAAGCTCTTTTGTCACCCTGTAGAATTTGCTATAGATTAATGGAGAGTACATACTCTACTAAAAGCTAGATCAGTCTCTATATTACTTAATTTATCAAATATCTTTAAATAACTTATAAATATATTAAATAATACAAATAAAAATAATCAAATAGACAATATTATTCGAAACGTCTCTAATTTTTTAAATTAATGTCTTCAGTATTCGTGGGAAAATGTTTTCAAGTTCCGCTATTAACATTATTTCAATAAAGCGGTTCCCTTATAAAATAAAACAATACCGACAATTAATGTCCCAAACTATTAATTTAAAGCCTCCGTCGAATTTGTATTGTTATAGTTCGAAGGGTAACAGTTCAATTGCTGAAGTGAGGCAATTTATAATTAATCTTACTTATTCAAAGAAAACTAATTTGTTATTTAAAAACAGAGTTGACACAAAAGGAAACATTAAATTGAGCCTATATACAATACAAGTGAAACAATAAAATAGCTATGACGTAGAATAGAATTCTCTTCTATCCTACGTCATAGCGACACACTGATAGCGTCGAAAGGAACTGCAGTAGAAGCCTCAATTATGCTGCTATCATATCATATGCTTATATCAAATTTTCCGAATAACAGCTTCATATACTTATCTTACATCTTATCTTACAATGGTAGAGCCACGCAGCAGCTTTTGCTGTCGCACGGATCGGCCGGTTCAAAACGGGGTGGTACCACGACCTAACAGAATACCAGCATTCTGCATTTCGTCTGGTAAGTGCAGGTGGCCGGAAGCCCAATCCACTACTGTCTGGAGATAGCAAAGCCAGCCTTGCTCTTTCTTACCGAGACACAGGTGTCCTCTCCGGCTGATACTTCGGATTTCTCCTACCCGGGGTACAAATTAGAACACTCGTTTGTGCCCCGGGCTGGAGTTTGCGTGTACGTCAGAGAGGACTTCTGTTTTCGACGCCTCGGCAGTCTTAAAGGTAAGGACCAGTCCATCCTATGACTACGCGTAGACAGCGACGATCATCCCCGCGTCTACGGATAACTCTAGAGGCCCTATAGCGGTAACGTACCTTCCCTGTTGGACCTTCTGCTGACCTCTCATACGGACGGATATCAGGTCTCCGTCGATACCCCTCTAGGCTCTTCGAACTATTGTCTAATCTGGAGTACGGTGCCACTCATGCTCCCATCGCAGTTACGATCTGCAGCTTGCTGCCGTGTTTGGCACTATGATTGGGACGGGATGCGGTTTTTTTTTGTTGAATCCTACCCTTGGGGGCCGGTTTGCTTCTCACCGGATGATCCCAACTTTGTTGCTCATTCTGTCGCTGATGTGGTACTTCAAGGAATGCAGTTATTTATTCCATCATCTTTGGTGCCTATCGGAGGAAAAAATCAGTCGTGGTTTGGTCACTCCTGTACAATTGCATCACGCTTTAAGCAGGACTGCTACAGAATCTGGGCTGACGTATCAACGTCCCGGGTTGTAAATACCAGCGCTCTTAAAAAAGTATAATTCCACCTCCAGGTCCTTCAAAAGTGTCATTGCCAAGACAAAGTTAGAGCACATCGGCATAATTGGCGAGAAACTAGTTCACCTCCCTTCGGGAACACGTGCATTCTGGTCTCTCGCAAAGGCTGTTCAAGGGAACTTCTGTCAGTCATCTCTGCCATCTCTGCACAGGGTGGATGACTCACTGGCCGATGACGCAAAAAAGAAAGCCGATCTGCTTCCTTTTTCCTTCCAACTCGACTCTAGATGACGGGGGGAACACACCGCCAACTATCCCGCGGTGTGAGTGCTCCGTGCAGGAAGTGCTATTTACACAGCACTCGTTGCTTAAAGCTCTGCTCTCCCTGGACGTTAACGAGTCGAGTGGGCCTGATGGAAACCCACCTATTGTGCTGAAGACCTGTGCTCTGGAGTTGGCACAGGATTTAACGCGTCTTTCTCGGTACTCCTACTCCCCAGGCGTAGTCGCGAACTCACGGAATACAGTTTTGGTGCACCCGATCCCTATAAAAGGCGACCGCTCATATCCGTCCATTTACAGGCTTATCGCTATCACCTCCTTGTTTTCCAAAGTAATGGAAACCATTATTAACAGCCAGCACATGCGGTACATTGAGGATCACCAGCTGATTAGTGACAGCCAGTACGGTTTCCGTAGAGGACGCTCAGCTGGTGATCTTTTAGGTTACCTAACTCATAAATTGGCAGAGGCAGTGGAGTCCAAGGGGGAGGCATTGGCCGTTAGTTTAGACTTAGCGAAGGCCTTCGATCGGGTTTGGCACAAATCACTTCTTTCGAAGCTCTCTTCCTATGGGCTTCACTAGAAATTTTGTAATTGGATGACCAGATTTCTTGCAGATCGGAGTATCAAGGTCGTAGTAGATAGTGCATGCTCCGCTGACAAGCCCATTAACGCTGGTGTTCCACAAGGCTGTGCTATCACCAACGCTGTTTCTTCTGCATATCAATTATATGTTGTAAACCTATGCGGACGATAGCACTGGTGTTGCTTTATACACCGGCTTTATAATTCTCGGGAAAACGTCGCTGAGTACCGGAACAAACTTGTGTCTGAAGTCGAGACTTTGTTGAACAAAATCTCAGACTGAGCTCGACTAAATCTAGTCCAGTTCAATCCCCAGAAGACACAAGTTTGCGCGCTTACCGCTTAAAAGAACCGCTTTGTCGTATCTCCTCACTTTCAAGGCACTGCCCTTATTGCCTCAGCCAGTAGCGGAATCCTCGTTGTCGACATACGAGTATTGAGTGACGTGCAGTTTCGTGGCCACTTGGAAGAGAAGGCCAAATTGGCCTTTAAAAAGCCTTGCGTGCTCAACAGAGCACATGTAATACTGTTTTCATCTCTGGGCCGGGGTATCCCAGTGCCAGCTCCTTCCACTTGACCGTATCCAGCGCAGAGCGGTTCGAATCGTCGACGACCGAGTTCTTTCCGGTCGGCTTGATACACTGGCACTGCGTAGAGATGTTGCATCTCTTTGAGTATTTTATAGCACTTATCACGGAGAGTGCTCTGAGTAATTGTTCGCACATCGCGACAAAACTAGCGATACCATCCATAACATCTGGATGATTGGCGGTCCACCACTGTGCGATTTTAGAAGAAGTTTTCTTCCACTCACAACTTCCTTATGGAATCTGTTACCACCTGCGATTTCTCCGGACCGATACGACATAGGGACATTTAAGAAAAGAGCCTACTCCTTTTTAAAAGACCGGCAAACCATCTGCAATTCCCCTGGTGCTGCAGTTGTTCATGGGCGGCGGTAGTCACTTACCATCAGGTGAGCCGAATGCTCGTTTGCCCTATAAAAAAACTTTTATCTGCATCTCGGTCTGAACACCTTGACTGGCAGATCTCTCCTTTTCCTTAGACGGTCAAACAGGTGTCAAATCGGGAGAGCCTGGTTTAGTACATAGAAGTTTAATTTTTACTTAAAATAATTTCAATGCATTTCAAGAAACTAACAATAGTTTATATGAAATAAAAAACTTGTGCTACAATTATTTAACCTTTAAAATATATATATAAATAAGGGACAATTTACATAAACGAAACTAATATTTTTTCCCACCCTACTTGTTACAGAAACCAAGTATTTTTAACATTTCAATTTCAGTGGGACATTTATTCAAGGAGTTTTCATAGAAAAATCTGAGTTGATCTAACACATTTTCCACTAAGCTAGGATATAAGAAGATATTGTACAATTCTCATATTCTTTTCAATGTAAAAGATATATAAGTTCAATATGATCTCAAGTATTGCTTCAATGTATTGTCCACACGAAGAAATTCCATATAATATTAAATTAAGATTTGCCCCTATATTTAAATATGATATATATATTCTTATAATCTTATGTATTATTCTTTTTGTACATAAAACTAAATTATAATTTATTTACTTGTGTATTTGTTATGAGATACGGGTGACGAACGAGCACACAGTCCACTTGATGGTAAGTGGTTGCTGTGGCCCATAGACATCTACATCTAACCTAGATTACGAATCAAAATGCACATGTGTTGCCACCCGTGAGGACTAAGATAGAATGCCTTGTTTCCATTAAAAAGGGTCACAAACACAGCAGCGTTAAGCTGCTATTTTACGCTGGTATTCTATGAAAGCGTGGTCCTTTCCCGGTCGAGCCGGCCCATTCGTGCTACAGTTATATTACTAATATGTTTTTTATAGGATAAGGGTGACAACGAGCACACAGTCCACCTCATGGTGAGTGGTTACTGTGGCTCATAGACATCTACATCTATCTTCGATTAAGAATCAAAATGCAGATGCGTTGTCACCCCTGAAGACTAAGATGGAATGCCTCGTTTCCAGTAAACTGGGGTCTCCGGTTCTCTACACTCACCATACGAAACACAGCAGCGTTAAGCTGCTATTTTACGCTGGTATTCTGTGAGAGCGTGGTCCTTCCCCGGTCGAGCCGACCTATTCGTGCTACAACCATGATATAGCAGCAACATGGCTCTACCACCTAAAAAACGTATTGATTCAAGTTGTCAATTAAAAATATATATACTTAGTCAGGTCATAAGTTCTTTCAAAACACTTTTTATAAAATTAATGATACACTTTTTGATAATTATATAGGAGTTATATATAAAATGAAAGGTAATTTTATTTAGAATACAATTTTAATTACGTTATTAAAAATTTCCTCCCCTGATTTGAATACATGCCCTTAATCGACGCGGCCAATCATCAATCGCAGCACGCACCACACTCACTTACCTATTTCTGCCGCTGCTTTAGCCAAAGGTGCTCGTAGAGATTCCAAATTCTGATGATGTTTAGCGCAGACTTTCTCCTCCAAATGCTGCCATATTTTATAATCCAGTGGGCCTAAATCTGGACTAGAAGAGGGCCAGGCTTCATGTCCTATAAAGTTAATTCCATGGTGGTGAACCAGTTTTGCGTGCTTCGTACAGAGTCCTGTTGGAATATCCAATGTCTGTTTTTGAACATTGTTTGAGAAAAAGGTGCTACTATGTTTGTTAGGACGATATTCAGGTACATCTCGGCACTGGTTTATATACCTTTTTCACAGAAAAACGCCTCAGTTAAGTCTGAATATGAGACTCCTAGCCAGACCATGAGTGACGAAGGATAATGTGCTGGTCGAACCCTTGGAATACGCATCCTGGCGTCTTCACTGCTATGGGCATACAGTTTATCATTTTGTTAATTATAAAGAACAATGGCAGACTTTCGTACATAAAATTAGTTGAGAAAGAATGGTAGCGTCTATATATCAAAAATATCTTTAAATGTTAAGCGTTAGTCCCTAAATAACTCTGTCAAATAATTTTTTCCTGAGAAGGCGTCAAAAAAAAAAAGATATTTTGTGTTGAACCTTTTAGGTTATATATTATGTCACTTGGAAAATGTCATGCGTCCTTTGGTTGTTTGATGTTAGCTTAATATGTACCTACCTACATAATTAAGAGTTTTTAGATTATTGTATCTCTATTATATATTTGCATATTATAAATGTATATTTCTGGCATGGCTCCAAGGCCTTTGTCATACAGTGACATTTTCAAAAGGGCTAGAACCCAGAGCCGTAAAGTCAGTAAAAAAATAGTGACATGTTGTTTTAGCTAGTGCTGCCATAAAATTGAATGAAAATGTTACATAGTACTAGGATTGAGATAATGTATTATTGTAGGAAGTTCTTTGTAAGAGACTAAATTTCAACCATATCAGTTTTATTTTTATTATTAATGATAGTATAGTTATGACTAATAATAACTTAATACAAAAATATTTTGTTTGTGTTGTGTTGGTAGTCTTACAATTTTTTACGAAAATAGTATAAATATAGTAAATGGCAACACTTAAATAGAGTAAAATGATTTAAGTCATTTTATATTCCCAAAAATGTATGTTTTTATGTGGCTTTAATAAAAATACATTTTTATTTAAAAAATCATAGAAAAATAATAAAACTCATTTTATATATAACAACAGACGCAATAATTTTTATCAACTGTTTTTCTGCCATTGTTCTTTCTTCGATGTTAAATATTTTTCGTCCGAAAACAAAATTTCGCGGAATATTTTTCCCGCGTACCGCCGTAACAAAGCGCGGGATCTATCAAGCCTAATTTTTTTCAAACGCTCGTTCAAAAAATGTCCGGTCTTCTTACGATAAGCCCGTAGTCCTAGGTCTTTATTAATATTCTTTTGAACGTGGTTCTACTTTGGCCCATCTGAAGAACTAAGATTTTTGTTTACGAACAGGATTTCGTTGGATTCACGCCTTCACTGCTTTGATGATCGCGGGTGTCCTAACTGTAGATGTCGGCCGGTTCTCTTACGGTCTTCGAAGCTTGAATCTTCAGTGAATTGTTTGATAGTACAATAAACAAATAGTAGCGTTATTTCAAATTTTTGTAGTATATTGAAAATCTCTTTTGGCGCGTAACCACAACGGTGCAACGCGATAACCGCTACTCTATCTTCTTTCTTCAACCACTCTATATTTAAAAATGAATAAAAATTAATGTCTTTTTTATTTTCGACAAGCACAAATGTATTTTTTTTAAATTCGTGAAGTTAATGTAGCTAGTCGTCATCATTATCATCATCATTACAGCCCTCCACAAGTCCACTGCTGAGCATAGGCCTACCACAAGGAATGTCACAAATCATGGTCCCGAGCCACCTGCATCCATCGACTTCCTGCATTAGTAGGTTTTCACTCCATCTAGCGGGGGGCCGGCCTAAACTTCACCTTCCGGTACGAGGCTGCCACTCGAGAACCTTTGTTCCCGATCTGTTGTCGGTTCTTTAAGCTATATGGCCGGCCCATTGCCATTTCAGTATACTAATTCTTAGGGCTATATCGGCTACTCTGGTACTACTGCAGATATTCTCGTTTTAAGTCTATCACGCAGAGAAACGCCAAGCATAGCCCTCTCCATAGCTCGTTGAGCGACTTTGAGCTTCCTCATACAGCCAGTGAAGGACCACTTCTCAGTTCGATTCGCCGAAATAGATCAACTGGTGACCTTTTAGCGTATGCCACTCACTTATGTGGCGATGCCTTCGAGAACAGTGGTGAAGCACTTGCTGTTTCCCTGGATGTTTCGAAGGCCTTGGCACGCTAGTCTATTGGGCAAGCTTTCAGCGTACGGCTTATCCTCTGGCCTGATTGTCTGGGCGAAGGACTTTCTGAATGAACGGTCTCTCCGGGTCGTCATCGATGCCTGCTCATCTGATACTGTGGCGACTAACGCCGATGTTCCTTAGGGTTCCGTTCTCTCCGCAACTCTCCTCCTGCTGCATATAAATGATCTGGTCATTCCCGGTATCTATGAGTTTGCAGACGACAGCACAGTTATGGAGAGATACCAACCAACTTCTCAGGCCAATCGGGATCAAATCTATTCAGATAGAGATGCTATGGTTGAGCGTATGAATCTCACACTACAGGAAGTCTGTGAATGGGGCGATGCCAATCTTGTGAGATTTAACGTCTCCAAAATACAAGCGTGTTTTTTATCGCTAAAAGGAGCCCGCTCACCTTGGCTTCTACTATTCGGAATGTATCCTTGGAGTACACTGACCGCCTTCAGTTGTTAGGGATTAAATTTTCTCCGAACCTCAACTATGGGCGGTTAATTGAGTCCAGAGCCAAAGCAGCCGCAAGAAAATTTGGTGTCCTTGCAAGGGTGCGGCGATACTTCACGCCTGTGCAGTTTCTTACCTTACATAGAGCGCAAGTCCGGTCGAGCATGGAATTCTGCTGTCACTTATGGGCAGGTGCTGCAAAATACCAGCTGGCAGCATTGGACTCAGTGGAGAGACGTGCTAAGAGGCTTATCGGTGACCTTGATTTGGTTGAAACCAACCTTGTCAGCCTCAAGCACAGGCGCAGATTAGCCAGTCTCTAGGTATTCTACAGGATGCATTACGGTGAATGTGCGCAGGAATTACACGCTTTAAATCCTCCCTCTCCTTTCCACCATCGGACAACCAGGCGATCGGGAGGTCTTCATCCCTTTTTTGTGGATATTACACGCATTAAAAACAAAAGGTTTGCTTCGTCTTTTGTAATGCGTACAACAAAAGAGTGGAATAATTTGCCGGTGTCTATCTTTCCGTTCGAATACAATCTGGGCGTCTTCAAGGCAAGAGTGAATAGGCGTTCGTTACGCTAAGACAGTGCGATTAACCATCTAGGGCTGCATCACCACTTACCACCAGGTGGGATTTTGGTCAAGCACTGGCTTTTAATAAGTGAATACAAAATAGGTCATCACTGGCAACACGCACTGGTTGAACAATCTAGTTTGATTCGAAGTTAAGTCCAACTAGTTGGACTATTTGTCCCAGGTAAACATATTCGTCAATAACTTCAAGCTTAGTGCTCTCAACAACTACCACCAACTGGGCGTGACATGGACGTTAAACATGATTTTTTTTTGTCTATTTTCATCTTTAGACCTATCCGTTGAGAGACACCATTGAGGGCATAGAGCATAGAGCTTAGATCCTCCAGCGATTCTGCCATAATTTTATATATGTTATACAATTTTTAAATAATTTTTCATAGAACCAGCATGGTGGCGATCACTTTATTATTAGGGGTTATTTTCATTCATGTATTCCTTGATATTATAATAACCATTTTTGTACAGTTTTTCTTTAATAAAACTTTTGAACTTGTTTATTGACAAACTTTGAATATGTTCTGGGATTTTGTTTTAAAAGCGTATACATTGCCCCATAAATTACTGATTCTGTGGAGGCTAGTAACTGGTATTACAAGCTTATGTTTGTTTCTAGTGTTTAAAGTATGCACATCCTTTATGTACATATATTACATTTTCATAAATATGTTGCGATGCCAAAGTTAATATGTTTATTTCTTTAAATTTTAGTCTGAGGCACTCTTTACAATTTAGGTTGTAAATCGCCCGAACGGCTCTCTTTTACAAAACAAATATAGCTTCAATATCAGTCGCATTACCCCATAGCAAATCTCCATAAGACATTACGCTATGAAAGTTACTAAAATACACTAATCTAGCTGTCTCAACATCTGTGAGACTTCTAATCTTTCTTACAGCATATGCTGCAAAACTAAGTCTGCTTGCTAATTTAGAAATATGGGTCCCCATTGAAGTTTCGCGTCAATAATAATACCGAGAAAAACAGTGGTATCCACAAGACTCAACTCCTCCCCATTAAACAGCATAGTTGTATTCGAATGTTTTACTTTAGGTATTGTAAATTTAATACACTTTGTCTTATTGCCGTTTAAGAGCATATTATTGGCGTTAAACCAATGTACTAATTTCGATAGAGCATTATTTACATCGTCAAAATTAATTAACTGCCGTTTGAGTTTGAAAAATAAAGAGGTATCGTCAGCAAATAATACTATATCGTGATTATCCCCTACAAGATAAGGTAAGTCATTAATATAGATTAAAAACAGGAATGGGCCAAAAATCGAGCCTTGAGGAACGCCCATTGATACTACCGATCCGGAGGAACCTTTACCATTGATCACGACTTTTTGAGTTCTGTTACTTAAATGTGAAGTAATAAGTCTAAGCGCCAAATTTTTTACACGGTAATGTTGTAGTTTCCCGATAAATGTCTTATGATGAACACAATCGAAAGCCTTGGAAAGATCACACATAATACCTATGGCATCTTGTGAATTCCCCCAGGCATTAAAATATTTCATAAGCTCAACACCGGCGTTAGACGTCGAGGGACCCCTTGTAAAACCAAATTGGTTTTTGTGAAGTAATTAATTTGTATTGAAAAAAATTAACAATTGTTCCAAAATTATTTTTTTAAATAAAGGTATTACTTTACTATACTTCAATAAATCAGGAAACACACCAGAATCGATACAAATATTAAAAATAATAGCAAGATGAGGTGCAATTAAATCTATTATGGACGCAATGACTGTAACGGAAATCCCCCACAAATCTGTGGTTTTCTTTACATCAATGGTTTTGAAGTATTTTACAATATCTTGCGGTAATACTTTTTCAAATCTAAATTCTTTTAAACAGGTATTAACAGTCTGTTTGAGTAATGACTCGGCGACAGTTGGAGAAGTATTCAATGACTCTGTTGTCAAGATAGGAATATCAGTGAAATATTTCTCAAACTCCGCTGCGACTTCTCGATTTGATTTAGTCATTGTTAATTTTTAATTGATAGTTTGAGTTACGAGGTTTTTCTTTACCGGTTTCGCTGTTAATTATACTCCACGTCATTTTTATTTCATTCTTAGCCGTCTTAATTTTATTGCTAGTATGTAACGATTTGGCTGTGGAGCAAACTCTTTTAAACATTTTAGAATAATTTTTGACATATTCTTTAAAAGCATCGGAAGGATTATATGATCTTTCATGGTAAAGGTCATATAACCTTCGTCTGCTTTTATGAATTTCTACTTTCGCCCACTCATTAAATGCCTAGCGACTGTTTCTGGAGAATGTTTTAGAAGTAAATGTTTTTTTAAATTCATTGCTGATAAGGGTAAATAATTCTTCATATAAATAGTTTGCATTGTTCTCATAAGAAAGCGATGGAACGTTTTTTACCATATTACTTCTAAATCTTTCCAGGCGTTTTGCATTAACAGGAACAAACACAATTTTCTCAATTTCCTGTTTTTTGTGCATTTAAGGTAATGGAACCAGTTGTCCACAGTGATCTGAACTAAGTTTTTGAATTATTGATTTGTTGATTGGTACAACACCTGTAAAAATATTATCAATACGAGTTGCACTACACCCTGCATTACGTGTAGCTTCAAAGAATAAATTATCAAATTTATAGGATTTGAACAAAAAGCAAAATTTAATACTGGTGGAATAAGTTTCCAGGAGATTGATATTAAAGTCTCCACACACTACAACAGATTTATTCTGTTTATTAAGCTTAACTAAAACTTCTTCCATAATTTTTCCAAAGGTATCATAATTTGAACATGGGGGTCTGTAAACACTGACAACAATAAGGTGCTCAAGCTCAACACATGCCATTTCTACTATACTCTATTCTATATACTATAATATTTCTGTATACTATACTAGAGGCTCACAATGTCTTTACGTTCTTTACATGATAAGGATTTATTAGCTAATATTAAGGAGCCACCTCGTAATTTAGTATCTCTATTGAACGATCTGACCACGTGGTGACTACTGAAATTAAATAAGGAGTTGTAATCTTTCAACCAATGTTCAGTAATACATAAAATATGAATAAGGTTACTATTTAAAAATAATTCAATTTCTATTTCTTTGCCTAACATACCTTGTATATTTTGATGCACCAGATTAATACAGTTTTTATTATTGCTTTTTTGTGAAATTACACAGTTAATTATTGTTGAATTGTATTCTAAGGTATTTAAATTATTTTTGCTAGTGATTACCTCTATTGTCTTATTATCTAATTTAAATTACTTGGAACTAATTCCAAATAATTCGTAAAATTATTTTTCTGCTCAAAAAAAGCAGGTATTAAGGTAGCCAATAATTTGGCTGGGTTAAAATATAAATAATGCTATATTACGCTGGTATTCTGTGAGAGCGTGGTCCTCCCCCGGTCGAGCCGACCCATTTGTGCTACAACCATACTAATTATATAGCTGCAGCAAGACTATTTTTTATGTGTGTTACCTCATGACTTTTTTAGGTTTTTAGGTGATCGTGGAAACATCACTCACCTTAGATTTGCCGACGATGTAGTCATTATGGCAGAATCGCTGGTGAACCTAAGCACTATGCTCAATGACCTCAATAGTGTCTCCCAACGGATCGGTCTTAAGATGAACATGGACAAAACAAAAATCATATTTAACGTCCATGTCAAACCTATGCCGGTAGTTGTTAGGAGCACTAAGTTCGAAGTTGTTGATGAGTATGTTTACCTGGGACAAATAGTCAGACTAGATAAGTCCAATTTCGACTGAGAGGTCAATCGACGGATTCAACTCGGCTGGGCAGCGTTCGGGATACTACGACACATCTTCTCGTTAGACATACCTCAAAACCTTAAAACGAAATTGTACAACCAGTGCGTGTTGCCAGTGATGACTTACGGATCTGAGACGTGGTACTTCATATCTGGCCATATGAGGAAGCTCAGGGTGGCTCAATGAGATATGGAGAGGGCTATGCTTGGGGTTTCTCTGCATGATAAACTTAGAAATGAGGATATTCGCAGTAGAACCAGAGTAACCGACATAGCCCAACGGATTAGTAAGCTCAAGTGGCAGTGGGCCGGCAATATAGCTCGACGAACCGACAATTGACGGTAAGAAAAGTTCTCGAGTGGCAGCCTCGTACCTGTAGGCGAAGTGTTGGGCGAACCCCACGAGATGGAGTGACGACCTGGTCAGGCATGCAGGTAGTCGATGGATACAGGTGGCTCAGGACCGTGCTTTGTGGCATTCCTTGGGGGAGGTCTATGTTCAGCAGTGGACTTATGAAAGGCTGTATTGATGATGATGATGATGATGTTTTTTTTTTCACCGACTACCTGGTGATATATAACAAAACTTAAAGTAAATTATAAATTGATTAACTAAATATTTAATTGAATGTAGTACTTGTTAATTAATCAGAATTTAGTACAGTAAATTTTTGTGCCACTATCAACACTATTATATACCTAGGCAAATAAAAACTAAACTATTCCTAAAATAACAGTGTTATTAATAAGCGTTTGAAACTACTTAAGAACCACCTGGCTTCACCTTGGGATCCATTTATGTAGCTTCGCTTAGATTTAAGATAATTAAAGACAATTTATTGTATCAATTTTTACTTTTTTTAAATGCCTAAATTTTTCAGATAAAATATGGTTAAGATCACTTCCGGCATTGCTCTCTGTCTGTTCGTGAAGTTTGTCATACCTTTCGTGAGGAAATCTAACATCTCTGTGTACATACACACAAAAATATAAAAAAATGGTTATTAATATTTAATAGCATGCATGTAACCTCTAACCAGCATGCTCAATATAAGGTAGTTATTTCAATATTGCAGACACTTCAAATTTATATATATGTATAGATTAATAGTAAAACATTATTTTCTTATCGCGTTTATAATAAAGTAAAAATGGGGAAATGATACTTCCGATGATTCGTCATCTCAGAAGCAATGGTTTAGCTACAAAGCAAGGTGCACAAAAAATCTTACTTTCTTAAATAGGATTCAATAGGAAACATTTAAAAAAAATCGCCATTCAATTAACCATTTCCCAATGTTTTTTTTGTTTTTAGTAACAGAATTGAAACTTTTTTGAACAACGAAATTAATAAAGTCCATTACGCTCTTTAATAACGGTTACAAACTAATTAATATTCATTGGGCTCTGAAGAATTTTCCAACTGGACGTATTAAAACTTTTTAGTGGTAAAAAACTTTTACATTTATGGAAAGAAGTAATTAATCATGATAACAATTAATTATTTTTCATATTGCAGTAACGGCAATTTAATATTCTACTGTTTACTTCATGCAAAGCATCACAAGTAAATTTGTAACATTTTTTATATAATAATGGTGAAAAAGAAGCACATAGTGATGGTGAAGTGGTTACAGTATCCCATAGACAACGACATCTATCTTTGACTAAGAATCAAAATTCAGATGCGTCGTAACCCCTGAAGAGTAAGTTGGAACGCTTGTCCTGTAAAAAGGTTTCCAGTTCACTGCACTCACCTCCAACCACAGCTGTTCTTTTAAACTGGAATTCTGTGAGAGCGTAGGCCATTCCCCATTCTAGGCTACCTATTCGTACTTTAACCTAGCTCAACGATGGCTCTACCTGCTGCAGTGAAGTAAGTTGAACGCGATAATTGTGCAGTGTCGGACACATGGCTACAATGACAATACAGTAGTAAGTACGAAAACCAATTACTATACTACTATGCGCTGTGTACTTACCACCTCCAGTCACTAAAGATACTTTAGATATTTTTATAGATAATGCAAAGGGTATACTGGAATCCCGCACTGATAGGGAGTACACACTTATTGCCGGTGACTTCAATTTGAGTGGAAAAACTTGGCTAGGCAATCATAGAAACGACACCTTTAATCATATGTTACTATCAGAATTCGGTGGCAGTGAATGTTGTGTAAATTTATTGATTTTATAAGTCTCAATAACTTAAAATAATTTTACTGTGTAACTAACAGAAAAATATTGTATTACATTTAATACTTTGCAATAAATAAGTGCTGGATGTTGTGGAGATAAAAGATCCTGTAAGAAATATTGACAAGTTTCATCCTCCATTTGTAGTTAAAATGAAACTCTTATTGGAAAGTAATAGAAAAAAACGTCCTACCAAACGTAATTTTTATAAAGGATGCATTTTGTTCCTTTAATATTCCTAATGAAATGGTAAAAAGGCTTCATGAACTGCTAAACTATGCTATTGAAAAGCATATTTCTATAACTAAATCCGTCTATGATTCTTACCCTGTGTGGTACTCTTTGCATTTATAATTAATAGAATCAGGCGTTACTTTGCGGAAATCTATTATATAAAAGCTTTAAGAAAAATTTACTTCGCAAATATCCGCGTTATAAAATAAAATGATGTGTCTTACCTATAAAGAAGAGCACCTCCCGCCCTCCCTCAATTGCGTGCACCATCCCCGTCACTACTAATCCCAGCACTGCTACTCCTAACACCACTACACTAGGCAAGACACACCACTGACAATAATACGACACGTGTTTCGTCTCTACACGAGGCATTCTCAGGTGATATAGACTCTACGGTGGCCAACCGCTAAGTGAGCAGCGAGCCAAAACAAGTGCCTTTTATACAGACCGATGACGCAACCGCTCTCTACTTAAGAAGCGAGCGACTGCGTCATGCGATAAAACATGCGACCAATCACCGCCGGACTTACGCAGACGTTTGTAAAATTAAAAACAAACCGCCGCGCAACGCCCACCCTCCAACCACGCAACCAATCGCCGAACACCGTGAAGGTGACAAACGACCACATTGCGAGGCTCTCTATTATTAGAGAGCAGGCTTAAAGATATTTAAGAGAGGTGAGTTAGTAACATTTGTTTGTTCATTCAGCAATGCAACGGTATTATTATTACTTTTTAATATCTCTAACTGTTCCAGCACACACAGCCGCAGCCCTTTATTACACGTATGTAAGACTTTAAAGGAGTGATCGTTGGCTAGGTTGTGTCCAGTGTCCAAAAGACGTTTGGCAAAATGGGATTTATCGGGATTGCAATTCCTGTACGCGGCTAAATGCTCTTTACAACGTGTCTCGAAATTGCGACCAGTCTGACCCACGTAAACGGCGCGGCATTCGTCACAAACAAGTTTGTAAACACCTGACTTTTGACGAATATCCAACTTATCTTTATTATTACAGATATTTCTAAGAGAATTGTTTGTTGTGAACGCCACATAAACGCCGTTTTGTCGAAGAGTATTAGCTACTTTTTCAGTTATGGGGCCTAAGTAGGTCAAACTGCTCACATATCGATGAACACTTTGAGGTTGAAACGCGTACAGAGAGTTGCGAACAACATGCTTTCGTTTCTTTTTAATTAAATTGTTAATGAGATTTTTTGAAAAACCATTAGAGACCGCTATTTGATAAATTATATTAAGTTCTTTTAAATAATTTTCTTTACTTAATGGGACAGTGAACAAACGGTTAATGTAACAATAAAAAGCGGCTACTTTATGTTGCCACGGATGACACGATGACGCGGGGATGACCGTGTCAGTATAAGTTTGCTTTCGAGAAATTTGGAAAACATATGACGATTCTCTTCTTGTTATTGTTAAATCGAGAAAATTAAGGAAACAATCTTGTTCCAATTCAAGTTTAAATTTAATTTTGTCATGGATTCTATTTATTTTATTGAGAAAAACATCCAGTTGTCTCCTTGTGCCAGTCCAGCAAATAATTATGTCGTCTACATATCAATAGTAATATAAGATATTTTGATTGACAACTATATGTTGTTTTTCGAAATTATCTATGAAAATGTCCGCCATAAGGGGACTTAGAGGGGACCCCAAATCTAACCCTTCTTTTTGTAGATAGAAATGGTTATTAAACCGGAAATAGTTCTGTTTCATACAGAGAGAGGTTAAGTTAAGAAGATCATTTGTTTCCCCGGGATGTAGACGACGTTTTTCAAAGAGATCTGCGAGTATACGCAAGCAGTCAGGGGATGGGACATTTGTGAAAAGACTATCAACGTCTAAAGATAACAATATGGATTTATGAGGAATACGAATATCTTTAATTTTGGAAATGAGATCTAAGCCATATTTAGGCTGTAAATGGGGTTGAATCCAGATTTCTCTCGAAGGAGGAAGTTTAATTTTTTAGCAAGGAAATAAGCTGGTGCACCAATATATGAGACAACTGGACGAATAGGAACATGTTCTTTATGTATTTTTGGTAAACCATATAAAATGGGTGCTTCAGGATTCATTGGAACAAGATTGCTCCGAGACATGTTGTGATCGAGAAATTGATTCTAACTAGGTCCTGACGTCATCACAGTGGGTGTTGCTCTACTTAATATACTGTCAGCGTTCGTCCTGTGTGCCTATGGGTCGAAAATCGCAAATCGATGTATTTTCGTAATATTAAAAAGAAAAGGATAAAGTGTTGTGTTTCATCGTGTAAAAACTACTCAGATAGACGCTCTGATGAATCTCTCTGTGAATATGGGTGTAATAAGAAAAGTAACAGTGGATGAAGTTAAAATGGCTCTTCATGGTGTGAAAAATTTAAAAGTTGTGGGACCAGATGGTATGTGGATGCTGTCACCCATATACATCTACATCTACCATCGAATAAAAATCAAAATGCAGATGCGTTGTCATCCCTGAGGAGTAAAATGGAATGATTTTTTAAGTTAAAAGGGGTCTTCGGTTCTGTATGCTCACCATACAAATCACAGGAGCATTGAGATTATTTTACGCGGATATTCTATGAAAGCGTGGTCATGCCTCGGTCGAGCCAACAAATTCATGCTACAATAATAATATAGCTGCAGCATGGCTCTACCAAGTAAAGAACATTGAAACAGAATGAAGTGCGAAGGAAGTATATTCAGCTTTTCCGTACGATGTATGCCTAATTCAGCACGTATGGTCGTTCTGAATTTGGAACATCTGACAAGTCAATGTTACCGTAGGCTTGCACCAGGGTTCAGATTTAAGCCTTATTTGTTCCTCTTGGTAATAAAAGCACTTACATCGGACATAAAGGAGGAGGCAACATAGTGCTTGCTATATATCGACGATATTATTCTTGTTAGAGAAAATGTACTTGAAGTCCATAGTAGAATGGAAAAATGTTAGAATAAATTAGATCCATCGTTCAAGTTTTTTTACTTTCCCGATTTGCTTCAAGTGGATTAATACAATTTTACCACTTACTCCGAAGCCTGCAGCTACCTCTGAAGTGCTTTGTGATGGATAGGCTTCCACAATAGCCTTTAATTCTTCATTTTCCACTTTAGTTTCCGGCCGTCCACGGGGTTGGTTCTGAAGGTCGAAATTTCCATAACGAAAATGTTGAAATCAAAAAAGTACCGTGCTTTCTTTTGCGATACCAGCGCCGTACACATCATTAATCCTTCAAGCTGTTTCTGTAGCACTGGTGCCACGGTAAAACTCGTACTCGTAAATATACCGATATTTCATCTTTTCCATTATGCTGTAATAAGCGACGCCAAAGAAAACAATAATGAGGAAAAAACAAATAAATGACTGTTTTCGAAACTAAAATGTACCGGCTAAATGAATTTATAAATTTAAATTTGGAATTCCTAACCAAAGAGGAGATATTTGAGATCAAATTTGTCAGTACGACAAAACGCTATTTTCATATGTAAGTACCTAATATGTAATCAATATTAAAAAAAAAATATTTTCTATTCTATTCCATTCTGTTCAGATGTCTTGTACATTTGAGGTACTGCCCGTCACTGGTTTAGGTATCTTCGGGTGTAAACAGGATGGATTTACCGCCAACAATTGAAAACCATAATATCTTCTTAACCCGTATATGCCTCTTACGACAACCCCTATAAGCAATGGTGTGATGCATTCGCCATGCATCGATAGTGTAGTCTCATTCTATAAAATATAATTTGTTGGTTGCGTAAATATTTACAATTACTATGTTTAGAAACTGGAACTAAAGGGAATGTGCAAATGAATTTTCTTACTGCGTGATTATATAATCCCAAATCACAAAATTATTGGACCAATAAAGAGCATATTTGAAATTTAATTTCAAGCCTATCTGCTAAATATTTGATTACTATAGCCGAAAATTCAATTATTGTTGATTGTAACATCGTTATTTAAAATATAGGTTTATTAAATGTGCCATATACTGGTTTAATGTCTTTTTAGATAAATAAGGGCAAAAAAAGAGCTTAGAATTAATCTCATAGTAAGTGAATGCCGTTTTTGTCCTAGTGAAGTGGTGTGGAGAGTAGTGCTGTTGGTGGTGACGGGGATAGTGTACGCAATTGAGATGGAAGACATATGATGTTTATTTTATATGAAGATCTGAGCTAATTAATTTTTAACAATTATAGGTAATCGTCTATTAATGTGGCGCTAATTAGATTTAAGATAACCAAAGACCATTTATTTTATAAATTTTTGGTCTTTTCGAAAAATCTTAGTTTTTACGATTAAAATATAACTTAGATCCCTTCATTGGCATTGCTTTCTATCTGCGTAAAGTTTCATTACGATTACAGCCATTCCGAAGCCTTGTTTATGTTTAACATTCCAATGACCCTTTTTACTGGAAAAGAGGCATTCTATGTTAGTCCTCAGTTTCTCACCCTTATTCTATAAAAAAATAACCCCCTGCGCTAAATGGAAGCCAGTTATTTCAATATAACAATTAGATACTTCAAGCTATGCTATGCTGTACTTTTATAATATAATAGAGCGAAAGAGTTTTTTTTTTGTATTTTTTTTGTTTGTTTAAACACGCTAATCTTAGCAGCTACCAGTCCGATTTGAAATATTTTTCTTGTATATTATATCCAGATTCATGAGGAATAGGATTTAATATTAATGGGCTACACCTTTTAACTAGTGTTTTTAAATAGGTACAATTTTTTTTAAACTCTTTTATTTAAAGGTTCAATTTATTTTGAAAATTTATTTGATTCAGCCATGCAGCGAAATATAAAAAAAATTATTTTAGCAAAAATTGCCAAAATTAATGGCGTACCTGCTTTATTTATAAGTATGTACGTTATAGAGCAAATTCACATTTTATCCTATCAATCTCCCCCTCCCGGCGTCACTCCTACCCTCTTCCCCGCGGCACAAGCTTTGTAAAAGGGACGTGGATAATCCAGTGCTATTTAGGGGATAAATTTTAACTTTGCTCTATAACATACATATGCCGATAGATAAAAGTACTCCTTTAATTTTGCCAATTTTTCCATAAATTGTTGTCTAAAATGCTTGATTTAGGTGTCATGTGTAGATCAATAAAACTACCAAGTAGGTTGAAATCCATTCTTCTGCCATTATCCGTAGAACTTTGTGCGGACTCCCTCGTACACGTCTTACTTAAGTTCACTTTTTTCGCATGATATGGATTAAGATTACGTAGAAATGGTTGCCACGTAACAAGAAACAACGTAAAGTAAAGTAATTAAGTACTGTGCTAAGGTTCTGTTCAGCACTAAAGCCCCTTATATCTCCGTCGCTTGATAAAATCAAGATTGCAGAAGCTATTGTGCCATAAATCTCTAGACCACTTGATAGACATTCACAGTATTTTTAAAATGTAAAAGATTTCAAAAGAACAAATGCTTTCCGCAATTTGTACATCAGTTTCAAACAAAAAGAGACGCAAATTGAATTTGAGGTTTAGTTCACTTAAGTTCATTTGTCAATTGTCAATTCAATCGATGAACTAGTGAGACTTTTAGCAGTTGTTCAACTGAACACAAATCACTTTAAGAGTTGAAAAAATTAGCATTTTTTATAGTATTAGGGTGACAAACGAGCACACAGTCCACCTGATGGTAAGTGGTTGCTATGGCCGATAGACATCTACATCTATCATCGTTTGATAACGTGCTCGTTGTCAAGTGCGAGTCGGACTCGTGCACCGCACTCCGAACAAATCCCTAGGTATATAAGTTTAAAATTTTTAAAAATATTTTTATTAAATGATGTAACTTAAAAATTTATGATTTTCGCAATTTTTCCTTTATCTGTGCTATAATACGTTGCTTCATACCAAATTTTAATATTCTGAGTTCACGGGAAGTACCCTGTAGATTCCCTTGCAAATGTTGAAAAATTGCGGCATAAACTGCTGTATCTTTTGATTGCGTTGGCTTAGAAGTTTGATTTTTTCACAGCTCCAAGGGACAGTAGACTTGAGTATTTGATATTAATTTCAGCTTGATACCTCTACGCGTTCCTGAGAAAAAGGGTATTGACAGACAGACAGACAGACGGACAACAAAGTGATCCTATAAGGGTTCCGTTTTTTCTTTTTCAGGTACGGAACTCTAAAGATGAGTATTTCAAAAATATATTTAAAAATAGATTCAAATCCTTACAGGACAGTCAACTACAAATAAGAATGGCCAAAATTGCTCAGTGTCATTCGGGAAAACAGTTCAGTAATATCTGGAAATATACTAAAAATTTAAATCACAAGACGAGCCTCCCTGTGATCCCTAAATGATAACCAATTTGTTTTTAGACCCGGTTTGTCAACCCAACACGCTATTTTGTCCCTTAAACAGACTGTCCAATACTACACTGTCAAAAAAACGCTTGTATTTGCATGTTTTTTTGGATTTATCTAGGGCTTTTGACCTTGTAAATTATGGTAAATTGTGGCAGAAGCTATATGATGAGACTAGTGTAACCAGGAATATTACATCGTTATTTCAATACTGGTACGCGCACCAGATAAATCTTGTGAAATGGGATAGCTCTTATTATTATTGAAATGGGTTATAATGTGGTGTGACTCTTCAAGACTGTTCAACCTTTATGTAAATCAACTGATGGGTCGACCCAACAGTGCCAACGTTGGCTGTTATGTTGATGGTGTTTGTGTGAATAATATCAGTTACGCTGATGATATGGTTCTGTTGAGTTCATCTATTAGCGGCATGAGACGACTTTTGTCTATTTGTGAGGGCTACGCAGCGGCTCACTGACTTAAGTACAACACAAGTAAAAGTGAGTAGATTCTATTTATATCGGGTTCAATTAACTACACTGTACTTCCGGAAATTACATTGTGTGAGAAACCTTTGAAGTGGGTTGCTAGTTTTAAATACCTGGGCCACTGGGTTACAGTTGGAGTGGGAGTGTAGATCGTTGGCGGTTCGTTGTAATATACTGGTGGAAGGTTTGCGCGTTGTAGTAGGCAGGTTAAAGTAACGCTTTTTAAAGCTTTCTGTCAATCGTTCTACTGTTGCAGCCTGTGGGTGAGCTATACACAGCGAGCAGGCAGTGATCTACGTGTCCAATACAAAAATGCCTTGAGGGTACTGTTGGGACTGCCATGGCGATGCAGCGCCTCAGGTATGTTTGCTGAGAGCCGTATTGACGGCTTCGCCGCGATAGTTAGGAGGCGGTGTGCCTTCGCGCTGATCCGTTTGCGGAACAGCACTAACAGTATCCTTGGGGTATTATTTGAACGGTGAGACTTGTCACTTCTACAAGCATGGGTGCGGGTCCACATAGCAGCATAACAGTGTATAATAAGTTGTTGTGTGGATCTATCTCACAACTGTTTGAATTTTTCTGTTGTTTTTATAGATATGTATTTTAATAACCCTAGCTATAATTTTAATTTGTTGAAAGCTCATATAGTCTATTCCTGATATTAATAAATAAATAAAAAATAAATAATAAATATATACAATATTAAAAAAGAATATAGAAGCTAAAAGCAGAAACTTAAATTATCATACAGTCGGCAACGGTAGAGAATGGAAGGGACGTCCTAGACAAAGGTTTATCGACCAAATTGGCGATATATTGATAATGGGCCAGATTAGGAGCACCCTTAACCGACGAGCGTGTATGCGTAGGTATATGGATGTACAGCAGGCGAGAGAGGTGTGTCAGGATCACGCTAAAAGGAAATCCATAGTCTCTGCCTACCCCTCTTGGTGACAGGCATAAGTGTTTATATATAACAAAAGAATAGAATAATTTTATTCAATATACAGTATAGTACATAATACTTATTAAAGTCATTTTTTACTTTTACCACTGGTTCGCCAAAAAACCTCAGCCCTGGGAAGAACCAGCAAGAAACCCTGTGGAACCTTTTTAAAAAAGAGTATAATTAACAATATGATTATATTATATATTTTATACAATTATTATGAAAACCTTTGTGTTACGGCCTACGGCTGCTCCCTTAGAGGATCAAACCATCAGGGGCCCATGAGCTGAAGACTTCCCGAGCAGACGTAGGTCGAGCCTCAATGTGGCCACGTGGAATCTCTCTAATTACACTAAAATATATGGGGGAGCGTTATACTACGGCCAGTCGACCGGAAGGAATTTGGACGAAGCTTACTTACCTATATCCAAGGCGACTGGTCCCTCCGGAGTCGGTCAGGTCGCATGTGGTTGTGTAGTGCAAGGGAAAGAATGGTGATGTGGTGTGTATCTGGGAGTGACTGATGGTGATTGAGCCTAGACCTTAGCCGTCGGCAGCAGCCCGGGCGTCGACATCGCTCCAACTTGAGGGGGCCTTCCCAGGTTGCCCACAGTCACTTTCTTCTTTCGTCACGTTGACAGTCAATTAAATCTATCCTACGATTAACTAACTTACAGAAGCCACTAACTATCGCTGGGTATAAGGTTAACTCACAAAACACACACGGAGTTTACAGGATCAAAGGTCACTACCGTTTCGCGTTGCAACAGTTAGTTCTAGAATATCAGAGGCCGCACTAGCTAATATTGCCGAATGCAATTATGCAGATTCTGAGTCGGACCCAATAAGTCCCGGGAAGCTCTCCAGCAGGAATGCGCGTCACAAAATCCTAGACCATATATTTACGGGCCGCACCTAATTATTCCGAGTTCCCTAACAGAACTGACCGCGTGCTCACGTCAGCACCGCTTAAGGACGACTGACTTTTAGCTCGCGACCCGCGCGCCACTCCACGCTTGGAAGAACTTCAAACCGGTATCGCCCAGAGCCGCGCGCCCCCTAGACGTCGATTCCGACAACAGCGTTTTGCGCAAACAAACCCCCGTCCCGGGCATAAGGATTTAGGTCCGCGAGCAAACCGGTCAGCGGGACAAGGTCGAGACTGCAAGTTGCAAGACTGAATCTACAACCAAACTAGGCCACCTTAGGCAACCCATCAGATCTTGCAACCCTAACCAACGCCTCAAAAGATAACCCTAATGTGGCAAGCCGGAGGGTCAGCCTCCACTGGAAGCCCCTCGTGGGCATCGCAGCACTTTATTAAGTCCTGTACTGGACAGAAGTCCGACGACCTCTTTCAAACACCTATCTGTGCCCCTATGATTAGTTCCGCAATCCGACCGGATCAGCTCTGCAAACAGCGACGCTACACGAAGCTGCCCAGACAAATTTTGTGCCAGCAGTTGCTTCAGTGCAGAGCGCACCCACAAATTCCACATGAACGTCGTCTGTGGAGAGCCAAACGAAACGAACAGATAGTCCCTAGTATGAATTTTCAACAAGTAGGCCTAGCCAGGCCACCCACCATATTATCATTTACTAAAATAGTGCGGCAGCTGATTTCAATCTGATAATCTCCAAAACTAGCTAGCCGGTTAGGCAAGTAGTCCTATGCTCATATTTCAACTTATTTTTCAAAAGCATCAATGTGCAACTACAGAATTAATTCAACCAAATTAATCACCGATGCGCATAGGTCAACTTGCAAATTAAACAAAACAATAACGTAAGGGACAGCCCTACTTCTTCGCAAAGCAAAATGATTAAACACTATCATAAACATAAACATAATTTTTCAAATAGTGCGCCATTCCATTTCAGATGAATTCAAATTTTCCTTTCAGCAAACAGACGCAACAATCAAATACAGTGATTAAATATATTTACAGAACACATGCAGTAGCATTTAAAGGAGTAGATTAAATTCAATTCTTTTAATTTAAACTGCTACAAATAGGAAAATTTCGCGAAAAGCCCAAACCATTTTTAATTTTAATTCAAGTATTTTTTTGACTAAGTGCTCAACCAAACCAAATCTAATACCCCTTGACAGCGTGATTCAACGCTCCAGAGGGGCCCTAATCTTCCCACCACCAAGGGGAGGCCACATGGCGTGAACCCGAGATCGCTAACAGTCGCCACTCGGGTTGTACGCCTTCACTGAGGCCGTCGGCAACAGAACATTTTGACAAGTGGACTGTTGACGGCTTAAGGCTCAGTGGAGGTGGCCGTGGTGGGAGCTAAGGCGGCAGCTAGCCAGGGCCGCCTCCATCAAATGGGGAACAGTGGTACACCAGTCGCGGCCACTCAGCTAACGGGAGTGAGAAGGGTCCAGCGGACCGATGAGTGGCCGTGAAGTTCCTCTCCACACGCTTAGGGGGGGTGATAACACCCCCGCCCCTGGGGGAATTACCCCCCGACTGGTCGGGGGAGGGACCCCTTTCAAACTTAGGGGCCTGATGGCAGGCCGGCGGGCGCCGAGAGTCGCCCGGCAGAGGGCGTGGCTGAGCGCCCCCGCCAGAGGGGGTCGAGGGCCTGGCAGAGCCCCGAGAGGAGACGCCGTTCGCACTCAGGCACAAAACGGCATGATGATTGCCCTGGCAATGCAGACAGGGCCGCCGATGCGGACAGTCTCGCTGGAGGTGTCCTCCCAAACATGAGCAGCACCAGCGGCGCTCCTTGGCGATAGTTCGCCTCGCTGGAACCGGCTTACTTAATAATTTCGGGCACCACGTTACCCGATGATCAGATGCTCGACAATAGGAGCAGGGGGGGGGGGGGGGTTGACGACGACTTGCCTGTAGGATTCAGCCTCTCACTGGGCACGGCTCGTAAGTCGTCAACGGAGCCCGCCGCGCTCTCTATTTGCCGGCACTGCTCCTCCAAAAACCGCAGCAGGTCATAGAAGGGCGGAATATAGCAGGCCTCGTCCCCGCCGTACCTCTCCTCAAAATGGATTCGAAGGTCGAGAGGTAGACGGAACAGCACGATGCGGAGCAACAAAAAAGCCCATTCGCCCACTGGTAAACCCAGCCGCCTCAATGTATTACAGGCCACCAAGACTGGATCCAACAGGTCCGGACGCAGTCTGGCCCGGTCACTAAGCAGCGGGAGACTTAGAAGCTGCTTAACATGTTTGTCCGCAATTCGCCGGACGTTGGAGTATCATCTGGCTAAGAGGTCCCGAGCAGTCTGGTAGGCGTCGTCCGACAATCTCAAGTGGCCGACGACGCCCAGGGCCTCCCCCTCCAGTGAGGCCAGGAGGTACACCATCTTTTGGCTCGGGGTCAAGTCACTCCGGGCGTCCACTAGGCTGTCGAAAAGACCAACGAAGGTCAGCCATTCGGAAAGGACCCCGGAGAACTTTGGCAGGTTCAGAGTTGGGAGTCGTCCCAACAGCTCCGGCTGAAGCTGCTTCAGAGAGGACTCGGACAGGTCACTCATCCGAACTTCACGCGCCTCCTCGGCATACCTGACTTCAGCCTCGATCAACTCGTCCGTGAGCCACAAGAACTGCTCATAGTCCGCGAAGCAGGAGTCCAGGACTCCCTTCTCCACATCCGAATCCTCGAGCTCAGCGTAAGCCTCCTCCACTGCGGCCCTTCGAGCATCCACCTGCTCGAACCGCTTCATCAAGTTATGGACCCTATCCGGTCGACCTATCAAAGCATGGGCGCTTGTGGCCCAGCGTAGCTCAGTCCGCAAACAACGGATCAGTAGCTTGGGCGATGTCATCACTATTAAATACAAATTACGACGCGGCTTGAGCACAGATTACAAAGATAACAAACAAAAAATACAACAAAAATTAACAGTTAATAAATGCAGTACCTATCAAATCGCGTTGAATAGAAATTACACAAATACGAATTAGTACGTATCAACCAAATACAAGTTAGCACAAAAGAAAAGACACAAATCAAATTAACAAATAACAAATACTAGTGCGATCAAATCAAGTTAAATTCAAATTGCGCAAATACAATTACTACTCTTTAGTTTAAATACAAATTACAATACAAACGAAGATACACATCACGGTCGATCAACAAAAAATGCCTAGCTCGGAAATCGACCCTTCGATAAGTAATCCACTACAACTATCCGACAACGATAATTAACCGATTACGTAAAAATAACCATCTACCTACATGACGTATATCTCTAAAAAAACTCCCGCTTGCGCAACCTAGGGCACGGTTTTTCAAATTACCCACTAACCAAAAAAAAAGGCAAGCAACAAACAACAAAGGGAAATAATTTTATTATTACGTACAAAAAATATTTTTACGTATTACGGACGGGCGTGATTGCAGATACAAATTAAACCAATCAAACCAACGCTCCCTGCCACCAGAATTGTTTAATGTTTATCAAACACTATGGTCGGGATCGACCGGGGAATCGAACCCGGAACCACGCTCTGCTACCAGTTTGTTACGGCCTACGGCTGCTCCCTTAGAGGATCAAATCATCAGGGGCCCATGAGCTGAAAACTTCCCGAGCAGACGTAGGTCGAGCCTCAATGTGGCCACGTGGAATCTCTCTAATTACACTAAAATATATGGGGGAGCGTTATACTACGGCCAGTCGACCGGAAGGAATTTGGACGAAGCTTACTTACCTATATACAAGGCGACTGGTCCCTCCGGAGTCGGTCAGGTCGCATGTGGTTGTGTAGTGAAAGGGAAAGAATGGTGATGTGGTGTGTATCTGGGTGTGACTGATGGTGATTGAGCCTAGACCTTAGCCGTCGGCAGCAGCCCGGGCGTCGACACCGCTCCAACTTGAGGGGGACTTCCGAGGTTGCCCACAGTCACTTTCTTCTTTCGTCACGTTGACAGTCAATTAACTCTATCGTACGATTAACTAACTTACAGAAGCCACTAACTATCGCTGGGTATAAGGTTAACTCACAAAACGCACACGGAGTTTACAGGACTACCGTTTCGCGTTGCAACAGTTAGTTCTTGAATATCAGAGGCCGCACTAGCTAATATTGCCCAATGCAATTATGCAGATTCTGAGTCGGACCCAATAAGTCCCGGGAAGCTCTCCAGCAGGAATGCGCGTCACAAAATCCTAGGCCGTATATTTATGGGCCGCACCTAATTATTCCGAGTTCCCTAACAGAATTGACCGCGTGCTCACGTCAGCACCGCTTAAGGACGACTGACTTTTCGCTCGCGACCCGCGCGCCACTCCACGCTTGGAAGAACTTCAAACCGGTATCGCACAGAGCCGCGCGCCCCCTAGACGTCGATTCCGACAACAGCGTTTTGCGCGAACACTTTAGAAACAGCATGTCAGCATTATTCCCTACGATATAGTGTCAAGAACACTGGCTGCGTTTCCTCGCTGAATGGTTATACATTAGTTAGTTTACTTTAGTTAAGCCTTTGATCGTAAAAACAGATTCTTTAGGAACTTCAACGCACGTGTACTCCACGGACCGATAGTCTCTAAATCAAATGGTAGAAATAATATGGAGTCATCTCTCAAAAAGTCAACTTACGCTACTTAGATTTAAAGATATTTATTACTCATTAAGACAAGTAAATTTCACAGTCGTTCACCAAATTAATTTCAGCAAAAACACAGAAACTTCATCTGCGCAATGTATTTATGATTACTTAAGTGAGTCATTTGCAGCAAGATATTCATACAATTGATTTTTGAATGCGTTGAACTAGTTAACACTTTTTATGTGTGCGCGTAATCTCAACGTGTATAAAACTGTAGCAGCCAGGCTAAACAACCCTAAACGGTAATAAATAATGTATACCGTGCTGCTACCATAACGCAGAAGGCGAAGTTTAGAAGAAAACATTTATTTCCTAATTACTGAAATACTGCGGGCTGCATATCGATGCGAGATAATTTGACGTATATAATATATTTAACGTTCTAATATAGAAACAAGAAACAGCCGCAAATATCATCAGCGCCGCACATCGTCTTCACACGCCGGCTATCTTCACGCATCCGTCGACCATTTTCGAGGCGTTTATTCAACGCCGCAGCTTCGCTTCTTCTTGCTGTTCCAGAGATGTGTCCCACGCCGCCGCCGCTCGCCGATTAACATCACTTCCCGCCGTCTGGATGCTATTATATCTTTTAAACTACGCAACGGAATTTGACGCGATTATAGTCAATAGACAGAATGATTCAAGAGAAAGGTGTATATCTGTATAATACATGCATAATATACACACAATAGTATATACTATATATTTTTTCTGTCCGTGTGTATGTGAGTGAACTCCTTCGTATGAGTAAACGGCCGGACTGGTTGTGATCAAATTTTGTGTGTGTGTGTGTGTGTGATTAAGTTGATTAGAGAATGGTTATATTTTTTTTTAGTTTCTTCAAAAAGTGGTACTTAGTTACTTATTCAATTCAAGTGGCATTCCACACTAGGGCCAAGTACAACACATCTGCATTTTGATCCTTTATTGAGTATAGATGTAGATGTCTTTAGGTTACATCAATCTCTTACCTTCAGGTGGACTTTGTGCTCGTTTATCAAGCAATCCTATAAAAAAATCTTGTTTACGTCAGACGTAAGATACCGAGAATGGTGACAGCCAGCGTCATCAAAGGTGCAAGATGTCTAGCTCTGTATTGTCAATGTTACTTCAATCAATCGGACTTAGACAAATCTTCCCTACTGAGAGCGTCGTCGTTATACACAGCTGTGAAATTTTACATACCTATAAACAAGGGAGACGAATACGCAGTTCGCCTGTTCCAACCAGCCGTTACCAATATTCGTGTAAGGAACAAATTAGAGCTTCATCTTTAAATGGTATACACCACGCTTACGCTGCTGATGGAAAAACTGCAGCACGAATGGGTTGACATGAAAGACACACTCTAAATTAATGTAAAGTACAGACGTTACTTTCACTTTTGACATCTTCTTAAAATTCTCCAAGAAGGACGTTTGTTTAAGACAAAGATACTAGAATAGAATATACTATGTATTATAGTATTCTATGATTGAATACACTTATGGACAAATTTAGAGGAACGCATAAAAAAACATTTCTTCTGTAGTAATTACTGTGTGTACTAGCCATTTTTAAATTCCTTTGTTTTTATGTAATTATTGGGTAATATTGCGTTTTTTCATTCTGTTAATTTTGGCACTTTTGAATTTGAGTTTAAATATTTGTCAGCGACGTACATACAGTAAGTACAAAAACTGTGAGAAAATGTCTGAAATCGGCCAGAATAAACTCACGACTTGCGTGCCAAAGGCCTTCTATTTTTCGCTCTGAATTTTGATTGCAATCATAAAAATTATAACGACGAAGCTTGAAATCAAGTTTTGTTCACAGATGAGTACAGAATTTAAATGAAACTATATGCTGGAGGAATTAAATTGTGGAGAGGTATGACACAAAAGCACGCTTAGTGCAACATCATTAGATAGAGGCATATAGTGAAGGGTGAATTATGGTATGGGGAGGTATTTGTATGGGGCACGTACGGAACTCCGCGTCATCAAGAATGGGTCACTCACAGCGGCACTATATGTAACTGAGATTTTGGAAGAAATTGTAATGTCATTTGCCCTTTTTATATATTATATGCCCCTTTTACATAGAGTTGTTTTTATACATGATAATGCATGCCCCCAAACAGTGGTTGTAGTTGTCGAACCTTCGAGACGTTGAAATCAATACTATGGGGTGGCAAGCGGGCTCGTCCTACTAAAGTCCCTATAGAGAGATTAAAAGACAAATTACGTAAAGAAATAATGCCCCCCGCTAATTTCAGAGGTCTTAAAAACGCATTACGAGAAGAATTGAACGCAATATTTCAAGATTTTATGGATAACTTGATTAGGAGTATGCCAAGAAGACAGGAAGCATTTCAAATAGCTAGACAGGGCAACGCTTAGTACTGATTATAGCTCAAGGTGTAGCCTTTCCTAAGTATTTATAAAAAAATGAATAAAATTTTAAGTAAAAAATGTTTCGTTTCTGTAAATCGTTTTTATTCGATCGTTTTATTATTCGTCGTTTGAAATTTTAAATTAACAAACAATAAGCAAAATCCAAAGTCAACTACTGAAATGATCTACCCACAAATTGCCTCAGAAAGGGGAAATTTGCTACAAATACTACGACTTTTAAAATTGCAGGTATCTAATTGGGGTCGATAGGAGTAACGAAACTGTTCGTTCGTGTATATTGCATACACGACCGGTGCGCCACCCATTGCCAGATTCCAAATTCCGTGTATCGTTGACTAGATTATTTTATAATATCATCATCATCATCATCATTACAGCCTTTCATAAGTCCACTGCTGAACATAGGCCTCCCCCAAGGAATGCTACAAAGCACGGTCCTGAGCCACCTGCATCCATCGACTTCCTGCATGTCTTACCAGGTCGTCACTCCATCTCGTGGGGGGTCACCCTACACTTCGCCTACCGGTACGAGGCTGCCACTCAAGAACCTTTCTTCCCCAACGGTTGTCAGTTCTTCGAGCTATATGGTCGGCCCACTGCCACTTCAGCTTATTAATCCGTTGGGCTATGTCGGTCACTCTGGTTCTACTGCGGATATCCTCATTTCTAAGTTTATCACGCAGAGAAACTCCGAGCATAGCCCTCTCCATAGCTCGCCGAGCGACCTTGAGCTTCTTCATACGGCCAGCAGTGAAGGACCACATCTCAGATCTGAGACACTTAACTATAAAACAACAAATATAATTCACATTTAATATTTTCAAAATTTATAATATTTCGGAGCCGATGTTAACGTGACAGTAGCGCCAATGAAATTTCTTGATCCGTTGGGCTACGTCAGGTACACTGGTTCTACTGCGGATATCCTAATTTCTAAATTCATTACGCAGAGACCCCGAGCAAAGCCCCCTCTCTGCATAAACAGAAACAGAAACAGAAACAGAAACTTTTTTATTCAATATAGATTATAAATAATACTCATTGAAAGTCACTCTTTTGTTTGATTACCACTGCTTCGGAAAAAACCTCTGTCCTGGGAAGAACCAGCAAGAAACCCAGCGGGACATTTTTTTAAAATATAGCTCGCTGAGATTGTATAACTTGTATAATTATTACATTATTTCATTTAATATTAAAAAAACGACATATATTGAGGGTATTACGTTTATTCCTCTGTTTATTGTTACGTTTATTTCATTTCAATAGTAAAAACATTTCGAACAAAATTAAGCATTTTCCTAACAATATTAAGTTGTTTTTGTTTACAAATCAAATAATATTTTATTTCGGTAAAAATATATTTGCATATTTGTTTCTTAAAGGTGTCAAACTAGTATACAACTAAAATAATCCGAAAACATTTGCATAATGGGAAAAAAAGTGTTATACATGTGCGAGCTCTTGTTATGTAGAATTATTTTTTTTACTTTCCGAAATAATTTGAAAGTCTTATTCCACTGTCATTTTAGCGCTTCTACCAGTCTCATCATTTGCCCTTCAATATTTTTCATACTCATTCGGACCTTTAGCCAATCGAATCAAAATAAACAATATAAAAACTAGTATTTCCTCAATGCATCATACTTAAGACTTTTGCTAATTCTTTCATTTAATCTTTATGTTCCATACCACCATATCTACATAAAATTATTTTTTATAAATGAAGGTGACAAACTAGTACATAATGTAACTATTATAACCGATGGTAAATGGATACTGTGACCCATAGACCAGTACTAAGGCTCGAATAAGAATCAAAATTCAGATGTAAACTTCTTTGTATTTTGTTAATAAAAGAGTTATAAAATGCAGTCTTACGTACTCGCATTTAGAAAAGAAATTTTAATTAAGAAATATACGTCTAAGAAGACAGCTAGAAAAATAAATATTTTCCATTTTAAAAACAAATTCTGTTTTTAATATTTTAAGCATTCTACTCGTATGTGCCGCTGACAACGTATGCTACGTGACAAGTTTTCACCTTTGTGTAGGTTGTGTCAAGAAGGCTAATATTACAATGAAACATCGACGCTTTAAGTGACGTGTCAAGGAATTTTTTCCTTGAACCTTTCACGTGGATTAGTGATCGAACATCGAGAGTATGCAAACTGGCACTGTATACATTATCAATAAAAATAAAATTTAAGTGTCTTCTCTGTAACATTAAAATAAATGGCTACTGTCAAGCTCAGGAGGTTATTTGCACGCTATTAAAACATAAACCATTTGAAAATGTGTGTCTGTCGTCTGTCTGTCGGTCTGTCCGAACTAGTCTTCGAAATTTTCGAACCGATTGTTATGGAAAATTTACGAAAAAATAGATAGTAATGCGAGGAGGGTTCATATGTATTTTCTGCCGACTACCAAAGAGGAGACGGTACTCAATTCAATATGTTTTTGTATGTGTATTAACTTATAACTTTTTACTGGGTGAACCGATTTCGATGATTCTCTTTTTATTTAAAGGCTGGTTCTTCTTGTGTGGTCCCGTATGAGTTTGATCAAGGTCAGACCAATAGTTTTTGAGTTATTCTTAATAACTTATATTGAAGTCGGCTGTAGAATTTTTTTAATTTTAAATTATATCTGCAAAACTTGTCCATTTTTAATAAAATAACTAAAAATTGTTAAAATAAAGTATGATCTCTAATTATATTAAATCTAAATAACGCAGATCATATAGGCGACAATGGGACGAGTTCTTCGTATTAAATAAATATGTCCGTTACCATTAGAGACTTACAGAAGTCCACTGCCGATCATAAGCCAACAAATAGGTTGCCTCATATGAAGAATCTTGCCACGATTGGCAGGCGGGAAGGCAACCGCAGTTTCTAACAATTTTGAGTTGTTTCTTTTATGGAATAGAGTGACAAACGAGTACCCAATCCACCTGATCGTAAGTGGGTGCTGTGGCCCACAGACAACTGCATTTATCCTTAATTAAGAATCAAAGACGGCTCCGTGGCGCAGTGGCATAGCAATGAGTTGCAGCGCTAAGGGCCGCGGGTTCAAATCCCACATAGATCAAGTATTTGTTTACAAATAATTGTTCTGGGTCTGGGTCCTTGCGAAATCTATGTATGTAAATTGCTCCCGCGATAGAGGAGAAAATCCTAGTGTGGAGGTAACATTTTTTAAAATTAAAAAAAAATGTAGATGCGTTATCACCCCCGAGGACTAAGATGGAATGCCTCTTTTGCAGTAAAAAGGCTCTTTGATTCTCCACACTCACCATACGAAACACAGCAATACTAAGCTGCTATTTTACGCTGGTATTGTGTGAGAGCGTGGTCCTTTCCGATCGAGCCGACTCATTCGTACTACAACCATAATATAGCTGCATCATGGCTCTACGACTTAAAAAGGATGGGTATCAGGAAAATACCCATCTCATGTTTCAGTTTTCCGCTGTTGCCTCTTACGACACTCGCGGGACAATATTAGATAGTATAAGATATATATGTATTGTCACTTCGCCACTATACGGTTAAACCTAAATGTACGAGTACACGACCACACTTCAAAATTAAAGGAAAGATTTTTTTTATTTTGGCAGCAAATAAAAATATATAACATCTATACATCTTGCTAGTATGGAAAGAAATTTAAAACATCATTCGCGCTTTAACAATAACTGGTTTTATAAATTAGTTCCTAATTTGTATGATTTAGCGAAACAAAAGCTTCAATTTCAGAGAAATTTCGAATTATTTCTGTAGTAAAATTCAAAACAATATTCTAATGCTATAGTTAAATCAAAATATGATAATATTGATATATATATATAACTAGCTGCTCCCCGCGACTTCGCCCACATGGAGTTATTTTTCGCGGAACCCTAAAATAAAGGCAGCCCAAGTTACTCCTTATAACATCAGCTATCTGCCAGTGTGCATAAATATTGACAAATATTGACATTAATATTTTATACGATACTAACGACCAGATGGAAGTTAGCGTAGAACATTCTTTTTTTTAACTAAACTGTATGCCAATTAATTGCTCCATAAATGCTCCAGCAGAATCCGAAATTGCTCCACCTCTATTGTTATTAGTTAGTTTATAATAAATAAAAAAAAAAGTATCAAAAATTTTATTTTGCTATAAATTATAAAATATCAACTTTTTTAAATTAAACTGTATGCCAACTAATTGCTCCTTAAATGCTCCAGCAGAATCCGAAATAGCTCCACGTCTATTGTAATTAGTTAATTAATAATTAATTAAAAAAAATTAAGTATCGACAATTCAATTTTGCTATAAAACATAAAATATCTACGTTTTAAAATTAAACTGTATGCCAATTATTTGCTCCTTAAATGCTCCAGCAGAATCCGAATTTGCTCCACCTCTATTGTTAATTAGTTAATTTATAATTAATTTTAAAAAAATAACCAGAAGGAAGTTAGCGTAGAACATTATTTTTTTAAAGTAAATTGTATGCCAATTAATTTCGCCTTAAATGCTCTAGTAGAATCCAAAATTGCTCCACCTCTATTGTTATTAGTTAATTCATAATTAATGTTAAAAAAATTAACCAGAAGGAAGTAAGCGTAGAACATTATTTTTTTAAATTTAATTGTATGCCAATTAATTGCTCCATAAATGCTCCAGCAGAATCCGAAATTGTTCCACCTCTATTGTTATTATTTAATTTAAAATTAATTTTTAAAAAATGTAAGTATCGAAAATTTTATTTTGCTATAAAATATAAAAAGTACCTGCTTCTTAAAATTAATCTGTATGCCAATTAATTGCTCCTTAAATGCTCCAGCAGAATCTGAAATTGCTCCATCTCTATTGTTATTAGTTAATTTATAATTAATTTTTAAAAAGCTTAAGTATCGAAAATTTAATTTTGCTATAAAATATAAAATATCTACTTTTTAAAATTAAACCGTATGCCAATTAATTGCCCCTAAAATGCACCAGCAGAATCCGAAATTGCTCCACCTCTATTGCTGTTAGTTAATTTATAATTAATTTTTAAATAATTTAAGTTTCGACAATTCAATTTTGCTATAAAACATAAATTATCTACGTTTTAAAATTAAACTGTATGCCAATTATTTGCTCCTTAAATGCTCCAGCAGAATCCAAATTTGCTCCATCTCTATTGCTATTAGTTAATTAATAAATAATTTAAAAAAAATTTAAGTATCGAAAATTTAATTTTGCTATAAAACATAAAATACTTACTTTTTGAAATTAAACTGTGTGCCCATTAATTGGTTCCTAAATGCTGCAGCCGAATTCGGAATTGCTCCACCTCTATTGATATTAGTTAATTTATAACTAATTTTAAAAGAAAATACTTGTCGAAAATTTAATTTTGCTATAAAACATAAAATATGTACTTTATAAAATTAAACTGTATTACAATTAATTGCTCCTTAAATGCTCCAGTAGAATCCGTAACTTTTCTGTCTATTGCTATTAGTTAATTTATAATTAATTTTCAGATAGAGTGATTCTATTTGAATAATAGCGCCATCATCAATAGAATGTAGTAACATTCTAAAGTTAAAGTCATTTTATCGAACAAAAATTGATTGACTCTCAAGGTGGTACGTAGAAAAGACTAGATTACACAAACACAAAAATATTCTATTATTAATATCCATTCATAAGAATCCATAATTTCAAAACTCACCCAACAATACTTTATTTTGGTTTAATGCCATTAGGCATCTATTCTACGTACCACCTTGAGAGTCAATCAATTTTCGTTCGATAAAATTACTCCAATAGGATCACTCTATCTCAAAATTAATTATAAATTAACTAATAGCAAAAGACAGAAAAATTACGGATTCTACTGGAGCAACTAAGGAGCAATTAATTTACATACAATTAAATTTTATAAAGTACATATTTTATGTTTTATAGCAAAATCAATTTTCCGACAATATTTTTTTAAAATAATTATAAATTAACCAATAGCAATAGAGGTGAAGTAATTTCGGATTCTGCTGGAGCATTTATGCAGAAATTAATTGGCATATAGTTTAATTTTAAAAATTAGATATTTTATGTTATAAAGCAAAATTAAATTTTCGATACTTAAATTTTTTAAAAATTATTTTTAAATTAACGAATAGCAATAGAGGTGGAGCAAATATGGATTCTGCTGGAGCATTTAAGGAGCAAATAATTGGCATACAGTTTAATTTTAAAACGTAGATAATTTATGTTTTATAGCAAAATTGAATTGTCGATACTTACATTTTTTAAAAATTTATTATAAATTAACTAATAGCAAAGGAGGTGGAGTAATTTCAGATTCTGCTGGAGCATTTAAGGCGAAATTAATTGGCATATAGTTTAATTTTAAAAATTAGATATTTTATGTTATAAAGCAAAATTAAATTTTCGATACTTAAATTTTTTAAAAATTATTTATAAATTAACTAATAGAAAAAGAGGTGGAGCAAATTCGGATTCTGCTGGAACATTTAAGGAGCAAATAATTGGCTACAGCTTAATTTTAAAACGTAGATATTTTATGTTTTATAGCAAAATTAAATTTTCGATACTTAAATATTTTAAAAATTATTTATAAATTAACTAATAGCAAAGGAGGTGGAGTAATTTCAGATTCTGCTGGAACATTTAAGGCGAAATTAATTGGCATATAGTTTAATTTTAAAAATTAGATATTTTATGTTATATAGAAAAATAAAATTTTCGACACTTAAATTTTTTTAAAATATTTATAAATTAACTAATAAAAATAGAGGTGGAGCAAATTCGGATTCTGCTGGAACATTTAAGGAGCAAATAATTGGCTACAGCTTAATTTTAAAACGTAGATATTTTATGTTTTATAGCAAAATTAAATTTTCGATACTTAAATTTTTTAAAAATTATTTATAAATTAACTAATAGCAATAGAGGTGGAGCAATTTTGGATTCTGCTGGAACATTTAAGGCTTAAATAATTGGCATATAGTTTAATTTTAAAAATTAGATATTTTATGTTATATAGAAAAATAAAATTTTCGATACTTAACTATTTTTAAATTAATTATAAATTAACTAATATCAATAGAGGTATAGCAATTACGGATTCAGCTGGAGCATTTAAAGAGCAATAATTGGCATACAGTTTAATTTTAAAAACTATATATTTTGTTTTATAGCAAAATTAAATTTTCGATACTTAATTTTTTTTAAATTATTAATAAATTAACTAATAGCAATAGAGGTGGAGCAAATTCGGATTCTGCTGGAGCATTTAAGGAGCAAATAATTGGCATACAGTTTAATTTTAAAACGTAGATAATTTATGTTTTATAGCAAAATTGAATTATCGATACTTAAATTTTTTAAAAATTAATTATATATTAACTAATAACAATAGAGGTAGAGCAATTTTGGATTCTGCTGTAGCATTTAAGGAGCAATTAATTGGCATAAAGTTTAATTTAAAAAAAGTAGATATTTTATACTTTATAGCAAAATTAAATTTTTGATACTTAATTTTTTAAATTAATTATAAATTAACTAATAACAATAGAGGTGGAGCAATTTCGGATTCTGCTGGAGCATTTATGGAGCAATTAATTGGCATATAGTTTAGTTAAAAAAAATTTTCTACGCTAACTTCCATCTGGTATACTAACGTCACTCAATGGTTTTGCCTTCCCGGAACCCCTTCACTAACACTTAAACTTAATGGTATGGTATTAAAATTCAAATTGACTTTTAAGTATTATTACGAATCTTTTGTATGGGAATATAGAAAAGAGTTGTATTTAGACGTTTTCAGGTAATTTTTTAAATTTTTCTCTCCGTAAGAACCATCTTCGTACTTCAAGGAATATTATAAAAAAAAGAATTAGCGAAATCGGTTCAACTGCTTTCGAGATTTGCGCTTAGCAACACATTCAGCGATTCATTTTTATATTATAGAAGATTATCTTTAAGTGAGCAATAGAGAAAAATTGGGTATGGTCTTCAGATATCATAGTTTGTCTAAAAACATTGATGTTGTTTGTAGTGAATTATAAAAGTATACCTTAAAACCTTTTTGTCAAGTAAGAATTAATTTGAACATTTTTTAACAATGTCATGCTAAATCGAGATACCGTAAAATCATATCACTTATGAAATTATTTCTGTGTAATGGGTAGCGTCTGAGATGAGTAAGTAATAAAAAGTTCTTAGCAAGCAGTTTGGGTTTAATTTCGTCTCCGTCGCACCATAGTATTTCATAAGTAATTTGTGTCGTATCACTGCAGCAGGAACAAAAAACGACATTAGGAAATTCAAAAAACTTTCCATGACTTTCGGTAGATGGCGGTATATTAATATTGTATTAATGCTAGATTAAATTATATACTCAGTTCAGCATCAAAAACTATAAGAAAGTTGGGCTTGGGCACAACACTGAGCAGAACAGAAATACAATGCACGAGTATATGCGCAAGCGTAGATGTATCATCTATTTCTTCACTCTCATAGCCCCCATAGGACGGCAATCAGAGAGAGAGAGAGAGAGAGAGAGAGAGAGAGAGTTCAGGAGCAGGGCCAACGGCTTTACGTACTTTTCCAGGCTCTGGGAATGAAACACCGCCATCTTCCTGACTCCGGGCTGCTATTGAGAGTTTCTTGACAGAAAAAGTCAATAAGTGATTTGTTTTGGCCAATCAACGAGACATTAATTTCGATGTAATATTATCATGTAATTGTGTAAATGTCGATTCATTATCGATACCGATAGTATCGATTATTAGCCGTCTTATCTTATTCTTAGTGACTAGCTTTTACTCGGTCTCATTCGCATAGAACTATCGCAGATATTTAATAGTTAATCGCAAATATTGAACCCAAGAACCAATTCAGGTTCAGGTGCAACTATCGAAATACCTCTAAAAATATTTAAAATAATAATTAAATTTTCGCGTAAAAAATCTAATTAACATATCTTTTATTACTCATAGTATTAATGTACAATTTCTTTAAGTAAAAAAAAATCGATTTTGAGTCCAGAACTAGAGACAGAATAAAGTGTAAGGAACCATTTTTGTGTAAAATTGCAAGCAGAAAGTTTTATTTATATACACTCTGTAAGCACATTTTAGTTATACCAGTTTCTTGACTCCATTATTTTCAGTCTGTAATTCATTCAACAAAGTCACAGCAAAATATAAGAACACAAACTGTACAAAAAGGGTTATTTTTAATATGAATGAGTACATTGTTGATAATAACCCCTGGGAATGATGTGTTTGCTTCCAAGTGGTATCTTAAATAAATACTGAAATAGTTTGTATAACCTTTCTTATTGTTTATTTTACTTTGAAAAAGAAATCCGATATGCGTTTTGCTGGTTCTCCCCAGAAAATAGGTTTTTTCCCGAACCATTTGTAAAACTAAAAACTGGCTTTCAATAAGTACCGCTTGTAATCTTCTTCTATATTGAATAAACATTATTATTAACATATTATTCTATTCTATTAAGCCATTATGATGATGTATAATTGTTGATGCGTCTGTAAGTGATCGTGTAACTTTTTTATGAAGAGCACATGCGGTTCACCTGATGGTAAGTGTTGATCACTGCCCATATACAATTGCAACACCAGGGGATTGCAGATGCGTTATTGACCTAAACTGAACTGAGAAAATAAATTGAGGTAGAAAATATTGTGTAAATAACACCTTTTTTTTTGTTTAGACGATTGTTCAGTTATTAACAAAATTATTAATAAATATATATGTACAAAATTATTAATTCGCAATATTGATCGGTTCATTGCCAAAAAAGAAATCAAAAAATCCTGTTAGGTAAAGCTGTGGTCGAGTGATTCTTAATTTAATATTTACACTGTAAAATCACCATACTTGACAGGTGGATTGTAGTTCGCAGTACCATCCACGCTGTACCTTTCATACTGCTCCACGATACTCGTCTGGGTGCGTTTAGTTTAAAAAAAAGTAATGATTATACTGCAATCTGTTTGGTGACAAAATAATATGTTCTAGCTTTATTCATTGTTGCTTCTAAGAAAATCCATACTGTCATCAATTTACTAAATAACTTATTTATAGATTTATCGCAGTCCTTCACAAGTCCATTGATAAATATAGGCGGAGGAATTTCACGAAATGATGTTGATATCGATGGATGCAGAAGACTTAGAACCATCCCAAGCCACCTGCATTCATCGAATTCTAACATGTCTTACCAGTTTATCTCTACATTTAGTAGTGTGTTGCCCTTGCTAGGCTGCTTATGGCTGATAATGCTTTATTTGAATATAAATATAATGTGTCCATAACATTTTATAAAAATAACTTCATAGATTTCAATCTCTATACGTTAAATACGAGATAAAGCTTCTATAACAAACTTTTAACGCAGTCCTATCGCATCCATGCATCGCTAGTTAAACAAATATTTTGTGAGTATTTTGATTAATGTCTAGACGTTCATTCCATTCCTATATGCAAATGGCATGTTGCTTACCATAGTGTTAGTTTGCCTTCATCATAAGCGGATCAGTTAGTGCGGTTGTTAAGCCAAGTCAGTGCTATAAATGTGTAAGAGCCATGCTACAGCCATGTTATAGCTGTAGAACCAATGGGTCGACGGGCATCACACTCACTGAACACCAGCGTAAATAGCAGCTTAATGCTGCTGTGTTTCGTATGGTAAGTTTAGAGATTCGATTGTTATGTCTCCTCTTTAACATCCTGCACAATCCATCTACTCACCCATACCTCAGAAGCTAATTTTCCTTCACCCATTCCCCGGATGAACCGTGCCGATCTCTTATTAAAACTTTTCTTAACTTTCAAGTCCTTAATTTCGGTTTTTACTCCTGCTCCTTTTTGGTCCACGCGGTTAGGTTATGGAACTCACAACCTAACCGTTAATTCATATATATTATTTTATCATATTATTATTAGTTTATATATATTATATGTAGCTATTGTATGTATTATTTTTATTTATGGTATTATTTTATTTTTATTTATAGTATAATTTAATATAATTTACGTAACATTATGTATATTATTTACTGTATTATGAGCATTATATGCTCTAAGTTTGTCTTTTTAATATATTTTCCTTTGTGGGTCTACTGGAAGATATTTCAGCAAATTATGGAATAAGTAGAACCTTTGTACAAACTCACTATAAGACTGTTTCTGTATCTTGATGTGTGTACATAAATAAATTAAAACAAAATCGGAGACCCTTTGGAATGAAAACGAGGCATTCTATCTTAGTCCTCAAGAATGAAACCTCATTTGCATTTGAAATTTTAATGGAGGATAAATGTAGATGTCTATGAGCCTCAGTATACACTTACAATCAGGTGGACTGTACGCTCGTTTGTCACCCTCTTACTATAAAAAGGGCGCCATACTATCTTTGGCTGTATTACTGCTGCTGCCGTATGGTGACGAAGTAAGGGTCCCATCGTCTTTCTCGATCCGATTATAAACAAAGAGGAGTTACTTTCAGTGACGCTGTGTGAGCTGGCCTAATGACTGGTAGCCAAGTAGCTTGCTTAGCCACATCGCCTTACACACATCCATCGCACACCTTCCTGTTGCTTGTTTTGTATGTACAAATACATCGTTTCTTTTTTTCCACCAGAGCTGCCCTGAGTGACGCTGGAAATATTGTTCCAATTGGTGAATATATTTCTCACGCACCACTTATCTTCAAAAGTTCTATTGGAAAGGCCCCCCTATATCATAATACGTAATACCTCAAAACGTGACATTTAAACTTAAAAAATATTGGACCACATTGCAACAACTTCCTTATGAGAAATTAATAAAACTACCTTTGATATCAGTGCTTGGTTTATATACAAATGGAACACTTAATCTATCCATTTCTGTTAAAGTATCATAATTTCTAAAAACCTTACTAAATTAGATAAAAATCTAGTAGGAAACATTAAAGCATAATATACGTAATATTACTTCAATAATACATAATCTGCCGTGGGGTGTAAGAATACCCACTAACCCATATCGTCCGGTGTTAGGCGACAGCGGGAAAAAAACTAAAAGATGAGCAACAGCGTCTTCCTAATCACAACTAGAAAATAAAAAACTGCGGTTGTATACTCGAATAACAGCGCAGGCAATACACGCTTATAAGGCAATCGATGCGGAGGTCTGTGTTTAGCAGTGGACTTTTGAATGGCTGTGAATGACGCGATTAATCACTTTAAGTGTAAAATTTAAGGACATTAAATAGTGTTCATATTTAATTAATAATATTGTGTATAGTTAAATTACAAGTAAATTGCAAATCATGTCACTAATTGATTTATGGAAATAACTTTCAACAGTATAGATTACATTTCAACATAATATATTACTCAACAGTGCGATTGTCTTGAGATCTTGATTAGATTCCTGGAAACCTCGGGTCCTGTTCCAGATTTGTTAAAGTAATAATAACTATTGTTGCTTTTGTAACTGTACAGTCATTTATTTATTGTCAGTTGGAATTGTATCAGTTCTCAAACATTGCTTATTAGCAATGAGTATAAATTTGAAAAAAAAAATACTACAAGAAGACACGGTATACAATAATTAACTGTATTTGATATAATTTAGTGATAAATCTTTTCTTTTTTTTTCCTAGTCCTCAAAAATAATAATACCTGCCATATAATATGTTATCGGTAACATTTGAAAAAGTTTTCTTTATTTATGTTAAGCCAGACATTAGATGTATTATACTTTGACAGTGATAAAAACTCTCTTTAAAGTTATCCATCCATATAAGTTACAGCTGACACAACAAAGAATGTCGAAGGGATGCCATTTTAAAGTAACAACTACTACACATAAATCAAGACATTAAGCTGGTATGTCGATACGATACACCTGCAGTATTGGAGAGTGCAATGATCTTAAGAGTATAGACTACGTTCATTTTTGTTACAAGTATACATTCTAACAATAGTTTTTTTTACAATTGGCGAGACCCACTAAGATGTCCGCGTCAGCAGAATATACCGAGTGCAGACCACGGGCAAATGCTGAGTGGACAAATGGAAATTGCTGAGTTTCTGGATGGGCTCTCATGCAACTTCTTTAAGCATAGAATTTTAAATTAGTCTCAAGCGAGTTCCGATTGCAATTAAACATATTTAAAAGGTTTTAACCTTTTAAAAGTAACACCTGATTCTATTAATTATATACATATTTAAATTAATAAAAACAGTATTTTGATACATCCTGCGGCCGTTGTATAACTTGATTAGTTACCATACCATACTATTAATCCATAAAACATATCCTAGTCCTAGTGTCATAATATACGATGGCTATCTTCAACTCACGTGGTAAAGCGGTAGCATGGCTCTACTACGATACTGCACCAATATTGCACAATAGTGCATCACTAACTATATTGTGGTTGTAGCACGAATGTAGCACACAGCTATTGCAGCTATAGCTGCAGCTATTGCAGGAATGTGTCGGCTCGACCGGGGATGGAGCACGCTCTGACATAATACTAGCGTAAAATAGCAGCTTAATTCTGCGCTTCGTATAGTGAATGAAGAGAACAGGAGACCCTCTCAAGGGAAACGAAGAATTCTCTTAGTCCTCAGGAGTGACAAGGTGCATCTGTATTTTGATTCTTAATCGAGGATAAATATAGACATCTATAGGCCGCAGCATCCAATTACCATCAGGTGGACTGTGTTCGTTTGTCATTCTATAAAAAACTTAAAAATATTATTTTTTGGTGTGATCTACGTAATAAGAATTTATAGTATCTTGAAGACTGTAAGTGGTATGATTCGGTTGGGATTTAATTTCTTTAAAAAACGTTATTATTTTCATTCAAGCTTGAGGTAACTGGAGGTTTTGTTTGGTTTATTCCATGTCTGAAATAAATTACTTTTAATAAAACTTAGCAGATGTTCTCAATCACCTTTAGGTTAGGCCTAAACATCCTACGGTTCAGCAATTTATTCAAGCATATGAGTATTTTATGTAAATTGGATCTGTTCAATCAAATTAGCTTCTTTTACTATACAAAATTTTCCCGTAGGAAGAAATTTCATTTGATTGAAACGGTTTGCTATTTTTACCGACTTCAAAAAGGAGGAGGTACTCATTTCGACTGTGTGTTTTTTTTATGTGTTACCTCATAATTTTTTTCTAGATGAACCGATTTCGTTAATTACTTTTTTTGGTTGAGAGCTGGTGTTTTTCACGTGGTTCCATATATAATTTAATCAAGGTGTGACCAATAGTTTTTGAGGTATCTTTAATAATTTATATTGAAGGCGGCTGTACAAAATTTTTAAATTTATTACTTGTATAAATACTATTCTTAAAGTGGTTAAGCAATTTGGAATTTAAAAAAGGCTTTAAGTAATAATTAGTACACTATTTACTGAATTATTAAATTTAAATTGTACACCTTAACCAACAGGATTACATACGGCGGACTTAATGCCTTTTGGTATTCTCTCCCAGTCAACCCGGAACGTCTGGAAATAACGTGATAGATGGCCTTTAAAGCCAACTTGGACAAATCTATCGAATTTTAGGCATGATTTTTATGCACGAATGCATTGAACATGAATTAATACTTCTTAAAATAATATAGGCTCGAAAAAAAAAAAAATATATATATATATATATATATATATATATATATATATATATATATGTGTGTGTGTGTGTGTGTGTGTGTATATATATATAATATAATAGAATGAATTTAAAAAGAACTTGATTTTAATTCAGATAAAAAATGATAACTTCATTTTTTTATAGGAGAGTGGTCAAACGAGCATATAGCTCACCTGATGGTAAGTGACTAACGCCGAACAACTGCAACACCAAGGGAATTGCAGGTGCATTGCCGGCCTTTCAAAAAGGAGACTGCTCTTTTCTTGAAGATTCCTAAGTCATATCGGTACGGAAATATCGCCGGTGGTAAGCTTTTCCATACAGAGGTCGTACCCGGAAGAAAACTCCCAGTGAAACGTAGAGTGGTGGACCGCCAAGCATCCAGATAGTGTGGATGGTATCGGGAGTTTTGCCGCGATGTGCGTTCGTGAAATTTGATGGCGGGGATTAATCCGAATAATTCCTCAGAGCACTCCCCGTGGTAAATGCGAAAGAAAATGCAAAGGGATGCCACATCTCTTCGCAGTGCCAATGAATCGAGCCGATCGGAAAGGACTCGTTCGTCGACGATTCGAGTCGCTTAGCGCTGGATGCGGTCAAGTGAAAGGAGTTGGCATTGGGGAGCCCCATCCCAGAGATGGGAACAGTAATCTATGTAAGGCCGAACCTGCGCCTTGTAAAGTTGCAGGCGGTGTGCCGTCATGAATTACTGGCCAATTTGGCCTTGTCTTCCAAGTGACCACAAAACTGCACATCACTCGATATGTCTACGCCGAGGGTTCTGATACTGGCTGAGGCAACAAGGGGAGTGCCTTCAAACTGAGGAGATACAACAAAGGGGTTCTTTTTAGCGATAAACGCGCAAACTTGTGTCTTCTGATCATTAAACTGGACTAGATTTAGTCGAATTAGAAGAATGACATAAGTTCATTTTGCAGCCAGTGTTCCTATTTTTGCACTTCCCGAAGTTGATACCCTTTAGAACAGGTCCATTAAATGTAATAGAATGACGATCAATTAGTCTTTAGATAATATAGATTTATGCGTCGTCTCCAGCGTAATAGGCGACAATAAAATTAACGAGTCGAGAAATTAGAGGCATCCTTTTCACTCTCTGTCGCTGGAAATTTTGGAAATCTGGAAATAAGTATATTTCAGTTTGCATGCTACTTACGTTCATTACTTTGTTACTTCGGTCAGAACCTTTAAACATAACATTGATAAAGATTACTTAACATGTTATTATTTATGACAAAAGTCAAGGGAGAGGCACTTTTTATTTGTTTTTTATTTAATTAATTGTGATAAGAATTGTCTCCTGTATTGTGGAGGCAGTTTACAAATATAAATTGCACAAGAATACGAATACTTGTCTTTTGGATTCGAACCCGCGGTCCCTAAAGCTGCAACTCATTACTTAGCCATTGCTTCACGGAACCGTCAATTCCTTTTTTATCAGTGCCTGTATGTAACAAATGACTCAAACTGTATATTTTTTAAATCGTCAAACAAATTATATTTTTCTATGATTTATATATTCGATTAAGTTTTCCTAAATGGTTTTAGTAGACGTCTTAAAATGGGACTCCTTCGTAAGTTAATCATTTACTGGCTAGATTTGACTGAAAACTAATTTTGAAGCATAATTGATCTATGTAAAATCTTTCAGTCTACGATTAAGAGAATAAATAGAAAATATAAAATAAAATAATATAACTATATTTTACTCAGTTTTAAGAAATAGACTCTGTTTGACAGTTAGCCATTGCAGACTATTTATTCTGATAATGCCTCATTAAGAGGCAAAATACGTGTAGTATTATAGACGATTATGTAAATTATTACCTAGTAGAGAGGAGTGAGTGATGAAGAATGGTGGTTGTGTTGGGTGAAATGATATTAGCTTATGTAGTATATGCTCTTCAAACTAAGTATTACACACTATTTTATATTTGAACACGGATTTTACCCAAAATATCAATTTATAGAGGCACTCACGGGGCTTGAACTCGAGTTACTCGGTTACTGATGGTCAATACCAGCGTAAAATGGCAGCATAATGCTGCTGTGTTTCGTATGGTGAGTGCAATGAATTGAAGACACTTTTAACTTGAAAAGAATCATTTCATCTTAGTTCTCAGGGTTGACAACTCATTTGTATTTTAAGATAAATGTCGATGACTATGGACGCCAGCATCCACTTACCATATGGTGGACTATGTGTTCGTCTGTCACCCTATACTATAAAAAAAATACTGAGGAAAATTAGGCTTCTATCCGTTGAAATCTATCTCTTGGAAGCTTCTATTTAATTTAATGTATGCGTACGTTCGTGCATGCGTACATCCCTTCGTTTCGCATATATCGAGCAGAAAGGCTATTGTCATTTCCAAACCAATTTCATCCATGGTTGAATAGCATAATGAATAAATGATTTGGTTTTTATTATCTCTTATGTAAAATTAACTAACTTTTAAAGCCGTACTGAAAATCTATCAATTTTAGAAACGCAGACATAATCGCACAAAATATATGTTTTTACTAGCAATCGGTTACTTTAAAATGTTAAAATAAAACAAAGAAGATGTAAAAGCTATCCTTACCAAAGATTGAGACAAAGGCATTGACCATAAAGCCACTTTTTAATGCTAAGAAACAAGTTCAATGCATAGTTCACGAATTGTATTAACATGCAAAACACTTTTGTTTTAGATTGAAATTTTGCAATACTAATAAACTTTACAGCGCTACAAGTAACTAAGGGCAGTTTATTTTCTTAGAATTTTACATTATCACTGTGGAAAAACTGTACTGAAGAAAGTTTAATTTATTCATGCAGATTATTTCCATTATGCAGATTCGATTTACGAAGATCATGGTGCAAAAAACGGAATATAAAAAAAACAAGGGGATGCGCAAAGTGGGTGCGGCAAGCGTGTCACAATTAGAGACAGTAGAGCGTAATTGACTGTCAGTCGCAGGCTCAAATTGTCGCGAGCTAACGGGTCGCTGTTTAAGTGATATATGAGAAAATATGCCTTTTTGTGCAATATTGGAATGTAAAAACGAAAGTTAAAAGAAAAATATTTCGAATGTTTGAATGGAAGTGTTTCGTACCTAAGGCGCGTGAATTTCTTCCTTATTTACATAGAAACATGACTAAACATGGACAAAATAACATATTACCTATATCACAAGTAATATTTAACCTTATTTCGTTGTTCTAAGATTCATCTGTTAATAAATATATAATATTTAAATTGCTGCGATAGTGCTGTGAGGCTGTGACTCGCCCATATTAAAGTTCTCGAAAAAAATTTATCTCAGTCCAGTTTATTCACTAACATATTAATGAAAATATGCAAATACTGGCTGTCTATGAAAGTATAGGAAATAATAGGGTGATACCCTATGAACATTGAGTTATATGTACTACGTACTAGAGAAGCCATTCCGAACATTGACTATGTTCAACTGAACTGTAGTGCAATCCATACAAACTAAATATTGCGTAAATTGAAGATTTGTGAATTCCATAAAATAATTATTATTACATTTTATTTAGAAATATGTTTGTTTAGATTATATTAAGATATTATATATTAAATTCGTATATTTATTTTATATTAATATCTTATTTTATATTAAATTAAAGTCTTCGCTCATGCGCGACTACTACTCCCGCGCATGCGCGAAGACATAGACTACGACACAATTTTTGTTTGGAATGGCTTCTCTAGTACGTAGTACATATAACTCAATGTCTATGAATGAACATTTTGATAGTCACATGACTTTTGGAAAGAAACTGAAATAAAAGTGATCTTAATATCATGATATACATTCGTATTCGAATTCATTATCGTTTAAAATTAAATATTGAATTGTAAGAGAGATAACTTTCAAATAAATATGTTTTATTTCAATGACCATAAACAATTGCTTAATTATTGATTTTATTACTCTCCTCGTGTCACAACACAACTAATTATATGCCTGCTATATGAATTACTTCACCTACATTCCATACGTAGTACGTCAAGGCAATTTCCATTAAATTTTGCTATTTAATTTATTTTATCATATATTTTCGTATACTTTAATATTGATGAATATTTGTAAGTCAGTTCACATTCAGGGGGAGTAACTACATCACTAACATTAATCAAGTAGCTGTACCTACAGTTTAGGAAGGGCAAAGTCAACATTGTGCGTATGATTGCGTGAATTTATTATTGCGACATCTAGCGTCACGAAGCAAATTCTTTTTGTCAATTTTAGAAACTTTTAGGATTAAAACATAATGATATCTATTGGTAAGAATTTATGATGCGTTTTCAAAAAATCGCAGCATTAATGCGACATCTAACTTTAAGAAGCTAAATTTGCTTATTAATTCTAAAATCTTTGTTTATGAAAAATAATCTCTATTTTAAAGATTTTATAGTTCATACTCAAGTGAATGGTGAGTAACATAAATCCTTTCTCTTCTATTTTTTATTAGCCAATCACGCAAAAATTATTGAAATGGTGCACAATTGTCGGTACATATTTCGTTCGTGCGAATGTGTTAGTTTGGCAATAGTGGTTCCGGTACAAATTATGCGTTTTGCTACTTCTCTTGTTTTTTTATATTCTGTGGTGCAAGCAAAGTGTCATATTTATGAGATTATATTTTTGTTATTTTAAAATTCGTTCAAAATATGAAAGGCTTGACAGTTTTCATTGATATACATCAATAAAAGCTTTAGCCTTATATGTTGTGTTTTGATCAAAGATATAATTAAAATCAATGCATTGTTTATGCAATTTTATATTTGTGAAATACACCTAAAGTCTGGTTCGAGGTAAAACTATAAACATCCAGTCATCTCGTTTGAGGGTGGGTGGGATGAGGGAAGGGAAGGGTTCAGGGGAAGCACCCCCTACCCCTGCCATTATTTTAACAGTGGTAGAGCCAGGCGGCAGCTTTTGCTGTCGCACGAATGGGCCGGCTCGAACCGGGGTAGTACCACGACGTCACAGAAAACCAGCGTGAAGTAAAGGTTTACCTCTGCGTTTCGCTTGGTGAGTGCAGGTGGCCGGAGGCTCTTTTTACTGGAAATGAGGCATTCCATCTTAGTCCTCACGGGTGACAACGCATCTACATTTTGATTTGTAACAGAGGATAGATGTAGATGTTGATTTGCGGAAATGTATAGTTTATGAGTAATATTTTTTTTTGTAACATCATAACCGCACTTTTTTAGATAGGAATATTGACCAAAAATTACTTCTGTAACGGCTTCGGCACTGCGAGAAGTGCAGCCCCTTCACCCTTACGTGGCAAATCACAGGCTCATCTCCGCAGCTTCCGTTTTTTGGTTGCCTTCGACAACCAGCCTCAACTGCTACGGTTCACACAGGTGCCTTGGATTTGCTACAATGGGCGAGGGCTGCTCTCCCTCCGTGCTTATGGCTTTACAAATACACGCTAGTGTCAGGCAAGACTTCGTGGAGTTCGGGCGTTCTGATTCGAATTCAGTACAGCTTCTACCTATCTTATTTATAAAGTCAAGTTGCCCTTAACTCTGCTTTGATAGTGGTAAATGAAACAATGTAATGCGAATTTTTATGATTTTGTTTTCTGAAAACCTCTTGACTGCGCCCCACTGCGACTTAATTCGTTGTGTATGAGTCTTATCTTCAACCACAAGTGGATTGTCCGAGTAATTAACTTTTTACTGGGTGACCCGCTTCCTAAAATGCAATTTTTAGATAGTGACATTTTTTTTATCGTAATTAATTAAAAACCCAATTCCAAAATCCAAAAACAGTATAAAAGGTAACCCTGAAAACCTCCTAAACTGAAAAAATAATAAAAATAAAGTACTCGACATCTAATCATAATACTGGACCAGATTGACATATTTGATTTCGTTATAAGCTGCTTTTAGTGAAATTTAATTTTATCGTAATTAATTCGAAATACATCCAAAACAGTGCAAAATATTCAAGTTAAACCCTGGCAAGCCTCCAAAACTGAAAACACAAAATCAAGTAGCTGATGAATAAAGTCAACCCTGGTTCTATGTTAAGAAAATATTAGGTCTTTACCTGTGAAATTGTCGTTTTTATGAAATAAGTTAACGTAATTTTTATTATTTTTTTAATCAAATTAATTAGCCATACTATCTACGCATCTTTGCCAATGCAGTGGCAGTTTACTGATGCCCGTCTTAAATAAATCAGCTGGATGGGAGGCAACAAATTCTTCAAAGGCAATTTGTACTGCCTCTCGGGTAGTGAATTCTTTTCCCGCCAAAATGTAATCAAAATTGTGGAAAAAGTAGAAGTCTGTAGGGGCAAGGTCTAGTGAGTTCGGCGGGTGTTGGATAGCTTCTAATCTTAGCTCTTGTAACTTGGAGAACGTCTGTTGTCATCAGTAATCTATACCTCATGTGAGATGCGCCGTCGATGGTAGTATGCAGAGTCCCTTCGTTTTACTAAAATGTTTATGATATATATTACATATATATCATCATCATTAAAGCCCTTCACAAGACCACTGCTGAACATAGGCCTCCCCCAAGGAATGCCACAAAGCACGGTCCTGAGCCACCTGCATCCATCCATTTCCTGCATATCTTACCAGGTCGTCACTCCATCTAGTGGGGGGACGCCCAACACTTCGCCTACCGGTACGAGGCTGCCACTCGAGAACCTTTTTTCTCCATCGGTTGTCGGTTCTTCGAGTTATATGGCCGGCCCATTGCTACTTCAGCTTACTAATCCTTTGGGCTATGTCGGTCACTCTGGTTCTACTGCGGATATCCTCATTTCTCAGTTTATCACGAAGAGAAACTCCGAGCATAGCCCTCTCCATAGCTCGCTGAGCAAACTTGAGCTTCCTCATCCGGCCGGCAGTGAAGGACCACGTCTCAGTACCGTATGTCATCACTGGCAATACGCACTGGTTGTACAGTCTCGTTTTCAAGTTTTGAGGTATACCTGACGAGAAGATGTGTCGTAATTTCCCGAACGCTGCCCAACCGAGTTGAATCCGTCGATTGACCTCTCGGTCGAAGTTGGACTTACCTAGTCGGACTATTGGTCCCAGGTAAACATACTCGTTAACAACTTCGAGCTTAGTGTTCCCAACAACTACCGGCATAGGTGTGCCATGGACATTAAACATGATCTTTGTTTTGTCCATTTTCATCTTAAGACCTTTCCGTTGGGAAGCACTATTGAGGTCATTGGGCATAGTGCTTAGGTCCTCCAGCGATTCTGTAATAAGGACTATATCGTCGGCAAAGCGAAGGTGAGTGATGTACTCGCCATTGATGTTGATACCGTATCCTTTCCAGTCCAGAAGCTTGAAAACGTCTTTCAATGCAGCGGTGAAGAGTTCCGGGGATATGACGTCACCCTGTCTTACACCTCTCTTTAATTGGATAGGTTTCGTACTCTGTAGCCCTACTGTACAATAACTTCAGTACTTTGATATACCGACAGTCAACTTAGCATTACTGAAGGGGTTGAAGCACCGCCCAAATTTTGACGTATTCAAAGACTTTCTCATAGTCCACATACGCAAGACGAAATGGCGAATTATACTCAGTGCAAGTCGTCGAGTCGGTGTACGAGATGATTCGTAGCGACTCTCGATAATAGCACGTAGACGCGAATCAGAAGGGAAATCGGTCCGTAGTTCTTCAAGAGAGCGTTGCCTTTCTGAAAGAACAAGACGACCGCAATTCTACTCCACGGCTACGGAAGAGTACCATTATGGATGACGGAAATAAAAAGCTCCTATACGAATTCGTGTACAAATTTTCCTACCGCTTTCAGACGCTTCGCTGTTATTTCATCCTTGCCCAGGGACTTGCTATGTTTAAGGTGCTGGTAAGCCATTCTAATCTCGCTCAGACTAATTTCCCGAATACCATCGGAATAGTGTTGGATAAGACTGGCACTTGAATCGTTACTCACACTTGCGTGTTGTCCAATGATGACGTGTACAGCTGCCCACAGAACCTCTCAATCTCACCCAAAATCGGAAACAATGCTGCCACATTCAGCCTTCAGCTTCGACAGTTGGCTCTTTCTGACAGACAGATCTCTGACAAAGACTTTGGAGCCTTGGTTCCCCTCGTCGCTCCTTTAATGTACTGTATTGAAGTTGCGTAAGACCCGCCGCAAGTCAGTTGCATGTATGCTGTCAAATCTATTGAAGACTGACGCTTCATTTCCCGTCTAACAGCCATGAGATTAAGAGTGTGATCCGAGAATTTTGTGTTTTTCTGTGACGGGCCTTACAGGACTTAGCTCCAACTTTATGTCCAGTTTCCACGAGCTTGTCGTTCAATTCATCTACTGCACTGCAGTTTTCTAGGTTACTGAAAAATATTTTGTAAGTCGAGATGAAAGTTTTCGTGGCTTTGATTTAGAGCACGAGAGGGACGGAGCTTTGACTTCATTAGACGTGACCTCTGCAACTTAACATTCAGGTTCAGTGTGCCTCTCAGTATTTGGCGATTGCTGCCAGTTTTTACCCTCGTGATTACTGAGCCTTTACTGAACAATTGCCATTTAGTCATCATAATAAAGTCAATCTCATTTTTTGTTTAACCGTCTGGGGTCGAACAGGTCCAATCACTGTGGAGACGCTTCTTTATCATAAAGAGTTTCTCTTTTTTCATGAACTTGGCCAGCTGCTGGCACTTTGGGTTACGTTGCCCTATTCCGAATTTCCCTACCTTCAGCTCAACGTTCTGTCTTGTGCCTAGTTTTACGTGGAAATCTCCCATTAACACTGTATATTGGGTTTTGTAGGAATGCATTCTTCTAGAGATAGCCTCATACGTTTCACAAATAAATTAATATCTGTAAAAAAATCATTTCAAAAATTATATTGATTTTGAGTGCTTATTTCTGGAGCAATCAACACAAAATAAAAGGGAATTCCTAAGATATAGAATATTATTCAAACCAAGTTATAAAAATCCCAACCCATTGCTACCAAGAGAATTGCTTTAATTAAATTGTCTGTTAAAGCGAATGATATCAGTCAGATTTATGCTTTTGCGGTAAATAACTTCATTAATCAAACGTTACTTTGCTTACAGTTCTGAACTAATTTCTCCTTACGGTCCTTCTGACCGCTATTTCGATTGATGAAATGAGTTTTTATGGCTATTATTTTAAATTGAAACTTCATTAATTTATTACCCTAGTCAGCCACAGTGGTCAACGTAATTGACTACAATTTCCAGGGCCATGGGTTTAACAAACACTTGGACCACACTATTGTTTATGTAAAACGAAATCGTTGAACGGGAACGTCTACAAGTTTCTCAGATACAAAAATCTGAGAAACTTAAAGACGTTCCCGTTTCTGTCTTTATATAATTCTTCTGTAATTATGTTTACCTTATAATCCCCTTATGAGAGAAGATCTGTATACAGAACAGGCCTTTATACAGACCTGTGTACGAAATTAGATGTTAGCTTGCGGTAATTCATTAAGAATTAATTAATATTGAAAATAAATTAGCTGAGATCCTTTGATAAATATAATATTATCGGGTTTGAAGAGCTCAACTTCCTTCCAAATTGCGTGCTATAACTGCCTTAATCCAATCGCTTAATTCAACACAACGACCTTCACCCAATACTAATGAGAAAATACGCATCACCATTGGTAACACGAAAAGCGTTTCGCCTCTAAATGAGGCATCGTCCGCAGAAATATGACTGCGATAGCTAACTGCCAAATATTGTGTTTCACGCGGATCGTAGCTAATTAATTTCATTAACTTTACTCCTTTTTCATTTTTACGTGCATCTTCACTGATTATTTTTTCTAGCTTCAATAATTTTATATTTAAAATTAATAAACATTTACCTTTAGTAATAGAAAACAGTTATGGAAACACCGCAGTTTCTGTCTGTCTATCTACCGGAGGGTTTTTCTCAAAGTGTTTCACGAAAGTAGCGTTCACATAGTCAAGTTACTTTGGAGTAAGGGACAGAATAAAAAACAGTACCTTTTCGCGACGCGAGATAATGTTTCCTAAAAATATCTTAGTCGTTCCTTTTAATAGAACCTTCAATTTACGGCCATTAAAATATATGATTTTCTCTCTGAAAGAAAGATAATTTTTGAATTAACTTAGAGTCATGCATTATATAGCAATCAGCTATGTAATACGAATAAATAATTAAATGTTTAATTGTTTGTTTTAATTAATAATATGCCACATTATAGCTAGACAGAGATAGCTAAATGTTAGAAAGAAATAGTATATACTAGACAGAGATATAGAGAGACAGAGGTAGCTTTAAATTTTAGAAAGGCATAGCACCAGCCTCATTTTTTTGCGTCCTGAAGCAGTGGAAAGGGCTATCCTCCAGGAAGCAAAGAAGGGAGGTGGTGAATGCTCTAAGCATACCACGACAGCCGGCTGCGTGGTTATGTGAGACTCACTGCGAAACCTAAGTGCCTACCCACTAAACACCACCTGTAAGACTGGCATTTGCTTGTGTGGCCTTTCTGCCGAATCGGAAGCGACCCCCTTTAGGGAAAAGGGGGCGCATGCGGCGAGGAACCGCTCAAAGGTGAGCCTAACTAAAGCAACTTAAGAACGGGGATAAGAGTAAGCCTGAGCCGCCAGGAGGCAGTTCAGGTCGGCCGAAAGCTTGTTTGAGGGGTCCGAGAAAGAGTTTCTGGGCCTGCGGACTCAATAGCGAGAGGGGAGTGGGACTGCATAAGAAGCTGCCTCACGAATGAAATGATTAAAGTGAGACTGAGGCTTTAAAGAAGTTCTCAGAGAGTGTTTTTAGAAATTGCAGGACTGTCGGGAGCTCTAAGTCTCGATGGAGGTCGGTGTTATGGACGTACCAGGGTGCGTTCGTAGCCCGACGACAAGAATTGTTTAGAACTATTTGAAGTTCGTTAAGGATTTTGGGGTTGGCGTGAGCAAATATGGGGCCCGCGTAAGTCATAACTGGTCATATACAGACCTTAAAATGGGTTCGTTTGTTACGGAGGGACATTTTACTGTGTCGTCCCAGCATATAGTTAAGCCTACTCAGATAGAATCGCGCGTTTCGGGTCACTCGCTTGACATGGGGCCCGAAGGTGAGCCTCGTGTCAACACCTAAATATTTGGCGGTCGTATGCCAGGGAACAGGGGTCCCTAGCATACGAATTGGCGGAATGGTAGTAAGGCGGCATTGTGTATGATCAAAGTGAACGGCGGAGCCAAGGAATCAAGCTCCTCAGTCATTAAAATCTCAGACCCATGCTGCAGCTATATTTCGGGTATAGTTGTAGCACGAATGGGTCGGCTCGACCGGGGAAGGACCACGCTCTCACAGAATACCAGCGTAAAATATCAGCTTAATGCTGCTGTGTTTCGTACGGTTAATGTAGAGAACCAGAGACCCTTTTTACTGGAAAAGAGGCATTCCATCTTAGTCCTCACGGGTGACAACGCATCTGCATTTTGATTCGCAAACGAGGATAGACGTAGATGTCTATGGGCCACAGATACCACTTACCATCGTTTGGACTGTGTGCTCGTTTGTCACCCTATCCTATAAAAAAATTACTGACTTTTGGATCTTGTTCCGTATGAAAGGTAGTGAGTTAATTTTACAGTAAAGGGCAGTATCATCTGCAAAGAGTGAGAGCTGAACACGGCGGGATAAGAATATCGTTGGTGAACAGGGTATATAGCAGAGGGGCGAGCATTGAGCCCTGAGGGACACCGGCTTTGATAGGACGTTGAGAGGAGAGCGTGCTTTCGTGTCTAAAACGAAAGGTACGGTCCTTTAGTTAGTAGGCCACGAGACGAACGAAACGAAAACATATTTTCTAGAGTTATATTACACAATACGGTGAACTTGTTGGAGACAAGAGTGTTTCACTCGGAAACCAAATTGGTGGGGGATGATAAGTGGGTCGCCATCTATGGAAAACAAATGGAGCCTCATGCGAGTGAGGATGACTCGTTCGAAGATTTTACCCATGGCCTTGAGGAGGCTGATGGGACGATGACTGGAGGGGAGGTTGTAAGGCTTTCCTGGCTTGGGGATACCAATGACAGTTGCCTCCTTCCACGTGGTGTGAAAGTAACTAAGGTTGAAGCAGGCATTGAAGATAATAGCTAAAAGTGTTAACACCTGCTCAGGAAAATGTTTAATGGCTTGTTTGGAGATGCTAACCGCGCCCGGAGCCTTTTTGGGCTTTATTCCTTTGATGATGGATGAGATCTCATAATTGGCCACAGTGATAGGGTCAGAGGCTGTAGGGGTGAGTTCCGGCAGTGGCCCTCATCCTCCACTGTCTGGATATGGGCGGGTTTGGATGTGAGCTAGGAGAGCATTGAGCGGCGATGCTCTCTGCAAAGCATTCAGCCTTTTCCTCGTCCTCAAAGGCAACCGTACTGTCGGGATGGGAGAGGAAGGGAGCATGAGTGATAGCGTCTATGCGGAGGTCTCTCGCCATCTGATAGTACGCTGTATGAGAGGGAGAGATATTCTCCATGAGATTACTCTTTTCGGGGTCTCGAAGTTCGGAGGGACGTGAACGGACTTCTCGTTGAAGACGATTGGCCGTACGCCTATAGTCGGGGGTGGGATAGAGTGCTGCTCTCCGGAAAGCAGCTATCTTGGGTTTCATTAGGTTGCTAATATGTAGGGGAAGACCATTATTATTAGCAACCGGGACGACCATTTCATTCTCCTTAAGGGGGAATTTTATAAGGGTGGAGAGAGAATTGACCTCTGTGTCGATTTTTTCGGTACTGTCGAAGTCCGACGAGAGGGAGATGGGGAGTCCTGTGAGCCCATAGCTTTGGCTAAGGACTTCTTGAAGCCCTTCCAGTTGGTGAAGGTTTCGTGGAGGGAGTTGAGTGACGTGGCTGATGGCCAAGAATGAGGGAGACTGGGTGGTGGTCGGATCCTAGATCGTCAAGAGTCTCGATTGCCCTGAGGTTGGGGGAAACTCCTTTAACTAGTGCAAAGTACGACGACGAAAAACGTACTAGCGTTAGGAGCGTGGTCGGTGTTGTCAGGATAGTGGTTGACACCGAGAGGACTGTGGACGGTAAGGTCAAGAGACTGCGTAATATCAAGCAGTTTCTTGCCAGTCTCTGAAGTAGTAAGGCAGGTCCATTCAGTATGCTTTGAGTTAAAATCTCCAAACATAATGACTGAATTGCCTAATGCAAGGACTGCCTCAAAATCTCTTTTGATGGGGAGGGTTCCACTAGGGATGTAGCAGGAGGCTATGATGAAGGAATGATTTCCAGTCACGCCTAGCCTGCATACAGTGGCTTCCATGTTGGTAAGCTGCGAATTGTAGTGTGAAATGAAGCGAAATGAAGTGTCTTCTTGTAGTAAATGGGAGTACTGCCACCTTTGCGGTCAGGTCTGCCGTTACGAAGAAGATAATACTTTTGGATGGAAAGGCCTTTAAGGTTCTTAGTTTTGAGATTGATCTCATTGAGGAGGAGGTCATAAGCGATAAACCCTTAGGCTTAATACGACCGTGAGTCTTTAGGAGAGCAGTGGGCTCTGCCATTGTTAAGTTAAATTAAATTAACTTACAATGAACACAAGGGGTTGTGATGCTCAGCAAAACAGGGAGACGTTTCTGAGAGGACGGAGCAGCGCGCAGTTTGTGTGCTAGGAAGGCAATCTCCCCAAAGTCCATGTTCCGTATAGCGGAATATACCGTATTCAGGTCATCAACCAAAGAGGGTTGTGCCTATTGTGGGGCGGAGGATATCCGCCGGGGTTTGGCCTTTTTGGGGCCCCAGTAGAAAACTGGAGGATATGAAGGCTGAATGAAGCCGGTAGTGGGCCGAAGAGGGCCCTGAGGGGGCCTTGGAGGACCCTGAGTGGGCCTAGAGAGGCCCTGAAGGGGCTGGGAAAGGTCCTAACGGGGCATTTTAGATGGCGGAGCCGGGAATGACCTTCCATTAACCAGCGGTGGAGCTAGTCTGCTGGGGCAAGGGTGAGGAGCGCGAGGGCAGCTTTTGTGTAGTTGTCCGGGGGGCCAGCCTGCTGACACAGGACACACGCAGGTAGGGATTTGGCGTTTTGAGGCCGAGGACACTCTTTCGAGCTATGGGGGTCTAGGCACTTAACACACCTGGGGGGTGGGGGCGAGCAGTTGGCCGTCGCATGCCCATAGAGTTGGCAGCGTTGGGACTGCGCCGGGTGACCGCGCCTATGTGGGGGCTTGGCCTTTACTCTCGACAGGCCGCACACGGTGCGTACCTGCCGGAAGATAGCTTTGACCTCCGGCACGTTTGTGAGGATGACAAGAGCAAGCAGGAACCTCTTATCCTTGTTGCTATGCATCTTGTACACTGACTCAACTGCGAATCCCTGGCACTTAAGGTTCTCAGGGATGTCGTCATTTGAGAGTTCGAACGGAACTCCGCGAACTACGGCCCTGACCTTACGCCCTTCCGGAAGAGTGTACGTGTGGTAGGACACACACCCAGCCGTGAAAAGCCTGGTAAGGCGACGGAAGTCATCGATTGATCACGGGATGATTTTAATGGCTTCACCGAGGTTGGTGGCCTGGTCGTACTTAATACCTGCGTCGTAGCAGGTTTTAGATAGGCGGGTGAATTGCGTCTTGTATCTGGGAAAGACAGGGGGTGGGACCTGTTTTTTTGGCGAGGGTGAGGGCGCAGCGAGATGTTGGCTTTGAAAGTGGGGGATGTCTAACCACATTAGGGGGACCGAGGCAGCGGCGGGGGCTGCGGGGTTGGAGACAGCAGTGGGAGCTGCGGCGGTCGAGGTAGTGGCGGGTCTGCGGGGGTTAAGGCAGCAGCGGGGGCTGCAGAGGTTATGGTGGCGGCGGCAGGGACACCGGGACGGGGGTGCGATTTTTCGCAGCGCGATTACGGTCGCGCCTTGACTTCACTTTCGTGAAGGAAGTGTCTTCCGTCATTGTTCCGTCGAAATCCGCGGAGCAGCTTGGAATGGGTTGCGGTCCTCTTCCGGGAGGATGACGTTACGTACGCGGAGTCCGAGCACTCTATGGAGTCGGAATCGGGGGCACGGGTGAGTCGGTCTGGGTGTAGTAGTAGGGGCACCTGAGTAGGACGCGACGGGGGCCGGGGGGCCCTTGAGGCCCAGACCAAGAGATTGGTTTAGGGCAGCGACGAAGATCTTAAGTAGGTTCGGTGTGGACATGTTTGGTGAAGACGTTCTAAATTAGACAGTAAGGGGTGGGGGGGATCCCTGTTCTCAAAAGAACAGGGGCTTATTTTGAAAAGAACAAGATTCGACGTTACAAGAAACAGTAATACAATTAACAAAAAAACAAATAACAAAAACAATAAGCGGTTAAGCCTTCCCGCCAGGAGGCAGGGGGGGGGGGGGCAAGAGCGATAAGTGAAATTAAGAAAACTTACCGAGGCGACTGCTCTGCACAGCGTGAGCAGGAGAGCGAAAGGGCACTCAGCGTACGGAGACGAGAGCGCGGTCAACTAACACGACCACTCGAGAGCGGCAGCGCAAGCGGAATGCCAGCCTCTTATATAGTGTGGAGTGTCATGTAAAAATTGGTTGATCAACTTATAAGAGTAGTTATCATCAAGATTTTATCGCGTTTAATTTAACTTTTTAATTCCCGACGATTTCAGTACTTTAGAGCACCTATGGTCACAGGGGGACTGAGGTGTTTGACGTCCCGATGTCATAGTTAGCCCGGCTACCTTCAGTTTTTGAATATTATTTTTTGGTCCGATTTATGCAGAATAAGCTTATAGTATATTAAAGTCTTGTCATAGGACAAACAAAAAAATCTATAAAAACCTGCGTGAAAGAACATGCAGCTGTCTTGAAGCACTGACGTTCCGGGAAGTCTGCAGTGTGTGAACATGTTCAAGATCGTCCCCACCATTACATTTGATTTGATAGGCCAGAAATCCTCGCAAACGAACACCGATTCCTACCAAGGATGATTCGTGAGGCTATTGAAATTAAAATAACATCCTAATTTCAATAGAGAAGATGGATGGGTGCTGCCATCTGCTAGGTATCCTATATTTAATATAATTAAAGCCAAAACCAAGCATACCACTGCATTCTTGGTTTGTTCATACTAATTATATAAAACAACATGTTGTAAAGAAACTTTATTTAAAAGAACGAATGCTGTGTTTCTTGCTGGTTCTTCCCACGAGGGAGGTTTTATCCGAACCAGTGGTGAAAACACTACATTGAATAAATATGGTGTTATTTTATTCTAAAGACAATAATGTAAAAATTATTTCATTACGAGTATAATGGAAAGTAAAAAAATACGCAAAGCGTACGCAGTTTGGGATTATTTAACATCAATCATTATAATTGTTAGGATGGCTTAATCAAAGATTATTACGTACACATTATAATAACTTCTATAAACATTCTAATTAAGTTGAATATACTCTATAAGTTTTTATTTAATAAATGTGGGAAAATTGTGAGGAATAAACAAACTTATCACGTGGATTTATTTTCCATCAAGTCCCTTTAAACACAAGGTGAATAAAAATACTGGCTTTTAAAATTTAGCTCTCAAAGCGTTAAATCTGACTACGTTGAAAGAATTTCATGGTCGAAAAACCCCTCTCGTTTAAAAACCGAAATTCGAATGTATTCGATGAAGGGATCTTTTTATTTTTCGCATCTCTGTAAGTATTTCATAGAAACTATCGCTGTGGAAAACGCGTAATGAATAGAAATATAATGAATAAATTCTAAACTATCAAGAAAAATTTATACTTTTCATCATGCTCTCTTAATGGGAATAGAATTTTCACGGTAATTTTTCGGTATGCAATGCAATGTTTGTTCACAAACAAGCTCACCCATGATTCTTTTTATATTTAATTAATTTTTTCCTCTCGGTAGAGAGTAATTTTGTTTTGTGAACTGAACGGTAACCAGCTGGTAATGCTATATTTGGGATTTTTCAAAGATTGGAATAATTCCTTAGTGGCATTGCAAGTAGTTCTAAATTCAAAAATGTAGCGGAATCATAATCGTCAGTTATCGCTTACTTGAATTAAGTATGAATTAATATCTATACCTCCCTCTTTCTATAGTCAATATAGAGAGAGCGTCTTAATTTCTTGAATTGATTTAGATATTCATAAGTAAGACTGTATAAAGACATTGCGTTAACATTATTTCAAAGCAGATTGACGAGTCTCGTGACACATCATCTACCACGTGGTTTTCGTAAATGCGACAAACGTAAAGTTTATGATTACGGATTTAAACTTGACTTTTGCTGTTAAGAGGTCTTACACCGACGTTTCTTCAAAGAAACACGTACTCTAACGCCATCTGCTGGAAACTTTTAATGGACTCATTTGGTACAAATTGCACCTTAACGACCTCCTTAATTTTAATTTAATGCTGCTTGTATGGTAAAGTTTATATTTGACTTGATTTTCTTTTTATTTATTCTTTCCTCTTGTTTTTTTTTTATATTTTTAAAACATACGTACACTCGTCATTGGGACAAATTACGAAGAAGAATATTAAATAATATAAATATTATAATTTAACAGGAATTAAAACACACACTAAGATGCACTTAACATGAGTTTTATGTTCGTATCAAACTATAGTCGTTCGTGTACGTGTTAGTAATCATTTAACTTTGAATGATTTACCCTATTAAGATCATATTTATACAAAATAGATTTGTTTGATCGAGACGGTAATTTGTGGTGGTATCTTGCTCTCTCCCAGGGATTTTTAGCCCTCCCCGTCCCACTGTTGGCATAACCGCCTCCACGATGGTACGATTACTCTACAAACTCAGATTTGCCCAGGAGGCGATGAAAGGAGCTAAGCACGGAGCTTCTCTGGTGAATAAGATTCGTAACGAAGAAATCCGCGGAAGAACCAAGGTCACAGACATAGCCTTCCGCATTTGCAGGCTGAAGTAGCAATGGGCTGTTCACATCTGTCACAGAAGCGATTACCGTTGGAGTAGGCGTGTCATAGATTGGAGACCGCTTTCAGGTACATGCAGTGTGGGACGCCCCATTGCTAGAATGGGTGACAATATGCGCAAGGCGCATGGCAGCAACTGGATGCATGAAGCCGAAGATCGGGCTAAGTGGCGCACCTTGGGAGAGACCTATGTCCAGCAGTGGACTATCGCAGGCTGATGAGGATGTTGATTAGAAGGTCGTTCATGGCTATGGTACTGGTAATCAAGTTATTGACACGTTCTATATTCATTTATGGACCAAAATGACCCATATTCACAATATATTATATTGGTTTCGTGCTAAAAAAAATCACGTTATCTGAACCCGATAGGTGGCACTGTTATCAAATTATTAATAAATTACATACTCGTACATACACAGTAAAAAAAGTCATAATAAAACTCATCGAGCCACTTACCGGAAAGAGCAGTACAACGTCTGCCGGGCCAGTTAGTATTACTCTAAAATAATAAGCTTTGTTATTCATTCCACTGTATGGCAGTGCAGTAGAGCTAGTTGATTACTTCATAAATCAAAACTGAGTGACGTGACGTGACGCTCAAATTACGCGAGCATGTGTCGCTAAATACGTGGAACTAAAGTAGGAGTAATTTAATGTTACGTTGTGCATTTTTTTTTATTGTGGATAAATTTAACTTTAATTTTTTTCTGGCCTTTAGTGGCAAAGGTTTGATCTCTCATTGGGAATGTGTTCAGCCCGGTGAAAGTAAAAATTAAATAACATGTTTTATCTATAAATATATAAAAAAAAATATAAGTTTGTCTGTAATACCAAAACAACTGATATAAATTGTACTAAGGGGATATTTGTATGTCATTAAGTCATAAATAAACGTTTTTAAAATTTCTCTCTGTCTGTCTAATATCGTATTTAATGGCTGAAATGAACATATAGAGAGCAGTGCCAGGCGTAATGTAGGTTATTTTTTTTAGTAAAAGTTTAGTTATTAATAAAGGAAAGATATTTCAATCAGCGATACGAATGTTCTGTTAAAAAAGCTACATGGTGCATTAAATTAGGGAGTTGAATCTCGCACTGAACAAGTGTTTGGATGGTCTGCAAATAACTGTTCCAGATCTGAATATTTGTCCTTGTGCAATTTATGTATGGAAACTGCCTCCATAATACAGAAGAAAATATATGTGTTGGGTTAAAGTATTTTAATACCATCCATTCATTCATTACAGCCTATAAAAGTTCACTGATGAACATAAGCTTTTGCCATAACTGCCTTATAGCAGGGATTTTGCCATTTTTGCCAAGCTTGGCAGGCGCGTTAGCAATCGCCCATCTCCTGTTTAAACTTGCCTCTGTCACCTCTTACTATACGCACGATATTCGATATTCTTACACAGCCACTATAAAATACACGGTTTTAAATATAAAAATAAAATCTATCTATACATATAATAAAAATGTAAATAGCAGATGTCTGTACATTTTATATTTTTGAAATAAAAGTGATTGAGAGATACTAAAAATAAGTAATTAAATACATTTCTACCATTTTTAGATTTTTCTGTCTTTCTGTCTCTCTGTTTGTTTGTTAACGTATCACATATAAAGTACTAATTTATATCATAAGAATAGTTAAGGAAATTATTAGTGTATATTCAGGTTACATTTAGTCTTTATTTCATTAAAATTGATTAATTCCATCAAAAGTTATGACAAATATTCTGAAATATGGGTACTAAGTATAGGTACGAATTTGTTCAATAGTGGCGTTGGATGAGTCATCAAGTACATTTTAAAATTAATATCATATTATAAATCATAATTTAATGATGTAAAATAATGTTCTATAATGATATAATTATATCTAAAACGCAGTAAACAAAAGTATTACATAAAGAACGTAATAAATATATACAAAATATATTAACCTTATTATCTAAACAAAATTAAAGTACAATAGTTAACCAATTTCATCGATAGATGGTGGTGTAGCACAAATGTGATACAAAAAGGCAGGTTAAAATGTTTTCCTGTAGATGAGTTTCATATTTGCTTCTAACCTTTATATTAACGACACGCTGCCCTACTGCGTGTTGACAATCTCATTTATTTTTTATTTTTTTACCGCTGAGTACTCTATGTGATAAATCAAATTTTAATAGCTATTAACCATTTCGTTTTTCGGCGAGGATCAAACTTTCTTTTTTGCTTACTATGCAGGCACTGATTTATAAGTTCTTTTATGTTTTTTATTGTATCAATCGTGTCAATTAATCTCTTATTTTTAGAATTGATGTTAACAGCGCCATCTCTCTTTAAATTTATACATATAATAAAAATGGTAATAACATGTTGTGTCTATTTCTGAATATTGTATAGTATATTAATTGGTGACTAAAATCATTATGGGGACTGTAAATCATTAAATAAGTACATTTTTATATTTTTAGAATTGTACTATCTGACGGTCTGTTTGTTTATGGACGCATGTCGTTTTGAGTTAACATATTTTTTTCAATGAAATCCTTAAGAAAATCATAAAGCGTATTATCAAGTTCATTTAATCTTTGTTTTGTTGAAATTGGTTAATTCTATCGAAAGTTATGATTAATATTTTGAAATGTAGGTTCTAATTTGTTTAATGGCGCCACAAAATCTCAGAAATAGTAATAAAAAGATTCGTGTGTGAAAAAACGTTCTATTATAATATATTTCGTATCGTTCTATTATAGTACTTAAAACACAGTAAAAATATGTTTTTCTTAAATTAAAAAAGGATGTTTTCTCACAAAGAACGTAATAGATGGCGTTGTACAAATTACAACCTTTTCTGAATTGCGGTGTTAAGATTTTTCGCAGGTGAATCGTATTGAGACTCACTGAAATAATTTATGTCCATGAGTCTGACAAAGTTGCAAGCCTGTAAGGTATATATACAGTAATCTATGCCTGCCTGTAAGAGCCGTGTAGGCTAACAACACATCACAAAAATCATCAGAAACAAAAACAAAAACCAGAAAAACTTGGGACTGACGAAGTTATTCCTTTTGGCTGTTTATGCGCCGGTGGCTTCGTCGTCCAGGGCTGAGCTGGAGGAGTTTTGGGAGAATGTAAGAGAAGTTCTAGATTTGGCTAGGGGAAACGAAAGGATTGTTGTATGTGGTGATTTGAATGGATGGGTTGGTACCGCTCGACCAGGGTACGAGTCGGTACTTGGAAAGTTTGGCGATAAAAGGGTTAATGATGCTGGCAAGCTTATACTGGCGGTATGCAAGGAAAAGGGTCTTCTTGTGACAAACACTATGTTTAATCACAAGAAAATCCATATGTATACTAGAGAAAGAAAGAATGAGAGAAGTATGATCGATTTGTTCCTGGTGGATGACCGACTGCGAAAACAGGTTATGGATACGCGAGTGTTCAGGGGTGCTGACCTGGGAACGGATCACTATCTAGTGATTACTAGATTTAGGGGTCTGTTCGCGGGTTGGCGCTACCGGACGACAGTGACAGAACCACAGTCGGTCTGTCGCATCCGAAGCTGGAAGCTTCAGGAAGCGGATACTAGGGACAAATATCATGCGAGGGTAGCCGTAAAGCTTGACACCATCGATGGCAGAAACGAATGTGTAGAAAGAACATGGCAGAACCTTAGGGATGGAATGGTAAGTGCAGCGGAAGAAGTGTGTGGAACAATAAAAAGAGGCAGTAGTAAAAGAAGAGATGCATGGTGGAATGATGAAGTGAAAGAAGCTGTAAAGAAGAAGAAGAAAGCATGGTTAGACTACTTGGCCTCTAGTAATGATAAGGATATGAGAGAGAAGATGAAAGATAGATATAGGCTGCAGAAAGTTCACACGAAAGCATTGATTGAGGAAGTGCGTGAAAGGTGTAGAATGGAAGCGGACGAAAGGTTGTCGCACATCTTTAAGGAGAACTCCAAACTCTTCTGGAAAGAGGTTGGAAGGACCCGAAGTGGTGCGACGGCCTCAAGAATGAACAAAGTGCTTTCGAGAACTGATGACGTCCTCTCAGAAAAATCGGACGTCATGCAGCGATGGAGCGAATTTTATAGAGTAATGTATGCGTGTGATGATCTTAGTGAGGGATCCGGGGATGACACCGTGACTGGCACGCCAGACCCGGACCTCGATGACACTGAGGTCATCAGTATGAAAGAGATTGAACGTGCGATTCGAAGTTTGAAATGTGGTAAGGCTGCGGGACTAGACAAAGTTACTGCTGAAATGGTCAAGTATGGTGGGCCTCGCGTTTGGGACAGCTTTCATCTGCTGTGCAATTTGTGCTGGCGGACGGGGGATGTCCCGGATGATTGGCGATCCGCAGTCATTGTGCCTTTATATAAAGGTAAAGGTTCACATTTTGACTGCGGGTGCTATCGGGCGATCAGCTTGACCAGTTTAGCAAGTAAAGTTTACTCGAAGGTTTTGACACGTAGGATGCAAGAGAAATCGGAAAGATTTCTATGGGAGGCACAATGCGGATTTAGACCTGGAAGAGGATGCACGGAGCAAATGTTTTCTCTCCGTATGATCACGGAAAAGCTTCTGGCTGCTAACCAGAAGATTTTCTGTGCTTTTGTGGATCTTGAGAAAGCATTTGATAAGGTTGTAAGGAAGAAAATGTGGGAACTGTTGCCGGGGTATGGTGTGGATGGCCGATTGCTAAGGGCTGTGCAGTCTCTTTACTGTGACTGTAAAGCCTGTGTGCGGGTAGGGCATGACCTGTCACCCATGTTTAGCGTCCAAACGGGCGTAAAACAGGGTTGTGTCATGTCTTCCTGGCTGTTCATACTGTATCTCGACAGCTGTTTACAGAAGCTGAGAGATAGCTGTTTGGGTGTGAAATTGGGTGACATAAAAGTAAATTGTCTGCTGTATGCTGATGATGCAGTGCTTATTGCACCATCAGAGGCAGAACTGCAGGCATTAGTCACGTGTATGAAAGAGGAATGTGAAATTAAAGGTCTCCGTTTGAATGCTAATAAAACTAAGGTTCTGGTATTTGAAAGGGACGAAGAGAGAACGAAGTGTGAAATATGGGTAAATCAGGAATGTCTAGAACAGGTAAATGAAATTGTATACTTGGGGAGTGCTTTTAGCCGGGATGGAAGATGTGATTTAGATGTGGGCAGGCGTGTCGCTGCCGGGAACAAAGTCAATGGTGCCCTGACTGCGTTAGTCAAAAGGCAAGGTGTAGCGAAGAGTGCACGCCTTGCAATACATAACGCAGTGTTGGTACCGACTTTGTTATATGGCAGCGAAACCTGGGTATGCCAGAAGAAGCATAAAAGTAAGTTGAATGCAGTGGAGATGCGATCTCTTCGTAAAATGTGCGGCGTTACTATGGCCGACCGAAAGCGAAACGAAGAGATTCGCAATATGGCAGGTTTGAAAGATGACCTTATCACAAAAATTGATAAGGGCGTGCTTCGGTGGTTTGGGCACGTTGAGCGAATGAGTGAAGACCGAATGGTGAAGAAAATATATAGCGCGAAAGTTAATATTAAAAGGTGTCGAGGTAGACCGAGACTAACTTTCGAAGACCATGTGAGCAAATTGCTCGAAGAGGGTAAGGTCAAGAGTACTCGGATACCTAGACGTGCATGTATGAAGAAGATAATGAATCTGAAAGAAGCGAAAGAGATATGTAAGGATCGTGACACTTGGTGATCTGTCCTCTCTGGCTACCCCGTCAGGGATTGTGCGTGAAGAAAAAAGAGATATTGAAATATTCAATTATTCAATAAAACTCGACTAAAAGTAGCAAAATTGCAATAAATGTCGTGATAGTGATATTGTTTTATACCCAGAATCCATCTAATACCAAATAACTTTCCTTTCAGTTTTAAGTAAAGTAAAGTAAAGTTGCAGCCTATTTACGCCCCACTGCTGGGCACAGGACTCCTCTCATTTCTGAGAGGGTTTTAGGGCAAGGAAATGTCCACCGCGCTGCCCCAATACGTGTTGGCGAACTTCACATGTCATCGAAATATTTTTTTTATTTCTCAGACATGCAGGTTTCCTCACGATGTTTTCCTTCACCGCCGAGCACGTGGTAAATCAGCACATAAAATTGCAATTAACAATTTCATTGGTGCCGGCGGGGATCGAACCCGGGTTGCTTGAGTACTGTGAAGCTTACAGCGAGCGCTAACCATCTGAGCTACCACGGCTCAGGCTTCAGTTTTAAGATAGGGATAATAACATCGATGATGACATCGATGTTGGCATCGATAGCTAAACATCGATGTTCGATGTTTAGGCTACTTAAAACATCGATTTTGACCATTATCGATGGTTTTTGTATATGTGTAGATACTTACACATTGTTTCAAAATTGTGTGGGTATACACAGCAAGGGAAAAGTAACAATTAACTTGAATATCAATTTATGTAGAATAGTTATTATGCGACAACCGACAACGACACTACAAAATAAAGCGAAAGCAGTGACCATTGTGACATTACAGGAGACACTTGACAATTAAGTTTGACTCACCATACTGACATTTTATTAGGTTAACGATGCGTTCAGAAATTCTGAATTATTCAAAATTTTTAATCTTCAGAGCAGATGTAAGATTTAGTTGATATATATTTCGCGAGTTCGCATTGTTTACAAGTTCCCAATTATAGATTATGGGTTCATTGACGTCGATTTTTCGATGTTTGACATATGTCAACATCGATGTTAAAACATCGAAGTTTTAATTTTTAACATCGATGATCATCTAACATCCCTATTTTAAGTGTGTTTCCCACTCAGCGTGTGTTATCCGACGATCGTAAATAAAGCGCAAGGTCAAACTTTACGCGTTGCAGGAGTGGACCTCAGTACTGATTGTTTTGCACATGGCCAACTCTATGTTGCTTTTTCCCGCGTTAGTAGTCCCCGTAACCTTTTTCTGTACGCCGCGGCTATTTCTGCCGGCTGTAAGTCTATTTCTATCGTCGTTTACACAGAAGCTATTTAAGCTCTATCATAAACGACTTATAACTTTGAGCATATCGATTTATTTTGTTACCACTTATTCATACAGTAATGATATAAATCGTTTAATATTTTCTTACCCCAAAACGTCAAATTCTTTAAGTAAAACCTATATTCGCGAGCTACGCCGCGGGCACAGCTAGTAAGTAAATAATTCTTCTTAAACTGTTTTCTTCTAAAGCTGTTTTATTAGTTTGTTTTTCTTCTGTAACAGTCTACTGCTGTACTTCTATCGCAGGATGAATTCACCGGTATTATGCTTAACAAACAGATCGACGATGGTATTATTCGATTTACTACTGCCTGCTTCTACCGGTCTGGGATATTCAAAATAGTTCATATTAAATACTAGCGTATACCAGGCTTGTGCTACAACTCTAAAAAAAGAAATACATTTTTTATATAGTGTTTTAGTTTTTTTTTTGTTTCAGTAGGCTAAGACCATCTTCGCATTATTGCATTTCTAATGAAAGCGGTTTGTGGTACATCAGTTGGATAGTTTCAAAGTCTATAACGGACATAGGTAGAAACATTTTTGTGTTATATAGATATTGATTATATAGCATTATTAATCAGAAGAAATGTTTAGCTATATTGGAAGAAATGATGCTGTAGATTCTTCCACGCTCTCACACAAACACTTGATGAACTAATTTCCCTGAATTGTATAATTGTTTGACGTGGTAGGGCCATTCTGCAGCTATATTAGTGGTATAGTTGTAGCACGAATAGTTTGGATCAACCAGGGAAGGACCATGCTCTCACAGAATACCGGCCTAAAATAGCAGCTTAATTCTGCTGTGTTTCGTATGGTGAGTGTAGAGAACCGGAGACCTTTTTCACTGGAAAAGAGGCATTCCATCTTAGTCCTCAAGGGTGACAACGCATTTTGATTCTTTATTGAGGATAGATGTGAATGTCTATGGGTCACAGCCACCACTTACCATCAGGTGGACTGTGTGCTCGTTAGTCACCATATCCTACAAAAATAATTTCAATGGTCTGGGATGGAAAATTATTGATAACCTAATTTGCAACAGGCTACCCCGTTGGTCTAGTTGTCATTAGTGCAACTGCTATTCTTACGGCCCCGGATTCGAATTTCGCGTCGGGCCATAATCAGTTGGTGGGATTTTATGTCAAGAAATTCTCAGTAGTAGCTCGGAGTCATGGCCGTGTTTCACTCCCGTGTGTCGCAAAGTACGTAAAGCCGTTGATCTCTCTCCGGTTGTATCAGTGTTCGTGCAAAACGCTGTTGTCGGAATCGACGTCTAGGGGGCGCGCGGCTCTGGGCGATACCGGTTTGAAGTTCGGCCGAGCGTGGCAGTGGCGCGCGGGTCGCGAGTGAAAAGGCTCAGTCGCCTGTCAGCTGTGCTTGGAACAGCACGCTGTCAATTTTGTCGGGAACTCGGAATAATTCGGCGCGGCCAGTAAATATACGGTCTACCATTGTGACGCGCATTCCTGCTGGAGAGCTTCTCAGGGACTCATTGTGTCTGACTCAGAATCTGCATAAGAGCATTCGGCAATATTAGCTAGTGCGGCCTCTGATATTCTAGAAGTAACTGTTGCTACGCAAAACGGTGACCTTTGATCCAGAAACTCCATGTGCGTTTTGTGCGTTAACCTTATACCCAGCGATAGTTAGTGGCCTCTGTAATTTAGTTAATCGTACGATAGAGTTAATTGACTGTCATCGTGACGAAAGAGAAAAGTGACTGTGGACAACCTCAGAAGGCCCCCTCAAGTTGGAGCGGTGTCGACGCTCGGGCTGCTGCCGACGGCCAAGGTCTAAGTTCAATCACCATCAGTCACACCCAGATACACATCACCTCACTTTATTTTCCTTGCACTACACAACCACATGCGACCTGACCGACTCCGGAGGGACCAGTCGCCTTGGATATAGGTAAGTAAGCTACGTACAAATTCCTCCCGGTCAACTGGCCGTAGTATAGAACACTCCCCCATATATTTTAGTGTAATTAGAGAGATTCCACGTGG